>JAPVLO010000005.1:13427202-14044405 GCA_027257055.1 Cephalopachus bancanus | reverse complement strand
AGTATTTCTGCTCTGTAATTTTTATGTGATTGATCCAAATTTAAATATCTTGGTATTGAATAGTGTAACATATGAGCACTTTAAGACTTCAGTTAGAAGTTTAAAGACTTAGTAAACACTTGAAATAACAAAACCGAGATTACAATTAAATGATTACAGCTTGACATTTTTCAAAGCAATTTCCACTTTTTTCAAAAATTTGACCTACAAACATTTTCATTTCATAATCCTTTGAACTACTGAAGTACATTCCAACATTTTGAAGATATTTGAACACTTCTTTTATAAATATAATTAATAGCCGGGCTCGGTGGCTCAGCCTGTAATCCCGCGCCTTTGGGAGGCTCAGGTGAGTGGATTGCCTGAGCCCGCGGGTTCGAGACCCGCCTGGGCAGCGAGACCTCATCTCTACAATAAATCAAAAAAAATCAGCTGGGTGTGATAGCGCGCGCCTGTAGTTCCAGCTACTTGGAAGGCTGAGGTGGAAGGATCGCCGGAGCTCAGCAGGTCGAGGTTGCGGTGGCCGGGAACGGCCACTGCACTCCAGTCTGGGTGATGGAGTGAGACTCCAACTCAAAAAATAAATAAATAAATAAATAAATATAATTAATATTTATGTATTTAATTGCATGTATACAAATTAAAAACAAAACATAAAGTTTGTGCAGATATAATGTATTTACTCTGTTGTGCTTAAATGGTCATATGTTTTAGTCTTTGCTATCTCTTTCAGAAATATATCTAAAAATAAATTTACTAAATTATAATTTACATAATAAATTATCTAAAAAATAATAAGTATGTTGCAGTTTCAAATTTAAAAAAAATAAATGAAATTGATTATCTGGATTTTTCTGATTTTCTTTAAAACAAACAAAAATTTTAAATATAATTTTAATAGAAATAGTTGAAAAATACTGATAAACTTGACTATACCAAAAAGTATAACTTTTTGATCAAAACATGCCATTAAGATATTGAAAAGTCAACCACAAAATGGGGAAAGATATATGCAATACATGGAAAGGGTGAAAATGCTGTGTCTAGATTATGTAATATATTGTCACAAAGCACTAAAAAATTTCACACTAACTAATAGAAAAATTACCCAAAGACCTGAACAGGCATTTAATAGCAAAGAATTTAAAAATGCCCAATAAATGTCAAGAAAGGTTCTCAGCCTCATTACCCATCAGGGAAATATTGGATAAAACCTTAGTGACATACTACTGTATACCTCTCATAATGGCCAAATATAGAAAGAGTGATAGTACCAATTATTGGCAAGGATGTGAAGTATGTAAAATGTTCATGTTCTTCTGGTAGAATTGTGAATTGATATAACTACTGTGGAAAATTGGCAATGAGTTGAAGATAGGGATATTCTGTGTTCAATCATTTCACTAGTATGCATAAAGTCACCTGTTGCTTAATGATAAGGATATATTTGGCAAAATACATCATTAGATGATTTCATCTTTGTGTCAACATCATAGAGTACAGTTACTAATGCAGATGGCATAGTCCACTACACATCTAGGCTATGTGGTATATCTTATTGCTTCTAGGTCACAAACCTGTACAGTATGTTACTATATTGACTATGTAGGCATCTGGAACACAATGGTAAGTATTTATGTATCTAAATCTACACATATTATGATAAAAATATGGCTATATAATTTTACGATGCCACCATCATATATAAGGTTTATTGTTGTCTGAAACTTTGTTATGTGGCACATGACTATACTAAGACCATATTAAACCATGAAGTAGATAGTCTAATAGCATTGTAAATAAATTTTATTTAAGTATTTAGTTATCTTACTGGTTTTATTTGTTATGCTTTAATTTATACCTTTATTTTCTACTGATCATGAATATTCTGTTAACACTAGCCTAAGTGATGCATTCCTCAGTAAGCATGGCTTTCAAATGAAAACGTTTGGTGGCTGGTATGTAGCCTCTTTCTCTTTATATATCTTCTGATTTTTCCTTGAGGCAATACAATTGCTATTTACTTTGCTATTTTTGTTATAATATATATGTCTATATGTCTACTCTTTCCTTTAACTATTTAAAAATGTGTTTTGTGAGTCATGTTTATGACAACAACAAAATTTCCATTTAATAGCATATGAATTATGTCATCTCTGTAGAGATTTGATTTTTACCATGTTCCTTTGAAGGGATATATAGTAGCTTTAAACCAAACAAAGCAGTTTTTAATCTCAGGTAGAACTAGTCCCATCTAAGGTCTGCAAATCTCTGAAGGTGATACAGTCTTGCCTTGAAAGGCTGTGTAACACTTGACCTGTATTCACATTTGATTTCTTAATGTTATTCACCACAAAATATCTAAATAATTCTTTTTTAAATGATTAGATCTTTTTAAGTGTTTAAATTGATTTCAAATATTTGATACAACTTTACTTTGGTTTCAAGATCTCCTGTGATGGGTTCTCCAATTTTGTTCATAATTCTCTTATTTTCTTAGTAGAATTTGAATCCTAGACACTTTAAAGTTCTCTGAGGCCCTAAAATCACTAAACTCCTTAAATGACCCCAGTTTCTTTAATTTTTATAAATTATTTTCCATCTGAATTGCTTTAACTATTTACCTGTGCTAAATCTTCTCATTCTCTCAATCCATGAATCTATATCATATTTATTCAAGAAAACCTTCCTAATTCTCACTTGGTTGATTTTTTTTTTGTTTAAGCTTCATAATTTTATACAGAAATACTTTAAAAATGAATATAAAAACTACCACTATTGAAAAGGTTTAAATATACACTGGTCTTCTAAAATGCATGCAAGTCTTATAATACAAAAGACATAAACCAAAAAGTTACTTTGGTTTTAAAAATGTGCATTCAGACTGGGCTCAGTGGCTCAGTCTGTAATCTCAGCACTTTGGGAGGTCAAGGTGAGTAGATTGCCAGAATCTGGGGATTTGAGAGCAGCCTGGGCAACTTAATGAGACCTCATCTCTACAATAAATCAAAAATTAGCTGAGTATGGTAGCACACGCCTGTAGTTCCGGAAACTTGGAAGACTGAGGCAGAAGGATCACCTGAGCCCATCAGGTCAACGTATGTGCCACTGCACTCCAGACTCCAACTCAAAAAAAAAAACAAAAGAAAAAAGAAAGTTTAAAAATATATATGCGTTCAGATGGAGAGTTAATTATTCCAGGAAAATAAAATTGATAAATTAATTTTGTCGAGTATAAAATTTATTTTTTTAGGCATTTGAAGGTTAAAGTAAAAGTAAGTGTTTACACAAGTCTCATTATTTGTTAGAATAAAATATATCAGTTCCACAAGAAAACACTTCCACCAGCATATATTTCTAGAGGGAAATAAATATGCACAAGTTCTTAAAGGAATATTAGAAAACATACTGAATGAGATATACTTTAGTGATATTACACAAATTATAAGCACTTATTTGTAACACATGGCCACCATTTATGATAAAAGATAATTTAAAGTAGTACATTAATTTTTATTTATATATTACTAGTATTGTAACTATGTCATTTGAAGATTTCTAGAAAAAATGATTTACATTTCTTAAATGGTTTGTAAGATATTTAAATTATTTATGTAAAATATTTAAATAAGCTGTAATAACATATTTTGGGAAAAATAAAAAGTGTTGTCACTTCATAATTAATATATGAAATAAAAAGCATTAATGAATAATGCTTTTTTCCATAAAAATACATAAAATGTATAATTAAACTACTTTTTTTTTTTTGAGTTGGAGTCTCACTGTCGCCCAGACTGGAGTGCAGTGGCCGCTTTCGGCCACCGCAGCCTTGACCTGCTGGGCTCGGGTGATTCTTCCGCCTCAGCCTTCCAAGTAGCCAGAATTACAGGCGCGCGCTACCACGCCCGGCTGATTTTTTGGTTTATTGTAGAGATGAGGTCTCGCTGCCCAGGCAGGTCTCGAACCCGCGGGCTCAGGCAATCCACTCACCTCAGCCTCCCAAAGGCGCGGGATTACAGGCTGAGCCACCGAGCCCGGCTAATTAAACTACTTTTTTAGATCTGTCTATGAAATGCTTCAATAGAGAAAACAAACATTTAATAATAGAAACAAAGAACTGAGTACCACATATTCTCACTCATAAGTGGACCCTGAACATCTAGTATAATACTACAAGAAAGGGATTGCCAGTAGGGGGACAATTCCAGGGGAGGGGGAGCATATAACATTAATTAAAAGTACCTGATCCTAAACAAGGCAAAATGAGGACCAATGTGAGGCCCAAACTTCACCTATACATATGCCACTCATATAACTAACCCTGACTTGTATCCTCCATCTTTAAAATAAAATGTAAGAAAAACGAAAATAAGAGGCAATCTACGTCTATATTAAGTTATGACAGCCTATGGCAAATATCAATTTATTTCTTGTCACAATACTGATCCTATGTAAATATTTGTTTCATGAACCTGTATTACAGTAATGCACTATTTAAAAAGTAATTTTGAGCCGGGCTCGGTGACTCAGTCTGAAATCCCGCGCCTTTGGGAGGCTGAGGTGAGTGGATTGCTGAGCCCGCGGGTTGGAGACCCACCTGGGCAGCGAGACCTAATCTCTACAATAAATCAAAAAAGCAGCCGGGCGTGGTAGCACATGCCTGTAATTCCGGCTACTTGGAAGGCTGAGGCGGAAGGATCACCGGAGCCCAGCAGGTCGAAAGAGTGGGTGACAGAGTGAAACTCCAACTAAAAAAAAAAAAAAAAAGTAATTTTGCCTTTTACCATTTATAAAAAATAATATACTCAAGTCATATTGTATATTTTGTTTTAACCTATTGGAAACAGTATAAAAAACACATTTTGGGTGAAAGAATACAATAACAGCAATAACAAAAAATTCCACCAATTAGGTACATTAAGAGTTCAGGTAAGCCGGGCTCCGTGGCTCAGCCTGTAATCCCGCGCCTTTGGGAGGCTGAGGTGAGTGGATAGCCTGAGCCCGCGGGTTCGAGACCCGCCTGGGCAGCGAGACCTCATCTCTACAATAAATCAAAAAAATTAGCCAGGCATGGTAACGCGGGCCTGTAATTCCGGCTACTTGGAAGGCTGAGGCGGAAGGATCGCCGGAGCCCAGCAGGTCGAGGTTGCGGTGGCCAGGAGCGGCCACTGCACTCCAGTCTGGGTGACAGAGTGAGACTCCAACTCAAAAAAAAAAAAAAATGTCAGCTATGGACCAGGCACCGTGGCTCAAGCCTGTAATCCTAGTACTTTGGGAGGCCGAAGCATGAGGATTGCCTGAGCCCAAGGGTTTGAGACCAGCCTGGGCAAACTGGTGAGACCTCCTGTTTACAATAACAAAAAATTAACCGGGCCTCGTAGCACAAGCCTGTAGTTCCAGCTACTTGGAATGCTGAGGCAGAAGGATCGCTGAAGCCCAGCAGGTTGAGGCTGGGGTGTCCATGAGCGTGCTATTGCAATCCAGTCTGGTCTATGGAGTGAGACTCTGACTTAAATAAATAAATAAATAAATAAATAAATAAATAAATAAATAAATAAATACAGTCAACTTTGACTACACTTTAATCCTTCAGTCTCTAGTTAAAATCATAGTAATAAAATATCCATTCAATAATCACCCTTATTTATCAACATCCAGGCCAGACATGGACCTGACTTTCTTCATCCACACCATCTAGAATCATACAGCAAAATCCCATATTATTTGGGGAGATCTTTGTCTGTTCGATACTGAGACACAGCCACAGTTCCTCTACAAACAGTAAATAAATAATTTTTTTTGCTGTTTCTGGAGGTGTTTGTTCAGCTAGTTCCAAAACTCCATATAAAAATTTTTCATAGTATCTGTACAATTTTAATTCTATATTCCAGTGAAAGTTCCCAAATGTGAAAAATAGTTCCAGCGAATTATATTATTAAATTAATTCTACTTAATTCAGATTTGAACTGTCAGAGCATTTTACAGAACTTTCACTGTCATTCTTACACTTATTTTGTGGAAATACCAGGTGCTATGCCTAGTATCACAAAATAATTTATGGGTAGACTCGACAAACTCATTAGTGTTAGGGTCCATATTTTGAGTAAATCTCTCATAAGAATACATGTATCAATATATACATACATAATAAGAAATAAATATTTCTTTTTACTATCATGTTCAGAGACAAATGTGTTTACTAACTATAATTAATATCTTCTGTTTATAAGGTTATTTTTTAACTATGCAATATTTAAAATATGTAATATTTTAACTATGTAGAAATAGGTTTAAAAGTTAGGAAGCATTCTATTTTAGTTCAATAAACTATTCTACATTAGACATTAAACAAACTTTATAATCTCAGCTGTATCAAAATGTATTGTGCATTACCTTTGATTGACTATAAAATTAAATTTTACTCAAGTAGTAGATATTCTCTAATTTTGTTAGAAGTTGCAATATTTTCCTTATTATTTGATCAGGAATAAAAATTTACATTTAATTACTATATAGGCTCCATCAATTTTTACTATATTTAAAGTTTTATTTTTATCGGTCTCCTTTATATTTTTAAATATTTGTTAAAATGTGAACAATGTCAGATTTACAGAAAATTGTGTATTCTTACAGGTTTAAACTTCAGTAACCTTCAAAGTGCTCTCCATTCGATACAATACATGTATTGAGATACTTTTTCCACTGCCCAAAACAGTTTTTAAACTCGTTCATTGAATGCCATTTTTTGTTTCACCTGTTCCACATTGGCAAAACATTTCCCTTTGAGGACTTTTTTCTTTTAATCTGGGGAAAGAGAAATGTCACTCAGGTGAGATCAGGTGAATAGGGAAGGAGGGCCCCAGGGATCATGCTGTTTTTGCTTAAAAACTGCTCAACATTCAGTACATTGTAGGCAGGTACATCCTCATAGTGGAAGAAACTGTTTGCTACAACTCAGGGAATTTCTTCCATGAATCATGACACAACCATCTCAAAATTTTCAGATAACATCTTTGATTGACTGATTCAGAAGAACAGATTCTGTATGTACTACAAAAGACCTACCCTTCAAAAAATAACTCCATTTTTACTGGGGGGATTCCCCCTTGTATTTTAAAAATGAAATAATTTGGTAGTATAGCTGGCTAAAATTTTGGAGTAAAAGCTGTCAAATAGAAACAACCATGAACTTAAATATGGAGAAAATTTATCAAAAATATTACAGTAGGGTCTACTCTCTTATCTCAGAAATCTGAAAGCATCTGAAAATCAAACAGTGAAAGTCTTTTCTTTTATACATAAAAGTAAATAGACCTAGCAGAAAGGGACAGTTGGGCAAGCACAAGAGAGTGGGCAGTCTGGTAAACATGGGTTGAGAGAAAATGTGTTTCTCTGTGGTCAGCTGATTCTTAAATAAGCTGTGTGGGCGTGTTTGTGTGTATGTGGTAAGGGTGTTCCTCATTTTAGAACTTTCTCAGACTTGGGGCAAGCCAAAGTTCCAAGGTATGTGGGAAGGAGAAAAGATAGGCTAAGAATTGGCAATTGTGAACACTTTGTTTAATCTCAAATTCATATTTAAACTCAGTGAGGTTATCAAAGTTTCATTTTCCAGTAATTTTTAGCATAGGGACAATACACACGCCAAATCTAGTTGATTTGAATAGACACAAATTAGCAAATCATAAGATATATACATGATGTTTTTGAGAAGAAAATGGTTGATGGCAGGTGTGTGATACATTCACTCTTTTTACAAAGGAAGTACACCATTGGGAGCAAAAGGACAATGATGTGGTTGAATCTCCTTAAGAACACATCAAAGGTATATCTCCTGCAGATATAATAACAGTATTTGCTAGCAAAAATTATTTTAATTCTATGAACTTCTATGAAATTACTTATGGTTATCAAATCTAGAATCCATGGGTTAATAAGGCTTCATGTAAGCTCTATATTTATTAAAGTAAAAAGTACAGATATTTCATAACTAAAATGGTTTCCTTCAATTAAAAAAACACTTGTACTGGAATACCTCAGAGACCACATATGACAAATCCTTGCCAGTGTATATTCTAAAGTAGAACGTGCTAAAAAATTTTCAAGTTGCTTATATCTTGAAATTATTTATATCTTTAAAATGACTTGTAAAACTTTATAGTGAATAAGATTATTGGTTTCTGTAAATATAATTGGAAATACTGTTCTACATGCTATTTTAGTTTAATTAATGTTTTCATCACACAGGGTTTTTGACAAAATATTCAATTTTTTTAGTTGAGAAAATTTGATTCACTATCATGCCTTTGTTTCTTTAAAAAATGATTTAAATTGAAGGAAAGGTTTTAAAAAAAAGTCTAACACCTGCAATGAAATGTAAAAAGATAAAAATATAAGATCTGTACTAAAATAATATATGTCAATAGAACAAACAATTAAATACTATATTGAAAAGAAAATTTGGATACGTATTGAAAAAGAAAACAGTAAGAGAAAGAAAAACATGAAATACTGAATGCAATCTTCATGTTAAGGAGTATATAGCAGAAATCACACTATGGAGTATTAAAAGGTAGCATAAAGAACTAAGGAGAGCTACTTTCTCAGAATATAGAGGAAAGAAGGGAGGAGATGGTGAGACAGAAGGAAGCTAGACATTTGATAGGCAGTTAGCTGCAAGACCCATCCATGGACTGGAGTAACCACATTCACTTCCAGGTCTGTGACCTTCATCTTTCTGCACTTTTTCCTGACTGGCCCTACCCAATCCTATCCCAGTTGATAAGTTTACTAAACTAGACCATGATGCCTCTCTCTGTTTCTGTTGCCAACCAATCAGCAGACTCCGGAGTCTATATACACTCCTGCCTGCAGAGGCAACCAGGCAATCCTGTTAGGACCCCTCCCACTGCCACGAGTTTTTCTTCCTCTAATAAATTCCTACTTACTCACCCTCCAGTTGTCCATGTCCCTCATTCCTTCTGGGCATGAGACAAGAACCTGGACTCGAAGGGATGCTGTTGAAGGCTGTCGGATTTGAAGCTCTCAGGACTTGGAGCGCTACACATGCCAGAATCTGTCTTGCTAGTTGGTGGAGACAACTGAGCTAGCAAAGCCAGATAGACCCGGGAGAGCCAATGGAGCAGAGCTGAAGGCACAGCAGATCTGATGATGCAGCACAGCTGACAATGAAGCAGACCTGATGATGGAACAGACCCAACAGCAGAGTGGACCCAAAGGCAGAGGGGAGCTGACAGGGCTCACAGAGCAGATGAGATCCAATGGGTTTACTGAACCAGCAGAACTGTAACACTCTACTCCAGTTCAATGTCATGGCATCCTGGCCACCACGTGGATCCTGGGCTGGCTGTACCCTTCCAGAACTGCAACATTTTTTAGGGTCCAGCTCACTAGCTAGGTGGATAAAAAACCATATCAGTGGGTCCTTCTCAGCTTCTAGTAGCCACTTGCTTTTTTTGGGTTATGCCCCACTTTTCTCCAGCTTCAAAGACTGCAGGAAAGGTTGAATCTTTCTCATGAATGTGAAACTCTAATCTCCTTTCCTCTATTTACTGCAGGAGAAAGGGCTATTATAATTAAATTGAGACCACTTTGATAAACTACTTACCCAGGTCCATGACCTATTCCCATCTGGAAATCTCCTTTTTCTATGTAATGTACTATATCCGGAGTCCAAGGACTAGTATATAAACATATTTAGGGGTCATTTTCTATCAACCATAGTAATTTTCTACTAGATAATCATTTTACCTTCCTGTAACACAGTTATCTCAAATGTGAAATGAGGATGGTATTAAAGTTTTATCCATGTGATTTTTTTGGTGAAAAATAAAGTTCCCTAAGTAAAATATTCATAATAAAGTATTGCATATATAATTATCTTTATTATTACTTTAAAAATCATGGATGTATGCTGTTTTTTGTTTTTGTTTTTGTAGAGATGGGGTTTCTTTATGTTTCCCATGCTGGTCTTGATATCTTGGCCTCAAATGATCCTCCCACCTTGGACTCCAAACTGCTGGGATTATGACCAGAGCCAAAATGCCTGGACCATTGTTACTTTTAATATACAGCAAAAACAGGAAATCACCACATTTTGTACTTTTGTGTGAAAATTTATGTGATGAATTATTATTGTCTTTTTTATAGCTTGCCTAATTTATAACTTATGTTAAATGCTTTGTTATGATAATCAGTTAAAACAAAATGGGCAGGATTGATGAATAGGCAAATGATAGGCAATTGATTGATAGTTAAATATATAAACTCATGCAACCAAAATTATCTAAATATACTTTTAAAACATTCCAAAATTTTAACATTTTCTGTCACCTGAAAAATGTGTTTTATAGTTTTCTATTTCTATATTTGTACTGTAATTATATTATTTTAGAACATATTGCTTTTATAGTAAAAAGATAATTAGCTCACTGTAATCCCGTGCCTTTGGAGGCTGAGTAGTGGATTGCCTATTAATAGGACATCTCTACAATAAATCAAAAAATCAGCCGCTGACATGCCTGTATTTACTTGGAGGCTGAGGAAGGATGCTGGAGCCATTTGCGGTGGCCGGAAGCCCACTGCACTCCATTGGTCAACAGAGTAGACTCCAACTAAAAAAAGATAATTAAGATAAATTGCCTATATAGACATTTTCACTCTTTCTCTACTTATTCAAGATAAAATAAATGATTAAAATGTATTTTCACTGTAGATAATGATTTCTGATTATCTCTTTTATAACATTGGCTTTGGTGAATCATGATCATCTGATCTCAACTACTGAAGCCTTAGTACACATTATTCTTTGATTGTACTTATACAAGTTTATTCCTAGGCTGCTCTTATTCAGCAGAGTGACAGAGGGCAGATAGCCTTGGGCTTATCAGCTTTATTCCCTTTATCAAAAAGAGAAGAATAAATCAGTATACGTCAGCAAGTTTGGTTTTTTTCCCAATACACTTGCTAACAGATCAACTAATTCCCTGGACATTATTTTTCATATTTAGTTAATTATTTAAGTATATCAAATATTTTGCATATAAAGGGGGAAACAAAAACCAGAAATTATCTTTTGGAAGACAGGCCCTTGTAATATAGGCTTCCCCCTCTAGGTGAGTGTTCTAGAAATCCATCAGCATTAGTGTACCAGTTAGCTTTGTTGTGAGAGGCTGCATTTGGCTTCATTGAATTTTTTTGGTGATTCTTTCAGCGTGTTTGCCCATTTCATCATGGGTGAAGTTCAAGTGCACCTGCCCACACTGCGTTGAGTGTTCAAGCAGTTTTTGACCAAAACAGCATGACCCTCGTATTCCACCCTCCCTATTCATCCTATCTTGCCCTGAAGGAATTTTTTTGTTTGCAAGGATGAAAAAACATTCTCAAAGGAAAGCATCTGGCTGATGTGGAAGTGCTGAAACAAAAGGACAGCAGAAACACCCAAAGGCATCAAACTGAGTTCAAAAACTGTTTTGAGCTATGGAAAACCCATCTTGATAGGTGTATTGCATCAAATGGAGTACTTTGAAGGTGACTGGAGTTTAAACATGTAAGATGAAATACACAATTTTTTATGAATAAATTCATGTTTTAGAGGGGTTCTCCCTCATTTATGAAAAATGTTCAGAATATATCTAGTTACACCTGCCAGTAGTAGGCATTTATAACCATTACTCTGATATTTATGTTAATAGAAAACCAGTCAACCAAACTATAAACTCAATTTCTTAATCTCTGATAATCTGATAATAACCTACCCAGCACCATCCTTCTCCTAAACTATCGTTAACTAAACAAAATTAATTATAATTAAATTAATTAATTGATGAATGAAATTTGGGTTATTCATACAACCATTATTTATAGCAGTTTTTCACATATTTACTGCATTTGCCACTACTATAAATTATTGTTTATGAATATTTTCTAGTTTGTCATTTTGGGAAAAAATATTCTTGCACTGTACTGCTTATAAAGCCTACTGTTCTGATTAAATGGTCATATTTAATTTATGAAAATTATGAATCATAAATATGGTAAGTATATAGAAAGGTGTTGTTGCTAGTCCTGATAGTGATAGTAAAGGGAAGACTTATTCTTAAGAAATAAGGAATTTTCATCAAACAGCAGTTATGCTCTGTGTTGTCCAGTTTTTCTACTTATATATCTTATATACATACAATTTTCATTATTGAAATGTCTTCAAGAAAAACAACTTTTGTCATTTTTAACTCTAAAACATCTATAATTCTATACCTTGTTTATAGAACTAAGCTGATTTTTTTCATAATGCTATTATTTTATAACAATTGGATTTTTTTTAATGACTACAGCATGATACAGTGGAAAAAAGAGGAGACAAAAACGAAGGACACTAAAATAATTTGAAGTTTCTAGTATTTAGAGCTACAGCATATAGCAAAGACAGTTTAATTCCTACACAAATAAATATAAAAACTCATACTAAAGGCTTACGTACTGGAGTTCTTAGTACATAATACAAGATGTCCAACATGCAACAAAAATTACAAGGTATGTTAAAGGGCAAGAAATACCTTTAAAAAGCAATTGTCACAACTAGACTGAGATATGATACACATTTTGAAAATAAGAGATAATGAATTTAAAATAATTATAATTAATATGTGGAGAACACTAATGGAAAGAAAACAAACAACATACAAGTGTAGATGGGTAATAAAATGGAAAGATAAAATGTCTGTAAAGAATATAACGGTAGGGCAAAAATATTTTAAAAATTAAATATTGCTTTTAGTAGAATTATTAGTAGACTCTACTTAGTCATAAAGAATTATTGAAATTACCAAAAAGTGACAGAAACATCCAAACAACTAGATGCAAAGAAAGAAAAAATAAAAAATAAAAAGTATTCTGGAACAGAAAAAAATAGATAAAAGCTAATTTAATCTGTATTTATAGTATAAACTATAAACTTTAATTAATAATATAATATCAATTGCCCCCCTAGTATAATTATATGTACGCTGTTAAAATAAGTCAAATGGTATGTAAATATTTATGTTTTACTTTATAATTTAATAACATTGGTTTCTGGAGTCAGACCTCCTAATTCAATTATCAGTTAGTTACTCACACCTGGGCAAGTCACTCACTAATGCTTATTAAGATTTTCTCTAAAAAAATCTCATACGTTTGTTGTAATGTTTAACTGATGCAATTCGTTAAGATTTATTAGATTAGCTCATATGCAGATAACATTTCATTTTTATTTTTAATATCTATGTTTCTCCACACTGGGTTATTTTGACTGTCTTATTCATAAATAATGAAAACACCTGTTTCAATATTGCTAAAATCTTAAGTAATCATTTGACATTGAAATATTATTACTTTTTGGCTAGGCACAGTGGCTTATACCTGTAATTTCAGTTACTTGGGAGGCTGAGTAAGGAGAATCACTTAAGAGCAGAAGTTAAAGTCCAGCATGGACAACATAGTGCAACCCTAACTTTTAAAAAATTTGAAAAACTAGCTGGACTTAGCAGGACATACCTGTAGTCCCTGCTTCTTAGGAAGCCCAGGTAGGTGAATCACTTGAGTCCAGCAGTTTGAGGTTGCAGTGAGCCATAATCATGCCACTGCACTTCAGGTTGGGTGACAGAGCAAGACTCCAACTCTAAAAAAATTAAATATTAACAATTTTATTATTTAATTGTAAATTTTATTTTTCATATTTAACTGAAAAATATATTGCATATTTTCTTTTTTAATTTTTATTTATTTATTTATTTTTCTATTGTGGGGTACAGTTAAAGGTTAAGTATACAAATACGCTCCGTTCAGGCCCCCTTGTTGATAAGAGGTGTCTCCCCGTCCCCAGACAGATATTTACTACCGTTAATCCCATCTCCCTCCTCCTCCCTCCCCCATAGTTTCCCACCACTGTCAGTCATTTTCTTATAGTATTACGTTGGATGTTCAAGGTCCACTATATGAGTGGGAACATGTGATACTCAGATCTTTGTTTCTGTGAGAGATCACTCAGTATTATAGACTCTAGTTCCATCCAGGTTGCTGCAAAATTCATGATTTTGTTCTTTTTTTATGTCTGTGTAGTATTCTATCGTGTATATTACCACATTTTTTTAATCCATTCCTCTTTTTATGGACAGCATGGTTGCTTCTGGGTTCTTGCTATTGTGAACAATGCTGCGATAAACATACACGTGCAAGTATCTTTTGGACAGAGTGATTTGAGTTCTTCAGGGTATATTCCCAGTAGGGGGATTGCGGGGTCATATGGGAGGTCAATATTTAGAGCTTTTAGGAATCACCATGCTGTTTTCCACAGAGGTTGCACTAGTTTGCACTCCCACCAACAGTGTAGAAGTGTTCCCTTTTCTCCACACCCTCTCCAGCAACTGTTATTTTTTGAGTTATTGATAATTACCATTCTGACTGGAGTTAGGTGGTATCTCAGTGTGGTTTTGATTTGCATCTCCCTGATGATTAGTGAGGTAGAACATTTTTTCATGTGTTTGTTGGCTGCTCGGATGTCTTCCTTTGAGAAGTGTCTGTTCATATCTTTTGCACACTTTATAATGGGGTTGTTTGTTTTTTTTCTTTTCAGCACATTTGAGTTCCTTGTAGATCCAAGATGTTAAGCCTTTGTCAGACTTGGAGTTGGCAAATACTTTTTCCCAGTCTGTGGCTGTCTCCCTGCTCTCTTGATGGTTTCTTTGGCTTTGTAGAAGCTTGTCAGTTTAATGAGGTCCCACTTGTCTATCTTATCTCTTATGGCCTGTGGGTTTTGGGTTTTGTTCAGGAATTGGATGCTAGTTCCAATTTCCATGAGGGTATGCATATTTTCAAAGCAAATTGAGTGGTATTTAAGTAAATAACATAACATTATTACTTTGCAATTTGTTGTTGTATGGGTACTTTTTTAACTAAACAATAATGTAAAGAGATTTCTAGAAAGGCAACAGGTATTTTATTAAACAGAATACTCAATCTGTAGCCTAAAGTGCATGACTATGCTTCTTTTAAAATTAATTCGCATAAATAAACTGGATGTAAATTTGAGAAAAGCTGGGTTTATTTGTATATACTGGGACAAAAAAAAAGAATCATAATGTAATTGAAATAAAATTACAATTAGCTGGATTGCCTGAGCCCGCAGATTCGAGACCTGCCTGGGCAACTTGGCGAGACCTCATCTCTACAATAAATCAAAAAAAAAAAAAAGAATCAGCCGGGCATAGTAGCGCGTGCCTGTAATTCTGGCTACTCGGAAGGCTGAGGCAAAGAATTGTGAGAGCCCACTGGGTGGAGGCTGCAGTGGCCGAGAGCAACCACTGCACTCCAGTCTGGGGGACAGAGTGAAACTCCAACTCAAAAAAAAAATTAAAAAATAAAAAAAATTGCAATTAGCTGAATTAGTTGGCATTGCAGTAATTTTAGGAATTCAATAGTTTTAGGAACTTTAGTCTTACAATTTTAATATTATAGGCAAATTCTTGACTAGAAACTGAATTTCAGAAGAGCACTATATCATTGTGACTCTTGAGCAAAACCTAGTGGATATATTATGAATGGATATATTTCAGTATTGTTTTTATGTGACTGAATTTATTACTTTCAACATATTCCTGTAACAAATAAAAATTTACGAAGATTAAATGTTTGGTTTTATTCTGCATATCTTATTCGAATATCGAAAAGATATTCGAACATTAGATTCTAAATTTCTATCTAAGAAATCTAGTCAGATAAAATGAAATAATCTTAAGTGGACAATGAAATGTTCATCTTAAATATTAAATAGTAAAGCTATACAACAAAAAGTGATGTATTTCTATGAAAAAGATATGTTAAAATAATCATTTAAAGAACCAGCTCTTGGTGATTACACTGCCACATCACTGAACCTATTCTCTTAGAAAAAAGCATGGAAATCTTTTAGCTTCAGTTTCATAACCTACATAATAGCATTAGATACAAATTTGCTGTGAATTCTGATGTACTCTTTGGCATTATTTGATAAAGAATAACTGTATCTTGCATGTTCTTCCTCAGCAGAACCTCTATTAGATAAACTGTCATAACCAGGCTCGGTGGCTCAACCTGTAATCCCGCGCCTTTGGGAAGCTGAGGTGAGTGGATTGCCTGAGCCCGCAGGTTCAAGACCCACCTGGGCAACTTGGTGAGAACTCAACTCTACAATAAATCAAAAAATCAGCTGGGTGTGGTAGCACATGCCTGTAATTCCAGCTACTTGGAAGGCTGAGGCCGAAGGATCGCTGGAGCCCAGCAGGTCGAGGCTGTGGTGGCCAGGAGCGGCCACTGCACTCCAGTCTGGGCAACAAAGTGAGACTCCAACTCAAAAAAAAAAAAAAGATAAACTGTCCTGTTTGTATCTTGCTTTTGGGGGGGGGATTTCTCATTAGTCCTCATTTTCTTCTGTGGCTATACTGGTATTCATTTTATTTTATTTTATCTCATCTTATTTTATTATAGGGATGTGGGGTACAAGTAATTGTTAACTGCACAAGTAGGCTTCATGCTGGTGAAATTTGGGCCTCCAGCAGGCCCCTTTCCCATGGTTAAGGACCAAGTACCCTTGTGGTTAGTGCCTACCCAAGTTTCTCCCCTAGCAGTGCCCAGTGATCACTGCTCCTTCCTTTGTGCTAATGTGACTAGTGTTCAGGGCCCACTTATGAGTGAGAACATGAGGTATTCAGTTATTTGTTTCTGTGGATAGATCACTAATATGATGGTCTCCATCTATATCCGATTTGCTGCAAAGTCCATGATTTTGTTATTCCTTATGACTGTGCAATACTTCATCATGTATATGTATCACATTTTCTTTACCCAGTCCACTTTTGATGGATAGTGGGGTTGGTTCCACCTTTTTGCTATTGTGAATAGTACAGATATAAACATAAGTGTGCAGGTATCTTTTATCTACACAGTTTATGTTCCTCTGGGTATATTCTGAGGAGAGGTATTGCTGGATCAAAAATATCAAAAATTGACCTTCTCTACCGGTATTACAACTCAATTCTTCTTGGAAAAGATGAATTTCCTGGTTCTGAGGACCACTGTAATTCTCTGCCTCCAAAAGATTACTACTTTTCTTTCTTTAAAGTCCATCACCATCAAATTTGTGATAAAATTTTAAAGGCTCGTGGACATCAGCTTAATTCCTCGGTTACTGAGGGAGTGATTGCTGCCCCTTCAAAAGCTGAGTGCAAATATTATATTCAAATCTGCGGGTATTGCAACTTAATTCTACTTGGAATGAGGAATCACTGGAGCCCGGCATCGAGTTGCGGTGCGCCGCCATCAAACTCCATCTCGAATGAGATCCAACTCAAATAGAAAAAAATTTTAAAAAGGCAAAAAATGAAAAGAATAAAAAAATTATTCCTCTTAACATCAAATCTTGTCATTTGACTAAATTATATTTAAGTTGAGTGCAAATAATGTATTTTCAAAGATGAAATCTATATTTGTCTTTGTTGTTAACTATACAAAATATGCATTTTCAATGAATACTAATACATTACATTTCTGTTCAAATAGCAACCTTCTGGTGAATCTGCAAACATGAGAGAGTATAAAAAGTATTCAAAATACTCAGATTTAAAAATGGCAAGAGTGTACCATTATTATCATGATATAAAAATAAGTTTGTTCTTCCCTAAAGAAAAAGAATTTTCCAAGTTTCATCTTCTCTATTTTAAACTTTTTTCCTTCAGAATTACTTTTTAACATTTTAATGCAAATATAAAGCACTATAACTTTTTTGCATTAAATTATTTAGCTTATATTCATTACAAGTCTGGTAAATGTTGAGAAATTTGAATGTTATTTTGATAAATTTTGATGTAAGATTGATTACTTATGCTAATTTATTAATTCAGTGGAAAATATTCTTTGTATTATAGCTGTAATTTTTAAGCCTATTTTTAAAATCATACATAGCCCAATTGCTACTTTGTATTAAATATGCAATTGATCTAAAAGTCTATTATCTAACATTCTCTCAATGCAGTATTGTTTTTTATGTATAAATTCTTATACAAGTGTGATATTTAAAATAAAAAATATAGTTTGCACACCTAACTATACATTAAGATTACCTAACTATTAGCATGTTTTTATCTGTCCATATTAAAGCAAATTGAGCAGCAGACACTTATGTTAGCACAACATTGAGTATAAAACAGCATAAATATAGGTCATGAGAGACTTAGCAATCAAAATAGAGAAAGATTCAAACCTTAATTCATATTCCAATCGATTACAAATTTGATTTAAACTCAAAGCTTATTTTGTAAGGAAATCTAAGACATTCTATTGAAATATTAACTAATTCACTGTAATTATTTTAATTTGACTCATAATGCAATTTTGTTAGGTGGAATAGTGGAATGATTGAATTGATTGTAAGAAAAATCTATAAATAAAGATATCAATGATCAAATGTATTGGGAATTTGAGCTAAAACCTTCATGAAATACTTTTTATGAATCTGATTGTCCAGAGGAGGGAGTAGATGTGGAGTTAGTAAACAGTCAATTAATCATTACAGGTTGGAAAAGTATAAAAAGTCTAATGTATATTTACCCATGCTTTTTGTTGGGCACATGCTAAATTGAGCGTGGAATTTCTGTAAAATAAAAATAGCTAGTATATGTTATGTCTTATGAATTTCTTACCTAAGGTTTTAGGATATTATAATAATGACAAGATATCTTATTTTTACTTTTTTCAGTGACCAAAACGTACAGTACTCGCTGTACATTATTTTATAAATGCATATTATAAGACTTATTGGAGACAAATTATTATGGCTATGTCAATGAAAATGCATTAATACATCTCAAAATTTCTTCCTCAATATCAATAAGGAAGTATTACTTTCTGCAGAGAAAAAAAAAGTCAGTATATCACTCAATATTTCCGTTTGTTTCCATCTGTAAGAACATACTTAACATATTGGGTTAATGCAGGTTTGTTCTTATCTTTGTTCCCTAGCAAATAGTCTACCACCTGTTCAGTTTTTATTTGTTTTTCTTTTATTTATTTATTTATTTTACTTTTTTTTTGAGTTGGACTCTCACTCTGTTGCTCAGACTGGAGTGCAGTGGCCGTTCCCAGCCACCGCAGCCTCGACCTGCTGGGCTCCGGCGATCTTCCGCCTCAGCCTTCCGAGTAGCCGGAACTGCAGGCGCGCGCTATCATGCCCGGCTAGTTTTTTGATTTATTGTAGAGATGAGGTCTCACCAAGTTGCCCAGGCGGGTCTCGAACCCCGGGACTCAGGCATTCCACTCACCTCAGCCTCCCAAGGTGCAGGATTACAGGCTGAGCCACCGAGCCTGGCTTGTTATTTGTTTTTCTAAAGCTGTGTTATATGAGCAGACCATTTGCCATTTCTTCTCTTCCTCCTGAAATAATCTTCCTTCTTGTGGTCAAAACAAGGCAATAACCTTTTTCTTCAGTAATTTCTCCTTTTTAAAGACAAAATTAACTTGGCCTTGGAAGCATTAATGTTGATCTTCCAAACAGGCAATCTGCAATCTGAGTTATAAAAGTGTTCATTAATGTTGTCAACATTAAAAATACAGTGTGAAAAATCTTTAAGCCAAAAATTTTATTCACAAATATGCAAATAATAGAATTACAATTTAGGACACCCAACAGACATGGTGGCCTCTAGTTTACCTGGGGAATATGGGAAAATATTTGGCTTTTTCTGGAGAAAATGAGGGTTACAGACATATGAAAAAGTGCTCAGCCTCACTTATCATCAGAGAAATGCAAATCAAAACCACATTGAGATACCACCTAACCCCAGTAAGAATGGCCATTATTAATAAAACAAACAACAGATGCTGGCAAGGATACAGAGAAGAAGGAATGCTTCTACACTGCTGGTGGGAATGCAAACTAGCATAGCCTCTCTGGAAGACAGTGTGGCAATTTCAGAAAGAAGTAGAAACTGACCTTCCATATGACCCAGCAATCTTCCTATTGCAAATATACCCGGAGGAACTCACATCATTCTACACAAAACATACCTGCACACACATGTTCGTTGCAGCTCTATTCACAATAGCAAAAACATGGAACCAACCATGCTGTCCATCAAAGCTGGACTGGTTAAAAAAAATGGGTACATATACACAATGGAATATTATGCAACCATAAAGAAAGACAAACATATGGACTTCACAGCAACTTGGATGGATTTAGAGTCGATCATACTCAGTGATCTATCACAGAAACAAAGAACAGAATACGATATGTTCTCACTCATAAGTGGATCTTGAACAATTATAATACTGTAAGAAAGGGAGCCGGGCTTGGTGGCTCAGCCTGTGATCCCACGCCTTTGGGAGCTGAGGTGAGTGGATTGCCTGAGCCCGCGGATTCGAGACCCGCCTGAGCAACTTGGCGAGACCTCATCTCTACAGTAAATCAAAATATTAGCCGGTCGTTGTGGTGCGCGCCTGCAATTCCAGCTACTCGGAAGGTTGAGGCGGAAGTATCGCTGGAGCCCAGCAGGCAGAGGCTGCGGTGACCGGGAACGGCCACCGCACTCTAGTCTGGGTGACAGAGTGAGACTCCAACTAAAAAAAAAAAAAAAAAAAAAAAAAAAGAAAGGGACTGGTAGTAGTGGAAAACTGTCAGGGAGGGGACTGAGATTGAAAGTTAAGGGAAACTACTGGAGGAGGGAGGGACACACCTCATCAACATGGGTACCTGCATAATCAACATTTGTATACCCAACCCTGAATTGTACCCCACATCTTTATAATAAAAATAAAGAAAAAAAGAAAATGAAGGTTGCACCATTCACTTTGAAAACTCAGATTAGTGACTGATGGCAGCTGCGAGGTACTTGTAATCTTTTCTTTTCTTTTCTTTTCTTTTTTTTTTTTTTTTTTTTTGAGTTGGAGTCTCACTCTGTCACCCAGACTGGAATACAGTGGCCGCTCCCAGCCACCGCAGCCTTGACCTGCTGGGCTCCGGCTATCCTTCTGCCTCAGCCTTCCAAGTAGCTGGAACTAAAGGTACGTGCTACCATGCTCGGCTAATTTTTGATTTATTGTAGAGATGAGGTCTCGCCAAGTTGCCCAGGCAGGTCTCAAACCCACGGGCTCAGGCGATCCACTCACCTCAGCCTCCCAAAGCACTGGGATTACAGGCTGAGCCACCGAGCCAAGCCAAGTACTTACAATTCTAAAGTCATAGCAGACTGCTTTGTTGAAGTGGGCTTGAGAAACTGTGTTCTCATGTAATGTGCTAGCTGTCCTTTTCCTGCTAGCTGTCATTTAGAAAAAAAAATTGTGATAGTTCTTGTTATCAAACAAACTACACATGAGAGCCCTCCCATCATGGCCATCCATAGCTCTATTTTGCCAGAGTTTGACACAAGTGATACCATTTTGAATCTGACAGCTTTTGCAATGCAAATTCTCCAAAGATCTTTACCACACTGAGCAGCAATAGGAAAGAATGGAAGAAATGACAGAGAATAACGAAGAAAAATATGAAATAAGGGAAAAAGCAGCTAAGATAAATAAAGTGGGGGGATACTAGAAGAGAGATTTCTTTGATGTTTTTAGAATCGGAAAATCAGTGCAGTCATGTGGCACTTAACAGTGGGACTACATTCTGAGAAATGTGTGGCTACATGATTTTGTCATTGTGCAAACATTACAGAGTGTATTTTACACAAACCTAAATGGTATAGCCTACAACTCAATTAAGCTATATGATATAGCCTCTCACTCCTAAGCTACAAACCCATACAGCGTGTCACAGTACTGAATACTGTAGACAGTGGTAACACAATGGTATTTGTGTATATATTACATATCTAAATAAAGAAAAAGTAATGTATTACACTACAACATTACAATAGCTATAATATAATTAGTAATAAAAATTTTTTAGCTCCATTATAATCTTATGGGATCGCCATTGCATACACCATCTATTATTGACTGAATTGTCATTATGTGGCACAAGACAGTAGTAGAAATTTTTCCTTTTCCTGAATATAGACAAAGTCAAATACAGCAACTGTTTGTTGTAGATAAATAATATTTCATCAAATGATATAAAAAGAGAACAAAATATAAGTGGTAAAGAAGGAATAAATCTACATATGTACACTATGAGGGACCAGGTAAAGAAAGGTGATGATAATTTAACTATTAGGGACTTTCAGCAAGTATTAGCCATCCAGCCATTCTTCTTTGCAAAAAGACATATTAGATTTTCTCAGAGAAACAGTACAAATGACTTTGGGAATTTTTAATCTTCTTTATGCTATGGAGACAGTGAGTTTTGAAAAGAAAGAATGGAGGCTGTGGGTTTTAAAGAGAAGGGAGAAAAATGTTTCCAATAACTCCTGAGCAGGAAATTGATCTGGAATAAGAAAATCAAAATCTTGAAATAGGAAGGCAGTCACTCTTCCAGTTCACTTCTGAGTGTAATTATTTATAAATTCCAGGTAGTTCTTTACTAAAACTATACCAAAATCTGAAGAGATGGCTAAAAAGCCCAACAATACTAAAAGAACTGACTTCTTGTATGATTCTAGTAAAAATTATTTGTAAGGGGAAAGTAGTTATTTTACATTGTTTACACAAAATGCACGCTAAACAACAGGAATAACGTCATCAATAGAAAAGACAACATAATATCGATAGTGGAAAGTAGACTTAATATTCATACATAGCAGCAGAATAGTAATATAAAATTGTCATAGACTTCAGTTTTGACCCAAATTGAGGTGACACAGCCTAATGAGAAATTAGGTGTGATGTTTCTGAGAATGGTAGAATAGTGAGTGGAAGATACTAAGATGTCTATTGTATTTTTCATTATTTAATCTCTCTAAAGTAAGTATACCTCATTCAATCAGTTATATCTTAAAGTTTTTGGTCAGATGGCAGTTGTGGAAATTTTATTGCATATCCATGTGTGAGTTTGATTGTTTGTCCTACAATAATAATATATTTACAACTTTTTATTCTAAAGTCAAGAGATTATTAACACTTAAAAAAGAATATAAGTTCTCATTTTATCTGAAAATCTTATATTAAGACTTCCAGTAAAATTAAGTAAGTTTCAACATCAAAATACATAGAGAGAGGGTCCATGTGTTAGAAAATATCTAAAGAGAAAAAAGTAGGACACTATTACAGGAAATATAATGTTACATCAGCAATGGTGAACAGAGGATTGTATCATGTCAGTAAACATATATTATACAAAGATATTAGAACATACTGTACTGGCGTATTGATCACTTATAATAAAGACATTTGAAAAATAGTAGATGCAAGAAGATCACATTATCTTCATGCTGTTTCTTAAAAGCAGAATAAGAAATTTTCCTGTAAGGAATAGTCTCCCTATACTAGAAGGAAGGGGAACATTCTTATTCTTTAGGAAAAGAAATCAAAATTGAGGAAATTCTATAGACTTTGTTAAAACAAATCTTATCTTTAAGCCCCTCTCCACACAATTTACTATTCTTTATTCAATTCAGTATAACTGTCTAAGTAATTGAGTCTCGTATTTTTTTTTTTTTTTGGTTCATTTCTTTATGAGGACTCCCGTACCACTTAAAACTTGGGAAATTTAAATGTTTGTATGCTTTTCTCTTGCTGACCTACCTTATGACTATTTAATTCTTGAGCCCAACTGATACTCTAAGAGAATGGATGTATAATTTTTATGCCTATCTCTCTAAATATGATTTTTAATGTGCAAAAAATGAAATTAAGAGCACCCTCGCAAATATATTTCATTGATCTTATTTTTAATATGTTTATGGAACATTATAATAATTTTATAAATCTAAGAGTTCTTTCAATGTGTATAAAGTCTCTAAATTATGAAAAAAGATGTTAGTATTTTTTATATACTAGCATTTTAAATAACGTACAGATTTATTTCTATGGTTTCTTAGAGTTGATGGACAAATGGTATTTAAAAGTACTAAATGAGTAATGTGGAAAGGACATGATGATTATTAATAAAAAGTTGTGGAGAAATGAAAAAATTACTCATTACTAGTTGAAGTATAGCAGAGAAGGCAACCTCCATGGAAATTGCTTTAAGGTGATTAAACACCAAAGAGATTTCATAATGTTTTAGAAAGAGGGAAATACTCTGAAGATATGTGAAGGCATGTAGTTAAAACTCTAATGATGACAACAACAAAAACAACAAAATTTCAAACTCTCAGGGATACAGATTTATGGCAATGTAATTTGTTGGTAAAGCAAAGGTAAAAATAAAATAAAATAAGTGAAAGGGGAGAGACTCCTTAGCTCTCTCGATAAATATATTTGTAATTATTTCTCAGGAGCATAGCTTTTACTTGAGAATTGTACTTGGATTTCCTAGCTCAAGTGAATGAAGTCTGGGAAAAGAATGTTATGAACAGGAGAATTTACAAAGTTTCAGAAAATATACTTTTTTGAGAACAGAGACTAATGCACAATAGAAGGTTACTGCATGTTTTTTACTTACTGTTGTATACCCAATGACTAGGAAACGTTTAAAACCATATTTGACATTCAATTTTTAATGATTTTGTAAATGAGAAAATACAAATGAAGTTAGCGGGCAAAATACATGAAAACTGTGTCATCTGATATGCATGCATGTATTACAGTTCAGAAAAGAGTTTGGGTTTTGTTATTCTACACATTAATGTCACAGGTAAAAAGAGACAAAGAAGCAAAAAAGAGAAGGCAGAAAAATAGGCAGAAGAGGACAAAAAGAAGTGGGGGGATAAAATTCATTTCCAAAAGAAGAATAACTGTTTTCAATGTCAAGGTATAACACCTGTTTTCACTCAGATTATTATAAATAAGATATTTTGCAATTCAGAGAAGAGTATTTTCAATAAAATAAAAAATATATACTAAAATGAGTTTCATGGAAGCATTACTTGAACCATTTCTCAATTTTTGCAAATATATCAAAATATAATTTAATAAAACAAGTTTTATGATGCTGTGAATGATTCTTTATACATTATATTAGCTTGGTCTGAATTTATATAGAATTTGATCTCCTATTCCATTTATTTTTTTTTCACTGATACTTATTTTTCACTGTTACTTATTAAGAGATATCAGAGAATGACAAAGAATGGGTAACTATATTTCAGTCCTCATAAAATTTACAGTGTAGGATGTTCTCAGCTGTTTTTCATTTAACACAGTGGTATATGTGATAATAAGTGGTATCATGAAAATTCAGGCAAACAAAAAGCACACACACAAAAATCAAATACTCTTTGGAGAATGAATTTTACAAAAAAGGGTTTTAAAACATATACTTAATCAAGATATAAATTATAAAGAATATTGAATCAAATGATATTAGAAGCATTTAAAATGGTATGTTTGAAAATATGGCTATAGACTCAAGGTAAATAGATGGGAAAATATATACCATGCAAATGGAAAACAAAATTAAGCCATATTCATAATAGATTAACACAGACTTTAAATAAAAAAAATAAAAAATATAAATACAAAGAAGGACATTAAATAATACATTTTTCAATATAAATAAACATCCCACTAAAATCACTAGACAGATCATTGAGGTAGAAAATGAACAAAGAAACTCTGGACTTAAACTGAACCATAGACCAATGGACCTAAGAGACATCTATAAAACAATACATCCAATAACTGCAGAACATACAATTTTTTCCATCTCTGCATGAAACATTCTCCCAAATTGATCATGTACTTGGCCATATCATGTATCAATAAATTCAAAAAAATCAAAATTATACCAAGCATCTTCTCAGACTACAGTGGAATAAAATTATAAGCTAATACTGAGAGGAACTCCCAAAACAACACAACTGCATGGACAATGAACAGCTTGCTCCTGAATTACTGTTGGGCAAACAACAAAATTATGGAAGAAATGAATAAATATAAAAATACAACATACCAAAACCTCTGGGATATAGCAAAAACAGTGCCGCAAGGAAAATTTATAGCATTAAATGCTTACATTAAAAATATAGAAAGATCTAAAATTAATAGCTTAAATTCACATATCTATGCACTAGAAAACAAGAGCAATGTAAACCCAAATCTGGCATAAGAAAATAATGAACAGAGCAGAACTAAATAAAACTGAAACCAAAAATAGTACCAAAAAGTCAAAGAATTGTTTTGTTTAAAGAATAAGCAAAATTGACAGATCACTACCTAGACTAACTTAGAAAAAAATAGAAAAGATTTAAATAAGTACCCACTATAAATAATAGAGGTGACATTACAGCTGATATCACAGAATTGAAAAGATCATTAGATATTACTATAAACATCTCTATGGCACCAAACTGGAAAACCAAGGGAAAACAGATAAATTTCAGGAAACATATAATTTCCCATGACTGAAGCAGGAAGGAGTAAAAACCTTGAATAGACCAATAATGAACAATGAAATTTAATCAGTAATAAAATATCTCCCAACAACAACATCAACAAAAAAAGCTCAAGACTATTTGGATTCATAGCCAATTTTCACTAGATGCACAAAGAAAGCTAGTGCCAATTTTACTGAAATTATTCCAAAAATTGGGGGAAAGAGACTCCTTCCTACCTAATCATTGCAATAAGTATGATCATGATACCAGATTTTAAAATTCTCAATAAAATTCTAGCATACTGAATTCAAAAACACATTTTTTAAAAAGTTGATCAGACATGTTGGCCCATGCCTGTAGCCCTAGCACTTTGGGAGGCTGAGACAGAAAGATGCTTGTGTCCAGGAGTTCAAGACCAGTCTTGGACAACATAGTAAACCTTGATACTACAAAAAATAAAAAAATAAAAAAAAACTAGCCTGATGTAGTGTCACATACCTGTAATCACAGCTATAGTGGACAATGAGGTGGGAGGATTTCCAGATTCCAGGAGCTTAAGCCTGCAGTTTATCATAACATGCCTCTGCACTCCAGTCTAGACAACAGAGTGAGATTCTAACTCACAAACAGAAAAAAAAAAAAATTCTATACATGCAGCAAAAAGATAATACATAACAATCAAGTGTGTTTTATTCCAGGATGCAAGGATGGTTCAATATCTACAGGTCAGTAAATGTAATTCAGCACATAAATCTAATTAAAAACAAAATGATCATCTCAATATATGCAAAAAAAGCACTTGATAAAAATCCAACAAATTTTCAAGAAAAAAAAATCCTTAACAAATTAGGCATTGAAGGAACATAACTAAAAATAAGAGCCACATATGACAAACCCACAGTCAATATCATACTTAGAGAAAAGTTGAAAACATTTCCACTCAGACTGGAATGAGACAAAGATACCCATTCTCATCACCCCTATTCAACATAGTACTGGAAGTCTTAGAGAGATAAGTTAGGCAAGATAATACTATACAATTTTTTTTAAAAGAATGAAACTATTTTCTTCACAGTAACATGGATAAAGGTAGAGAGCATCATCCTAAGAAAACTAAATCAGAAACAGAAAGACAGAAAGCCAACTGCTATGTGTGTTCTCACTCATATGTGTCTCCAGAGCCTATTATTTCTATCTTCATAAATACTAAAAGAGGAAAAGTGGGTAGAGGGCTAGGGTTCAGAATCTACCTATTGGTACAATATTCACTAACGGTGAACGGGGTCACCTGAGGCATAATTCCTACCATTCCTCAATGTGTCTGTGTAGCAACCATGCACTTATATCTGCATCCAAAATTTTTTTAAAAGATTATTAAATAATCTATATGAGGTTCAGTTTAAAGACTATATCAAAATATGAGATATTTTCCAAAGTTATAACAAGAAAATTGAGTTTAATACATTTTCTAAGATTTTTAATTGCCTCAGATTGTTTCAATAATTTTTACATTTATGCAAAAGTGATTATTTTATTATACTTTTAGTTTTGCTTCAATCATTCTTATGTAAGCTCTAATATGTATCGTATATACGATACAGGTATATCCTGCCTTTTATAGCGAAATTGTAGTATCAAGAAGGTTAGTAGCAAACTGATTCTACATAATGACATATGACTTATGTAAAATAAGAGAAGCAATTATAATTATTCTTCAGTAATAATATTAGAAATTTAACTTTATTTCAATTTTGTTTATAGAATTAAATACTCAGAAATAAAATTATAGATGCATATAAAAAATTTAGTGCCATCAATATTTAATACTAAACGGCTTACATATTCTTTGATGGTCAATTATGTAAGTAAAATATGTACTCCAGAATTATAGATTTTAATTAGCAATATTAATGTACTGAATTTTAGTTTTATTTATGTTTTAATAACTTTTAAATATTCCATTAAAACATCATTTGTTATTGATACCAATATGCTCTATTTTTTAAAAAAATAGCTGCATTCATTTTTGGAAAACTTTAGGGTGATCTGACATATTTACCTGTATTCAAGAATCTTATTTTGACAGGATTATGTTAAATTTTCTTGTGTCTTGTATAACTAATATGATTATCTTTAATTCTTCTCTTCTTTATACTGGCATTATTTCTGTGTTTCTTTCTTTCGATTTTTATAAAAGATACTTTCACTTTCATTTTATTTTAATATCTGCATCTTCGTTGACTTACTCATGATATCTCTTTGTGGTTTTCTTCTTACCTAAATATTCTTTTCCATACAGCTCTTAATCTTTTAAACATATTGTATCACACCATCTTTTTTAATCTTTTCTTGGTGTTTCTTTTTGTTGTGATTCTTGATCTTTTGGTTTAGTTTCCCACTTCATCAAAAATGACTCACTGTCTTGCTTTGTTTTATGATTATAAATCTTAGAAGAAAATGTTTTATAATAGCTAGAAGAAAGTTGTCTAAGATTTAAAACTTTTTATGACATATACTAATTCATTTGTTTAATGTCAGATTCAAATTATGAGATGTTCTTCTGAGTTCACTGAAGTATTTCATATGAATAACAAATCTACTTCACCAAGTATTGCCTTCCATATGGAAAAAAAATAGACTCCTTCAAAAGTCCAAGTTGGGTACAGGGCAATCCATTTCATAGCTGTCTAGAGTGTGAAAATAAAAGAGAAGGACTTATTATTCTTCTTCATATAAAGCATTCCTTTTATTTATTTATAGTATTTGACCTATCCATTTAACACTGTTAATAACTTAGAAAGCAATACTTCTTTTAAAAATTTATAAATTCATAAAATAATATTGCTAGACTTCAGAAATTGAATGTAATAATAAACAAAAACATTGGGAGTATCTAGACCTCATTTTTAGAAGCAGAGGGAGCTAAACCACAATATCAAAATACATATTTAAAGAGAGAAGAACTGTAGGTTACCTCCTTTTGACATTAAAAGCTTTGAAACTTAGGACTGCAAACAACCAGAATATGAAATAGGCATACTTTTGTATAAATAAAATACATATGTGTACATATGCGTGTGTGTGTGTATATATATCCATGTGTATCAGTTATACTATTTTATAACCCCTGTGCTAGACATTAATATACAATAGTATAATAAATGATTTAACTTTAGTTGTTTTTATTACCTTCAAAATTAAAACAACATTCACACCTTTACTAAAAAAGTCTTCTATTAGGAAGGCTCTGTGCTATGATCTGATACCTAAAGATAAAGAAGGCACAGTGCTTGTCGCTGTGGTATGAAAAATCTAGAGGGTAGGATAGGCATAAAATCATAATGCGAGTTGTGAGCAATGCTGTATTGAACAGGAAGGCACGAAAAGTTTGAGTAATAGTATAGGCCAGAGAGACAGTGAATATGTGTTAATATAGCAATGTATTTATTTAAGACTTAGCAATTATGCAGCTATACATCTCATGGCAGCCTATTGAAAAATTTTTAAGAAGAAATAACTTTTTTGAAGGAGAGAGAAAATTATGGACTCAATTTTGTCTCTCCCAAAATTCATACAGTGAAGCCCTAACTTCCTATATTTCGGCTTGTGATTATGTTTAGAAATAGAGTCTTTAATAAGATAATTGGTTAAAATGTAATCTGTAGATTAGACCCTATGACTGGTGTCCTCAGAAGAGGATATTACGACACAGAGAGATACCAGACAAGAACAAACCCAGAAAGAAGATCTTTATGAGCACACAGTGAGAAGGAGGCCATCTGCAAACCAAGAAGAGAGACCTCAGAAGAATTCAAACCTGCCCATTACTTGATTTCAGATTTACAATTTTCAGAGCTGTCAGAAAATAAATTTCTGCCTTCTATGTCACTCAGTCTGGGGTAATTTGTTATGGCAATAGTACACAACACAAAATTTATATCATCCTTTCAAAGACCAGGATTTCCAAGAAATGCATGCACATTTTAAGAGATGTTATCTATGTATTACATTTAGAAGTTGAATTGAATTACTGTAGCAATGTATTGTATGGCATTCACTCAAAAGATGGCATTCATCAAATTAATGCTAGCATCACCATGTGATAGGCAGGAGAGTCAAAGAAAACGGCACAAGCACAGTTATCATTCAAGGCAAGACCATTTTGAGGTGGTATTTGAAATTTGAGACTGCTGTGGAAGTACAACAGCAATGGAGGTATGAGTATGCAACAGAACCTCCAATACACATAATTGCACACATTTGTGACAAGTTTGAGATTCATGGTACTGTGTGTTGTGTGCACAAAGAAAGATTTGGGAAGCTTCAGTACAGCAACAAGTCCTGAAGTGGTTCGCCATAATCAGAAGTGTCTGGACACTGATGGTATTAACTGTACAAGAGCACCTCTTGTAATTGCAGAAGTCAAATGTGACTTGTAGTCATCTATCGTTATCAGTATATATTGAGTATTACAATTTTACTACAATTTTTTCTTTTCTTGAATTGTGTATATATTTTTTGGTAACCTCCATTTAGTTTCAGCTTTTTCTCTGATTTTTCTACCTTTTTATGTATGTTGATTCATTTGCTATTGATAGTTGATAAGCACAAAACTATTTCAATATAAATTAATTTTAATATTTTAGTATAATACCACAATCATGACAAGCAACTTATTTTTCTCTCAAAATATAAGCTCAAACTCTACTTTAGTAGATATTTTCTGTAAAATTATGTTAGTATGAAATGTATCACCAGATAATTTGAGGAAAAAAATAGTGTTCATCAACATATTTTGAAGACTTTTGTTTCGAGTTCAACAGAAACCACTTACACTGTTTTACTTTTGTTTCACTGTTTCTGATCTAAGTATTGCTAAAGGTAAGAACTAGTTTTCTTTCTTGTGCTTCTTCAGCTTCTGCTTAAAGGTGAGGAGTTGTTTACTCTTGAGAATGGATACCACATCTTTACTTACGTAGTGTCCACAGATGTTGGCACAAGGCTTGGCATGGTAGGTATGCATACTGAATTAAATTTGAATGAGTGCATACAGTGCATATATGTGTGTTTGTATCCTCTGTCACTTTTCTTTAAATTTCTTTAACAATTTCTTACCAAAAGTTGTAAGTAAGCATAAATGGGCAGATTAAACTACATTGTGCTAATCCTCTCAATGAGGTGCTCAAGCATGGACCGAAAGATGTATTGGTGAGATTGCCATAGAATCAACATATGTGCCTTTCAGATTTCTATTTTTTAATAGGTAACTTTTCATTAGCTTATGCTATATGCCAATAATGTGATGTGTGCTTTATCTATCTAAATATATAAAATCCACAACCTTGTTCTCCTTATATTTTCTAATTAATTTTTTTATATATTTTAAAACATTTTTTAGTAGAGGTCTCACCCTGTCACCCAGGCTGGATTGCAGTCGCTTGATAAAAATTGACCTCTGCCTTGACCTTCTGTGCTCAGGCAATCCTTTTGCCTCAGCCTCCCAAATAACTGGAAATACAGGTGCACCACTATTAGCCTAGCTAATTTTTTGATATTTTGTAGAGATGAGGTCTCGCTATGTTGCTCAGGCTGGTCTCAAACTCCTGATCTCCAGCAATCTTCTCACCTCGGCCTCCCAAAATACTGAGATTACAGGTACCTGGCCCTAATAATTTTTGACAATTTTTCAACATGGTACATGTGCAAGTTCGTATCATCTATAAAGCAGTTACAATAAAACTATAGACAACATTTGTATATTTTTTAAAAATGTATCATGTTGCAATCTAATATTAGTGAAGGAATGAGAAAGGCATATTTTAGAACCATATTATCCATATTCATTTTTATCTTAACTGAAGTGACATAGCTCTTGCTGGTCAGCGACTAACTCTCTAAACCAGTTTCTTCACTTCACAACGGCTTCTATGAGTTGGAGTTGGGAACAGTGGAACTTTTGGCCACTTACTAGTTCTAAAAAAGAGAGAGGTTCCTGTAGTAAATAACAATTCATATTATATTGAGTCTTTATGTCAGTTATGGAAAGAACTAAAGAGAATGTGCTGAGATACATTGTTCTGAATTATAAAGAGCAGACAATCAAATATCAGAGAGAGTCACAAGAAGTGTTCTTCATTAAAGGAAAAAGAAAAGCCTGAGAATTAGAGAATGGTAGAAGGATAGAATGAGAAGAATAGAAAAACGATGAAAAACGTGTGCTAATTATTTTTGTTGTTTATGTTGATGAAGCTTAAAATCTTGTGGGCTCCAAACTTTTGACAGAATATGCTATATACCCTACTGCTCTTTGTGTATTGATTGCATTTGGTAGAAAATAAGGAGGAAGGGCAAGAGTTCCATTTATGAAGTAGCATCTCATAGAACAAGAAGTGTTGCTCCAGATCTGATACATTACAAAAATTAAATTTATATTACAGTCCTAGCTTATTATGGAAATGTGACCAACAAATAAACAATCAGTAAGCAAAACATCCTTATAAACCTTCTCTTTACTATTGATCTCTGGAGAGAGTAGGCAATTATGAAGATAAGTATCTCCCTCCATGAATGAGGTGTGGTTTAAAACATTTTGTTTGAAGCCGGGCTCGGTGGCTCAGCCTGTAATCCCGCGCCTTTGGGAGGCTGAGGTGAGTGGATTGCCTGAGCCTGAGGGTTCGAGCCCCGCCTGGGCAGCAAGACCTCATCTCTACAATAAATCAAAAAATCAGCCGGGTGTGGTAGCGCATGCCTGTAATTCCGGCTACTTGGAAGGCTGAGGCAGGAGGATCGCTGGAGCCCAGCAGGTCAAGGCTGCGGTGGCCGGGAGCAGCCACTGCACTCTAGTCTGGGTGACAGAGTGAGACTCCAACTCAAAACAAAAACAAACAAAAACATTTTGTTTGGATCACAAAGGCAAACTCATTGGAAACCTTGAAAATATATCATCAAATTTAATAATTTTTTTAAAAAAGTTTGTTTGCTATATTCAAATATTTAACATATCATACTGGGTCCAAAATATATGGAATTTTGAAGAAGCTTTATATAAAATTTTATGCTTATAATAAAAACCATAAGAAGCCCTTGAAGAGATCTAGGCAAGAAATGCAATGTGATCCAATTTGAAGCTTTCACAGATTTCACAATATTGGAGAATAAAACACAGATTGCAAGGAGTGTCAGAGTGGTTCTGGAAGCCCAGCAAAGTTGGAATTTCATTAGTTGAGGTAGAGAAATAAGAGGGGGTTGACAACATTGATGAAACTACTAAATTTCCACTACGTGTGTGTGTGTGTGTGTGTGTGTGTGTGTGTGTGTGTGTACACACCAATAGGATGCGGAGCAACAAGGACAATCCTACATTGCTAACTGGAATGCAAAAAGGCAGGGAAAAATCCAAATGTAGTCTTACTACACACTCTAGCAATCACATCGTTAGATATTTTCCCAAAGAATTTGTCCACAAAACACCTGCATGAAAATATTTACAGCATCTTTATTCAGAAACATTAAAAACTAGAAGCAACTGAGATGTGAAAAATAGATAAATGTATAAATTAACTGCTAGACATTCATAGAATGGAATGCTAATCAGTGAGAAATAAAAATGAACTATCAATCTACACAAAAACTTCGATGAATCTTTTTTTTTTTTTTTTGAGTTGGAGTCTCACTCTGTCGCCCAGACTGGAGTGCAGTGGCCGCTCTCGGCCACCGCAGCCTCGACCTGCTGGGCTCCGGTCATCCTTCCATCTCAGCCTTCCAAGTAGCCGGAATTACAGGCGCGCGCTACCATGCACAGCTGATTTTTTTTTTTTTTTTTGATTTATTGTAGAGATGAGGTCTCACTGCCCAGGCGGGTCTCGAACCCGCGGGCTCAGGCAATCCACTCACTTCAGCCTCCCAAAGGCGCGGGATTACAGGCTGAGCCACCGAGCCCGGCTTCGATGAATCTTAAATGCATATCAATAAGTGAAATAAGTCAGTTTGCAGGCTTTCATGCTGCATGATACAATTTATACAACATTCTGGAAAAAGAAAATCTATAGAAACAGAAATAGAACAGTGGTTGTTAGGGGTTTGAAGAAGCCTGAATAAGTAAAGCACAGAAAAAAAAAATTAGTATAGTGAATTTATCTTGTATGACATAGAAATGACAATATAAGATGCAAAATGTATTTTTCATGTTGGATATATTTAGTGAATGGTGAATATGTGTCATTATGCATCTTTTTTCAAACCCTTAGACTCATATAAAACATAGAATGAACCTTCAAGTATGCAAATTTTGAAACCTCAATTAGGATATCAGGGATTCCAGATGGTTGTGAAACTATAAAAAGGTATCTAAATGTTGCCCAAATATGTGAAAAACTCTAATCAATGGGACTGGAGAAAATGGTACTGACTTGAGTCACTTTGAAAATTAGCGTAGTGTAAGACGAAACGCAAAAAGAATTGTACATAGGCACTGAACTCTGATAAAATAGTTTATTGCAAGAGTAATTAGTTAAAAATTCTGAAACAACTATACATATATACTGTATTTGAATAATTAAGTAAATGGATGGTAATTTGTGGCAGATAAATTTCTAACTCTTGCAGTGGTAGGATATGCAGGTAAGCAAAGGTAAAAGGATAAAACAATTCGGTTTTTAATGGATTAGAATTGAAGGCATAAGTACAGATTCATATTTAGCTAAATATACTCGATACAGATAATTAAATATTTACAAACGTCGATTCATAATTAAATATTTACAAATGTCGATTCATATTTAGGTGAGAAAATGCGTTCGTGCTTTCTTCCTATCTCAGATATAAGGATCCATAAGCTAGATAAGACACTCCAGTTGCAAAGAGCATATCAACACCCATACTTTGGTTTCTCATACCACTTTCCAATACATGCAGCAGGGATCCTTAAATAAATGTTCGATTCTAGGGCTGGAAAAATAGACAAAATGGGATTGTTACGTCTTGTAGTTCCAGAAAGTAGGAAACTGCTAAAAAAAAAAAAAAAAAAAAAACAGAAAACACTTCAATGATAGGAACAAGTCAAAGGAATACAGGATAAAGCAGAAAATGTTCCCAAAAGCCAATGCCAGAATAATTTAAACAAAAATAAATACATTTGTTTTGGATTATAACCTGTTGTATAATATAATATAAATGTCAGCAAGTCTTTAGTATTATAAACAAACGATGAACTAAATCAAGAAATGAAGGGGAGTACACATAGAGCCCATGCTGAAGAATTCCAAATAAGTTATTATACACATTCAAGAAGGATGTTCTTAACAGCCCACTCAAGTGTAGGCCACAAATAGTCACTTCCTTCTGAAGTATGAAAAGAGAGGGAAAAGAGTAATGTCACATTGAAGACACCGGGAGAACACTACCTTAGCTATGTGATCAAGTTTAGCAAAAACAGAGACAAGTCATATGTGTAATATGTACCCTTCATATTATGTGCCTCAGAAATGTAAGATGTAGTTAGTTAAACTGGGTGTGTGGTATACAGTCATGTGTCATGTAATTATGTTTCAGTCTATGATGAATTGCATATATGATTGTGGCCCCATAAGATTAAATTATTGCATTTTCACTTTACCTTTTCTATGCTTGTATATGTTTAGATACACAAATACCATATTGTTAAGATTGCCTACAGTATTCAGTATAGGAACGTGCTGTAAAGGTTTGTATTCTAGTGTGAATAGGCAATCCCATGTAGGCTATGTGAATAGTAGGCTGTAAACTTATCTAGGTTTGTCTAAATATACACTACAATGTTTGCACAGTAATGAAATCAAGTAAGGACCTATTTCTCAGAAGGCATCCTCTATATTTAAGTAACACATGTCTGTACGGAAATTCTCCCTACCATCTTTGCAATTTGTCTGCAAATTTAAAACTATTCTTTAAAATGTTATTAAAATAATAATAGTAAGGATTGAAGATTTACTCAGTCTTTACCTCCCTCCATTCTATTTTGCACAAAATATGTCATTCTTTATACAAGCAAACTAAAGGGGTGTATCAGACCCCACCCTGGTCTCATCTCTGTTCCTAATTAATTTATACCAGGATTCTTAACTCCCTCTTCCTGTTGATATTTTACAAACCTCTCTAACTTGTAACTATTAATTGATATGAACCAACACCCCAGTCCTCCTTCTCTGATCTCTACACTGAGAGCTAATCTGCGTAAGGAAAATAGAAAAATCACAGAACCATGATAAGCAACACATAATTATGATTTCCAAATATAACATTCAAGACCCTATTAACTTTGATCAATTCTTTGCTCTTAATTTATATTTTCATATAGAATTTTCCCGCATCTTCAGATTTCCTCTCTAGCATTCAACTCTTAAGCATGAAGTTTTATGGAAAGTATCTCATTCCTCTGCATTTTCGCATCCTGTATGCTTTTAGGTAGACTCTAAGGATGGAGTGTAACTTCTCCTCATAGGCATTATTTCCTTGCTTCCACATATTTTCTTTTTTATTCATTTCCTCAGATATTTAACTCAACAAAATTCCTTTTCTTTTTCTGTTAACAAGTTTTTCAGATTACAAACATCTTCAAAAGATAGCTATTGAGTGAAACCAACCAACCAACCAACCAACCAACCAAGCAAATGACAACAATAACATGATAACAATGACAAGTGATAACAATAAACCATAATATATATATTTTTTTTCAGGTAACTATAATTGTTAATGGTGGGGAAAAGCATTATAGGATAAAAAAAAAAGACTGAGTGGTATTTTAGCAGAACTGGTTAGAAAATAATTCTGTGAGAGGTAAATATGAAAAAAGATTAAGCCATACAGAGATATGTTCCCAAAGATATTTAGAGCATAGTGTACAGCAAATGCCAAAGTACTGGGGCAGAAACAAACTAAGTAATTCAGTAATAACTAAGAGAGGCAAGTACAGGGTAGTGGGAGAAGAGATATGAAAAATTCAAAAGAACCATATGAGTGATGAGACCTCACTTAGCAGGAACATGACAATTGATTCTATTCTGAATATGATAGTGGTAATATGGTATTAAAGTAAGGTCTGAGCGATTAGATGACAGCCCACCAACTTTAATTAGGAAAGGAGAGGTTTATTAGTTAAGGCTCTTGCTGGCCAGCAACCGCTTACAGGGAACTAATTCCAAGCAAGGGGTGAGCTGCAACACAGGGCTGTCTTATGTAGTTTAGATTTACATTCTGGCAGGCTAAAGATAGAACTTGGGACTTCCCAGGGCTCTTATCACAACATTCTGGAGGCATGGGCAAGCAAGCAAGTTTACAGAAGCAGATGTAGCTGGTTAGGCAGGTGCAGCGGATAAGGGTACAATCAATTGCATAATATCTGCAGAGAAAGTTTCCAGGAAAGGAGTAATGCCTCCCTCAAGGTTAGAGCTATTCCTGCTTTTCCCCCTTACACTTCTTTCTTTGTTCTCTTTGTTCCTTCTTACATCCCCCCTGTTTGTTGTGCCAGGAGTCAAATTATTGACTCCTCAGACAAAGGAGTATAATGGGACCTGAGAATCATTATTTTTACAGGCATGATGCTATTTTTTATGTAGGTGAGGAGGTGCTTGATAATGCAGGACCCTACAGTAATACCTATTAAGAGAAGGAGGAGAGGCCCGGCTACTGCTGAAATTAGGGTAGTAAGCCAGGGGGACCAGGACAAGAGAGACTGATACCAGTTTTCTGAGGCCTGATTTTGTAACTCTCGCTGTTTGATGTTTTTTCTCACATGAGCGAGGGTTTCTCCTATTATCCCTGACTTGTTGGCATAGAAGCAACAAGCTTCTCCCAAGGCCATGCACAGTCTCCCTTGTTTCATGAAGAGGAGGTCTAAGCCCCTTTTATTCTGGAGCACTACTTTGGCCAGGGAGTTTACCTGCTTTTCCAGCTGGGATATACTGGATTTTAATAGACTTAAATCTGTGTTGACCAGAGTGCTTAGTTGTTTGAGATTCTGGTCGCCCCCCAACCAAGGAGACTGTGCGCAGGGCAGCAGTCCCCATAACCCGTAGGCATACAAGGAGAGGCACTAATATGGAAACAGTGCATTTTGCCCACGTGAAGCCTGGGAACTGGAGATGCTCCCTTTCCTCTATTCCCTTATATATGTATACCTAGGGCAAAATATGCACAAAGGCACAGAGCTCCAAGGTGTTCTGGAGGTGCTATATGGTGACACTTAGGGTAATGTCCTGTGTGCAAGAGAACCAAGTAGTGGGAGGGGCCACGGCCAGACTAGGGTCCTCGGAGTCCTGAAGACTTGCAACATTAATCTGGGAAGAGATGTTGCAGGACGCCTGAAAGGGACAACTATTTACAGGATACCGTGGGGAATGGAGACAAGTCCCCTGCCCCTGAAGATTCCCTAATGTTAGTGTAGGGTGGGTGCCCCAAGAGCCTAGCCCTTGGGACTGGACTGTATTTAAGGTGAGGATCCGTATGCTTTTTCTCAGACTGTAGGCGCCAACAGCCATGGGCTACAATTTTTTCCATACTACTATCATTGTTAATGAGCTTTCCATCTTCACTTACTTTTAGACCAGGCCATAGGTTACAGAGGTCAAAATTAAAAACTGGTTGTCCGCTCCCATAGTAGGAGGAGACTATAGTCCCAGTGACAGTGTCTATTAAGTCCCAAGAGTAATTCCCAGGGGCATAATAGTACTGTGAATAGGGCTGGCAAGCATTATGCCAGGGGAGACCCACTAAGATTAAAACTAGGGGGCCAAGGTTCGCAAGAGTCTTATCTTTAAAGGGTCCTCCCCGGTGACTGGCTTGGCAACTTTCCATGTTTCTGAGTGCGAGGTGGTAGTTGCCTTTACTTGCGAGTGGTGAATCCAGGGTTGGACGCCGCTAACCTTGACAGTGGTGGGAGTTGTCAAGATCACCAAATGGGGGCCCTTCCACCTGAGTACAAGAGCCTCGGTTTTTTGCCGCTTTATTCAGACCTGGTCACTGGGCTGGAATGTGTGGGATTTCTGGAGCCAGTTTCTGGAAGGCTACTTGCACGATTTCCGTTATAGCCTGCTGGACTTTTTGAAGTGCCTGCAGTGACTGAAGCAAATAATGATTAGACAATTCTGACATATTTTCTAATCCAAACTTTGGAAGTAATTATGGGGGCCATCCTAAGAGGATTTCAAAGGGAGTCAGGCCTTTGAGGTAGGGGGTACACCTAGCCCTTAAGAGGGCATAGGGAAGGAGCATTACTCAACCCTCACTGGTTTCTAGGGTTAATTTGGTTAAGATCTCCTTGAGTGTCCAATTCATTCTTTCCACCTAACCGGAGCTTTAGGGATGATAAGCACAGTGTAAATTTTAATTTATCCTCAAGGTTTTTGCAATACTTTCAGTGAGTTTTGAGACAAATGCTGGGTCACTGTCTGAGCCTATTGAGACAGGTAGACCATACCATGAGATAATGTCATTTAAGAGCTTTTTAACAGTGACCGAGGCAGTTTTAGTTTTTGTGGGAAATGCCTTCACCCATCCCAAGAAAGTGTTCACCAACACCAATAGGTATTTACATTTATACTGCCCAGGTTTTATCTGCATAAAATCTATTTCCCAATGTCTCCCAGGGGTTAATCCCCTGTTTCAGACCCCATGGGTAGATACACTGATCTTAGCACAGTTAGTTTTTTTTTTTAATAAGCTCCTGCGCTAGCTGATTTAGGTGGGGAAGAAAGAATTCCTTCTGTATAAGTTCAGTTAGTTTTGTTTCTCCCAAATGAGTTCCTTTGTGGAGTTCGCATAGAAGTTGCCACCCCAAAGTTTGTGGGAGGAAGATTCTACCGTCCTGAAGTTGCAGCCGTCCCTTAGGGTTACTGATTCCGCTCAACTTTTGTGCAGTAAGGAGCCCTTCATTTGTATACTTTGGCGGCTCACTCAGCACCGGGGGCGGGGGTGGGTAACGTTAGCAAGCAAGTGGTCCTGTGGTAAGCAGCGTCCTTGGCTGCTTGATCCACCTTTTTGTTTTTTATTGCTTCCTTTGAGTTCCCTTTCCGATGACCAGGGCAATGGATAATGGTGACTTGCTTTGGGGCCCATATAGCTGCTAGAAGTTTAAGTTTTCCCTTCTGCAGTGAGCAATGCCCTCTCCCTGTAGATTATCCCCTGCACATGTGCCGTGGCAAATGCATACCTGCTTACTCCATCCTGCACAAAGGTGCTGCCGTCTGAGAAGAGTGTCAGGTCAGGGTTATGTCTCGGGGCATCTGTGAGATTCCAACATAATTTCTGGAACTCAGTTAACTTGTAACAGCAGTGCAGGGGCTTTGAGGAGCTTTCTTCCGGCAGCAAAGTTACGGGATCTAAGCTGGGGGTGTGCTGGAACTTGATCCAGGGCTGGTCTAGTAACAGTGCTTGATAATGAGTTATATGAGCATTAGACTTTCATTTATCAGGGGCCCCTCAGAGCAAGAATTCTACAGCATGGGTGGCCGTAATGGTTAAATCCTGTCCCATGTTTAGTTTATCTGAGTTTTTTTACCTGAGTTGTATGGCAATGGCCGCAACAACTCGCAAACAGGGAAGCCAGCCTGAGGACACTGGGTCTAGTTTTCTTGACAGATAGGCAACTGGCCTGTTTCATGGCCCAAGCTTTTGGGTCAGGACCCCTCGGGTGACGCCGTGCCTCTCGTCCACAAAGAGGTGGAATGGCTTTTCTATGTCTGGCAGGGCCAACGCCAGGGCCGAAATTAAAGCACTTTTGAGGGTCTGAAAAGCATTTTCACCCTCTGGAGTTCTTTGGAAGCTGGCCTCTGGTCTTTTTTGTGATTTCGTATAAGGGTTTTGCAAGTTCAGCAAATTTTGGAATCCAGAGCCGGCAGTACCCCACTGCCCCCAGGAATTCTTGGACCTGCCTTTTATTTCCTGGGGCTGGAATGCCTATTATAGCTTGTATGTGCTGATTATTCAGAGACCTCTTACCTCCTTGGAGGTTGTAGCCAAGGTAGGTGGCTACCGCTATGCAGAGCTGGGCCTTCTTTGCCGATACTCGATACTCTAGAGTCTGGAGTTCTTTGAGCAGGTGCCTGGTGGCACATAGGCACTTACCTTTTGAGGTCGCTGAAATCAGCAGGTCATTTACATATTGCAACAGGGTTACTTCAGGGTGCTGTTGCCGGAAGGCTCGGAGATCCTGGCAAAGAGCCTCATCAAACAGTCTGGGGGAGTTTTTGAACCCTTGTGGGAGCCGGGTCCAAGTTAATTGGCCATTCTCCCCTTTGTCTGGGTCCATTCATTTAAAAACAAACAGGCTGGCTCTTCTTGGCCAGCAGGATGCTAAAGAAAGCATCTTTAAGGTCCAGGACACTGTATACTTGTCTTTCAGGAGAAAACCCCCCTAAGAGGGTATATGGGTTAGGGACCGTGGGGTGAATGTCCTCCACTCATTTATTAACTTCCCTTAAGTCTTGCATCGGCCGGTAATTCCATGTGCCTGCCTTCTGGACTGGGAGCAGTGGAGTATTCTAGGACGAGTGGCATGGTACTAAGACACCAGCCTGTCGCAGGCACTGGATATGGACCACAATACCCCTCCTGGCCTCCTGGGGTATAGGGTACTATTTTACTCTGATGGGCATTGCCTGACTTTTGAGTTGCACAGTGACTGGCGGCTGGTGAGATGCCAGCCTGGGGGAGGGGAGATTGATTCCGTCCATACTTGGGGAAGTTGGGAAAACTCAGTCTGTAATTGAACTAGTAGGGAGGCATTTGATGAGTTCAGGGGGAGCTTATTCTTGGCTAGCACATATTCCTTACTTAGAGGTACAGTGACAAGAACTCTTGACACTTTTGGCTGGCTTAATTTTACAGTTGCCGTGGTTTCCTGGAAATCAATGCTGGCTTTAAGCTTGTGTAGGAGGTCTTGCCCTAGGAGCGGGTACAGACAGTCTGGCATTACTAAAAATGAATGGGTCACTTCCCCCTTTCCCAAGTTTACCATCCTTTCAGTGGTCCAGGGGACTAACTGGGTTCTGGTAGTTCCCTGGACCAGAGTTCGCTTCTGTTGAAGGGGGCCCTTGTCCTTTTGTAGGACTGAGATTGCAGCTCCTGTGTCCACTAGAAAGTGGACAGGTTCACCTCCCACTGTCAATTTTACCTCGGGCTCCAGGGGGGTGTTACTAGAACCCCAGCCCCATCAGTCTGTCTGTAACTGGATCACTGGAGTGGGCAGTGGTGGCAGGTACTCTTCTGGTCGTGGGGGGTGGGCTGTGGTCGGGGTGGCTTGTTTGGGCAATCTTTCACATAGTGCCCAACTCAAACTTTTTGCAGTAGGCACATTGGTCTTTCACCAGCGGTTTTCTTTTTGCATTTCTATAGCCCCCTTTTCTGGCTGGCTGTTTTGGCCTGGCTCCCTCCAGGACCGCCACCACTACCGTGGCCATTTTCTTTGCCTGCCTATCCTCCTGGGAGTCCCTATTGTTAAAAACTTTCTGAGCTGCCTCTGTTAATTTTGACAAGTTTTTGCCTCCAAAGCCCTTAATTATCTGCAGTTTCTTTCTTATATCTGGAGCTGACTGGGAGGCAAATGTTATGACTACTGCCCTCCGGTTTTCAGGGGTTTCAGGGTCTATTGTAGTGTACGTCTGGTAGGCCTTTGTGAGCCATTCCAGAAAAGCAGTAGGAGATTCCTGTGGGCCCCGAAGAACCTTGCTTTCCTTGGATAAGTTTGTTGGGTGCCTGGCGGCAGCCCGGAGACTCCCCATTAGAGTCCAGCGATAGGTGGTGAGATGCTCCCTACCATGATCAGTGTTGGGGTCCCAGTTAGGTCTCTCAGTGGGGAAGACATGCTTCACACAGGACTGCTCTGCAGGCCTGCCATCTGGTCCCCTACCAGCTTCCTAGCTTCCTGGTGGATTCTCTGCCTCTCTTCTGTGGTGAAGCGAGCTTGGAGAAGCTGTTGGCAATCATCCCATGTGGGCTGGGGGTAAAAAAGATAGTTTCTAGGAGAGATATGAGACCCTGGGGTCTTTCAGAGAACGCCGGATTTTTGGTTCTTCCAGTTATAAAGGTCACTAATGGAAAAAGGGACATATACCATAAAAAGTGGGGCTCCCTTCTCATTCATATTAAACCCTGGGGTCTGTCTTAAAGGGAGAACCACTGCCGTCTGCACCTTCGGTTTTTCCAAGGATGAATCTGGGCTCCTTGGTTAACTGGGACCCATTGGCTCTCCAGAGGATAGATGGGGAAGCGGAGGATAGATGGGCTGATAGGGGGACCCACTCCTTGTGTGTGACAGGCTGAGATCCTCCTGGGTCCCTTGTTTTTGCCTGGGTGCAGGGTATGGTGGGGGAATGTCGTTGTCCTCCAGAGGACTCTGGAGGACTGTGGGGATTTGGCTTTAGGAGTTTTCTGTAGAGATAAAATATGAGAAGAGTTATCATTTCTCTGTGTCTTCCTCATCCATGACGGTTGCTGCATTACCAGGAGGTACCAGGCTGTAATATACAGGGTCTGGTCCAGACGACAGCGACAGACCAACTGGCGGATGTCCTCTATTACAGTGTGATTAAAAGTTTCCTACAATGGCCAGCTGCAGTTGGGAATCGTGGGCCATTCAAGGGAACAAAAGGTGGTTAGTTTACCTTTATTCACCTGGTCACATGAGTCCTGAGCCACTTTCTCAAAGTTCTTGAAATGGCACAGGACTAGTTGCAAAGGGGTGCCAGGCTGAGAACATTGTTGACCCATGATATCAATTACTATAACAGACATGACAGTAACAAACAATGAACACGCAAACAAGACAACAAAGACTGAACAGAGACCTGACTGCCTGAGAGTAAAACAGGAGGTCCCGGTGACATCTCACTGGGACCTTGGACCCCAGAATTAGCGCTGTGTCCAGCTTTCCTGAGGATCTCTACAGGAGTGCAATTAAAACAGTAATCAGGAACCTGACTTACCTCTCTGAGGGCTTCCAGGGGCGTTGTGAGTCTGCCAGAGATACAGGCCCAATTGAACCCCAAGAGTTCGCAGGGACGCAGTCCCACAAGACCTGTCGGTTAAAACGGGTGCAATTTAAGCACTCAGTTATCCCAGACAAGCCCCCAAATGAAGTAAGTTCCGAGCGATTAGATGACAGTCCACTGACTCAAATTAGCAAAGGAGAGGTTTATTAGTTAAGGCTCTTGATGGCCAGCAGTCACTTGCAGGGAACTAGTTCCGAGCAAGGGGTAAGCTGCAATACAGGGCTGTCTTATGTAGTTAGATTTACATCCTTGAAGCTAAAGAACCTGGGACTTCCCAGGGCTCTTATCACAACATTCTGGAGGCGTGGGCAAGCAAGCAAGTTTACAGAAGTAGATGTAGCTGGTTATGCAGGTGCAGCGGATAAGGGTACAATCAATTGCATAATGTCTGCAGAGAAAGTTTCCAGGAAAGGAGTAATGCCTACCTCAAGGTTAGAGCTGTTCCTGCTTTTTCCCCCTACACTTCTTTATTTGTTCTCTTTGTTCCTTCTTACAGTGTGATAAAATTCTTTTAAAATTTCATCCTGGCTATATTCAAAATGGACCCCAGTGACACAAGAGTAGAACTAAGCAGATTAGTTTGGAGTTTGATGCAGTAGCCTCTGTGAGAGACTATAGGAGTCATGCTAGAGGACCTGAGAGATTTCAAATTATCTAATTTAAAGGTTTTTATTTTAAAGTAATTTAATTGATATTCAGTAATATTTTTAAAGACAACAGAGAAAACGTATGAAACAAGTTATATAACACTTTTTAGCTGTAGATAATAGTGACAATATGATGGAGAAATGTAATTTAAAAAATAAAACTGATTTAAATATTAGACTGTAAGGTGCATACATTTTTAATTCAGTAATTATATTAAATAAGCAAATTCTATTTTCAAAATGTAAGCTAACAAAATGCTCCAAAGAAGACAACCACTATGTTGATGTCATATATATAAATATATATATATACACACATATGTATGGGGGGAACCCCAAAATGCTGGAATTTATTTATTAAAAAATTGAGTATTTATTCTTAATTTTAAAACTTCAGTCAAAAAACCTTCAAAGAACGTTCTGTTTGATGCACTACACCTATTGAGACACTTTTTCTACTGCTTAAAACAGTTTTTGAACTTGTCCATTTTGAAGCCTTTTAGTGTTCAGTGTGATATCAGGTGAATAGGGAGACTGTGGAACAGGGGTCAGGCCACTTTTGGTCAAAAACTGCTGAACACTCGGCATGGTGTAGACGAGTGTGTTGTCATGGTGGGAGAACCAGTCAACTGTCTGCCACAACTCGAGACATTTCTTCCGCAAATTGTGATGCAACCTTCTCAAAAATTACAGATAAATATTTTGGTTGGCCATTCGATTCGGAGGAACAAATTTTGAGTGTATTATATAAGTGGCCTATCTTTCAAAAGATAATTCTGGTTTTGGGGGGGTCTCCTTCATACATTTTGTGTTTATTTAAGTGTTTATAATTAAATGAGAGTAATTAAAGTTAATCTGAGTAAATATATATAAATTATATTATAAAATTGTTTACTGTTTGTTAAGTGTAAAAAATTTTCTGTGAATATATTTCTAAAATGTATCTCTATAATACATTCTATAAACTTGAGAGCCATCATTTCTTTCTCAAACTTAGGTCAAATATACTGAGGAAATTATTAAGAAATTAACTCAACTAATAAACCCATTTAGAAAAAAAGGCAATAGAATAATCAAGTATTTTTACATTCATAATATACAATAAAGATTAAAGAATATATCTTTCTTTTAGAAATCTGTACACTGGTAAAATTATATAACCTGAATGATTTTTTTTTCTGTTAATGTGAAGTAGTTTAATATTTTCTAGGTAGCTTAAAAATTACTTTTTGCCTTAGACTTTTTTCCTATTATATTAAAGAAGCTAACAGCATTATGAAATTTCAAAGTAAATATTTGAACACTTGAACACATTTTTAACTTTTTCTCCCACAATCTACTACCCTAGTGCAAAACTTTTATGACTTTTTAAATAAACATTTTCAGAATCATCTGATTTCTCCCATTCCAAGGAAGACTTCCCTTACCAGGCATTACTCAAGAAATATGAACCAAGCTATTTTATTAAATTTTAGCTTTATATTATAACACAGACCTACAGGAATATAGCCAGTATTGATTTAAAGTTGAGTATTAGAAATGACGTGACTGATTAGAGAAGCATTATCATAGGTTGCAAGGTGTGAGAGGAGTTTGCAAAATAATCTTCAACTTTCTGTTATACATTGTTCCAAAAAAAGAGTCCCACCTACTTATTCTAATAAATTTTATTTCTTTTTTTGTTAAAATGCACATGCATGAATACGTAGTTGTGTATGTGTATGTATGTGTGTTTATGTGTGTATATATATGTATGTGTATATATGTGTGTGCATGTGTGTTTACATGTATAAACTATGTGCATAGAAACTATATATATATATATATATAAACTATGTGTGTATAAACTACATATATATAAACTATGTGTATATAAACTATATATATATAAATTGTGTGTGTGTGTGTGTGTGTGTGTGTGTGTGTGTGTGTGTGTATCTAACTATGTATATAAAAGGGACCCACCCTCCAGAAGATAATTCTGATTTTTGAGGGTTCCCCTCATATATTTTGTGCCTATTTAAGTGTTGTTTATAATTAAATGAGAATAATTAAATTTTCTTTGAATAAAAATATATAAAGCATAATATAAGTCTGTTTACTCTCTGTCAAGTGTAAACAGATTTATATATAGCTAGATATGTGTTTCCACTGTTTTCCCCTTGTTACATTTCACTTCATGTTTCTTTTGGCTTTTCCACAAAACAGCAAATTCTTAACTGAAGACTTCTTGGTTCACCAAACACCAGGTGTACTGCTAGGATATAAGTAATTTTGAAAGATATTTAATATCAGCCCTTTAGAAATTCAATTTAATGAAAACCACTAGACCCAATAAATCCTATGCTTGGAATCAATTCTAAAAGTGTTTGTTTTTATGCAGGGGAAAATCTCTATAGTAAAGACTTTTTTAAAAAGCATTTTGGACCTCCTTTAGATTCAGTTTATCATTAATCAATACTTTGATGCACTAACAGCTTTGTTTTATTTTATGCAGACCTATTTAAACCACAGCATTAATTAAAATGAATTTAAAGAAGTACTATTGAGATTGTTTGTTTGGCTTATATTATTTTCAGCTTCAGATCATCATATATGTATATATAGTTCAAATTGAATTTATTGAACTGTAAAGTGTGGATATATATTTGAGTGTTGCTAGAAAAAGCTTTCTGCATAAATGCTTGTAGGAGCAATCTGTTCACATTCAAAATAACATCTCTTGCTTGTCCTGTGGTTCTAGGTGAGATATATGGACTCCATTTCTATGACTATCTGAGGCTGTAACTCAAATAAAAATAACAACGTGTCTTCCCTGTTTATCATCGCTATGGTTAAAAAGAAAAAGTATGCAATATCCTTACTTTATAAAAATTTTATTTTACTTTTTAAGCAGAGTGTTTGACATTTTATATACATTTGAGTATACATTATACTCAAAGGGATCATTGTTATATAATGTTTAAATATATTTATTTAACTGTAATATTAGAAGTACTTTCTAAACAAAAATTTTAGAAAATAAGTCATGATAGTTTAATAATTTTTGCATAATTAGAATAATTCAGCAATCCTCCAGTATTATTTAGTTTGATGAATTAGGATATAAATTTTGCTATAATTTTATAAATGGAAAAACTTTAAAATGTCAAGTCTTTTCTCATCTTTTACCAAAAACAAATAAGCAAGCAAATCTTTTAAAAACTATTTTACCAGAAACAAATGAACAAACTAGTAAAATATTGGTAAGCTATGAAAAAGCTCTAAACATTTGACATCTACATCTTACCTGAAAAACACATTCATTTTAATTTGTCAAATATTGAACATTAACTTCAGGTAATTTAATCATATGGAAAGCTCACATCAATTTTTTTCTAATTTCTGTAGAAGACACAGGGATAATTTTTTTTAATCTGGGTATTCTTAAGACACCTAATGAAATCTCATGTTTTGATGTTTTCATTTAGTAAAAGAGAAATTGGTTGTCTATAAAAGACTTTTAATTCCAATTAATTTCAGTCTCCTCCTAGTTGTGACACCAAGAGTGTCCAGCAGAAACTATCCTCTGTGATGGGAAGAAAATCCAAGAAAGCAGTATTCTGAGGTTTCATTTTTAATATATTTTATTATAATGCATCTATTGCTGTGTGATTTTGTTTTATTTTTTATTTTTTAGAGACAGAGTCTTGCTCTGTTATCTAGGCTTGAGTACAGTGGCATGGTGTGATCATTGCTCACAGTAACCTCAACCTCCTGGGCACACTGGATCCTCCTTCTTCAGGCTGCCCGGTCGCTAAGAATATGGATGACACCACCATGTCCTACTATTTTTTTCTCATTTTGTTATAGAGATGGGGTCTCTCTATATTGCCTAGCCTAATCTTAAACTCCTAGCTTCAAGTGATTAGCCCATCTCCGCCACCAAAAATACTGGAATTACAGGTCTGCCCTACCCTGTTGGGCCTTGTTTTTTTTGTTTGTTTGTTTGTTTTTCTGTTTGGTTTTGTTTGTTTTAAAGGCAAACATTTTTCACTTTTCTTTATTTTCTACATCTATATGTTTTATTATTCTCAGTATCACCCAGCTAAAATATAAGCATATCTCCCTACTTGCTAAATAATTTCCTCAATATTATAAGTACTTTCATTTTAACGCTTTCATTTGCTATACATATTATTTCCTTTCATAACTCACTTTAATACTGACTGACCTCTAGAATTTAAATTTTTACTAAAAAATTTTGTCAGAGAAATATTATTTGAGAATATATTTACTAGATTATTGAAGTGTGTCATACGGTATGATGTCAACTAATCATAGGCAAAAAAGTAACTACAATACTTTTATAGAGCAAAGATAGTCTTTTCAAGATATAGTATTGAACAACCAACATTCACGTGCAACAAAGTAAATCTAGTAATAGACCTTACCCCTTCACAAAAATTAACCATAGACTTAAATATAAAACAAAAACTATAAAACTCCTAGACGGTGACATAGGAGAACCTCTATATGAACTTGGGTATGGCAATGACTTTTTAGATGGAACAACAAAAGACACTTTCCATGACAAAAATAATTTATCAGTTGTGCTTCACTAAAATTAAAAATTTTTGCTCTGCTAAAGGAAACACCAATAGAAGGAGAAGGCATGCCACAGTTGGGAGAAAATATGTGCAAAAGAAACTGCCAGGGCATACCTCATCAACAAGGGTATCTGGATAATGAGCATTTGTATACTTAGCCCTGAATTGTACCTTGCATCTTTATTTTAAAAAAAAGAAAAGAAACATCTGATAAAAAGGTTTTTTTTCCAAAATAAACAAAAAACACTTAAAACTCAATAAGAAGACAAACAACCTTTATTAAAAATTGGGCCATGGACCTTTAGCAGACACTTCACTGAAGATGACTGATAAACCCATGAAAGATAATTCACATAATAAGTCATCAGGGAAATGCAAATTAAAACATCAGTGAAATACATCTACACATGTATTAGGATGGCCAAAATCCCAAACACAACACCACCAAATGTAGACAAGGATGTGTAGCAACAAAAACTCACATTTAGTTATTGTTGGTAGAAATGAAAAATGGTATAGCCATTTTAGAAGATGAGTTGGCAGTTTCGTGCATACTGAACACACTCTTCCTGCATGATCCAGGAACCATGTTCCTCCTTATTTACCCAAAGAAATTGAAAATTTGAATCTATACAAAAACCTGCACCTGCATGTTGATAGCAGGTTTACATATTATTGCCACAACATGGAAGCAAGCAAGATAGCCTTTAGTTGGTGAATGTGGTACATTCATAAAAAAGTGTGGTACATCCATTCAATGATTTCTTATTCAATGATTTCTTATTTAGCACTAAAATGAGCCAAAAAACCATTAAAAGACATAAAATAACCTTAATAACATGTTACTAAGTAAAAGAAGTCAATCTGAAAAGGCTACTATTGTATGACTTAAACTTTGTGACATCTTGAAAAAGGCCAAACTAAGGAAACAGTAAAAATAAATACATAAGTACATACATACCTACATACATACATACATATGTTTTCACCAAAGTCCAGGGAAAGATGAATGCCTAAGCAAAGCACAGAGGACTGTCGGGAGCCACAACTCCTAACAGAAGGCAAAGTAAGGGTTACCTGAAAATGGGAAAAACGCTGGTTGGGAGCAAGGCCCCAACTAAAATGGCCGTGCCAGAGGCAAAGCCCCATGGATCCCATTGAAGGGCCCCTTTGATATCTAGGAGTGTCTGCATAAGACAGAAAGTACCCCTTTCTGATGAAGCATTAACTGATAAGCGAGGATGATGTGTTGGTGAAACTGAAGTTTGAGACATGAATAAGGAACACAGCAAAAGCACAGCCATTAGAGATGCAAGAGAATGTTTAGTTACCTTCATCTCTGTAAAAAGCAAAACCATTGTGTATAAAGAAAATAAAAGAACTTTCTCATTCTTTATTTTTAGTGGTTAACAGACCCTATACTAAATTAACACCTTAGATGGGTAAGATGGAGGAGGAAGTTTGTGAGACCTGAGACAAGTCAATCCTGAAGGCAGCTGCTTTTAAACATAATTTAAGAAAGTATAGACTTTCTTAAAGTAAGAAATACTTTAAGTATATAGTAAATATAAGTTTGTAAGAGTAAAATAATCTAGTAGTATAAGTATAATAATATAGAAAAGAATAGTTAAGTAGATAAAAATAGGATGATGATTAAAAATAATTAGATAAAAATAATTAAATAGAAAACAAATATAGGATATAAGAGTAGTCAAGTATAATTCATATAAGGGTTGTTAAGCATTATTAGATTATGATTCATACAAGCAAAATAAGAATAAAGATAGATACATAATAGGAAAGTTTATAGGAAATAATTAAGAAATAATAAAATTAGTTATAAGAAACAATAAAATTAGTTATAGATATAAACGCCAATATATTGCTGCTAAGTTACATGTAAGAATTGTTAGAAATATGATATAAAAGGGGTAAGGGTTGAAAGGTTATAGTTAATTATTTTTAGCAAAAGTTGTTTCGTTCCTGTCTGTTGGTTTTAACATAATGGAAACAAAAAAAGAATAGGGAGAAACAAATAAATCATTGTAGAACGTTTGATTGTAAAAGAAAACATAATGTAAGCTTTTGTGGGCATATGTGTGAGGGCGTTGAGGGTTGAAAATGCCTTACATAAACATGTGAAAATTGAATAAACTTTGGAAGAGTCCCGAACTCGACCCAGGGTGTTGACTTATGTCTTCTTCCTTCGCCGCGTCTGATTTCTCTTGCCTTAGGCCCTAACCCTTGTGTTGGAGCTGGACTCTAACAGAGTACTTTTAAGGCAGTGATGCTACTCTTTATGATACTGTAATAATAGATATATGTCATTATACATTTGTCCATAATCATAGAATATGATATACCGAGAGTGAACTCTAATGTAAACTAGGAACTTTGGGTGATAATGAAGTATCACTATAAGTTAATAGATTGTTAAAATTGTCATACCCTGGAAAAGGCTTATTCATTGCAAGTGGGAACTATATGCAAAATCTTTGCACCTTTCTCTCAGTTTTACTGTGAAAATAAAAATAAAGATTTTGATACACACACACATACACACACACACACACATACACACACACACACACACACACACACACGTTGCCAAAAAATTTATACACATTTTAGATATGATGTTGGCTCAGAAGATGGATTGAGTCAAATAAATACTAGTGTCACTATGCACCAGGCAAAACAGCCAAATGAAATGGCAGAAACACGGCGGAGTGAATGTCATACTGCACATTGCTGCTATAATTCAATTCAACTTTGAAAAGTAATACACAGATATTCAATAATGCTCATTTCTCTAATAAGAACCCCATTTTTGCTGAGGCTATCATGTTTTAGTAAATTGCAGCACTCTCATGCACTCATTCAAAATCTCTTTGTCATTCCAAACAACTAGCTCACTTTTATCTCAGTTATTATGTCTAAACCATCAATAACACTGTCCTTGCATAGTCCATTGTACTAACCATTTTTCTCTATCTCATGTTACTTCACCAATCCAAGTACCAAAATATCCCACCAAAATATTTGCAAAACTCTCCTGATTGAACTCTCAAACTTATAAATGTTGATGTACCACAAAGCATTCTCCAAATATCAGACAAGATAATCTCTCTAAATCAAACTGTACATTTTAAGAAAGTACCTAAGTGTTGATTCTCTTCTCAAATGTCATCAGAATAGAGATGCTTTCCTTTACCACTCAATATAAAAATAATTTTTTACCTTTATTTTCTAGTACATACATGTGTCAAGAATACTGTATTTCTCTGTCCTACATATGCAATTCCAGTATTAAAAGATAATTTTCCCTATAAGTTACAGTCATGATGCCTCTACAAATTTACAAATAAACACAAGTTAAAGATATTATTTTAAACATTAATTAATGAAGGAACCCTAGACAGAAGTTATAACCAATTCTAAAAAGAACCTGCAGAACAGACACATTTATAGTTTAGTAATATTGAAACAAACAGGAAGATAAAGGCAAAACTGGTTTTGCACAGGGTGGAAGAAAACAAGACCATATAGAATTTGCATCTCCAGAAATTACCTACTATTAGGCAAAAAAAAAGCAAAAGACTAGTATCAGTTAACCTGGAACTATGTGCTGTATGTAGACAATGAACAGGTTTTATTGAAGCATAAGTTTTTGTATACCAAAATAATACCTTGCAAATGACTGGTACATGAAAAATTTATGATTTATTGAAGATATTACTTCTTTTATGGGATAGACTAAAATTTACTCTATATTTGGAAATATAACAAAGTACTTTTTGACTTGTCACAATAAGAGTCTATATATAAAGCTTTTTTTCCCAAGTTCTTATGAGAACGAAAACATGTTTTGTAAATTTATATGAAATTAACTATGACTACATCAGATAATTTAGGAATTAAAATAAACTTCAAGAATATTCTAGTAGAATTTTTCTATTACATAAGGGAATTTTAGCCAGAAAGGTCTTAGCTTAGAACCGGTTATAACGATGTTATATATGTGTCCACAATGAATGTATCCTATAAAATGAATAATCAAATAATTATTTAACTACAAAACAACACTTCAACTTTTGATGACCTATGATATTTATCCCTTTAAATAGCTATCAGGAATTTACAAAATTCATTTATTATATATAGTAATAAAACACTTTCCTAAGTATAATGAAATTTCCTAAGTATAATGAAATTTGAACAGCTGAATTAAACAATAATAGAACTTTCTTATTTCTGAATTTGGTATTTGTGATTTAAAAATTTCATATTATTTTATCAACCTAAGCCATATGAATTAACTTGCAACATAAATTATCCCAATTATTATAAGTTCAACAAATATGTAAAAAATTATGCTATGAACTATACTGGGTGGAAACGTAGGTGGAAGAAAGAAAAAAAAGACAAATGTAAAAAACAATAACAGATTTAATGATATGTAGACATGGTCTTCTTTCTTCTAATTAATCTTTCATAAGTGGGAGTATTTGTAAGAATAAAAATTAGAACAGGAGTAGATACTAGATGTTACATATTTATTACTTCCATTCCAACTGTTAATATAACTTGGTTGAAGTGATTTGTACAAAGGTAAATGAGCATTTGTAGCAAAGATATAAATTTATATCTGTCTAGCTCTTATCTTTTCTGAATTTACTTTCTAATCCAATACACTAAAAAAATTACAACGTTTGAACTGAGTCATGGATAATGCATTAAATTTTAATACATTTTAATGAAAGAGTGAGGGTAAGATGTAGGTCATGATACTATTGTTCTATTAACAAGATATAAGTTTCTAGTCAGTTCTTGGACTTACTTAACATTTGATCAAAAAGTAAATGAAATTTTTAATGTCGTTTCTGTTCAAAGTATACATATGCTATATATATATAATATTTACATGATATATATAATGTATACTTGGCATGCATTATATATACAGAAATATAATCTTATTTAATAAAATATACATTTTACATATGTAGCCATTTGTTAAATTATAATTTTCACTAAGATAAACCATAATTATTAAAACAAAATTAACTCATGCAAATTATTGTATACACCTCACTAATTGATTACAAGAATAACAAGATATTAAAATCAGCTCCACGAGCATTTGAAAAAGTAGGTGTATATGGATAATGGCCGGGTTAGATTTAAAAAGCCTTAATGTCTAACATGGCCAAAAAGTGAAACTTTTGTAGTATTCTCTTTAATTAAACATAAATTATTTTTATCTTTATAGGACACAAATTTACATGCTAATAGCCCACACGACAGAAAGTCAAGCTCAGCACGCACTTAAAAACACTCAGAAGTCTCTTTGGGTTATTTTGAAGCTTTGGATAATTTTTATGATATATTCCAACACCAATTCATAATGTGGATATTTAATATCTGCAGTTTGTTATTTGCAAAATGCCTGAAGGAGTGCCTCTCTATGTCTGCTGTGTGAACTTAGACTCCTACTTCAAAATCCTCTCTCAAATTTGAACTTCTCGCTGACTTTCTTCCTGAAATCTATCCCGCCTCTGCCATAAGCATGGCGGTTTAAGATATTTTGTAAGCACATAAAAAATTTTGTGTTCTTTCATTTTAGCATTGATTTTGTGTTGTAACTTGCTGAGGCAGGAATTATACTTTATTCTTCATATAGTCCAAGCATTGCATAATAGCCCTGGTACATAGTTTGCAATTTATCTTTTAATGAAAAGATGACTCAATCCATTTCAATTAAAAAAATTATAAAAAAACATAGCTAACAAGACAGATGATACAGAGAAATATAAATAAGGAGAAGATAGATGATGATGGCAGATGCTAGAAAAGTTTATAGATGGATAGATAAATAGATAATTCAAGGAATAAATGTATATACTGTGTCAATAAGGAGAAAAATATATGGTCAGAATTTTTGTGTTGACATTATAACCAGTTCTAAAAAATATCCCTCAAGATAATTCATCTTCCCAATTCTATTGCCCTAAGATTTTTTTTTAAACAAAGTTAATGGCATCCAATTGCATCAACTAGTCAGTATGTGCAATTTAGCAGGCAGTTTATTACCTTATCTTCCTAAATGGACAATGTAGAAACTTTTGAAGTTCAGTGGAGGGTATAATTTAGAAATCACATTCAATCTTCTGCAAAACACATTTTTTCCTTTTCTAAAAGCAAAGGTATACATGGTTTACATAAACATAAACTAAAGTCAGGAAGTATGCTCTAATCAGGAGCAAGCAATCTGGGAGGGTGAGGCAGGAGAATTGCCTATGACCAAGAGTTCGAGACCAGCCTGGGCAACAGGGAGACATCTTTTCTCAAAAGAAAAAAAAATAGAGAAAAGAAATAAAATAAAATTCAAAAATTATCCAGGTGTGGTTTGAACACCTGTAGTCCCAGCTACTCTGGAGACTGAGGCACAAGGATCACCAAAGTCCAGGAGGTTTTGGCTGCAGTGAACACTGATTGTGTCACTGCACTTCAGCCTTGGTAACAGAGTAAATAAATCTCTGACACACACACACACACACACACACACACACACACACACACACACACACACACAAAGAAAAAAGAAAGAAAGAAAGAAAGGAAAGAAGGAAGGAGGGAAGGAAGGAAGGAAGGGAGGAAGGAAGGAAGGAGGGAAGGAAGGAACACAGCCTTTTCTTAATTTTTACCAAATAGAGAAAAAAAGGGTTTACATTTTATCTTTTTAAAAATCCCTTAATTTTCTTATGTGGAGAGAAGGATGTTTACATAAAGGCTAATTTTTTAATGATTTTTCATAGGTAATATATTTCCATTATTCAAGTATTTCAAAATATAAAGGCAAATGGAGTTACAACTTATTTCCATTTCTGATTTGCTCAGTTCTTACTTCCACCTAAATTCACTCCTACTTCCAAACCATCATCATAAGTAATTACTGTTTCTGATGTCTCCTTTCAGTAATACTATGTCCAAAAACTAAGAAACACATTTTAATCTTTTGCTGTTTTGCACATTTTATTATTGACACTTTTCATTTTTATCAGTTTTCATATAAATTTAAAGTGCTTTATTTTATTGATTTATTGCCATTTCTATAAAGTTTATATGCAAGAAAGTCCCTACAAGGAATACAGTGATATAAGTTTAACAGTTACATTGTTCTATTTTCCTGCAATACTCATAATCAGTATAATTGACTTTATGTACTTAAAATTCAATATTAATTTGTACAGATTAAATAAATAGAGTAATTGACACCCAGCAGAAAACTTGGACACTGGGACATAGGCAAATAAATATTGTTGTATCTGGGGACATGTTTGGAAAAGGGAAGGAAAGAGGAAGGAATATTTTAAAATAGGATGAGGAACCTCAATGTAATCAATGGCTATACTGTAATTCTTGAACTGTCTTACATTTTTACACATATAAATAAACTTAACTATCTGGTTGCAGTGGCTCATGCCCATAATTTCAGCACTTTGGGAGAAGGAGGCAGTAGGATTTCCTGAGCCCAGGAGTTTTGGACCAGCTTGGGCAACATGGTACATACCTGTAATCTCAGCTACTTAGAAGGCTGAAGTAGAAGAATCACCTGAGTCAGCAAGTTGGGGCTAGGGTAGCTGTGATCATGCAAACTGCACTCTAGCCTGGATGACAGAGATTCCAACTCTTATAAATAAATAAATAGATGCAACTAATATTTTGTCATTTTTTGAACTACTTTATAGAAATAAATAAAATGTATATAAAATATAAAAACTGAGAACAAGGAATTTAAGTATAGTGTGTCAAGGTCATTTTATATTAACATCAAACAATAAACAATAGAAATAACACTATTGATAATATTATTGATCTTCAAGCATAGCATACTTTGAATAAATCCAATATTAAAATATTATTTTAGGCCGGGCTTGGTGGCTCAGCCTGAAATCCTGCACTTTGGGAGGCCGAGGTGAGCAGATTGCCTGAGCCCATGGGTTCGAGACCCACCTGGGCAACTTGGCGAGACCTCATCTCTACAATAAATCAAAAAATTAGCTGGGCGTGGTAACATGCGCCTGTAGTTTCAGCTACTTGGAAGGCTGAGGTGGAAGGATTGCCAGAGCCCAGCAGGTTGAGGCTGCGGTGGCCAGGAGCAGCCACTGCACTCCAGTCTGGGTGACAGAGTGAGACGCCAACTCAAAAAAAAAAAAAAAAAGATATATATATATATATATATACATATAATTTTATTTATATGATAAGCTTTTAATAAGATTATTTTTATTAGTTTATGAAATAAGTATTTTTAATGCATACACCACTATTTTCACATCAAATGAGAAACCTAGATCATCTATACATTGCTGGTAGAAAAGTTGACACAATCACTCTGGGAAATAATTTTTTGCTATCTTACAAAGCTAAGCATGCAATTATCATGCAATCCAGCTATTATAATCTTAGCAATTAATCCCAGTGAAATAAAAGCGTGTGTTCACACAAAAAATCATACATAAAAGCTCATAGCAGCTTTATTCATAATATCCGAAGATGAAAACAATCAAAATATTTTCAATAGATGAATGGGAAAATAGTGTGTTGCATGTATACTCTGGAATATTATACAGCAATAAAAAGATACAAACTATTGATCCACACAATAAAATGGAAGGATCTCAAAAATGTTTAATGAAAAAAAGTCAGTCTCAAAGGTTATATATAACTTCTGGTTTTCACTCTGACATCCAAAAACCTTGGAGGTCATCACTCTTACAAGAAAAGAAAAAGCAAATTAACACTTTTTCTTGGACTCATCAGAGACATGAAGTTGCAAGGATAGTGACTTCCCTAGAATATGAAGAGACAGACTAATCCAGGTGTCATAACCAAAATCTGATTACTTGGAACAGAAGGGTCTGGAGCCATACACGAGGATAAACGTTTATACAGCAATTCTGATGAATTCATGGAGGTTCAATGTGGACTAGGGGGAAGGTAGGAAAGTCTTGGAATTACATTCTAAGGACTCCCATACCTTTATGAGTTTTACCTCCAGGAATTCTGCCTGATTCTTATATTAAAGAGACAAAAAAAAGGGAGAAAGGGAAGAAGTAGTCATTGGGATATACATATAGCAAATCCTCTATAAAATGGCCTAGTTTCCAGGAAAAAAATATTTCACCTGAGCATTAGCCCACCTAAAAGGAAAGGCATGCATCTTATTCCAGCCTTTTCTAGTCTTTTTGTCTCTTATAAGGGGAAAAGAATAGGAAACACTCGCTGAAATTTAATCATTAGATTATAGAACATTCCCCACTCTCACACCTTAGGACTACATCAAATAGGCTCCAGTGGATTGCAGGGAAAAGAGCTGAAAAATGTACCCTCTATCTGCAGAAGAGTTATTAGGGCAATCCAAAAACAACAAAGAAGACAAAACAAGGATACTAGAGAAATTTAAAGCCTCTGGTACCTTTTGGCACAACAAACGTTAGATATGCCTTACAATTTCTTACCGGATTAACATATAAACGTTTCCTTTAACCCAATATATCAAGATGTGTTTTATTGATTTATTTTTTAATTATAAGGCACGCCAAAATGAGAAAAGATAGTGAAGAAAGAAAGAAGAGAGAGAGATAGAGAGAGAGAGAGAGAGAGAAAGAGAGAGAAAGAGAGAGAAGAAAGAAAGAAAGAAAGAAAGAAAGAAAGAAAGAAAGAAAGAAAGAAAGAAAGAAAGAAAGAAAGAAAGAAAGAAAGAGAAAGAAAGAAAGAAAACAAAGTAGTCTGAAGAGGCAAATTAAAAAATTGTAAATAGACTCAGAGATGACACAAATTTGGGAAATATTAGATGGGGATGAAAATAATGCAATTAATATGTCAAAAGATTGCATACTGCATGATTCCACTTATATAACATTCTTGAAATAATAAAATATAGACAGAAAATAGATTAGTGATCATGGGTGATTAGGGATGGGTTTGGGTTCATGTGACTATAAAGGGATTCTTGGGGTGGTGGAATAGTTCTGTATTTTGACTGTGGTTTAAATTATGTAGAGCTAATTACATACACAAACATAAACACTTGAGCACATACAAAACTTGCAAAATTTAAATACATTCTATTGATTGTATAAATGTCATTTTTCTGGGTGTGACACTATTCCACAGTTTTACAAATATTACCATTGGGAAAAACTGGTTAAAAACATGGTACCTCCCTGCAAATATTATTGTGACATTATATAAATTTACAATGATCTCAAAACAATTTTTTAAAGTTAAAGAAAATATTTGCAACAGTTTTATCTGCTTGGTTTCTAAATATTTTTATGACATCAGTAAATAGAACTTACTGTTTTGAGGATGGAAAAAATAATGTCTTTTTTTATTAAATACACATATCAGTTCTTAAAATTATAACTGTTCCTCTGCCTTTCAAAATAGAAAGATAAGGAGCCTATCTTTTCTAAAATGATAATCTAATGACTACATTTTGTATGTTGTTTGTAAAGTTAGGTGTAAAATCTGAAGCATCCTCTGAAATATCTTCAGTAGTGTCAATATTTTAACTGTCATTGTGTGGATTTCATTTTTGTAAGAAGACAGTAGACATTACATTCAAGCATGGTCAATAATATGGATTTTAAAATTATGAAGATAATTACTAAAAAGAAGCTTGAACATAGTTTTCAATTTTTTGAAAAGTAGTATGTATGATTCTTTTGAAATATAATCATTAATATAATGATACTGCTACATGTGTTTAGCTGCATGGGTAACTGACTAGAATCTTCAAACACTGTAATTATAGCCTGTTGAATTTTCAGAGACTATATGTTTACTGTCCCAATACTACTATTTTATGGTTCATTTACAGGGATGCTGAGTCATATAGAAATGGTTAAGTGGTAGTCACATGTAATTAATAATCTGTTCTCAGTTCACAACTTTAATTTAATCTATTGCTTTCAGCTCTCTTAAACATATTATGCAGCCACCCTGAACATACACTCTTTTATGCTCTCAGATATTTGCACATATCCATATTTTGTGTACTAATATTCTTTTATGGTTCATGACATGCTCATAGGACAAGTAATAGTCCAATTATCACTCAGACAAAATTAGAAACTGGTAACATTTTACATATTATTTGAATTCTAATTACCTTTGATTCTTTTGTTTAATATTGCCAAGTACCCATGTCAAAGAAAATTTTATTTATCTTTATATATCAAGTTCAATAAATTTCCTGACACTTAGAATAGTTCCAGTGTTGAATCAATTAATAAATGAGATGCAAAGTTACCACAAATGTGCAGTTTTACTCGAAAGATTTCAAACTTTACATCTGTGTAACATTGATTTATGTAACATTATGCCGGTCATTTATTTGCAGGGCATCCTGTGCAGTACTTTACTATTAAGTAATAAGGTAATTGTCCTACAATTTTTCAACTGAAAAATGCTCTGTAACTGAGTTGTTTGTGCCAGTGTCATATATTTTCTTATTTCATTACATAATATCTGTGGATAAAGGGACTATACCTATTTTACTATGTGCCTTAGTTTTGTAAGGTAAAGTAGGACAGCATGGTAATATTCCCCATTCTAAAGACAGAGTAATCTTGAGTAAATGGATCCTGATCTAACGAAATGGACTCAAATTTTATATATGACCTTAAAAACACTGTACATTCTATGTGAGCTCATTTTTTGTGGAAAAAAAAGAGCAAAAAAAAGGCAATAATCTGGTTTTTTTTACTATAAAAATTTGTTCAGTGGGAAAACATAGCTAGTCCCGAGAGCTAATCACTTGAAGTCTTGGAAACTTCTTACTATAAATGCATACTCTATAGTTCCAAGTCATGTTCATCTTCTCCAATATGACTTACATAAAACTGTTTAAAGGATATAATTTGATTTTATTATTTAGTGTCTTCAATGTGGAGCAGTGATTAATATATATAATGGATAATATATATACTCTTTTATGCTCTCAGATATTTACACATTTCCATATTTTGTGTACTAATATTCTTGAATGGTTCATGGCATGTTTATAGGACAAATAATAGTCCAATTATCACTCAAACACAATTAGAAACTGGTAACATTTTGCATATTATTTGAATTCTAATTACCTTTGATTCTTTTGTTTCCACTTTAATATTGCCAAGTACCCATGTCAAAGAAAATTTTATCTTTATATATCAAATTCAACAAATTTCCTGACACATAGAATAGTTCCAATATTGAATCAATTAATAGATGAGATGCAAAGTTACCACAAATGTGTAGTTTTACTTGAAAGGTTTACAAACTTTACATCCGTGTAACATTAAATTATGTAACATTATGCCAGTCATTTATTTGCAGGGCATCCTGGGCAGTACTTTGCTTCCACTTGTAACTATAATCATTTTTTAACATGGAGCACCAGTGACTGTCTAGTTGAGATGAATTTCCTTTTTCTTCATTGTCTTTGTTCCTGTTTGAAAGATCAGTTAACTATACTTGTGTGGGTCTATGTGCTGTTCACTATTATCTTCCATTAGGTTATTTGTTCATTCTTTCACTAATACCACACTGTCTTTGTTATTGTACTTTAATAGTTAGGTTTTTAAGTTGAATAGTGTCAGTCCTCTGATTTGGTTCTTTTTCAATATTGTGTCTGCTATTCTGATTCTTTAATTAATACCTTCACATATAAAATTTACAATCAGGTTGACAATACTAAAAATAACTTGCTGGGCTTTTGATTGAGATTCTGTGGAATCTATAGATCAAGCTGGAAAGAACTGATATCTTAACAATGTTGAGTCTTCTTCTATATGAACACGAAATTATCTACATTAACATGAAATATCCCTCCATTTATTTAGATTTTTGTGATGCTCTCCACCAGTGATTTATAGTTGTTCTTATATACGTCGTACATATCTGTTATAGTTATACATATACATTTCATTTTGGAGATTACTGTAAGTGGTTTTATGTTTTTAATCTTCAGTTCCAATTGTCTATTGCTTGCAGAAAGGAAAACAATCGAATTTTGTATATTAACCTTGACCTTACAACCTGTTATAGTCACTTATTAGTTTATGAAGCTTCCTTTCTTTTTTGATTCTTTGAGCTTTTCTACATAGGTAATTATGCCATGGGTGAAGAAAGACAACTTTATGTCTTTTTTTCCTTTTTGTATATATGTTCTTTCCTTTTCTTATTTTATTATATTAGCTAGAACTTCCAGTTGGATGTTGAATAAGAGTAATGAGAGCAGATATTTTTGTCTTGTTATGGATTTTAGAGAGAAAGCACCTAATTTGTTACTATTAAATATGATGTTAGCTATAAGTTGTTACTATATTTGATTTATTAATTTGAGAACATTCAGCTTTATTCCTTGGTTGATAAAAGTTTAGATTACAAATAGGTACTGAATGTTGCCAAATGTTTTTCTTGCATATATTGATCTAATTATATAATTTTTTCTTCCTTAGCCTGATAATGTGAGAGATTCCATTAATTTATTTTCAAATATTGAAACTGTCTTGCAAACCTGTAATAAATACCACTTAAGCATGATGTATAATTGTTTTTATATAGCATAGAATTTTATTTACTAGCATTTTCATGAGAATTTTTGCATGTTCATTTGTAAGAGATGTTGCTCTGCAGTTTTCCATTTTTGAAAACTCCAATACCTGATTAAGATTTAGGTTATTACTGTTCGCATACAAATAGTTATGGAGTGTCCTTTTGCTCCTATTTTTTGGAGGCTTTGTAGAGAACTGGTGCCATTTCCTTTTAAATGATTCACAGAATTCATCAGCAAACCTATCTGGATCTAGTGTTTTCTGTTTTAAAAGGTTATTAATTGTTTATTAACTTATTTTATATAGACCAATTTATGAGTTATTTCTCTTCATATGAATTTTCATAGTTGTATCTTTTAACAAAATTGGACCCTCTCAACTAAGTTATTAAATTTGAGAACATAGAATTGTCCATAACACATTCTATTATTTTTTTAATGTCTATGGGATCTGTAGTGATAGCCACCTTTTAATTTTGATATCAGTAATTTGTGCATTCTTTTTTATGGCTAGAATTTTATCAATTTTATTGGTCTTGTTAATAAACCAACTTTTAGTTTTATTTAGTTTTATTCATTTTTCTATTGTTTTCTGTTTTCAATTTCACTGATTTCTGCTTCAATTATTTTTTTTTCCTTTGGATTTAGTTAATTCCAGTTGTCTAAGGAGTAAGCTTAAATTATCAATTTTAGATATCTATTATATGCATTTAATGCTACAAATTTCCCTATAAGACTGGTTTTCCATAGCTAACACATCTTGATGATATGTATTTTCATCTTTATTTACTTCAAAATATGTTTTAAACTTCTTTATTAGATTTGTTTTTTGATCTATGTATTATTTAGGTGTGTCTTTGCCTAATCTAAACCAAATGCTTTGGGATTTTCCATATATCTTTTTATAATTGATTTCTAGTTAATTCCATTGTGATGTGAAAACATGCTTCTATTTGTTTAAATTTGATATGCTTTTTAAATTGCTCAGAATGTGGTCTATCTTGTTGAATGTACCACGTAAGATTAAGAAAAGCATTTCTTCTCTTGTTGGGAGTTAAAATTCTTACAGATATCAGATTCAATTGATTGATGGTGCTGCTCATTATAACTATGTTCTTACTGATTCTAGACTTTTGGAACTGCCAGTTACCAACTGAGGAATATGAAAATCTTCAACATTAATAGTGGATATGTTTATCTACTGGCGATTTCATCCATTTTTGCCTCACATATTTTGACACTTTTTTTGGTACATATACATTAAACATTTGTATGTCTTCTTGGATAATATACTGTTTCATGATTATGTTATTATTTTCTTTACCCATGGTCATTTATCTATCTCTGAAGTCTGCTTTGACTGCAATTACTATAGATCTTTTAGTTTTCTTTTCATTATTGTTGGCACAATAAACTTATTTTTTATTTTAGTATATAAATGTGTGGTACAAGTTAGGATTAGCTGCACAAGTAGGCTGTATGTAAGTGAAGTCTGATCCTCCACCTGTTCCTCAACTCCCTTGGTCTAAGATTAGGTACCCTTGTATTGTTATGTGCTGCCCTCTCTCCCTTCCTTCCCAAGCAGTGTGGAGCAACTGTCGATCTCTCCCTTGTGCTAATGTGATTCACATTCAGGTCCCACTTATGAGTGAGAACATGCGGTATTCAGTTCTTTGTTTCTGGTTTAGTTCACATAGTATGATGGTCTACAACTCCATCCAATTTCTGTGAAGTCCATCATTTTGTCCTTCTTTATGATTGAGTAATATTTTATAGCATGGATGAACAACATTTTCTTTATCCAGTACACTTTTGTCAGACAGTAGGATTGGTCCCATGTTTTTGCTACTGTGCAAAGTATGACTATAAATATACATGTGCAGGTGTCTTTTCTGTACAATGTTTTATATTTCTCCAGGAATATTCCTAGGAGAGGGATTGCTGGATTGTATGGAAGGTCAATTTTTAGTTCTTTTAGGAATTATTATATGTAATATACCTGTTTTTTATATTTAAATCAGATTTCTTGTAGACAACACTCTGCTGGGTCTTTTTAAAATTTTTGTTTTATTTTAATTCACTCTGATAGTCTCTATTTTTAATTAGTATATTTAAATGATTCACTTAAATAATTATTGACATAATTTTCACTTAAAATGATTCTTGACATAATTGTATAGATGATTAAGTTTCCATTTTTGTTGCTGTAGGTCTTGGTGGGAAAGCATACCTGGAATTCAGCTTTTTGAAAGGTTTTTTTTTCCTCCCTTATGTGAAAGAGTAAGGCTTGAGTGACTAAATTTTCTTCTATTGCCTCTTCCCTGGTCAAATGGGAGTTTTAGTAAAGTAGTTTCCCTTGAAGACTGGCCTTTGGTAGAGATCAAAAGGCGCTAGGCTTATTTCAAAATGGTTATGCAACCTCAATCCCTGCCAAGAGTATAAAAATTCTTTTCTGCTCTTCACTGTGACAACCTGATGAAAAACCTGGAAACAGAACTCCAGAAAGTGTAGGAGTCTTCCTGTTACTGGGCCCTCAGCGGGTAGTTTTTGATTTTCAAGGTAGTCCACATTAGGCCCCTCACAACAGTCCACTAATATTCCTTTCAATGAGTTTGTCTCTGTTGGTAGTGACTCCCACTGTCAGCTTTTGCTCCTGAGTTTTTACTTCAGTAAACTGTGATTTTCTGTATCTCTTTCTCTTTATTTTTTGAGAAGTGATTAGCCCTGGAGCATCAATACTCTGCTAATTATAAGAAGAATTAATTTTTTCTTCCTTAGGTATTTTTTTGCAAGCATACTGGTAATCACATGTGCTTTCCATGTTGTTCAGGTATGGGAAATCCTTGTAATTTATGTTTTATTTTCAGTCTGATTTTATCTTCAATATGATTGTTAGTTGAATTATGTCTCTGAAAAAAGATATTCTGAAGTACTAATCCTAGCACCTGTGAATGTGATGTTCTTTGGAAATGGGAATTTGGCAAGGATAATTACAATGAGACCATATAAGGTGAGCCATAATCTAGTGAGTAGTGACTTTTTAGTAGAAAGAATAGTGTAGCTTGAACAAAGGAACAAAGGGGTCACATGAAGAGGAATGGATTTAATGTGACAAAAGAGATTAAGGTGATGCAGCCACAAGTCAAAGATTACTAAGGATTGCAGGCAACCACCAGAATTACGGAACTAATTCTCTCTTAGAGGCTACAGAAGAAACTAATGCTGTCAATGTTTTGTTTCTGAATTCCAGTCTCCAAAACTGTGATATAATTTTCTGTGGTTTTAAAGCCTCCAAGAAAAATGTGATTATATCAAGAGGTTGAATTTATGTCTGATTGATATCTCAGAAGAAGAAAGGGAAATGGAGAACACCTTGGAGCAAGTATTCCAGAAGATTATCCAAGAAAACTTTCCCAATTTCACCAAAGATTTGACCATCCAAACACAAGAGATATGGAGAACCTCCCCCACCACAAGACATCAGATGGGAAGACCAACCCCTTAACACATAGTAAGTCACTTACACAAAGTAGACACAAAAGAAAAAATCCTAAATGCAGCAACAAAGATAGTTCAGACTACCTACTTGGGAAAATCCATCAGAATACCAGCAGACCTATTGGCAGAAACACTGCAAGCTAGAAGGGTTTGGAGTCCAGAATACTAAGTCCTCAAAGAGAAACAATTTCAACCAAGAATTTCCTCCTCAGGCAGGTACAACTTTACCAGTAATGGAGAATTAAAATCCTTTACAGCCATCCAATCCCTAAGAGATTATGCAGCTTCCAGACCAACTCTAAAGGAAATGCTTAAAAAGGTATTAAGCACAGAAGAAAGAAAAAAAGAATGATCATGCACTTCCCAAGAGAACAACAGAATACAAAATCAACAGATAATACAGCACAATTGCAAACTTGAAGACACACTCATACAATAACTCAAAAGCTAAGAGAAAACAAACACAGAAAAAACTTTTTAAGAACCTCATCATGAGGATAAACAATCACATTTCAGTAATTAACCTGAATGTGAATGGATTAAACATACCACTGAAAAGACACAGAATAGCAAATTGGATTAAAAAAACCCAAGACCCAATCATATGTTGCATTCAGAAAACTCATTTCACCATGAGAAACACACACAGACTCAATGTTAGAGGATGGAAAATGAGTTTCCAGGCAAATGGATTACAAAAAAGGGCAGGAGTTGAGAGCTTAATATCAGACAAAACAACATATCCTTGGCCATAATCAAGCATAGACAAATTCCATAAGATTGAAATATTGCCATGCACCTTCTCAGACCACAGTAGAATAACAATAAATACCAACACCAACAAAATTCCCCCAAACCACGAAGACACGGACACGAAACAGTATGATGCTGAAAAATTACTAGACCAACACAGAAATCAAAACAGAAATTAAAAGATTCCTAGAAACAAATGAAAATGAAGAAACATCTTAACAAAACCTCTGGGATGCATGAAAAAAGTTCTGAGAGGGGAACTTATATCTCCATGATCACACATCAAGAAAATAAAACAATCACAAGTTAACAACCTAACAAATCACCTAAGAGAGCTGGAAAGGCAAGACCAGACCACCAAAACCCTAACTTTAGCAGAAGAATCCAGATCACCAAAGTAAAAGCCCAAATATGGGACACAGAAGACAAAAATATGGAAAAAAAATCAGCAAAATAAAAAGCTAGTTCTTTGAAAGAATAAACAAGATTGATGGAACCCTAGCCAGAATGAACAAGGAAAAGAAAGAAAAAGCCCAAATAAACACAATAAAAAAGACAAAAGATCAAATCACAACTGACCTTGAAGAAATACAAAAGATTATCAGAGATTACTATGCACAGTTGTATGGAAACAAACTTGATAACCAAAATGAAATGGAGGACTTTTTGACATCATACAACCTCCCAAGGTAGATTCAAGAAGACATTGAGACACTAAGTAGACAAATAACAACCCAGGAAATTGATTCCATCATAAGAAAACTATCTACAAAAAAAAAAAAAAAAAAAGTCCAGGACTAGACAGCTTTCCAGTAGAATTCTATATAACATACAAGGAGGAATTGGTAGCAATCCTACTGAAATCCAATTTCAGGCAATTGAGAAAGACATAATTCTCCCTAAATCTTTTTATTAAACTAACATCACATTGGTACTCAAACTGGGTAAAGATCCAACAATGAGAACTACAGGCCAATATCCCTAATGAACATAGATGCAAAAATTCTCAACAAGATTCTAGCAAATCAGATCCAACAGCACATCTCAAAATTAATCCACCATGACCAAGTAAGCTTCATCCCCAGAATCCAGGGCTGGTTAAACATCAGCCAACCATAAGTGTAATTCAATACAGCAACCAATGTAAAACAAGAACCACAGAATTATAACATTAGATACATAAAAGCTTTTGATAAAATCCAGTATCCCATCTTGATAAAAATCCTGAAACACCCAGTCATAGAAGGAGCATTCATCAAAATAGTAAGTACCATCTACAATAAACTCACAGCCAGCATATTCCCAAATGAACGAAACTGGAAACATTTACCCTGAAAACTGGAACAATAAAAGACTGCCCACTCTCATCCTTCCTGTTCACCATTGTGTTGGAAATCCCAGCTAGAGCAATGAAACAAGAAAAGGAAATCAGGGGTATTCAAATAGAAAAATAGGAAGTAAAGTTATCCCTCTTTGCTGATGACATAATCCTGTACCTCAAAAATCCAAAAGAATACATCAAAAACCTGCTTACACTGAAAAGGACTTTGGCAAAGTCTCATGGTACAAAATAAATGTGCAAAAGACATTCCTATTCTTATACACCAACCACAAATAGGCAGAGCACCAAATAAAAAGCACAATAATATTCACAATGGCCACAAACAAAAAAAATGAATTTGCTTGGCATCTTCCTAATCAGAGAAGTTAAAGACCTTTACAATGAAACCTAAAAAGCATTGCTCAAAGAAATCCAAGAAGACATAAACAAATAGAAAAATATTCCATGCTCATGGCTAGGAAGAATCATCATTGTTAAGATGTCCATCCTACCAAAGGCAATCCACAGACTCAGTGTAATACCCATTAAAATACCAGCATCATTCTTCTCAGACCTGGAATGACAATACAGAAATTCATATGGAAACATAAACGACCACAAATAGCTGAAACAATCCTTAACAAAAGAAACAAAGTATGAGGTATCACACTTCTAGACTTCAAACATTACTATAAGGCTACAATAATCAAAACAGGTTGGTATTGGTACAAGAATAGGCATACGGACCAATGGAACAAGATAGAGTTTCCAGAAGCAAAACCTCAATTTCTCAACCAATTCATCTTCAACAAAGCATTCACCAATAACCACGGGAAGAGGAGAACCTATTCAGTAAAAAGTGTTGGAAAACCTGTTTGACCACATGCAGAAGATTGAAACAGGACCCCTATCTATTACCATATGTAAAAATCAACTCTGAATGAATCAAAGACCTAAACATAAAACCTCAAACCATAAAAACCTTAGAAAATGCAGGAGGCAATCTTATGGAAATTGGAACTGACAACCAATTCCTGATCAAAACCCCAGGTGCCTATGTCATAAGAGATAGGATAAACAAGTGGGACCTCATCAAACTGAAAAGTGTCTACAAAGCAAAATAAATCATCAAGACAGTGAGGAGACAGCCTACAGAATGGGAAAAATTATTTGCCAACTATATATCAGACAAAGGCCTAACATCCAGGATCTACAAAGAACCCAATCATGCTGAAAGAAAAAAAACACAAAATAAATAGTCCTACTAAAAAGTGGGCAAAAATATGAATAGACACTTCTCAAAAGAAGATATGTGGGCAGCCAGCAGACACATGAAAAAATGCTCAGCCTCACTAATCATCAGAGAAATGCAAATCAAACCCACGTTGAGATACCATCTAACTCCAGTAAGAATGGCCATCATTAGTAAAACAAACAACAGCAGATGCTGGTGAGGATACAGAGAAAAAGGAACACTTTTATACTGCTGGTGGGATTGAAAACTAGTTCAACCTCTTTGGAAAACAGTGTATCAATTTCTGAAAGAACTAGACATTGACCTTCCATTGACACAATTAAACAAGAAAAGGAAATCAGGGGTATTCAAATAGAAAAATAGGAAGTAAAGTTATTCCTCTGTGCTAATGACATAATCCTGTACCTCGAAAATGCACTCAGAGAAATTCCGATCATTCTACAAAAAAGGTACCCTGTATACACATTTATTGCAGCACTATTCCCAATAGCAAAAACATGGAACCAATCGTGCTACCTATTGAAACTGGACTGGATACAAAAATCTGTTACATATACACAATGGAATATTATGCGGCCATAAAGAAGGACAAACATTTGGACTTTGAAGCGTCTATCATCCTCGGTGATCTAACACAGAAACAAAGAACAGTGTACCACATGTTCTTACTCATAAGTGGACCCTGAACATTTACCATAATACAAGAAAGGGATTGGCAGTAGTGGGACACTGCTTGGGTGGGAGTGGGTGGGTGGACACAACATCAATAAGAGTACCCAACCTCAAACCAGGCAAAGTGATGACCAAAGGGAGGCCTAAACTTTACCTGTATGATAACCACCTGTATACCTATTCTTGAATTGTACCCCACATCTTTAAAATAAAATAAAAAATAAGATACTAATTATCTGTTGTTTTCATTCCCCTAGTCTCTGGTATTTTTATGCTACAGCCCTTGGAAACTAATGTAATGACTTATACAAGAGTCTACTTCTTCTTGCTATTGGTGTTAACATATGTTTTTTTCTCTTGTGTTTATGGGATACAATGGTAAATTGTTATATAAGAATGGTGTTTCCTTTAATTCTATTATCATATCTTTCTATATCTCAGTGTATTTCCATATTAAGTCCATTTCTAAAAAGTATAAGATATACTTTAAGGAGAAAAATAAAATTCCTTGGTGCAGGCCACACTAAAAAAGCAGTGAGAAGGTCCAATAGTGCATTGCAGAACTATGAGTTACTCATATGTTTTTAAATGAGGACTACTCATAAACTCCAGGAAATAAACTATCACACAAATTATAAGTTACAAGAGGATCACTGAAGTGAAAAACCAAGGTGAAGTATCCCAAGCAGATATTGATGGACAAATCACTAGAATAAAGGCATTAGAAAATGAGCTGAAAACAGAGAAGAAAGGAATTGCAGTTTCACTGTCTGAATCAGGATTAGTTGGTTAAAGATTCCCTTAAGACTCCTACTGGGAATAAATAATAAGTATTCTTTGTTATACCTGGTCTTGTCTCCCAAACACAGTGCATGACTAAAAGAGAGTCCTAATCAAAGAGAGTTGATGCTAGGCTTATAATGACTTGAATTTTGAATGTCTTGACTCTAGGTGAACAAAGAGAGTAAAATTTAGGGAACAAAACAACTTTACTTGTTACTTTGAATACATGTCATTTTGCTACATGGTTAACTGGGCTACACAAAGGGGATCATTATTCTTTCATTATAAAAATAATTAGTGGTATTTTTAAAATTACGATAAAGAAATAAATAAAAACAAAAATTTACATCAATTAGATGAATAGAAATGCTAGTGTTTTTCCAGAGTATAAAAGAAGGCATTTTCTAGAAGATAAAAGAAGGTATTGATATTCTCTTATGTCTAATGCTAAATTTTAAGTATGATGCCAGTTCTGAGCTTCAGTCATACTTTATTATCTCTACTCACCCAGTAAGATAATGTTGACTTCCAAAAATTACGTTGTTTATGACTAGATGAATGAAGGCAGAAATATAAGTATTTTATTAAGCAGACATTAAGAGAGAAAATGTAAGAGGATTGACAATAAAGTATTTATTAGAAACTTGGAGGGTTGATTTTCAAGTACAATGTTTGTAAACACTGACTACTTCACTAATAACACTGCATTTACACAAAAAATTTAGGGGTAGTAGATTCTCGAATGTGAACAATAACAATTTTATTTGAGTATTGAAGGAAAGACTGCCTACAAAATACAACAGGACTTAGAAAAAACTGAGTAACTATTTCAAATATAATAATGACCAAAAATTCAGGAGAATCTTAATGAATGTATAGTATTTTTCAGAAACTGGATAGCTATTGGCCTGTAACTGTACTATATATACTACACTCCAACACAAGAGACTGATAAATACAGAATTTACAATAGTTGAAAGTGGAGTATTAAAATGTAGTAAGGAAAATCATAATATATTTATTTCTGAAATATGTCTATGTGACTCAGTATAGGTACAAAACAAGAGTCTACCAACTTGGATACAAGTTACTGAGCTTGGAGAAATTCCAGTTAGTGATGATCAATACCTAAAGCAGTAAGATTTAACTTAGAATAAGAGAGTAATTAATCATGATAAAGTTTTGGAAAAAAACTGAGAATGAGTGGAGAAGATATGAAAACAGAAGGTACATGAGATTTTAAGAAAAAAATAGTATCTTGAAAAGGAGATGAAATTAAGTTTAGGTACCTCTCCTCGGATAGGATAAATGTGTATATAATTTTGGATTCACAAGAAGGAACTAACTGAAAGCTAGAAAATTAAGCAAGAGATCACTATCTAATGGGTGAAGATTATCTTGATTTCTACCTGAGTTTTGTGCCTTTGGATAGAAATGTGTGTGTGTGTATATGTGTGTGTGTGTGTGTGTGTGTGTGTGTGTGTGTGTATGCGAGTGCATGTGTTTGTGTGTGTTTGTATGTGTGTGTATACACATATACAAGGGGGACCAAAAAAAAAAAAGAAGTATCTTTTGGGGGGGTGTCCCTTGTAGTACAGACTTCCCTTGCCAGACAAGTGTTCTGGGAAACCATTGGCTTCAGTGTACCAGCTAGCATTGTTGTGAGAGGCTGCATTCGGCTTCAGTGAATTTTTTTTAAACTTCTTTCAGTCTGTCTATTTCATGATGAATGATTTAGGAGTTCACCTGACTACACTGCTCTGAGTGTTCAGCAATTTTTGACCATAACCCTTGTACCCCATCCTCCCTATTCGCCTGATCTCACCCCAAGTGCCTTTTGTGTGTATGTGTCATTTCTTCAGATAAAGAAAGACCTCAGAGGGAAACATTTTGCTAATGTGGAAGATGTGAAACAAAAAATGGCAGAAGCACTAAAAAGCATGAAAATTGGCAAGTTCAGAAATTGGATTGAGCAGAGGAAAAACTGCTTCAATAGGTGTATTGCATCAAACGGAGAATACTGTGAAGGTGACTGAAATTTAAATATGTGAGAATAAATACACAATTTTTTATAAGTACAGTCCAGGTTTTTTTGAGTCCCACTTCATATATACATAATGTACATACGAACATGTGTGTCTGTGTGTGTATGTGTGTATATATACGTGTGTGGGGGATAGAACACACATACTTACAAGAATATACTGTATATGTATATATAATAACTAGAGAATGATATTACAAAATCGAATCAGCTATAGAGGAAAAGTACAAGAATTATTAGCAGTCTAAAAATATAACTTGAAAAACAATACTTCTACATTTACCCATAATAGTGATAAATACAAGTCATGGTTGTCTTTGGGTAAAATGTGTCACACATCTATAAATCACCCTCAAACTCTTCTTATCTGATATAGGCCATATGTGACACTGTAGTTTACTTTGAACTTGAAAGTCACTACAAACTTAGAATTTTTAGAATAATTTTTGAAATAACAACGTAAGACTTTACCCACTTTAGGCCTTGTAAGTATGACTTATGACTACATATATATGCAAATTTTTTTTATAATGATAGATCTTATGAAAGCCAAAAAAAAAAAAAAAAAAGTTTAAATCAAAATGTGTAGCTTAAGTTTTACCCATTGAAAAAGGAGGTATTTGTCATGATGTGCTTGAACTTCTATTCTCTTCAAGGATGTCATGAAGGTCAGATTAATTACTAGAAGGTTAGTTTAGGTTCTTACATGCTGGCTTTTCATTAATTTCTTGTAAGAACTCAATAATCACTCAGATTACTCAATCAGGTATCTAAATTTCAGCAGTCTACCATTCTGAGATCTGGAAATGTGACTACATACATGCTTTTAGTTACTGCAAATAAAGAGAAATTTTTGTTTACTATATGTGTCAATTAAAACAGCAAACACAACAACAGAAAGATGTACTAACTGGTAAAGTTCTAGCTTCATAGCTGGGCTCGGTGGCTCAGCCTGTAATCCCGCGCTTTTGGGAGGCTGAGGTGACTGAATTGCCTGAGCCGGCGGGTTCGAGACCCGCCTGGGCAGCGAGACCTCATCTCTACAATAAATCAAAAAATCAGCCGGGCGTGGTAGCGCGCGCCTGTAATTCCGGCTACTTGGAAGGCTGAGGCGGAAGGATCGCCGAGCCCAGCAGGTCGAGGCTGCTGTGGCCGGGAGCGGCCGCTGCACTCCAGTCTGGGCGACAGAGTGAGACTCCAACTCAAAAAAAAAAAAAAAGTTCTAGCTTCATTCATGCTAATTTTACTAACAAAGATGTAAGCTACAACTAGAAAATAAGGTTTTAATTTTCATGGAGGAATTATAATCAGAATACAACATCACAGTATAGTCTGTCTTGTATAACTGAATTAATGCTACTAATAGCTTTTCCAAAAGGAAAGGTCAGAGCTTTGAAGTTTGTCAGCTTACATAAAGCTTTAATTTAAAAAAAAAAAAAAAAGCATGAAATGAAGATGCTACACATTTTAAAACTCTTTTTATTGTTTTGTGATTCAGACAGTTATAAGTTTATAAGTAGTATGTCCTAAAGTAGAAAAAGAGATAGGATATTTTGTAATTAGTTTATTTTTCATTTCCTTTATAATGAATGTTTAAAAAATCATGCAAAAATAGTCTCAACTTCTATAGACTATTTTCTAGGTATTATAAACTATATTTGAAATAAATACCTGCATGCAGTTTCTCGATACCATTAGGTATACTTACATGTACAAACCTTTCATTTTAGCTTTAATACATTTAGTGTGCTGTATTTGTATGTGTATATAAAATAGTAAACACCAAATGTGATTTACATAAAACACTTCCTGTTTTATAATCACTTTTAAACAATTGGATTGTTTTCACTGCCTAGGAAATTATTTATTTTTTCAGGAAAACCCTAATCCTAACTATAAAATTTATGCTTCTGCTATGATTTGAATGTATGCATCCATCCAAAATTAATATATTGGAACTTAAATTTTTAGGTGATGGTATTAAGAGGTGGTCTTTGAAAGATAACAAGGCTATGAGGACTCCACTCTCATGGGTAGGATTAGTACCATTATGAAGGAGCTTGAAGGAGTGAATTCTCCCATTTTGCCCTTTTGCCCTTCCACTATGGGAGGACACAGCAAAAGGTGCCATCTATGATACAGAAAGAAAGCCTTTACCAGATGCCAAATCTGTTGTCACCTTGATCTTAGACTTCCCAGCCTCTAAAACTGTAAGAAATGACCTTCTATTATTTATAAATTGCCTAGTTTAAGATTTTTTTTTAAGACAGCCTGAATGGACAAGACAGTGTCATAACTCTAACAATGTCATAACACTTACCATAGGCCTGTTGAACCTAGAATTCCCCCTGATGTGTGCCTTTGAGAAACCTCCCTATTAGGTAAATACAAGTTTCTTCCCAGATGCATGATCTCAGAATCATGCTGAGTTAAGTGACATAAAATGAACAACAAAAACAATAACAAATAATGTTGAAACAGAGTTAGATATAAAACAAGAGTTACTAAGGTCAGAAGCTGCAAGCAAAGAATTGTCAAAATATGTTTGATACTTATTTTCGTCTTATTTATTTAGTTTGTTAGTTAGTTACTTTGCATTTATTTATTTAGGCTGGATTCTCACTGTCATCTAGGCTAGAGTGTAGTGACATGTTCTCGGCCACTGCAGCCTTGACCTGCTGGGCTCAGGTGATCCTTCCACCTCAGCCTTCCAAGTAGCTGAAAGTACAGGCATGCACCAACATAGCCAGCTAATTTTTTGTTTTATTGTAGAGGCGAAGTCTAGCTAAGGTGCCCGAGCTGTTCTTGAACCCTGGGCTCAGGCAATCCTCTCACCTCAGCCTCCCAAAGTGCTGGGATTACAAGCTTGAGCCACCAGCCACCGCACCTGGAGTTATTTCCATTTTAAATGGAGTCTGCAATGTATTTCCAGACAAGAGAAGTTGCTACATTGGACTATGAACTTGATCTGGGTGTCTATTCAATAGAACACTCTCCCTGGCCTACTTTCTCTGACTTGTGTATTTCACATATAATGATTATTCTTCACAAATTAAAAATAAATAAATAAATACAACTTGAACCTATTATTGTTAAACCAATATATCTAGCTATGTATTTTGTAGTACAAACACTTAAGATCTACTCTTAGCAATTTTTTAAGTATAAAATACAGTATTGTTAACTATGGGTACTATACAATACAGTAAATCTCTATAGTTTGTCTTGCATAATGAAAATGTATGCCTATTAACTAACACTTTCTCATTTTCCTTTCCCTAACCTCCTGATCACCTGCATTCTACTGTCTGCTTCTATGAGTTTCAATATTTGCAATTCCTCATAAAAGTGGAATTGTATAGTATTTGTCCTTTTGTGTCTTACTTCTTTTACTTAGCATAATATTCTCCAGGTTGTATTTTTTTTATGTTAACCACTTAGACTGGACTGAAGCTATATCTCACTGTGGTTTTGATTTGCATTTCCTTGATGATTAGTCTTTTTGAGCAACTTTTTATAAACCTGTTGATCATTTGTATGGATTTTTGGACAAAATGTTTAGTCGTGAATTGTATACTTTTCATTTTTATTTGTTTCTCATATTACCCTTTTATCAGTTATATGGCTTGCAAATATTTTCCCCCATATTGTAGAATGCCTTTTCATTTTGTTGATTATATTCTTTTCTGTGAAGTTTTTTTTTTTTTTAATTTGGTGTAATTCTATTTACCTATTTTTGCTTTTGTTGACTGCATCTGGTGTCCTATCCAATAAATCATTGTCAAGTTCAATACCAAAAAAATTACTCTTATTTTTTTTCAAGGAGTTTTGTGGTATCAGACTTTATACTTAATACTTTAATCCATTTTGAATTGATTTTTGTGGATGAAGATAAGGGTTAAATTTCACATTCCTTGTCTTTGCATGTCCATGTCCAGTATTACCAACACGATTTATTGAAGAGACTGTTTTTCCACCATTGTGTATTTTTGGCATCTTTGTTAAAAATCAGTTGGCCACATATATGTGGGATTATTTCTAGTCTCTATTTTCTTCAATTTTCTAACTGTCTGTTTTATGGCGGCATCATACTATTTTGATTACTATAGCTTTGTAATATATTTTGAAATTGGAAAAAGTGATAATTCCAGTTTTGTTTCTTTTGCTAAACATTTCTTTGCTATTTGTGCTCTTTTTTGTGGTTGCATATGAGTTCTGAGATCTTTTTTCTGCTGAATTTGAATTGATTATATTTAGTTTACTAGTATTTTGTTGAAAATTGTTTTCTGCCGGGCTTGGTGTCTGAGCCTGTAATCCCGTGCCTTGGGAGGCCAGGTGAGTGAATTGCCTGAGCCTGTGGGTTCGAGACCCACCTGGGCAATTTGGTGAGACCTCATCTCTACAATAAATCAAAAAATTAGCCGGCCATGGTAGCGTGCGCCTGTAGTTCCAGCTACTTGAAAGACTGAGGCGGAAGGATCGCCGGAGCCCAGTAGGTCGAGGCTGTGGTGGCCAGGAGCGGCCACTGCACTCCAGTCTGGGTGACGGAGTGAGACTCCAACTCAAGAAAATTGTTTTCCTATTTTTATTTTTGCAAAAAAAAAAAGTCATTGGAATTTTGATAGAGATTGTATTGAGTATCTTTGAGTAGTATGAATATTTTAATATTAATTCTTCCAATTCATAAACATAGTATATCTCTCCATTAATTTCTTGTTTAAGATTTCTTATCAATGTTTAATAATTTTATTACACAAATTTTTTTCACCTCCGTTAATAAGCTTATGTCTATGTATTTATTCTATTTTTTTGAGACTTTTGTAAATGGGATTATTTTCTTAGTTTTCTTTTTATATATTTCATTATAAGTGTACTGAAATGTAGTCAATCTTTGCTACTTTTTTGTATTGTAGTTTTACTAAATGTATTTGTTAGATCTAACTTTTTTCATGGAGTTTTTAGGGTTTTGTTTTCTACGTATAAGAGTGTGCCATCTTCAAACAGAGATAATCTAATTTTTTACTTTTCTGACTTCAATGTATTTTATTTCCTTTTCTTGTCTGATTTCTCTTGCTATGACTTCAGCGCTATGTTGAATAGATGAGGTAAGATGAAGCATCCTTTCCTTGTTCTAGATTTTACAGGAAATGACTTCTTTTTCCCCACTGATTTTAATAGCTGTAAGCTTTTTATATATGGTCTTTATTGTGTTGAGACAAGTTTTTTAAAAACCTAATTTGTTAGGAGTTGTTTTTTAAATCATGAAAGCATGTTAAATTTTGTTAAATGCATTTATTTCTGTATCTATTGAGGTGATCATGTGATTTTTAATCTTCATTCAGTTAAAGTGGTATATCACATTAATTAACTTGCATATATTAAGACATCCTTTCATCCTGGGGGTATATTCCATGTGCTTACAATACATGATACTTTTAATATGCTGTTGAATTTGGTTTGCTAGTATTTTGTTGAGGATTTTATGTTCTTCAGGGATATTGGCTGGTGGTTTTTTTCTTTTCTTGTGGGCTCTTTGTCTAACTTGTTATTACTAGTTCAATTTCCTTATTTTTTATTGGTCTATTCAGGTTTTATATTACTTCTTTATTCAGTCTTGGTAGGTTGTATATTTCTAGAATGTATCCATTTCTTATAGAAAGTCCAACTGTTTGGCATTTGATTGCTCATAATAGTCCCTTGTGAATTTTTTGCTATTTCTGTGTCATAATGTTTCATTCTTTCAGTCTGATTTTATTTGAGTCATTTCTCTTTTTTATTAGTCTAGTTAAGGGTTTGTAACTTTCACTGTAGACAGCATTTAGTTGGGTCATATGATTTCATTTATTTAGCCACTCTGTGTCTTTTGATTAGGTGTTTAATCTATTTATATTTAAAGTAATTGATAAGAAGAAATTAGAGGATTTCTGGGATGATGGTGGCATAACCAGTTGGACTGAGTGAATCCCTGTGTGTGTGACGATTATATGGACAATTTTATGTGTGCTTCTGTGTGTAAGTGGGAGTGTGAGGGGATGACTGAGTGGGGACTTGAGAGCAAGTGGACAGTTTTCCCCTGGTGAAGTCACTGGAGCTGCAGCTGCTCTGATTGATCCCTAGCATTTTCCAGAGTGCAGAAACTGAGACACATTTTCTAAAATCAGCATAGCTTTTCCTAGGAAGAACAGTTGGAATGCTTGTCAACCCCACCACCACAGTGCCAGGCTGAATGCTGGCAGCAAGAACAACAGAGGGAGTGCAGTGAGGTAGCCTAAAGCAGAGTCCCAAGGAAACAGTGGGGGGAAGCCACCCCAAGTCTGCACTGAGTTCTAGAGCCTTGTCACCTGGTCCTGAGATCCAAAGACTATGGTAACTGCTGGAGAGGGAGCTTCATGGATCAGGAAAATCAACATTAAGATGTTCATCATACCAAAGGCAATCTTCAGATCTAACACAATACCATTAAATTACTGACATCATTATTCTCAGACCTGGAAACTACAATACAGAAATTCCTATGAAAATATAAATGACCACGAATAGCCAAAACAATCCTTTACAAAAGAAACAAAGTGGGAGGTGGAACACTTCCAGACTTTAAACTTTATTATAAGGCTACAATAATCAACACAACCTGCTATTGGTGCAACAACAGGCATACAGACCAATGGAACTGGATAGAGATTCCGGAAGCAAAACCTCAATTTTTCAGCAAACTCATCTTCCACAAAGCCTCCAACAACAACCACTGGGGAGAGGAGAACCTATTTAGTAAATGGTGCTGGGAAAACTGACTAACCACAAGCAAAAGCATGAAACAAGACCCTTACCTATAAGCATACAGAAAAATCAACTCCAAATGAATCAAAGTCCTAAATATAAAATCCCAAATGTTGAATTTTAGAAAATACAAGAGACACCCTTTTGGAAATTGGAACAGGTAACCAATTCCTAATCAAAATCCTAAAGCCCATGCCACAAGAGATAAGATAGACAAGTGAGACCTCATAGGACTTAAAAGCTTTTGCAAAGGAAAAGAAACCATCAAGAAATTCAAGAGACAGCCCACAGAATGGAAAACAAATATTTGCCAATTGTATATCTGACAAAGGCCTAACATCCAGGACCTATAAGGACTAAAACATGCTGAAAGAATAAAAACAAAAACCAAAGAAAACGCTATTAAAAACTGGGCAAAAGACATGAATAGACACTTCCCAAAAGAAAACCTATGAGCAGCCAACAGACACATGAAAAGTGTTCAGCCTCCTAATCATTGGAGAAATGCAAATCAAAACCACATTGACATATCACCTAATTCCAGTAAGAATGGTCATCATTAAAACAAAAAACAACACATACGGGTGAGGATGCAGAGAAAAGGGAATACTTCTACACTGTTAGTAGGAATGCAAACTAGTTCAACCTCTATGAAAAACAGTGTCTCAATTTCTAAAAGAACTAGACATTGACCTTCCATATGACCCAGCAACCCCGCTTCTGGGAATATACCCGGAGGAACTCAGATCATTCTACAAAAAAAAAAAAAAAAAGATACCTGCACATGCAAGCTTATTGCAGCACTATTTACAATAGTAAAAACATAGAACCAACCATGCTGCCCATTGAACCTGGACTGAATAAAAAAATATGGTACATATACACAATGGAATATTATGCAGCCACAAAGAAGAACAAAATTATGGACTTCGCAGCAACTTGGATGGATTTAGAGTCTATAATACTCAGTGATTTATCACAGAAACAAAGAATTGAGTACTATATGCTCTTACTTATAAGTGGACTCTGAACATTTACCGTAATACTATAAGAAAAGGATTGGCAGTAGCTGAAAACTGCCAGGGGGAGACACATAACATTAAAAAGTGTACCCGACAAAATGGAGACCAAACACAGGCCCAAACTTTACCTATACAATGAGCACTTTATACCAAATCCTGAATTGTACTCCATATCTTTAAAAGAAAATACATTTTAAAAATGAAGAAATTACTATTGACATTTTGTGTTTGTTTTCTGTTTTGTGGTTATTTTATTCTTTTCTTCTCTTACTGTTTTCTTGTAGTGATATAATTTGATTCTTTTATTTTTATATTTTGTCTTTCTACCATATTTTTAATTTATTATCACTATGTGGCTTGCATAAAATAGATTATAGTTACAATAATGTATTTTAAGTTGATTACTTAATATCAGTCACATACAATAACTGTGCATTTTTACTTTCCTCCTTACATGTTTTATGTCACTGGTGTCAGAAGTTAGCTCTTTATATTGTATTACTATCAATAATTTTATGATTATAATTGTTTTTATACTTTTGTCTTCAACTTTTATACTAAGCTCAAAACTGATTTATGTAACACCATTACTATACTATATTATTCTAAATTTGTTTATAGATTTCCATAACCAATAAGATTTTCCATATGCTTTCATATTGCTGTAGAGTGCTATAATTTACACTTAAATAATTCTTTATAACATCTTGAAAGACAGATTTAGTGGTGATTAAATCACTCACTTTCTCATCTCACCCCACCCCCAGAAATATCTTTATCTTTTCTTCATTTTTAAGAAAAGTTTTTTTCAGATATAGTATTTTTAGTTGACATGTTTTCACTTTTGTGTGTGTGTCTTGTTGCTCCTCTGATTGAATGATTTCAAATGATGTATCTCTGCTTGATTGAATCTGTCATTGAAGCTCTTCAATGAATTTTTTTAGTTTATTCACTGTATTACTCAGCCCCAGAACTGCCTCTTTTTTAAAATTTTATGCCACTGTTAAATTTCTTATTTTATTTTGTTTTCTTGATTTTATTTAGTTGTCCATCTGTTCTCTTGGAACTCACTGAGCTTTTATAAAATGATCATTTTTAGTTATTTTACAGACAATTTATAGGTATCTATTTTCATGGGCAGTTACTGAAGCTTCATTTTGTTCTTTTAGTCATGGTATCCTGATTCTTCATTGTAGTCTTGTGTTAGACTCTGCACATTTGAAGGATCATCTCTTCTATCTGTATGTATTGACATTAGTAGGGAAATACCGTCACTAGTCATACTGACTAGAGGTTTGGGGAGTCTCTCAAGCATTTTGTATGGATGCTTCCATCCCATTCTTTGCTTCCGCCTCTAAAAGAATTCTTAGAATTCTGTGCCTTCTTTCTCTCCTGAAAAACTATGCCACATGCTGAGAGCTATCTTCGCCTTTTCCCTAGTGTGTTTATCTGAAGAGCCAGGAAGTTGGTTGCAATATCCACTTTTCTCTTTCTCCTGAAGATGACACCTTAAGATTGTGTGCCTTCTAGCTATTCCACAAATCTGTGCCATGTGTTGAGAGTTGTCCTTCCCTTTTCCCTAGGTCAGTGCACTGAGACACGGGGATGATTAGGGCAATTTCTGCTTTTCTCCCTCCTTCCTGAAGATGCAGTCTCAGTGTTGTGCACCTTCTTCCAATGCTACAGTCAGCTAGCTGCTGATATACACACTGGCTGCGGATATCTATATGCTGTCTTAGGGGTACAATTATACTGTATCTGGGGACATGCACTCATCAGTTGTGGGTGCCCACAAGGCATCCACTGCAAGCGTGCAAGGGGAACTAGAAATGGGCATGTAAAAATTCCAGCTGTTGGTTCTGACAGCAGGATTTTCTATAGGCCAGCTATCAGAGTCCAGTTGGCTGACTGGGTGACAGGGCTCATGTTGAGACCATGCACCAGGTACAGTGAGCTCCCATAACTTAACTGTCTCCAGGTAATCTAACCATGCCAGTTTCCACAGTGTTTTTGGTGAGTTGAGACAGAAATGAACTTCTCAGATGGTGCCCTAAATGGCAGGAAAATTTGGACTCTCACTTTGTTCTCTTTTTCCCAAGTAGGTAAAACCTCAGTCCAAAGATTTTTTCTCAGCTATAATCGTTGCTGGCTTGAGGAAAAGGTGATATAGGTAAAATGAAAGTATTATTTTTTCCCTTTTTCAATGTGACTATTTTTATAACTTGTGCTCTATGGGGGTATTGAAACAGCTCAAATGAATTCTGGAACCCTCACAAATGTATTTTATGCATGAATGATGGTTAAAAGTTGGTATTTCTGAGGATGCCAAGAGCTGGTACCTCTCATTCTACTATCTTGCTAATGTCACCTTCTAAATCTATTATTTGAAAAAATTATTATTTTAAAACAGAAAGATATTTGCTCCAATAAAGACTCAGCATACTGTAGCAGTTTGTCTCAGCTCTGTCCTGCTCTATTCTTTACTCTCTATTCTCTCTTTGATATTGTTGAATAATTGTCTATGGTCTTTCATTTGCATAATGGTAATAAAATAAAGATGGTGGCCTGAATGTAACTTTACATATGGAGTATGTAGCTCTTAATCATTGTAATTCTATCTTTTTTTTCTTTAGCTTATTTCTAGGAATAGCAATTGAAGCAAATTATTACTTAGGATGGCCCCTAGATATTTGTTACAGTTCAGTATGATCATGAGATACAGTCCTTCCTCAAGTGATCAGCAAACCGGTGAGTATGATAGAGTCACTTACTGCCTCCGATTAAGATCAGAGCATATTCTGAAATTAGTTTATTAGTTCCTGCCATGAGTATAGGAGTAGAGAACAAAGTCACAACAAAATACCTACTCGGGAACTATTTATCTCTTTTTAATCTTTGTGAGACATCTCTTCCCTATTATACAGAGGATTTAAACATGCCATTCTAAATATTTACAGGCAAAGATAAATATTTATTTTTTTATGAATACATATGCATGTAAGCATGTCTTCTCTACACAGATAAAATGTGGGAATTATTTTTCTCAAAAAAGATTTTTCCACCACCTTTTTACTGAAATATTTCCTGAGAAAATGAATGTCTGCATTTCTTCATTCAACAAATATCAATCAAGTGTCTACTTTGTCACACACTGTTTATAGAATTTAAGGATTTATTAGTAAACAAAACAGATTAACTTCTTTCTTGATTCCATGGTGTTATCATTCTATTGGGTCATGGGTGTGACAGGATAAGGAGAACAGAAAAAATAAATAAAAATAAAGTAAAAATTAAACATAGAAAAATAAATGTGTGATATTTTCTGTTGAAATGCAGTCTCTAGATGAAAATAAAACAGAAAAGTGAACTGGAAGTATATATAGGCAGTATTAGAGTGAATGTGTAGAGACTAATAACTAGGAGATTAAATTAGAAGACATTCACAGTTCTATAATATTTAGCTTTTATTTGAGAGTGATGAGAAGTTCTTGAAGGATTTTTGAGCACAGGAGTAATGTAATATACCTTTGACTTCAATAGGATCAAGTTAGCTTGGTTAAATACACTGCAAGAAGAAAAAGTTATTCTAGGTGTCCAGTTGGAAAATTGTTGTGGCAATTTAAGCCAGAGATAATGATAGTTTGAACTGGGATGTGACAGTGGAGATGTGGATAATTAGTTTTATCTTGGGTATGTTTTGAAGCATGCTAGCCTTTTTAAAATTCTTTTTTCAAGCTACTTGTTACACTATAGACTGGTACACTTATTTTCCTACTATAGATTTATGACTGAGTCTACTACTCCATATATATTTTCTATTGCTGCATAACAAACTTACTGTCTTAAAACAACATAAATTTGTTATCTTATTGTTTCTGGGCATCAAGCAACTCATTGGTTGGCTAACTGAATCTTCTGCTCAGAGCCTGACTAGGCTAAAATCAAAATGCTGGTCAGTGAGAACTCCTCTGTAAGTTTGATGAGGGAAAGATGTGTTTCTTAGCTCACTCAAGTTGATCAATAAATTATTTGCAGTTGTAGAGTGGATGTCCCTGTATATTTGCTGGACTATCAGCTGAGGGAGGGTTAGGGGCCTTCTCAGTTCCTGGATTCCACACTCAGGTCTTTGATGTGCAGGGTTCTGCATAGGAAGTTTGCCTCATGGGTGTTTGTTTCTCCAAAGCCAGAAGGAAAATTTATTTATTTATTTATTTATTTATTTATTTATTTATTTATTTATTTTAATGAAGATGTGGGGTACAATTCAGGGTTAGTATACAAACATTGATTATGCAAGTACCCTTATTGATGAGGTGTGCCCCTCCCTCCCCTGGCAGTTTATCTCAACTGCCAATCCCACTCCCTCTCCCCTGACAGTTTCCCACTACTGCCAATCCCTTTCTTATAGTATTATAATTGTTCGAGGTTCGCTTATGAGTGAGAACATATGGAGCTCTGTTCTTTGTTTCTGTGATAGATCACTGAGTATGATTGATTCTAAATTCATCCAAGTTGCTGTGAAGTTCATATGTTTGTCCTTCTTTATGACTGCATAATATTCCATTGTGTATATAAATGACACTTCTCAAAAGAAGATACACGGGCAGCCAACAGGCACACGATAAAGTGCTCAGCCTCACTCATTATCAGAGAAATGCAAATCAAAACCATATTGAGATACCACCTAACCCCAATAAGAATGACAATCACTAATAAAACAAAAAAACAAAAGATGCTGGTGAGGATGCAGAGAAAAAGGAACACATCTACACTTTCATCCTTTACATTTCTTTCTACACTGCTGGTAGGAATGCAAACTAGTGTAACCTCTTTGGAAAACAGTGTGGCGATTTCTGAAAGAACTAGAAATTTACTTGCAATATGACCCAGCAATCCCACTATTAGGAATATACACAGAAGAACTCAAATTATTTTACAGAAAATATACCTGCACACACATGCTTTTGCAGCTCTATTCACAATAGCAAAAACATGTAACCAACCATGCTGCCCATCAAAGCTGGACTGGAGAATTTATCTTTTTAAAAAATCTCGAGGAGTTCCAGTAAGATGGTGACAACATCAGTGGAATTGTGAGATTCTCTGAATGTGAGTTCCCAAAAAGACTCTTACTTTTCTTCCCCCACCTCCTGCCCACCACCAGCCATACTGGCCCGAGACCCGGAGACCCTCGGTCCCATGCAGGGCCAGATATTGCGGCCCCTGGCTGCTGCTGCTCCACTATACGTGACTCCCACCCACATGGGAGTCTCGGGTCTTGGCTCCCTCCCTCACTACATCATCCACCCAGCACCCAGCATCAAGTCACCGGTAACCCAGGGAGGCTCTGGGCACCTGCCCCTCAGAGATACCAGTCCCACTTCTGGCTGAAGTACCCTGTGAGGGGCTCAGGGCCACTCTAACCACTCACTGCCTGCCCTTTGGAGCTTTGGAGCTCTGGAGCTCTGGGCCCACCCTGGCTAAGGCACCCAGCATGCAACCCCATGCTTGTGTAAGGGAATAGCATATCTTAAGGGAGTGGTGATCAGAGGCTATCAGCTCTAGAGAAGGGAACTCCCGAACCCCTCCTCCAACCCAGCCTGCTGGTGGCAACCCGCATCCAGTGCCCAGCTGTGTAGCTGATCCCCGGTGCCTCCCACACCAACACATAGTGTATCACCCAGGAACCCAGACAAGTGGAGAGAAAGGATCCACAACTAAGAAGCAGCCACCTCGGCCATTTCCCAGGCAGAGATTTGCATTGCGCCACCCACCTATGACCAGCCTCCACTTAGGTTCCTAAGGTAACATCACTAAACAGGAGACAAAGCCCCTCCCCTATGCTGAATCAGACAAAGGCAACTAAGCATCGCAGACCTCCCAGGCAACAGGCTAAAAGAACAAACTCAAGCTGCGAGTAAATCTAGCTGCCTGCAACAAAAGCAAAGGGGAGAGGCTGGAGATCAGAAATGAAGAGACTTTAGACACTCAGGAAAGATTCCAGAGCTAGTCTGATTTCTTATTTTGATTTTTGATTTTATCATTTTGACTATTTGTTTTGCTCACTTTTGTTTGCTTTTTGACTTACACTATCTGTTTGGGTTAGGAAAAAATGCATCGAAAGGCATGATTTTATCGGTCTGTCTTTTTGTAGCTACCAGTATTCTTTAAGGGGTCTTGCTTGCGTGTTTTTTCCAATTCTCTCCAGCCTTGTGTCTCTTTTTCACCTGTTAGTTGGTATATATGTCTGTTTTCCCTCTCACTCTTCTCTCTTTTGTACTTCCTATTGACACCCACTTCCTTCATTACTTTCCTCCTTTGTACCTCCTTTTGATCCAGGGACCAAACCTATATACCGCTGCACAGACAGATTATAAGGCAGTGGGAAATAGGTTCCAGTGTGCTCATACACCTGTTGGTGGATGCTGGAATCAGCATATAGATTCTGAATCACAGCTTCCTCCTCAATTAAACCTCAAAACTGCAAAAAGTACAGCCTGCAGCCCACACCCCAACCTCAAAAGTGAACAAAGCCAGAGGATCATCACGAGGAAGAACATGAGATGGCACAAGTGAAGCAAAAGCAACCCCACCTTCTCTGAAAAACAGAATTAAAGAAGGGGAGGGAAAGGGGGAGAGAGAGAAAAATCTACACAAATGAAGAAAAACCAAAAGTAGAATATGGGTCTCTCCCAGACCCCTGGGAGGGCAGACACTGAGAAAACTGACTTTGCAATGAAAACAATGAAGAGTCCCAGAATGAGTGATCTCAAACTACAAACCTAGATATCAAGACATTAATGGAGAGATTAAAAATAATTGAGGAAAGACAAGAAGAAACTAGGAAGGAGTATACTAAGATAACAGTAATAAAGAATACTGTGAATGAAATGAATAACAAACTGAGAAGCATGGAAAGCAGAATTATCCAAGCAGAAGAAAGAATCTCAGAGCTTGAGGACCAAAATATAGAAATAACCCAAACTGTTAAAAACACAGGAAACAAGCTCAAAAAGACAACAAAACCTTCAAGAGATGAGTGATTACTTCAAGAGACCAAACCTAAGAGTATTGGTCTTCCTGAGGCAGAAAGAGAGACAGAGACCACACTGGAACAAACTTTCCATGAGATTATTAAAGAAAACTTCTCTTATCTAATCAATGATGCAAAAATTCAAACACAAGAGATTCAGAGAACCCCTGCAGGACAACATATGAGAAGACCAACTCCTAGACATATAATAATTTGCCTAAACAAAGTAAGCATAAAAGAAAAAAATCCTAAAGGCAGCAAGAGAAAAAGGCCAGATGACCTACCATGGAAGACCAATTAGAATAGCAGCAGATTTATCTACAGAAACCCTGCAGGCTAGCTTGGAGCCCTATCTTCAAAGTCCTAAAAGAGAAACATTTTTCAACCAAGAATAACCTACACAGCCAAGATAAGCTTCATCAGCAAGGGAGAATTAAAGTATTTCCCAGATATCCAATCCCTAAGAACTTATGCTGCCACCAGATCACCTCTACATGAAACACTTAAGAAAGGACTAAACACAGAAGAAAAGGAAAAAAAACAACATTCTTCACAAAAATACAGGAAAAAGAATAAAATACACAAGAATCTACCCCCAAACCAAAAGAAAGACAAAAAACCAAGTGGAAGAACAACACTGTATAAGAACTCTATGAAGCCAGGCTCGGTGGCTCAGCCTGTAATCCCGCGCCTTTGGGAGGCTGAGGTGAGTGGATTGCCTGAGCCCGTGGGTTTGAGACCCGTCTGGGCAGCGAGACCTCATCTCTACAATAAATCAAAAAATCAGCCAGGCGTGGTAGCGCATGCCTGTAATTCCAGCTACTCGGAAGGCTGAGGTGGAAGGATCGCCGGAGCCCAGTGGGTCGAGGCTGCGGTGGCCGGGAGCGGCCACTGCACTCCAGTCTGGGCGACAGAGTGAGACTCCAACTAAAAAAAACAACTCTATGATAGGGATGAACTCTCACACTACAATAATTAGCCTGAATGGGAATGAACTAAATGTGCCACTGAAAACACATAGAATTGCAAAATAGTAAAAATATCACCAGGCAACAATATACTGCCTTCAAGAGACACATCTCACTAGAAAGGACGTGCACAAACTCAAAGTAAGAGGATGGGAAACAAATTTTCAGGCAAATGGAACACAAAAGAAAGGAGGAGTTGTGATCCTAATTTCAGACAAAAAACCATTTAAGTGATCAAAAATTTAAAAAGATACAAAGAGCCAATACATAATGATAAAAGGTTCACTCCATCAACAAGAAATATCTATCCTAAACATATATGCACTCAACATAGGAGTGCCAACTTTCATAAAGCTGCTCCTAGGAAAGCTAAAGAAAGATATTGACTCTAACGCCATCATAACTGGGGAATTTAATACCCCACTCACAACCCTAGACAGATCATCAGGACAAAAAATCAGCGAGGAGATCCGGAACCTCAATGTGACTCTGGACCAAATGGTCTTAATTGATACCTACAGAACACTCCATCCAAAGACCACAGAATACACATTCTACTCATCACCGCATGGAACGTATTCTAACATCGACCACATACTTGGCCATAAATCAAGCATAAGTAAATTTAAAAGGACTGAAATTTTACCATGCACCTTCTCGGACCACAGTGGAATAAAAATAAACATTAACACCAACAAGTTTCCCCCAAAACCTACAAAGACATGAACACTAAATAGCATGATACTAAACAACTCTTGGGTCAATGATGAAATTAAAACAGAGATCAAAAGATACCTGGAAACAAATGAAAATGAAGAAACATCTTACCAAAATCTCTGGGATGCCATGAAAGTTATAGTAAGAGAGGAATTTATATCCCTACAAATGCACATGAAGAAAATGGAAGGATCACAAATTAACAGCCTAACAAGCCACCTAAGGAAGCTGGAAAAGCAAGACCACAAAAGCCCTAATTTCAACAGAAGAATCCAGATCACCAAAATAAAAGCCCAAATCCAGGACATAGAAGAGAAAAAGATAATACAAAAAAATCAATGAAACAAAAAGCTGGTTCTTCAAAAGGATAAACAAGATCGATGATCCCCTAGTTAGACTAACCAAGAAAAAGAGAGAAAAAACCCAAATAAGCACAATCAGAAACACAAAAGATAAAGTCACATCTGACCCTGAAGAAATACAAAAGATCATTAGATACTACTATGTACATTTGTATGGAAACAAACTTAAAAACCATAAGGAAATGGAGGACTTTCTGTCATCACACAACCCACCTAGGTTGAAACTAGAAGAAATTGAGACCCTAAATAGACCAATAACAATCAAGGAAATTGACTATGTAAGAAGAAAACTACCTACAAAACAAAGCCCTGGACCAGATGGCTTTCCAGCAGAATTCTACAACATTTAAGGAGGAGCCGATACCAATCCTACTGAAGGTATTCCGGGTGATTGAGAAAGATGGAACTCTCCCCAAATCATTTTACAAAGCTAACATCACATTGATACCCAAATCAGGTAAAGACCCAACAAAGAAAGAGAACTACAGGCCAATATCTTTGATGAACATAGATGCTAAAATTCTCAACAAGATCCTAGTAAACTGGATTCAACAACACATCTCAAAAATCATCCATCATAACCAAGTAGGCTTCATCCCTGGGATATAAGGCTGGTTCAACATTCATAAAACCATAATATATTTAAATACATCAACAGATGTCAAAAAAACCCCACATGATTATATCATTAGATGCAGAAAAAGCTTTTGATAAAATCCAGCATCCCTTCTTGATAAAAACCCTTGAACATCTAGGCATACGGGGAACATACCTCAAAATAGTAAAAGCCATCTATGAGAAACTCACAGCATACTCCTAAACGGACAAAAATTGAAACCATTTCCCCTGACAACCGGAACAAGGCAAGGATGCCCACTGTCACCCCTCCTGTTCAATATAGTATTGGAAGTCCTGGCTAGAGCAATCAGAAAAGAGAAGGCAATCAGGGGTATTCAAATAGGAAAAGAAGAAGTCAAGTTATCTCTCTTTGCAGATGACATGATTGTGTACATTGAAAATCCAAGAGAATCTATCAAAAACCTCTTTACACTGATAAAGGCCTTTGGCAAAGTCTCAGGATATAAAATAAACGTGCAAAAGATAAACACATTTCTTTATACCAATAATAAACAAACAGAAACCCAAATAAAAAGCACAATTCCATTCACAATAGCCACACAAAAAAATGAAATACCTTGGCATCTTCCTAACCAGAGAGTTGAAAGAACTTTACAATGAAAACTACAAACACTGCTCAAAGAAATCAAAGATGACACAAACAAGTGGAAAAATATCCCATGCTCATGGATTGGAAGAATCAACATTGTGAAGATGTCCATCCTATGTAAGGCAATCTACAAATTTAATGCAATACCCATCAAATTACCAGCAACATTCTTCTCAGACCTAGAAAAAACAACACAGGAATTCATATGGAAACACAAACGACCAAGAATAACCAGAACAATCCTCAGCAAAAAAAAAAAAAAAAAAGCAGATGGTATCATATGATCAGACTTCAAACTTTACTATAAAGCTACAGTCATCATAGCAGCTTGGTATTGGTATAGGAACAGGCATATAGACCAATGAAATAGAATTGAGATTCCAGAATCAAAACCTCAATTTCTCAACCAACTCATCTTCGACAAAGCCTCCACCACCTACCACTGGGGAGAGGAGAACCTATTCAGTAAATGGTGCAGGGAAAACTGTCTGACCACATGCAGAAGATTGAAACAGGACCACTATCTATCCCCATACACAAAAATTAACTCCAAATGGATCAGAGACCTAAATGTAAAACCTCAAACCATAAGAACCTTAGAAAATGTAGGACATACCCTCCTGGAAATTGGAATTGGCATCCAATTCCTGAACAAAACCCAAAGCCCACAGGCCGTAAGAGATAAGGTAGACAAGTGGGACCTCATTAAACTGATAAGCTTCTGCAAAGCCAAAGAAACCATTAAGAGAGCAGGGAGATGGCCTACAGACTGGGAAAAAGGATTTACCAACTCCAGGTATGACAAAGGCTTAACATCTTGGATCTACAAGGAACTCAAACGTGCTGAAAAGGAAAAAACAAACAACCCCATTATAATATCGGCAAAAGATATGAACAGACACTTCTCAAAGGAAGACATCTGAGCAGCCAACAGACACATGAAGAAATGTTCAACCTCACTAATCATCAGGGAGATGCAAATAACAACCACACTGAGATGCCACCTAACTCCAGTCATAATGACAATTATCAATAACAAAAAATAACAGTTTCTGGAGAGGGTATGGTGAAAAGGGAACTCTTCTACACTGTTGTTGGGAGTGTAAACTAGCGCAACCTCTGTGGAAAGCAGTGTGGCGATTCCTAAAAGCTCTAAATATCAATCTCCCATATGACCCTGCAATCCCCCTGTTGGGAATATACCCTGAAGAACTCAAATCACTCTATCAAAAAGATACCTGCACACGTGTGTTCATTGCAACATTGTTCACAATAGCAAGAACCTAGAAACAACCATGCTGTCCATCAAAAGAGAACTGGATTAAAAAAAATGTGGTACATATACACGATGGAATACTATGCAGCCATAAAAAGAACAAAATCATGAATTTTGCAGCAACCTGGATGGAACTAGAGTCTATAATACTGAGTGACTTCTCACAGAAACAAAGATCTGAGTATCACATGTTCTCACTCATATAGTGGACCTTGATCATCCAACGTATTACCATAAGAAAATGACTGACAGTGGTGGGAAACTATGGGGGTACGAGGGGAAGGGAGATGGGATTAATGGTAGTAAATATCTGTCTGGGGATGGGGAGACACCTCTTATCAACAAGGCTGCCTGAACGAAGCGTATTTGTATACCTAACCCTTAACTGTACCCCACAATATCATAATAAAAAATATTGGTTATAAAAAGCAACAACAACAACAAAAAACCTCTTCCTTTTAGGAAGATTCAAGTCTCTTTTAATGGTTTAGTTAAGATAGACCTACCAGGATAATTGTCCTTTTATGGAACTCAGAGTCCACTGATTTGAGATATTAATTATATTTGCAAAATTACTCAACTTTATAATGTAACATAACTTAATCACAAGGATGAACTATGTCATATTCAGAGTCATACTTTTCAGAGTCAAAGAGACTTATAGCCAGATGGTGATGATCATGGAACCATTTTAAAATATTGCCTCCCACACTCACCAAACCAAAATGTAATCAATTTCTGAGTATAAATGATGGTCTATTTTATTATTATATTTGTTCAATTTTGGAAGTTCAGTCTTTCCAAACATCTTCCTTAAATGTATTTCTAATGTTCCCTGATATATATACATGTATATATCATATATACCTGTATACATATGTATATATTAGTTATTGTTGATGATTGCTCACAGCCACCAATGTTTAGAAGGAGTAGAGATATTAGAATGCTTATGCATGTTCAACCTCTGTCTAAATTGCTCTGCAGCACCCCTATGGATGTAATGTATCAATGCAGTTATGTAACAACAGACAGTTCCAGGTATTAATAATCTTCAGCCTTGAACTATTAAACAGCAGTGATATGCTACCATCATCTGAGCCATAATTGCCCATCAATACAGTAATCTATGGATAAACCAAGACCATATTAGAGGTCTTCTGGACCTCAGCGGACACTTGAGAAAGTCCAACAGATACGCATGAACCTATGTTAAGAGCACTGAAATTTTGTTTTCTCCATGGAGCACCTGTGCCACTTGTAAATAAAAAGATAGTCAGGTATTTCAGTGTCTCTGATTCTTTCACTTTTCATCCTTATCCCAAAGTGAATTATAGTCAGACTACAAGGATTCTTATTCATAACAACTGAAATTAAGTTCTTTGCTCTTCCTGATAGAGAAGAACAAAAAGCAATTTTTCTCAAAGATAATCTTCACCTGCATAACCTGTGGTCAAATTCAATATAGTCAAGATTTATTGGATTATAATGCTAAATAGTTTTGACTTTTATGAAAGACTATACCATTCAACATTTTCTTTTCTTACTTATTTTCCTCATTTTGGAAACTTTCTTCCTTGTCATCAATGCACGGTTCTTTTTATTTTTCACTGTCTAAATTGGCAAGTAAATACAAATATAATTCCAGGTCAGACATTGAAGGGGCAAGATCTGAATTTTAGAAGGAACAAATTTTCAGTTTCACTATATACGTAATAATATATTAACCCAATCTTACAGATACAGAAAGTCATATGAAGATTAAGATTAAGATACTTGGTAAGGCTATGTTTTGTTTTGTTTTGTTTTTTAATTTTTTTTTTTTGGCAGGGCCTGCAGGAATGTGGTCTTGGTCATGGTGCTCTGACATTCTGAGACTTCTCTAATCCCAAGAAAGAATAAATGACAAGCCAGTAAACCAGACATACTGGGGGCAGTAAACTCTGTGTTCATGTCTCCTCAGGATAAATGCTAGAAAGGAGTTGGAGAGCATGAAAAGTCTAGAAAATGGAGGGGAAAGTTAAAAAAAAAAAGCAAAATCCACCCACCTTTTGAGGGATTTTCAGATATTTAGAAACTTTTTCCGTGCTTTTTGAGAAGCGTTTCACTTTATGCTCTTAAAAATATTTTTTCACAACCTCTGAGAAAATATAGTGGTGGAGATCAGTTCATGGCTTAATTTTTTCTTTGTCTGTATTCATGATTCATTGGGTACTTTGACCAAAATATCTTTTGCTATGACACCACACATTTCCTTCCAAGATATATTGTTATGTGATTTTAGCAAGAAAGTATGTTATCCTATCATATTTTATAAATCTCTTGTTTCACTTGGAATTTTCTTATTTTTTATATATATTATTATAGGTTTGTGCAATATAAAGAAAACAGTCTTATTTGCTTTATCCTCTGTATGTCTATGTTATGGTTTTCTTTCTGTAGGGCAATAATGATTATGCCATAATTCAAAGAAAAGACTATTGTCCCAAGGATTTTTAATCTGATCTAGACTCATTACCTTTATCTGCTCTGATAGAAACCAATTTGTAGTCAGAGGTGATGTTAGAGTGATAATGGTGAGAATCAATAGGAAGTTCCAGAATGCTTGAGAAATTTGCTCCCTGGTGTCTTTTGGCAAGATTCAAATGCAGAAAGTTAATTGGGGGTTAGGTAATGAGTCTAGACTGCTTAAGTATTATAAATTCATAAAGTAATAGTGTTGGAATTACATTTGTATTTAGTGTTGCTTACTAATGGTAATAAAAAACTGTTATCCAATAGCCAAAACCTGAAGACTTAGAAATTCTAATTACCTATGATTGGCTATGTTTTCATAGGACACCACACTATTCCATGATGATGGATTCTATTTTCTTTGTTCATATATCACCAACAGAATTTTTTTTTATTCATCAGTTGTTATTTAAATTGTGAGATGGGAAGTTAACGCTTCTACTTTGAATCATGTTGAAATTACAGAAAATCATTATTAAGAATGATGTATTATAAATATAAAAGATTGGGTAGTTTGAAAAAAATATAAAGCATTATTTCTATGAAATTTTTGGAGAAACATGTTTTCTAATGTAATCTTAATACACTCCAACCAGTTATTCACAAATAATGGTTGAACTTTAGTGCCAGCTAGACTGATTAAAGATAAGTAGCATCAACATAGCACCTTATGTTTTAAAAGTATATTAAAAGTTTTAGGCCCATGAACAGAGGGGCAAAGCAATATTCCACAACTAATCTTTTTAGAGGGTTTTCACATTCATTGAAAAAATTGTTTTTAAAACACAACTCTGGGGTTAAAAAAATATTTCTACCCTAATTTTTTAGATACAAAAAGACTGAAACTCAGACAGGTTAGGATGGTTGCCCAAAATTATATAAATGTTAGAAGTGTGGCTGATATCCATGTCTTCTGAGTCCATATCAGGTACAGATTATACAATACTGTATTTTCAAAATAAATTCAATTATTGATGTCTGATAGGGAACACAACAAATAATTAAGATATTAAATAAATATTTATGGAATGTATGCCAGACATATAAGGGGTGACCCCCCAAAACTCAGAATGTATTTATAACAAATTGTGTATTTATTCTTACATGTTTAAACTTGTCACCTTCAGAATACTCTTCATTTGATTCAATAAACCCACCAAGACGCTTTTTCCACTGCTTAAAACAGTTTTGTTTTTTTTTTTTTTGAGTTGGAGTCTTACTTTGTCACCCGCTCCCGGCCACCGCTGCCTCGACCAGCTGGGCTCCGGCGATCCTTCCGCCTCAGCCTTCCGTGTAGCCGGAAATACAGGCGCGCGCTACCATGCCAGGCTGATTTTTTGATTTATTGTAGAGATGAGGTCTCGCCTGCCCAGGCGGGTCTCGAACCTGCGGACTCAGGCAATCCACTCACCTCAGCCTCCCAAAGGTGCGGGATTACAGGCTGAGCCACCGAGCTCAGCTTAAAAGAGTTTTTGAACTCATCAATTTTGATGCCTTCTGCCAATTTTTGTCTTACCTCTTCCACCTTGACAAAATGTTTCCTTCTGAGGATTTTTTTTATCTGAGGAAACAAACAAAAAGTGTCACTCGGGACAAGATTGGGTGAATAGGGAGGGTGAGGAACTGAGGTCATGTCATTTTCAGTTAAAAACTGCTGAACCCTCAGCACAGTGTGGAAAGGTGTGCTCATAAATTACCCATCTTGATATGGACAAACACGTTGAAAGAATCTTCAAAAATAAAATCACCAAAGTTCAACACAGCCTCTCACAACAATGATAGCTGGCACACATATGTCAGTGGATTCCTAGAACACTTACCTAGCAGAGTAAGCCTGTACTGCAAAAGTCCACTCTCCAATGGATAATTTTGTTTTTTTGCATCCCTCCATGTACTTACAGGTTTCATGTTTACACAGAAGGTAAAGTAAAATTCTTACCCTCATAGAACTAAAATCTTATTCTTGGGGAACTAGAATTCTTGTGAGAGAGACAGTCAATTAGCCAACTAATGTATTTATTATAAAATATGAAGTTATAAATGGTAAGAAGAAAACAAGAACATAATAAAAACTGGCTATTATATCTCATATCTTAAAAAACAATCACCTTCAGCTTGTCTACTCTTCTAGCCTGCATTCCACTTTTGCTCATTTTTGTAAAAAATCTCCCCAAGGTGTTAGATAATATTATTGGAAAATGATTGGTTCTCTTTCCTGATGTTTCTTTCCTCTGAAAGGAGCTTTGCTACTATAATTTCTAGATTCTTTCTGCCTTTTAATGCACTTCTGGAAAAGTGTTCTGATTTTATCTCATTTAGGAAGTATGTTCAGCATTCTTCTACTTAGGGATGGTGGTCTCCTGGATGGTTGTTTTCCACTAGTCTTCAAGAGAAGACCTTCAGCTTCTAGAACAACCTAGAGACTGAGTAGAGAAGTTTGTGATAATTAAAAGATTCAGTTAGAAAATTCATGTGGCCAATACATATAAAAGCCTCCTAATCAATTTAGCCTCTAGAATCACTAAAGGGGATATTTTAGTTATACAGCAGATATTCTTTTTATTTTATTTACCAATTTGTTCAGAATCCAAATTGGGAAGAGAAGATTCAGAGACCTCCATATCTATTTAGCTGTCTTTTGTTCCTTTCATCTCATTCTCTCTAGATTCTATTCCACTAGGCCTTTGATCATCATTAACCTATGAACACTGTTCTTGTCAAAGTCACCAATGCAATTTCACAATGCAAAATCCTTGTTCCATTCTGTTGCTTAACATTACTCATGGTCTCAGCTGCACTGAACAGAGTTGTTTACTTCCCACTTTTTAAAACACTCTATTTGGTTTCCCAGGCACCACACTAATCTGACTTTTCTTGGACCTCACTGGACACTATTTCTCAGTTTCCTGTGAGGATCTTTTTTATTCTCTACTTTGAAGTTTGAAGTGCCTTAGGCTCAACTTTTGCCTTCTTAACTATCTATATTTCCTCTGCAGGAGATGCCATTCAGTCACAAGACTTTAAATACCAACTTACGCTGATTATACCCAAATTACCATCTTCAGCATAACTCTCCCTGAATTCTAAAGTCCAACCCAAATGTCCACAAGACATCTTTGTTTGAATATCCACTAGCATCTCAAGAATAGCACATTAAAAAACTAACGCTTTCCCTGTCTCCTATTATTACTTTCCTTTGACGGTTCTATGTTAGTAAATGGTGAGACTAACTACTCACTTATTTAGGACAAAATTCTTGGTTCTTCTCTTTATATTAAGCCTTTATCAAACAAGCAGAAAGTGTTTACTCTTTTCTATATCCACCTGTTCTAAGCAGTGCCTGGCACATAGTAGGAATACAAATAATTCTTGAATAAATAAATAAAGGGAATCTAAAAATCATGTGAACCCACAAAGAAAGTACCAGACAATAATAGTACAGATAAAGAGAAAGAGAGCCAATTAGTAGAGAATAGATTACAGAACTAGACTTCAAATATTGGAGGCCCAATATATTCTAAGAAACATGTACACCACGTCTGGACTTTTTTTTTTCCTACAATGAATTCAGGTCTATAACTTTTTTACTATTCTACTTTCTGTTTTAATGGAAAGCACCACTCCCTAAACTGTCCCGAAATGTTTCCAGGACTACTGACATTGATATAGTTGATTAATAATTGCAGAGAGAGTCCGGATACATTTATTCAGTCTATGTTCTGTTCAAGATCTGACCAATAGTTCTTTGCATCTCATGAAAATCAAAGCTAATATAATTATTAGGTATTCTAATAGAAACATTATGCTTATGATGAACTGTTTCAGATAAGAACAAATATCGGGTTAAGGTTGGAATAAAAATGTAGTTAAAAGGTAATGATGCAATGGTAAAACAGGATAAATATTTACATTTGGGAGAATAAAATATATGCAGAAAAAAATTGTAAGGTGACTTTGAGTAAAACAGATTATGGGTTGCATATATTCTCCTCATAAACTTCTCCTTAACCTCTAAGTAATTCTTCCAGAGTCATTGGAACAGAGACTCTAACAACAACAACAAAAATAATGAGATACAGGGAAGATACTAACAGAACAAATGTGTTTCTTCTGACCATTGCTAAAAAAACCACAAAGTAATAAGGAAAAAGTATCCGAAATTAAGAGCTGTAGCAGCATGGCAGATTGGTTGTTGTAAATTTGACCTGGAAAAGCCACCTAAAAGTCAAGAGAACTGCAAATAGAGGACACATGTGGTTCTTCTACTGCTTCCTAAAGCATATGAGAAAGCTTTAGGTAGAGGACAATCTTAAGAACACACTTTGGTAATATTTTAGCTTTATTGAATCCCAATATTTGTTTATCTGAAAATGTATGCCCTAAACAACATTGGGTCTTAGTTTGGTTGACAAATATGTATACAGTTGACACTTGAACGACATGAGTTTGAGTTGTGTAGGTACACTATTCAACCAGAGGTAGATCAAAAATTCAATATCTGCAGGATGGAAAACCCTCACATGTGGAGGGCTAACTTTTCTTATAAGCAGGGTTCCACAGGGCAACTGTGGAGCTTGAGTAAGACTGCCCAGATTTTAATGTAATGGACAGAAGTGCCCTGGAACCAATTATTTGCATATATCAAGAAACAACTGTGCGTGTGTGTGCGTATACATAGATATGTATGTGCTTGTGTACACATATATACTTTTAAAAAACTGTTTGCAGGTTTTTAGTAAGTTTTCCTAATTCATCAGATATTCCTGAGATATATATACTAGAATGATAGGTAAAACTAAGTATAGAAGTAAGAAGATTGGAAGATTTGCTAGACATAAATAATGTAAGTAGAGTATATGTGTATTGAACATTTATATACAGGAGGAAAGGACCAATAAATGACAAATATTCGCAATACACTTACATGGGACACAAGGAGTACAGGATGATAATGAGGCGGTAAAACAAAATGAGCTACATATGACACTCAATATTAATCTAATTTTATGATTAATTCAAGTCATATCAAGTCTAGCCCTAAGTACCCTCTACATAATGGTGCCCATAGGTGTTTGGCAGGCAATTTTCCTCCTGTATCTCATTCATGTAGAAAATATGTATTGATCCAGGCACTATCTGTCTGATAAGCACCTTTTTCCACCTCAATTCGCCAACAGAGGAGAGAGATGATGTGTCCGAGAAAGAGATGGTATATGAACATGGCTGACCAAACAGAGATCCAGGCAGCAATCCATTTCTGCCACATGTACAGCCTATATTATTTATCCTTTCTTTGCCCCTCTGAATTTTTGCCATACCTTTTAAGTTTATTCAATAAACAGTGTGATTCATGCATCTTAATTTGCATAGTGAGACTTTTCACTCTGCAACCACTTGGGTAGCCTGTTTGAGCATATATTTGGACACTACCATTGAGTCAGTGTAATTTCTCACATGACAGACCTCCTCATATGATGCCCAACTGCAATGTCTCCCATCATCTGTCATCACAATATAATAGATTTGTGACTACAACTTTGATGGTACTCCTCATAGAAAAAGAATGTAAGAAAACTAATACTAATCGAGTGAAATTGATTATTTAAATCACCTGTTGAAATAATCCAAGCAAATATTTTTCAAAGCAAAAATGAAATGTCTTTGTTTTGACAACTGTATATTTTATTTTCTTTCCAATTGAATAACATTCATATTGCAGCATATTGTTACATAGTAGGTAAGCACAAGATCTAGGAAAACTAATAAATGTAGCAGGAATATAGATTGGGGCACTCTGAGAGAGAGACAATCACAAATGACCCAAGGCACTGGTTATACTAACTGCAGTTGCCAGTCAAGAAGGGACTTTAAAAATATACAGAGTGAAAAAGTATTTATTCTATATTGATCTTTGCAAACAGAAGTTGACACAACAAAATAATGTGTGTACATGTGTGTTACATTCATATTTATAATTATAACAAAGATTTGGATTCATGTTGCCCAATCTCAATTGCTACTATTTAGTTAAAGTTAGGTTGAAGGGAGATTGGGAGGATGAATCACTGTATTTACAAAGAGTGAAAGTGCCAAGTTCATAATAAGAAAAAAGGGAAAACACGTCCGATTGTATAATACAGAAGAGGCATTAAGACTTGTTCTTTCCCTATTTCTCTGGGTGATTGAGAAATTATTGCACTGATATTTTATTCAATTTTGACCTATTTTTCTACAAAATTGATTGTATTAGTAGAGAGAATGAGTGAGTTCACAGTTAGATCAAGCTGGATTGCATTCATTGCTCCACTGCCATCAAGAATTAGGGGTGCAGCCTTGGCAAGTTATGTGAATGCTGTGATTCTGTTTTCACTATAAAATGTCTGAATATACTGTGACAAATTAGGTAGCATTTGTAATAGCTCTCCTAAAGAGATTAAAATACATGAGGGCTCAAAATATGTCTATGACTTGACTTTCCTCTCTGACCCTCTTTGTCTAAGTAAAAAGAGTGAAATTTAATATTTCACTTGTCTTTTATTTTATTTATAAGGATAGTACTGTATATTTATGATCCCTAGTACTCTATGCTGATGTAGAGACTTGAGCAACCCTGTGATATAATACACCCAAAAGCCTTTTTTTTTTTTTTTTTTGAGTTGGAGTCTCACTCTGTCGCCCAGACTGGAGTGCAGTGGCCGCTCCCGGCCACCGCAGCCTTGACCTGCTGGGCTCCGGCGATCCTTCCGCCTCAGCCTTCCGAGTAGCTGGAATTACAGGCATGCACTACCACGCCCGGATGATTTTTTGATTTATTGTAGAGATGAGGTCTCGCTGCCCAGGCGGGTCTCGAACCCGCAGACTCAGGCAATCCACTCACCTCAGCCTCCCAAAGGCGTGGGATTACAGGCTGAGCCACCGAGCCCGGCTCAAAAGTCTTTTTAACAAACTGCTTTCTGAGGTTCTATGTCATGGTTAAGGCTGTTTTATATAAGAGATAATGTAAAAGAAAGTTTTCAGTCCAACAACAATGGCAAAAAATGCATTTTTTGTCAAAAAGTGATCAATACTAAGGAGAAGAAAATGGTTTGTGAGCACCTTGATAAACAATACAATGTACTCTATACATACTCTATTCTAAAAAAATCAAACTTTAATAAACAATTTATGGGCATGTAATATTTGTTTCAATTTTGTTGAATGTGTTTTGCTTTTTAGTGCTCTATGTGAATAACATAATTAAAAATACATTGACTCAACTCCCATCAAGTTTTCTTTCGCCCTATGTAATTTTCTGAACATTTAACTTTGCTTTGTCTTGCTGCTTGCCATGGTTTGAATGTGTTCCCCTCACAATCCAGGTGTTTCCAACCTGATAGTATTAAGAGATCAGATCTCTAAGAGGTGATTGGGTCATGAAGACTTCATCGTTCTTAATAGAAGTAAGACCCTTATAAAAGAGGCTTCACACAGTATTCAACTAGCTTGCTCTTCTGCCATGTGAGGAAACAGCAAGATGACCCTCACCAAACATCACAAGCTGGTGTCTTGATTGTGGAATTCCCAGCTTCCAGAACTATGAGAGATAAACTTCTGTTCCATATAAATTATGCAGCCCCAGGGATTTTATTATAGCAGCATAAAATGGCCAAAGACACTGTCATAACAAATTACCAAAAGCTTAACCTCTGAATACAACACAGATGATTATTGCACATGGATATATGTCAGAAGTCCTACGGTGTTAACAAAAATAAAATTAAAGTTTAGTCAGGGCTGCATCACATACTGGAGATTCTAAAAGTGAATACATTTTTTTTCTCACTCATTCAGGTTGTTGGTAGAATTCCCTGTCTTGTGGTGGTAGTACTGAGGTCCCTGCTACCTTGTTGACTGCCAAAATGCTTAAACTTCAGGCAACACTTTTGCATAAGTTCTTTCCATGTAAGATTATACAGTTATAGCTTTCTGGGGGGGGGGGGGAGGTCATGAATTATTTTCTAATTTTATTTTATTTTATTTATTTATTTTTTTTTTTTTTTTGAGTTGGAGTCTCACTCGGTCGCCTTGCCTGCTGGGCTCCAGCGATCCTTCCGCCTCAACCTTCCGAGTAGCCGGAATTACAGGCATGCACAACAATGCCCGGCTGATTTTTTGATTTATTGTAGAGATGAGGTCTTGCTGCCCAGGTGGGCCTCGAACCCGCGGGCTCAGGCAATCCACCACCTCAGCCTCCCAAAGGCATGGGATTACAGGCTGAGCCACTGGCTTTATTTTCTAATTTTAAATAAAAGTTTTTCCTTATACAGAATTTGTATTCATAATATTACACAGTTTTTATTAAGGAACTTGTTGTATTAAAGATTGTCCAACTTTGACCAGGTACTGTGGCTCACACCTGTAACTGTAGCATTTTGGGAGATCAAGATGGGAGGATCAATTGAGCCCAGGAGTTTGGGACCAGCCTATGCAACATAGCAAGACCTCATCTGTTGGGAGCCAGAGGCCCACCTGAGCATTAGGGGTCCAGGCAGGCTGCGGACTAGGATGAGTTCAGGAGCTGAAGGCCCATTCCCTCTTCCTTTCTTTGCTGTTTGGCATGTTCCACTAGCAGGGAATTTGATGATCTAAGCATGAAGTTCTGAGAGTACAACAGGCATGGCTTACTTTAGGAGTCCATTGTTCCCGTTTCTCACAGACTGAGGTTTCAGCTTTAAACTTAACATAATTCAAACTCAGGTCACATTTGGGAGCCTTTAATATGGTACACGCTTCTTTTAAGATTTAATAGTATATTTGTAGAATTAGTATATATATACAAAGTGCTGTTTCAACCTTAATAATGTAGATAAATATCTAGAGCTACTAGAAATGGCCCCAGCATGAACTTCGGACTGGGCCACTTCCTAAGGGCCCAGCGCGTACTTTGGACTAGGCTGCTTTCTGTTAAACCGGTTTTTAGCTACAGTTAGTATAGGGTTTTTTCTACTTATTATAGAAATTGAATTTATTTTATTCATAGAAAGCATTGTAGAATAGGTTATGCTACATCAGTGAATTATGTCACTTCAAGCATGATCAAACATATTTTGAGGTTTAATAAGAATATAGCTAACTTTAGAAATTACTTTGCTGCCATTTTCTACCTTTGCAGTTTTGGCTTGAATACAATTTACAGTTTATATTTGGGTTTTATTTTTTAGAAACTTTATTGCTGATGATCAGGATTAGGAATTAGAAACTTTTAAAAAAGTTAAAATAGATTTATAGGATTTTGGAATAGCCATTTTGTTAAGAGATTATAATCAATTGTTCCCAGAAACAGCCCAGCATGATCTTTTGACTGGGCCACATTCCTTAGGAATGGTTTGGCCTATAATTAAGAGTTTCTATAGTGTAGGTAGAATTAGCATAAAATAGAGAGGAATTGGGATTTAGGTTGGTCATTAGGTGTTGTGTATGCATAAGTTTTAAAAGTTATTGATTATTAGAATATTATGATATTAGAATTGTTGTATTGCTTTTGAGAAATATCCTCATTCCTCATGCTTGGGGAAACACCTGGTGGGTGGGGGAAGCCCTTCATCCACTTGACTCTATGTTCATGTAAATGTCTTGTGATTTAATTGGGATTGCCCTTCCTCATACTCCAGGAAACACCTGGTGAGTGAGGGATGCCCCTCATTCACCTGGCTTTGTGTTCATGTAAAAGTTTTGTGATTTAATTGGGATTGTTCTTCCTCATGCCTGAGGAAACACCTGGTGGGTGGGGGATGCTCCTCCTGCACCTGGCTTTGTGTTCACGTGAAAGACTTGTGAGACTGTGTAAAATTTGGGGATAAATACCTGCTGTAAGTTCCAATAAATGGCTTCTGCTCAATCCGTTGAACAGTTGTCCACTTTATTTCTTTCTCTTTCTTTCTCTTTATATCTATCCCTCCATCTTTCTTTCTTTTAATATCTATCCCTCCTACAGAATCGGTTTCTGCACTAGGCAGAGTCCAGTCTTTCTTTCTCCCCCGTCTCTCTTTCTTTCTCTTTATTTCTCCAGAATAATTGCCAATGCCACCACACCTACCCAGGGACCCCCTAAATCTCTCTGCTGGGGCTGGCCCCCTGCACTCATCTCTACAAAAGACACAAGAATTAACTGGAAATGGTAGCCCAGGTGGTCAAGACTGCAATAAGCAATGATCATGCCATTGCACTACAACCTGTGCTACAGAGTGAGATCCTGACAAAACAAACAAACAAACAAACAATTAACTAACTTTGAAAATAAAGAAAATAACCTTAAAGTTTCTTCTCATTGCAACATATTTGGATTTTAGATTCCCTATCTGGTACCTCCTCAAGAGCAAAACTGGAATGCATTGTTAAGATCATTTTTTATCAACAATTATATATTGACAGTTACACAAAATCACATTGATTTTTAAAAAATAATCTATATATTACATGTCTTATAAATTTTATGGTAATATATATAACAACATAAAAATAATTAATAGCCTACACGTAAATTTAATATCATAAGAATAACCCACTATGTTTTGAAAAGTGAATTTTCTTGTGTATTTGTGTGAATTTGCTTTTTCTTTCTTTTTTTTCTTTTTCTTTTATTTTTTAGTTGACAAATAATATTTGTACATATCCGTGGGATACATAGTGATGTTGTGATACATATATAGTGATCAGATTGGGGAAATTAGCATATTCATTATCTTAAATATTTACCATTTGCTTGTGTTGGGAACATTCAGTATTCTCCTTCTAGTTATTTGAAACTGCATAACATATATATTTTTATCAATATTTTTTATTTTGATATTGATATTGATATTTATTTGATATTATTTTGATAGTTTAGAGTTAGGTATACAAATATGCTTCATTCAGGCACCCTTGTTGATAAGGGGTATCTCCCCGTTCCCAGACAGATATTGACTACCATTAATCCCACCTCTCTTCCCCTCCCCCCCATAGTTTTCCACCACTGTCAGTCTTTTTTTTTATATTATTACAGTGGGTGTTCAAGGTCCACTATATGAATGAGAACATGTGCTACTCAGATCTTTGTTTCTGTGAGAGATCACTCAGTATTATTGACTCTAGTTCCATCCAGGTTGCCATGAAATTTATGATTTTGTTCTTTTTTATGGCTGCATAGTATTCCATCGTGTATATGTACCACATTTTTTAAAATCCAGTCCTCTTTTGATGAACAGCATGGTTGGTTCCAGGTTCTTGCTATTGTGAACAATGCTGCGATAAACATTCGTGGGCAGGTATCTTTTTGATAGAGTGATTTGAGTTCTTCAGGGTATATTCCCAGTAGGGGGATTGTGGGGTCATATGGGAGGTTGATATTTAGAGATTTTAGGAATCACCACGCTGTTTTCCACAGAGGTTGCACTAGTTTACACTCCCACCAACAGTGTAGAAGTGTTCCCTTTTCGCCACACTCTCTCTAGCAACTGTTGATTTTTGTTATTGATAATTGCCATTCTGACTGGAGTTAGGTGGTATCTCAGTGTGGTTTTGATTTGCACCTCCCTGATGATTAGTGAGGTTGAACATTTCTTCATGTGTCTGTTGGCTTTGTCTATTTTCCTCTATGTTAGCAAGAAAAATTAACAATAATTTACAATTTAAAATCCAGAATTTTATTTTACTTTTCCAGGTAAAATTGTTTTCTCTGGTTTCTTTTCATACATGCTTAGGGAAATAATCCAAAATATTTTAGAAGAAGAGTAAATTACATTGGAGATACCTTAATTATATTCTTCTCTATTCTTATAAAGGTATTTCTATCAGGTGTGTGTGTGTGTGTGTGTGTGTGTGTGTGTGTGTGTGGTGAGGAGAGAGAGAGAGAGAGAGAGACTGGGGGAAGAGTATGATTGTAAATCATCATAAATATTCCCCCTCATTTGTTAAATGCACATTAACTTGGGATAAACAAACATATTACTCTGTAGGAGGAGCATAATCACACCTATTTTTCCCTATCCTGATAGTGATGATTGTTGGTTTTTTTATTCAGTGACTTAACTCCTTCATTTTAGGAGTTAATGACCATCTAGGAGAAAGATTAGGAGACTTATTTTGGGATTAGCAGATATTGTGACTGGTTATGGCCCAACACCTCTGAGATGCACACGTATCCTGGGAAGTAAATGTTTTATAAACTAGAACATCTGATTTGTTAAAAAGCTTTCATGTTGGACTAGGGCTTAGTTAGGTACAAAGTTTCTATATTGAGTATAATTTTGGATATTTAGTATTCCATATAGAGTGCAACTCCCACCATAAAGTGTTCAACTCCCACCCCTCTCGAGCAACGGATAGATGAAAAGAGCTAATCTCACCTATTGTTCTTCAGACCTGACCCTACCTGGGAGAGAGGAGAAGAGGAAGGAGACAGTGATTCATTCCCAAATACACTTCAGATCAGCCCAGAGAATAAAACTGGTCCCACAGCCCCCAGTCTGCTCATTTCTTATAACTGGTGCCTTCATGTAGCTATACCACCTACAATAGCCTAAAATTCCATCACTTTGCCTTGTGAGCTGACAGGGAATTAAGATTTAATACAAAGGATTCTGGATAGTTTGAGAAAGCTTTATCTTGGTGTAACCTCCAGGAGTAAGCAACTCAGCTCACTGCTGAAAATGAGCTCTCTCAAGGCTCGACACATTCTAGCAATAGCAGATCCTAACAACCCTAGTGATTTTGTCAAAAGTTTTATGAATTTTCAGACATTCTATAGATGATATCAATCACCCCTTTGTCCCATTAAGCAGAGGTGATATAGAAAACATTTGGCAAAATAAAATAAAATAACAGGCAAAATTTCAGTGAGTAATTTACCCTCTCCATTATGCAGAGTAACATATGATGCATGTGCATACACAGTAGTCCCTCCTTATACACAGAAGCTATGTTCCAAGATGCACAGTGGGTGCTGCAACCAGAGATAGTACTGAATTCTATATAAGCTGTTTTTTCATAACAGGGGTGGGGATACTAAAAAACAAACAAACAAACAAAAAAACACCAGAATTATCCTTTGGATGGTGAGCCCTTGTAGTGTACTAGAAACTTGTTCCTCTGGATCAAAAAATCCACAAAAGTTTTTATCTGGAAGTTTTGAGAAGTTTGTGTCATGATTTGCAGAAGAAACATCCCAAGTTGTGGCAAACAGATGACTGGTTCTTTCACTTGACGATATATCTGCCCACACTATACTGAGTATACAGTAGTTTTTGAGCAAAAATGGCATGACCCCCATGGACACCCTCCCTGTTCACTGGATTTTACCCTGAGTGACACTTTTTGTTTTCCTGTATGAGAAAAGTCCTTGAATATAAGCACTTTGCCCACGTGCAAGAGGTGAAACAAAAAATGGCAGAAAGACTAAAAGGCATCAAAATTGACAAGTCCAAAAACTGTTTTAGCAGTGGAAAAAGCATCTCAATAGGGGTATTGCATCAAACAGAGAGTACTTTGAAGATGTCTGAAGTTTAAATACATAAGAATAAATGCACATATCTATTGCAGTATTATTTACAATAGCAAAAACATGAAACTAACCGTGCTGCTGGATAAAAAATGTGGTACATATACACAATGGAATATTATAGTCATAAAGAAGGACAAAGTTATGAACTTCATAGCAACTTGGATGGACTTAGAATCTATTATACTGAGTATCTGTCACAGAAGAAAAGAACTGAGTAGCATATGTTCTCAGTCATAAGTGGACCTTGAACAATTATAATACTATAAGAAAGGAATTGGCAGTAGTGGGAAACTGCCAAGGTAGGGTCGGTCACACCTCATCAACAAGAGTACCAGCATAATGAACATTTGTATACCTAACCTTGAATTGCATCCCACATATTTAAAATAAAATTTAAAAATTTTAAATAAACAAATACACAATTTATTATAAATAAGTTTCAGGGTTTTAGGGGGTTTCCCCTTGTACATACACTATCCAGGATGAAATTTAACTTCTAAATTAGGCACAGTGAGATATTAACAACAATGACTCATAATAAACAATATATTGTCATAAAAGTTATGTGAATGTGATCTCTATCAACATATCTTATTGTACTGTACTTGCCTATTTTTAGACTGCAGTTGACTGCAAGTAACTGAAACTGTGAAAAGCAAAACTGTGGCTATTATATGTATACACAACATACATGCATGTAAATTTAGTCAGTATTACTGTTTTAAAATAAATGGCTTTCACCTATGACAAATCATTAAGCAGAGTCTGTGTGTAATACAGCTTGTTTGCATTCACTCTGAAATTACTGGTTGATTTTAAAGCAACACAACCCCTTTCTTTGATCACAATCTAAAAATTAACTCAGATTCTCCCTAAATATTCTGTAATAGATTACGTTTTTCTTCTTGTAGCTCATCAGCTCATTTACTTTATCACAATTTTATAATGAAGTCAGGGGCCATTTCTATGACTAGGTTCTTAAAATGCTCATAATTATGTTATTTATAAAGTTAACATAATTAAATTACATAATACCCATATTCATATCTGATAACCAATATGCATGCAGTATTTCAGTTTTCTTAGAGCTGGAGTTGAGAAAATATGAGGCTAGATTCATTAAAAATATAAAAAAATCTTTTTTCTTCTTTGTGTACTATTTACAAAATGCTTTTATGATAAAACATGCTTTATATAATTTCACAGTTTTGAGAAATTTAAATGAATAATCATTTCTAATTATAATATGCTACGATGACTGACATGCATGTTGAGCATTTAGAAAGACAGTGTCATTTTAATCCAACAAAATATTCAGTGCTGCTGACCATGACCTTGAAGAATCCACTAATAATAGTTTTCTCTACCAAAACATTTCTACATATGACAATTCTTATTTACTGTGGCATTTTAAGAATGCTGCCCAATCAACTATAAATATATCAGCCTACCTTAAAAGATCACTATAGAAGTGGCAATCCCATCTTCAATTTTTCTTATTATATAGATATTGAATATTTGAAGGAGGGGGTTGCTTCAAACCACTTAAGAGATGACAATGACACTCCTCTTACAGCTTCTTTTTCTCATAGACAACCAAAGTGTCCTTTGGAAAATTACCTCCAGTTGTAGCAGCCTCCACATCCATTACCAAACAGGTTATCTCAAGGGCAGGTTCACAAACCAAATTAAGATGCAGATATCTCATGGCTTATTACATACTTTAAAACACAGCAAATAACAAAGAAGGAAAAATGGAATAGGTTAATATTTAGGACAGTTAAAAATGGAGTAGAAGAAACACTCTACCTTAATCCTCTATTCACTAATGTTCCCATGCGTGTGCTTCTCTCTCTCTCTCTCCCCATATCAGAGTTAAGGGTGAACAAAGAGGTTCAGCAGAGAGAAGATGTACAGAATCAACATGTTTGCTCCATCAGTTACTCAAAGCTAATTACTCCTTACTAGAGTTTTATCTCCCCACATAGTCTAATGAACAGTCATGGCTTTAATTTGTTTCTGATACAATACCAGTCTGGAAATAGAATAATCTCTACGCTATGATTAAGTCTTTTCATCTGTTTATATCTATATGTGGAATTCTTTTTTATACTATATCTAATCATATTACATTTATTCTATCTTTAGTATTTCATATATATTAGTCTATATTTCACACATCTTATGAATTGTGTCTACCTATCTCAAATGATTAGATCATTTAATATTAAATTAGCACTTTTTGGGAATTTCACAGATTTTTGTTTTGCTTTCCCTCTCTGTATCAAAATTAAATAACTTCATATAACACTGCAAAAATGTATTATGAAAAATAAGTTAGTCTTCCAAAAATATTATTTATATAATATCTTGCAAATTAATTCAGTCATTCAGAACAAAAATGATTATGCGTATGCAAAGTTTAAAAGCAATTTGATCTATATAATGTAGATCAATATAATCTAGGCAGTGACTGATTGTTGAAGTAGGATAACATGGCTGTTGTTAAGTACTTTATTACTGGGTTAAAAATGTGTGGCACACCTGAAATACCAGATTCTGTTTAACTGACATTTCCCTCTTCCTGTTAAAATTTGGCAGTTAATACTATAGACTGAATGTGTCCCCCCAAAAAATTACGTTGAAACCATAGCCCCCAATGTGACTATATTTGAAGATAGAACTTTTACAGAGGTAAGTAAATCAAGTCATAATGGTGGAGACTTGATCCAATAGGCTTAATATCCTTAGAAGATACAGAAGACTGTTCTGTTTCTTCTATATGAGAACACTGAGAAAGTGGCTGTCTGCAAGCCAGAAGAAATTCCTCATCAGAATCTGATGTTGGCAGTTTGATCTCAGTCTTTCAGCCTCAAGAACTGTGAAAAAATACATTTCTGCTGTAGGCCACCAAACCTGTGGTATTTTGTTATGACAGCCCTAACTGACTAATAGAAAGGGATACCGGAGATGAGTGCTTTCATCTTCACCCAACTTACTCTATAATGACCTACTTGCTAAGTTAAATAAGCCTACATAAAATAGAATGATTGAATTTCTGCAGATTTCCCTAATGAATTACCAGGTAAAAAAATATATATGTTGCTAAATTAAAAATAAAAGCATCTAAAAGCTCTTAAGTTTAGCTCTGGTCTGCTAAGTAGCTACTTCAACTCCAACTATTTTGGCAGTTGAAAAACTAAATTCTGAACTTATGACTAAGTGCCAACCTTTTCACCCTATACTATTCTGTTCAGAAGTCCTGATTTCTGTCCTCACTGCTGGATGCCTGTTCTTCTAGTTTAACATGAGTGATGTTGTCCCTAAAACTTTTGGATATTCTAGAAAATTGGATTATCCCTCTAACATACTTCAAAGAGATTTCTTGTTTTTGTTTTTCTTCAACACATTATTTTTCCTAATCATATTCATAGTATTTTGCTCAAGTAAACTTCCATAATGCCAGAAGGAATGAAGTAAAACTAGATTTAGCCTGTATATCTTATTTACTAATTTAGATAACCTTTAATATTTAAAACTTACTGTATCCTTGGACATATTTTTTCCTTTAACAGTAACCATTTCTGGATGTAAACATTAACTGGTAGATAATGAAGACTGGAAATTGTTGCTTAAATGATCATTGCTAACTCTGAGGCATTCCCCATATTTCAATTATTGACAGCTGACAACATATGCTTCTCAACATATCTCAGGAAACTATCAAATAGAAGAGGCCATAGTCTTTTCCTTCTAATCATAATTTTTTAAGCATTTATTAATTTTTCTTAAAGATTTGGCTACCATGAAAAATGATGACATTAATGTGGTAAAGTGGTAACACAGTTACCTAAGTACTAATCAGTAGAATAAACAAGTTGTAAAAGTTAAACTCATACAGAAAATATAAATTTTGTGCTTGACTTTGGAGACAAATCAACAGATACAACCTCATCGGTTTTTGTGTGCTTCATTTTTATATGAAATTCAGTTGACAGTGTAAATAAAACTTGTAATGCATCTTTCTGCTTAATAAATAGATAATTTAATTTAAATTACCTCTAGACACTTCAAAACATATTTTTTTAAAAGCCACTTCTGCTAGTAACTGTACATGTTTCTGTATTGTAATTCAAACTTAGAAGTTTAGGTAGCTACTTTTCAACAATAATCAGAAATAGCATAAGAGCAAAGAATAGTCAGCATCGTAATTCTTACAAGATGACAGTAACTTAAATAAAATGACTTACACAAATATATAGTGATTGTTTATATTTGAAGAATTGCATATGAAGACTTAGTAAATATATATTCTTCTTGGTTTACCAGTATCTTTTGATATATTTGGGTAAATATATCAAGTAATAAGTTCCAAGTCAACAGTGGATTTTTCTTATCCATCCTGAAATTCATTTCAGGATTTTAAGTGAGATAGGGATCAAGTAAGTGAGTTCATGATAGTCATTTCCTTTTTAGTTTAATCCTGAAGCTTTGCTTCCAGGGTTATCAGTTTAGAGAACTAATTCCTTAAAGGTGGTCAAAAGTTAAAGAGTAGCATTATGTTTTTCTTTTTTTGAGTTTTTTGTTTGTTGCATTATCACCATGTCCGACAAGGTTTTACTCAAAGTGTTGATCAAGCTTTCTTCATTTCTATAGTTTATAAAAAAAAAAAACTATAAAACACAAAGCTTAAGTGATTGTTGGCAGACCATGAAGGACTTAAGGTTGCCCTCAGCTCTACTAAACTTTAGATAGGACCCTGATATCCCTTTTCTTAGGGCACTATTTTAGAAAACTTTTTATTCTAAATTTGTCACTGTCCCTTTGAGATGCAAATTCTTGTAAAAGTCTTTTGTCTATTTTACAATCCAGAATACCTTTCTTAAGGGCTGGGGAGTCATATCTTAGAAATGTAAATATCAAGGAATATAGCACCCTTATCTCCAGGTTCTTTGGGAGGATAGGAATCTAACTTCTGGGGAAGCTATGCTCCAAGTTGTAAACTACTTCCTGTCAAGAAGACCAGAGAAAGTTTATCTTTTGTGTAATGTCAATTAGAAAACAGATATAACTCCTTGTTATTCACTGTTGACTTGTGCTTTTGTTTTTTAAAAATCAAAAATGTTTGTTTAGATCTTTTGAATAATTCTGCAATTATTTTAGTTTGGGAAGTTTCATTTCTGTGTTTCTTTGTTTCTTTTTGGTAGTGTGTTTTTACAAAAGATAGTTTCCAAACCTAATATACCACATAAGTGTGTGTAGAGCTTAAAATAGCTATTATGATTATGAGATGATAGAAATTTCAGAGCAGTGAATTGTGACATTAAAGTTCTTGGGGCTTATAATCAGTAAAACAGTCTTGAGCCTCAGCTTAGGCACTCACATAGCTATTACATTTGACTTTCAGGCAAAGTCAGGTCCTTCTCATGGGATTTTATAAGAATTAAATGAGAAAACATGTGGTATATATTCACAATGGAATATTATTCAGTCTTAAAAAGAGAGAACTTCTGTCATTTGCCAACAACATGGATGACCTGAAAGACATTAGTGAAAAAGTCAGACACATAAAGACAAATGCCACATATCTCACTAATATGTGGAGTCTAAAAGAATTGAACTCATAGAAATAGAGAATAGAACAGTGGTGTCCAGAGTCTGGTGTAAGAAAGTTGAGGAGATGCTGGTCAAAGAATACAAAATTATAGTTAGACAAGAGGCGTGAGTTCAAGGGATCTATTATACAACACAGTGATGGTTATAATTAGAGACAATGTATTTTGAAATAGCTAAGAAAGTAGATTTTAAGTGTCCTTACCACACACACACACACACACACACACACACACACACACAAATAAATGTGTGACACAATGTATATGTTAATTATTCTGACTGGGTCATTTAACAGTTTCAATATATTTCAAAATGTTATGTTGTACATGATACACATGCTATTTTTATTTGTCAATAAAAAAATAAAACCAATATAAAATTATTTTATTTATATAAATAAATTGTATAACAATATAGTAAATTATATATTCAATTCGATGATAATTAAGAATATAATAAGCTAAATGTGAAAAATACATGTGAAATCTCTTTGAGCAAAAGTACATCGTCTTTACAAAGATAAGAAACATTTCTACTAGACCAGAATCTAGTAATGAAAGATATGAGATGTTAGAAAAAATTTTGTTTTGCCCTCAGGTAGCTTTTAATCTAGATGGTAAAATATGTATTGAATGAATAATAAGCTTTTTATAAATCTTAAACGAAAAAAATTAACGTGTCATGTAACCTGATAGACACTAACAACAAACTCTGTCAAATTAAATGAAAACAATATATTACTAAATGTAATATATTCAGAAAAATATTTAATTCACATGTAGTAATTTAAGTGACAACAAAAATAGAATATGGTGTGCAATGTTAATTCCATTGTTATTAATTTTCTGTATTATTTTTGCATATTTAAAAAGAGTCCTTGGTTTGTCTACTATTGATGATAAAATTAAATAATGTGTCAATACATCTTTTTAAAAAACATTAGAAAATATTGTCTATTTAGAAAGTAAATAAAGGGGGGAGAATCACTTCCCCATGGTAGGGGAGGGGGCCAAAGCCAGGAAACATGACCTGGCCATCGCTCAAAGAGCACATGTCCACACCATAGCTTATCAAGGCAATGGCCTAATATATCTTACACAGAAAAATATTTAAGAAGCCTCTGTAAGTAATCTTACCTTATATATTTGTAAGTAATTGATTTTATTTTATTTTATAGAAATTCTGAGCAACACCTTAACTGTCACTTTCAACAATTTATAATTTTTAAATGAAACAGAATAATCTGCATTAGGTTTAGTTATTATACTTTTAAACAAATATTCTTACCTTTAAATTTGCAAGCATTTGCTTTTATATTTTTACACTATTTATTAGTATAATTCACTTGTGGGGATAATAACTATTCAGAAACAATGTCTTAATGAACTATATATACATATTCCTATTGTGGTCTTCAATATAATTTTCTATTAAACAAATGTGACCACTAAGAAGTGAATATAAACAAAGAGAAGTAGAAAGTGCTAAACTTTGGTGTACTTCAACATTAAAAGAGAGAGTAGAAGAAGATTTGGCAAGAATTACTAAGAAGGGTAGGTTATATACTACATATTTGTATGGTATGCAAAACTGAAGTTAAAAATGCACTTCCAGCCGGGCTCGATGGCTCAGCCTGTAATCCCACGCCTTTGGGAAGTTGAGGTGAGTGGATTGCCTGAGCCGGCGGGTTCGAGACCCGCCTGGGCAGTGAGACCTCATCTCTACAATAAATCAAAAAATCAGCCGGGCGTGGTAGTGCACGCCTGTAATTCCAGCTACTTGGAAGGCTGAGGCGGAAGGATCGCTGGAGCCCAGCAGGTCGAGGCTGCGACGGCCGGGAGCGGCCACTGCACTCCAGTCTGGGCCACAGAGTGAGACTCCAACTCAAAAAAAAAAAAAAAAAAAAAAAAGCGCTTCCAGAATGAATTGCTGAGTGAGTAGGTAAAGTTAGAATTTTTTTAAATTTATTTCAATTTTAAATTTGTGGGTACACATGGATATAATTTATAGTTGTGGGTATTGGTTATGAGGTGGCCCACTCTCCACACAGTTAACATTGTACCTCATAGGGAGTTGCTGAACCCTAACACTCTTCCCCTTTTCCCCTTATCAGTGTCTCAGTGTTTATTATTTCCATCTTTGTGACCATGTAGCTCCCACATTTGCATTAGATCATGTGGTGCTCAGTTTTCTGTTTCTGAGCCAGTTCACTTAGCATGATGATCTCCAGCTCCATCCATATTTCTGCAAAGGTTATGATTTCATTCTTCTTTGTGTCCACATAGTATTTCATGGTGTATATTTGCCACATTTTCATTATCCATTGGTCAGTTGATGGACATTTAGGTTGACCCCACATCTTTGCAATTGTGAATTGAGCTGCAATGAACATGCGAGTGCAGATATCTTTGTTATATAATAATCTCTGTTCCTTAGGGTAGATGCCTATTAGTGGGATTACTGGATCAAATGGTAGATCTACTTTTGGTTCTGTGAGTAATCACCATACAGTTTTCCATAAAGGCTATACTAAATTACACTCCCACTAACAGTATATAAGTGTCCCCTTTTCTTTTCATCCATGCTAGCCTCTATTATTTTTTGATTTTTTAAAATAATGACCTTTCTGACTGGTATAAGGTGGTATCTCTTTTTGGTTTTAGTTTGCATTTCCCTGATTATGTGTGATACTGAGTATTTTCTCATGTTTGTTGGCTTTTTGTATATCTTCTTTTGAAAGATGTCTATTCATGTTATTTGCCCACTTTTTAATGTTTTTTTTTTTTAATCTTGCTGAGTTGTTTGAGTTTTCATAGATTCTGGATATTATTCCTTTGTCAGATGTATAGTTTGCAAATATTTGCTCCTGTTCTATAGTTTGCCTGCTTGCTACATTAGAATTGGAAGGTCATTGTCAACTTTAGTTAAAAAAAAAAAAAGAGTAAAATATTGAGATAACACTTTAAGGAAGAAAAAACATGGTGGATAAAAGACATGAGAATTTTAAGGGAAAAAAATACTTTTGAGTTGTTTCCCTCTAAGAAGGTGCAGATAAATAGGAGAGTAAATCCAGAAGAAAAGAGTCTATGGAAAATAAAATTGATGCCTTTATTTCTAAATTGGAAGCTATTTTACCTGCAGAGGATTTTGATAAGAAGCTAACTTGAATGCAGCTTACTATACTGTCAGTGCTAGCCACTTCTGTCTCTTTGAATCCAGTGACTACTGAGGTTAAAGATAGTCTTTACATATCTGCAGGAGGTAGTATTGGGAGAAATAATATTTGCAAGGATTGTACCTTTTAGGGTTAATTAAAAGCCTTAATACCAGAATAAGTGTTCCACACTTGGAAGAAGAATATAGCAGATTTCAGATGGAGTTCGCTCCCCAGAAATCCTTGACATTTGAGAAAAGCAAAAAATGGCCCCATGCAAATGTTCTTAAGCTTCTTCACTTCACCAAAACACTAAATATTTGGAGTTGCTAACTGAAAAGCCTATCAGTAAAATTTGGTGGTTATGAAGTGAAGTGGGAGGACGAGTTTTTTCTGAAAGTTTATAAGCAGATGGCAGATGGCCAGGCTACAATCATGCCAACTAACAGACAGTCCCACCTTCTCCCTTGCATAATACCACCCCACCAGGGGTATCCCAACAACTAGAATTGAGTTTAATGAGCTGAAAAAAAAGAAGTAGCAACTTAAGAAGATTAGAAGCCAGAAATCAGAACATAAGTTTGGTCTTTCAGAGCCAGTGGAGAAGGGAGTAGACAACCTCTGTGATAAAATAAACATAAATATTAAGAACATTTATAATTATGTGTTAGTTCTAAACTGCTCCCTAAAAAAATTATCTTACACTTAGCATCATAGACACTCACATTATTATCTCAAAGTTCCTGTTTGTCAGAAGTTAGACCTATATATGAGATGGGTTCTTTGCTTAATTACAAACAAGATATTTCCCAGACCTGGATTCTCATTCAAAGACTCAGGTGGGATTGTATCCACAATGGAAGGACATAACATGGAGTCAGTATACCCAATGAGCAGCCATTTTAACTTTGTTCAGCTTTGTCATGATTCTCTAGCAGTTCACTTTAATCTACCCTCTAATCACTAGCCAAGGAGAAAAATGGTTTCTCAGAGGTAGTTATTGATAATTGTTTTAAAACCCCTTCCCTTGCACAGCTTGTCTTATAAACAAGTTAACCTAATCAACCCTTCATAACCTTCATGACACAGACTCCATCAACATGGCAACAGTCATGTGACTGACCCACCCATCTGCCTGCCATCCATTGTCTGACATCAATACCTTTGCTTATCTGTCCCCTCCATAATGAGGTGGAGCAGAGTACCACCCAATCACTTTAATGAACTCCTATCAAAGGAAACATTTATAAGACATTCAACTTCAAACAGCAGGCACCTTTGTTTTGTTAAGCATTGGCCAGGTCATATGTTTTTTGAACTATGGCCACCATATTTTCTTAGCTTTGGCCCCCTTCCCTAACATAGGGAGGTGAATCTCCTCTCTCCCTTTCTCTCTAATATACTTTTCAAATAAACTGTATTTTCCAATCTAACTTCTGCGTAATTTTTTTAATCTTATGCAGGGCACCAGATCACAGAACAGACACCTCCACCCCTGGTATGTCTGAGCTAACATTTTGGAAGTCCCACTGTGACTGTGACCTAACACACTCTTAAACTCATTCAGATTGTTGGCAGAATTCTTTTGTATGTGGGTAGAACAGAGGATGCCAGCTTCTCATTACCTGCTTTCAGCTCCTGGAGGGTCCTGCATTCCTTGTTACACAGCAGTTTACTTTATTAAACTAGAAAGGAAAGTCATTAGAATGGAGCTGCTAGCAAGACAAGGTTTTATTAAAATGGTATAATCAAGGGCAATATCCCATCACCTTTGTAATATTCTATAGGTTGAAGAAAGTTACAGTTTCAGCCAAAAAAGAGGATTATAAAAAAGGTTTGATCACCATGAGAAAGAGATTGTAGTCTGCCATCATAGATGCCACCTTGTAGTCTGCCATCATAGATGATAACTATAGCAAACATTTTGGAGCTAAAACAAAAAAATGAACCCCACCAAAACAAATCAGTAGATGAACTGAATTACATTTTTAATGACTTTGTACAATATGATGATATCTTTCCCCAGTGAGGACTTACTCTTTTCACTGCTAGAAAGTGGAAACTGATAGTTGCTTTTGTTTGTTTGTTTGTTTATTTTTTAATTATAAAGATGTGGAGTACAAGTCAAGATTAAGTACATAAGTAGTATACCTACAGGTGAAGTTTGGGCCTCTAACTGGTCCTCCCTTCCCCTGATTAGGATCAGGTACCCTTAGTGATGCTATGTGCCCCCTGCCCTCCCCTGGTCCCCTGTCAGTGTCCTGCTACTGTTGATCTCGCTCTTGTAGCATTGGGATAAATGTTCAGGACCCACCACTGAATGAAAATATAGTATTCAGTTCTTTGTGCAATAGATAACTCAGTACGATGGACTCTAAATCCATCAAATCTGCTGCAAAGTTCATAATTTTGTCCTTCATTATGGCTGTGTAATATTCCATCGTGTATATGTACCACAGTTTCTTTATTCAGTCTACTTTGGATGGGCAGCAGTGTTGGTTCCATGTTTTTGTTATTGTGAATAGTTCAGCAATAAACATATGTGTGCAGGTAGCTTTTTTGTAGAATGATTTGTGGTCCTCTGGAAATATTCCCAGAAGGGAAATTGCTGGATTGTATGGAAGGTCAATTTCTGGTTCCTTTAGATATCACTACACTATTTTCCAAAGAACAACTCTAAATAGATCAGAGACTTAAGCATAAAACCTCAAGTTATAAGAATCTTAGAAAAAAAATATAAGAGATACCCTAATGCACCCTAAATTAGGTAATAATTTCTTTATCAAATCCCCAAAAGTGTATGCCTTAAAAGATAAGATAGACAAGTGGGACCACATCAAACTGAAAAGCCTTTGCACAGCAAAAGAAACCATCAAGAGAGCAGGAGACAATTCATAGAATGGTGAAAAAACAAATGCTAACTGTTTATCTGACAAAGGCCTAACATTCAGGATCTACCAGGAACTCAAATGAGCCAAAAGGAAAAAAAAACAGCTCTATTAAAAACGGGCAGAGGACATGAATAGACACCTCTCAAAAGACATACGAGCATGAAAAAATGCTCTGCAAAATTAATCATCAGAGAAATGCAAATCAATACCATACTGAGATATCACCTTACCCAAGTAAGGATGGCTGTCATTAATAAATCAAAAAACAATAGATGCTCATGCAGGTACAGAAAAAAGGGGGCGTTTCTACACTGTTGGTGGGAGTGGAAACTGACAGTATTAATTCAGTTAGAGATTAGGGTGAGTTAAAGCTGGATTGTGTTTAGTGTAAGGCTCATTTTATCTTTGGTTTGCTCCTTTTCCTAGAGTGCAGGGCTTTCAATTAAGAGTCTGATGTTTTGTTAGGTACATTCTCTGTAAGAGTACATTGTTAAAATGTTTAATCTTTCTCCTACAATGATGAGGCCAAAAAAAAATCTGTCATCTGTCTTTTTTTTTTTTTTTTTGAAGTTTTTAGGTTTATATATTAAATGTCCCGTCCCGCACAGCTTCTGCCTCACAACTGTTTTAGGGAAAAAGTTTAAAGAATTTTAGCTTGCCTCTTCTAAATTATTTGCTCCATGTAGTCTTTGCCTCTCTAATCCTGGTTTGTTCCAGATTTCTGATACCACTGCATATATATATATTTTTTTAGTCTCATGGTTGAAGTTGTTTCTTCTGAAAATATTGTCTTCCCCCTTCCACAACTTTTTTTTTTTTTTTAATTGGAGTCTCACTCTGTCACCCAGGCTGGGGTGAAGTGCCATGGCCACCCCAGAGTCGGCCAGCTGGGCTCAGGCGATTCTTCCACCTAAGCCTTCTAAGTAGCCGGAACTACAGGCGCGTGCTACCACACCCATCTAATTTTTATTTATTGTAGAGAACAGGTCTTGCCAAGTTCCCCAGGCTGGTCTCTAACCCCTGGGTTCAGGCAATCCACTCGCCTCTGCCTCCCTGAGTGCTGGGATTACAGGCTGAGCCACTGAGCCCAGCCACTTTTTTTTTTTTTTTTTTTGGCTTGGAGCCTCACTCTGTCACTCTGTTGCACAGTCTGGAGTGCAGTGGCATGCTCATAGCCAGTACAAAAATGACCTACTGTGCTTAGGCAATCTTTCCACCTCAGACTTCCATGTAGTTGGAACTGCTATGCCCAACTAATTTTTTGATTTACTGTAGAGACAAGGTCTTGCCAAGTTGTCCAGGCTGGTCTTGAACCCCTGGGCTAAGGCAATCCTCTTGGCTCTGCATCTCAAAGTGCAGGGATTACAGGCATGAACCACCGATCCTGGACTGGTCTTCCACAAACTTTTATATTCTACAATAAATCAGAAGCCCTTAATTCTTTATCTAAAAATATTACATATTTTTCAGTTTTTATGACACTTTTCTTATCCTTTCTGTCATTTTATTACCTCATATTTCTCTTTTTCTTTCGAGTTCATTTTCCCCCTGAGAGTATAGAGATGCATTCTCTTTTACTTTGTTTATGTAACTTTTTTGTTTTGGCTTATTTATTGTATGTTACTTGCTTTCTATCTCTCCTTTTCATTTAAAAGTCTGCTGTACTTTCAGGTATATAATGTGGAAGAGACTGTTTAGAGTAAACTGGAAAAGTGAGTGCTATAAATTTCATATATTGTCTCAAAAAATCTCGGAGAAATTCTGCATATCTCTGACCTTTATATACATCTGTTCCACTATCTACTGCTGCATAACAAACGACCCCCAACTCTTAGTGGCATAAAACAATAGTCATTTTATTATATCCCTGTCTGCTTGTTGACCATGAATTTGGGCAGGCTGACTCTTCTCTTCCATGTTATCGATAGATATTACAGAGTATTTTTCATTTGGCAGAGAGGCTGGATTAGAGAATTCAAGATAGTCTTTCTCCCATGTCTTGTGTCTTGGTAGAAATATTTGAAAGGCTGGATTCAACTAAAATGTTGATCAGAGCACCTACAAGAAGCGTCAACAGTGTTGTAGATAGATTTCTTACATGACTTACATGACAGCCCAGAGATCCCCAAATGAATGTTCTGTAAGGCTTGGGTGAAAGATGAAGAGATTCTTTTGTCCTTGCTTCAGATGTCTCAGAATTTCATTCTTATTCCACTTGCTTTGTCATATTACTAAAACCAGTATAGAGAAGCAACATTGTGTGGCTATCCTTATTGTATCACAATATCACTCCTTAGTTTTCAGTATTTGCCTTACATACTCTGCTCACATCTCTTTCTGGGAGAGCAGGTTATAAAAGTAGGCTTATGAAATAGTTCACAGTGAAGTCATATGTAAATTATTATATTGAGTTATTGAGTGCGTAATTATCACGTCTTAGAATTCTCTCTGCAGCCATATAGCCAAATGTTGCTTTATCTTTTTCACACAGTGTACCATAATGTTAGGACATTTTCAGGATTAGGAGTCCTCATTAGAGCTTAAAATTACAAGTCTTATTTGTGCTGGTTATGAAACTATTGGATTCTCAACTTTAAATCCATATTACTCTATTTTGCTTTTTGATGCTGGTGTGGGGATTCTTTAACCTACAATTTTGTGTCTTGTGGATTTCTCTGAAACTTTTCTAGTGCTAGCATGGAAGGAGACTGAAAGGCAGAAGGAGGGAAAACAGGGCTTGTTTATTTCAAGTTTCCAGTTTTCTTAGTGTCACTTCATCACACTGGCTGCAGTGGTGATTTCCAACTTCCAGCTTATTTTGGTTCTTCCACAACCATTCTTATTACCCATTCCTTTCCCCAGTGGTTACCAAGACTAGCCCAACTTCTAGCTTTATGAGGGACTTCAGATCTCTCTCCTGAACAAATGTGACATCTGTTTCCACCTCCTAAGAGATCTCACCCCTGACCCCGGGGGATGCTTACTTTGAGTTCCTGAAGTAGTAGGTGTCATTTCTTGCCTTGAGATTTGAGTTAGAGTTTTCAAGGACCCATCACTCCCACTCTGGGATTACCAGACTAGCTGGCTGGCACTTCCTCTTCAAATGTTTAACTCATAAATCTATGGTGATCCTAATCTTGGCCTCTAAATTTTGAAAACCATGAGTTTATTAGCCTCACTTTAAAGGCAATACCTATATCCTCATTTATTACCTCTAGCTTACTTCATTTGTTTTCATTTTGCCACGCAAGTTCTCTAATATCTTTTTAATCATTTTGCTGTAATAAATGCTCTTTGTTGAAATAGCTAGTGCAGTTTCTGTTTTGCTAACCGAATGCTCATCAATACATTGTACTGACCCTCCTTTGGTTTTTATTCCTTTATTTCTCAGAGAAATACAAGATAAAATTCTGAAACATTTGTGGTGGCTCAACTTTCTTCAATCCATTTAATAATTTGAAATAACCCAATTCATGGATAAAAGCCCTTTCGACTTAGAAGAGTTTGAGTAGTTTCTTCATCTTGAAACTAAACCCATACTAATACAGAACTTGATCTGGAGAAAACAGAAAAACATGACCAAGATCATGACCCAAAAAAGTATATCTAACAATAATAGATAAAAATCTCTTCCCTTTATTTTGTCATTTTTACTCTGTATGTTTCGTTTCTGTAATAATAAGTCTTCTGAAAATACTTGAATAATACTTTCTGTCTTTTCCGAAATTCTTCTTCATTCCTCACCTACATAATCCAACTTCAATCGTGGACTAAGCTAAATTGAATTTTCTTTCCTTCTTTCTCCTTTATCTATTTGATAACCCCACTAAAATAAGCCATGTATTATTAAGTACTATAAAAATGTTATCATAACTTCAGAAGAAAGATACATAATTCCACAAGAGGAGCTTTAGATATGGCTTTACAGGTATAAAGAAAATTATCAGAAATTATCTAGGAATTACTAGAGCTAAAGGGACAGATAAACATGAATAATGAAATAACTGATTGTCGTGTTCTTGGATCAATCTTTTATCCATTCATATACTCTTTGAGAAGTTTTATATCAGTCACACATGAATTCTGCATCTAATTAGAATTGTTTATCATATTGCTCTGATATGGATGATAATTCCCTCCCCCAAAAATATTCTATTCTTTCTGCTTTCAGCTTTACATTATTTTCTTCATCAAAAAACAGAATATATCTCTCCCACATACCTAATCTCCTCCTTCATTCGATCTCATTATCTACCTCATCCACCAAATGTGGCATTAATTCTATATCTTGATGTGGTATTGGGTCACTATATTTACTAAATAATCTCTCAAATGCTGACACCTATCTATTCAAGTGACTTGATAAGGTACTATAATGATTTCATGATTCATGAGTGTGCTGAAATTTCCCATTTCCTTCTATACTTTATCTTCCCATTGGTGAGTCTTCTTCCAACGGCTATGTGACTTTCTGCTCCCAGACTTACTTGATAATTTTCTTATAAGAAGGCTAATACTGATGGTTCACTTCCTTGTCTTCTCAGCTATGATTTTGTCTGAGGTTTTTCTGTATTGCCTTCCTGTTCACTTTAATCTCTGCATGCTAAGTCTTGATTAAATTTAGAGTAAAATAAGGATTGAAAAAAGATAATTATATATATTATTTTTGAAATGGGGTTAACATATAGGGAACACAGAAATAGAAATGGTGAGAATAACTTGAAAGAGAAAAAATTCTGGCTACTGTGGGAGCAAAGAAGGAGAAAAATGAGGATGCTCTATGAAGACTAAAGTACTATTAATGGGAATGCATAAACAAGAAGCTGCTTGTGAATTTTAGTACTTGGTCAAAGAAGAGGACTGATAAAATAAAAGTATTACAGTTGTTATTTTTTAAAAGGCAGCTATTTAGGACAGTGGTTTTCTAACCTCCTATATGAATGATTTTATGAACATATTGCAGAGGCCATAGTTTTAACACTATTTATAAATTACTTTGGATATCACATTGAAGATTAAGTAACTAAAATGTTCTTGCAAGTGTGCCAGAATTGCATGCACAATATAACTATGTTGCTCTGCCCATGAGGATATAGCAAGTCAAGTTCAGGTATACCTTATTCCAAATCCTGTGTCACTTTTCCTACTAAATCTTACTTCTTAATATAGTATATATAGGCATAGCCCATAGTACGGTATTTGCAAGGTGTGATAAAGAAAAATAATACTATTCATTTACATTCAAGTTTTAAATTTCATAAGGCAAATACATTTAGTACTGTTTTGTTTCAATATCTCAATTCACTTATTATTCAATTCACTACACAGTGATATGAAAAGGAAAAAAAAATAAGTTAATATCATTCACTGATCTGGCTTTCCCACTAGAGACCAGCTTTCTTACTAATTCAGTCATCTTCTTCTTACTAGATAAATTTGTGCAGCCACTCAGTCTTTTACGCTAATTGAAAAAATGCTGATTTTGTGCACTGATGGACTACAAAACTTCATTGGAGATTTTCTGTGATCATAAGTACATTTGATCATTTTAAATGGTGCTCAGGGACTAGATAACAGAAAGACTAATTCATCTCTGTTTGGAAGGTCTGTAGCCAGCACAAAAGAGGCATTTCAGATTCTAGTCATTACTTCTTCTGAGAAAGAGAATTTTAAGTATTTTATGAGCTCTAATGAGAAAAAATTCACTTAAATAATGCAATCTAAAATCTTTATATAATTTTTTGAATAGTATAATTAGAATGAGCAGAAAATGAAGTGAATAAAATTATTAATAGGTCCTGAAGTTATCTTATGTTTATTTAAATTAGATACCAAACTTATTTTTAAGGGTGCACAATTCATGCTGGCATATCTCATCAATTTATGACTACAAATGATGCTAATGTGACTTTAATATCAATAGCAGATTTCCTTGTCTTCCCAGCTATAGTTTAGTATACATGTACTGTTTTTCTTTTTTTCTGGTGTTCCGAAAACAGATAATACTTGAGAATATTTGCCTTAAAGTATAAGCATAGGTTAGAAGTAACTGCATTTCTCCAAACACGGTATTTTCTTGAATTCTGAAATAACGCTGCTTTTTTTATTGAATAAAGACTATGGGACAGCCTCTACATTTTAGATGCTAGGAATTTAAATAACAAATAAAAAAATCAAAGACTGTACTCTGCTCTCATAAACTATACATCTGTGGACTATGATGAGAATCAAACCACAAACAAGGAGATAGAAAAGAAAAAGGAAGGAAATTGTAAGTAAGACATGAAAATGACCAGGTGGATGTTCTAGAGAGTGAATGTGGTAGATGCTTCTTAACACAGAAGGATCAGGAATGTATCCTTGAGAAAATGACATGAACTGAAGACTAAGGAATAAAAAGGAGTTGGCCATACACACAAAAAAAATTGACTGAGGTAGAAAGAACAACTAATGAACTAATGCAAATCTCCTGAAGTACAAATAAATGAGTTAAGCTAAAAACAAATACCCCCAAAGTATAAAGGGGTTGAGTGAGTGAACACCATGACCAGAACCTCAGATACAAGCACTCAAGGAAACAGCGAAATACGAGACCTAATACAAAAGCTACCTGCCCCAATGTCCATTCTCCACCTCTATCAAAAGCAAACCATCAAACAAACTTTTGTTTTGCTACTATTTTTAAAACTAGAATCTTACAAGATATATATTTATCTGCTAGTCCAGCAGAAAACAAAATATCATACAAATAATTCTAGATAGTATAATGAAGGAAAAACTTTCATGTAGGCAATGTAAGAAACCCAAAAAGGAATATTGAGATATTCCAATACTAACAATAGCTGAAAGTTATTATCACCCCTTAGACTAGAGAAATACAATGAGGATATTATGTTCTTGAAGTCGAGGGTGAGCTGGAAATATTGAGTATCTGTAATTAGGAAAAAAAAATGTCCAAGAGGTATTCAGCCACTGGCTAAATGTAGCAGAGTAGAGAAGAGGGGAAGAAACATCCCAATCAGTCTTTGTCTCATATCTTCCTATCTCGTGTCAGTAGCTTTCATTGGTTAAACACAATTGTATACTAGCTGACATAGGAGCACAAGAAATGCCATGTGAGAGAGTAATGTAATGTCTTATGGACTCTGGGGCACAGATCAGTATGGGAGGAATGAGAAAGAATGCATGAGTGCTGTGAGTGGTGCTAATTGAAAAAAGGAAAAAAAAAAAAGCACAAAATTCAGATACTTGTTGGTAAAGAAAGATTTGCCCCTAAGAAGCACTGGGCAAGAATCAAATTCAGGCAAGCAAATTTCCTTTTTACATATCAATGTCAATCAACAAAAAACAGGGCAAATAAATGCTGTTGTTTTGGAAATATGAAAGGGAAATATGTCCTCCTAAAAGTTAAAACTTTATTGACTGAGATTAATTATTTTTTCTAAATCAGCCTTAAAAGAAAATTGGCAGTATTTTTAACAAAACAAGTCAGGGAGTCTTTAATTTACTTTTGTAAGGAAAACTGAGAGGTAGATAACAAAAAAGGATTGCGAATGATCATACATGAAGTTTATTTTCTGACTAATGAATAATTCCTTATTTGAAAACTAATAAAAGCCTATAACTGTGACTACCTTCAGCTTTCTCTACCTGATTGAGCACATCAGAATATTACAACTTAATGCTAACAGTCACTGGATTCTTTTATTCCCTCTAGTTTCAATTAGCAATTTGACATTCATTAATTCAGTTTTGTTTCAGGCTCCTACTGAAATAGGATACACTGTTGGCTCATTCCACCAAGGTTCCAGAGAAACCACAGGAGTAGAATGAGGTGAGCAGAGGTAGGGAGGAGGGTGAAAATAAGAAGTCACTGAGAAAGCTGCAGTGATGAAGAGTTATTTACGATAGAAATAATAGAGGCAAACTGGTAGTACTAACCTTGGGCAGGAAACTTCTGTTTTAATTATGAGAAAATTATAGAGTGCTATTGTACTTCACTTGCTTCTAAAACACACTTGGGACAATCAATGACCTATACTGTATCTATTGAATACCTATGCAGCTATTCAAACCAATGACACAGATGATCTAATGAATAAAATGAAGGCAGAAATATAAAATTCCCCAAAGATGAAGAACTGAGAAAACAGGGAGAGATTTTTACTTGCCAAAGGTGGTGATTTTCTTCACTAGATTACTAGGATAGGTGGATAGAAATCTGTAGAGTGAAGCGCTCACTGAATACAAGTAGAAAGGTTTATAAAATATGTAAAACAACTGTCTTCAGGAATTAAAGGCAGTACAGAACTATAATTCTTGACAGAAAGAGAAGAAATGAAGGAAACTTCAAGATGAGTTATTGTTCTTTCTGAAATAATTTCTAGATCATAGTGAAAGGAGGGGAAATTTAGGCAGGGTTTTGCAAGCTTCACATGCATAGCATAAGTTTACATGATGCTGGAGAGGGAAACATTGCCAAAAGTTGCTTAAAGATCTTTAAAGGAAGATAAAATCTGTCACATAACAATGTTGGAATTTATAATGACTAGCATGTAATAATAGGCATGCAAAGAGGTGGGATAATATGAACCATAACAAGGAAAAACTCTGTTCCTACCACCTCAGATACTTTGTCTGTTTACCCATCTTTCCAGCTCTGTTGTCATATGGGGCCATCAACTAGGGCTGAGGGAGTAGGGCTGGCACCATGGTAGACCTACACGACAGACAGAGCTTCAAGGCAAAGATGATAAATCTTGAGCCACCCAAATTTATGTGTTAATGTATTAACCCCCAGTACCTCAGAATATGACCCAGAATGGAAAAAGAGTCTTTACAGAGGTAATTAAGCTAATATGAGTTTATTAGTATAGGCCCTCATCCAGTATGACTAGTGACCTTATAAGAAGAGGAAATTTGGACATAGGCACTACAGAGGAAAGAAAATGTGAGGATACAGGGAGAAGATGGCCATCTACTAGCAGAGGAGAGAGGCCTGAGTCAGAGCTTTTTTTCATGACCCTTGGTAGAAACCAAACCTACTGACATCTTGACCTCAGACTTCTGAAGTTCAGAATTTTGAGAAAATAAACTCATCTTGGAGCCTTCTGTGGTACTTTGTTTTACAAGCTCTAACAAGTAAATACATCACTCAAGTTTTTTTTAATCAAAAGGGCTATTAAGTAGTCAGCGTTGACACAAAAAGCAAAAGAGACCTTCCATGAGATACAAATTGCAAGGTTTTAACCATCATGCTTTTTCTTTTTGCTTTTCTAAATCTTCTCGTTAAGATTTCTGGATTAATTTACATGGTTAATACTTGACTTTCAAATCAGTGATATCCTTCATCTTTTTTTTTTTTTCAGAAATCGGGATTTATTGGGAGGACAGAAAAATTTCCACATTGGGAGGGGACCCGAGGGGGTTGCCCGGTATCCTTAATCTTCGTATTACTTTTTGAATTGACTACCATTATTTTGTATCAGTGCACTACCTACTATAATATGCTCATGACTTTCATACAACTGAATCAACCAGCTACTGGGTTTGTAGTCCTTGAGGAGTAACTTAGCTTCTTTGAGTAACCCTTTTTTGTAAAAAAAATGATTATTTGCTTATCTTATAGGTCAACCTCAAAGTGAGTTTTTATGAGTCAAACCTTTCCACAGACAACAGTCAGAAGACTAAAATCTTTGTATTTATTCTACAGTTCATTTGGTTAGGAATAGAATCAATTCTGTTGATTTAAGTTTAGATATCTTGGTTCCCTGTTTGGAAATCAACAACAAACTCTAATCATAATACTTGTCTTAATATTTGTCTATGTTGTAGTGGCCATGTGTGTTCTCCAGAATTTTTATTGCTACTATATAGTCACTGCCGTCTCGAGGGTGTAACAATTGTCTTCCAAGGAAGAACAAGAAAATCTGACACAGATATTGCAACAAACACTGTCATAACTTTTGCACATGACCCTTACACATCAGACAATGATATATAACTATATTTATCATATCCTGTGATTAAATGATTCAGCTTCAGAATAACCAAAGGGGAGTGAGAATTTCAACAAACATACTAAATAATTTTTGGATCAATATTTTCTGTCTGTGCTAAACAATTCTGGGACCAAATGAATTTTACTGCTTCTGAACTAAATAACACTTGTAATAGATGAAATAACTTAATTGCTTGTTCCAGGAAATATTTGTTCCTGGATAACTGGAATATGCAAAAACCTAAGTTACCTTATTTTCCCATGGTAAACTTTCACTTATTAAGAACTTCCCACCAATACAAACTGTTTTGCATAAAAATCTACTTCCTTTCAACTAGTCTTCTAGCTTGGATGGTATGTCTTAAAATTACTGAGTGTCAATCATAAAACCATGTAAGTGTTTTGACATGAATTATGATTATGAGACAAAACTAATCATTTGTTCAGTGTGGTGCTCTCCATGAAGATACTAAGACCAATAAACTCAGATTTGCTTAATCAACTATTCAAGGATTTTGTCCAATATTTTTAAGAACAATAAAAAATGTTTGAAGAATTATAAAGCAGGATTATGAATCCTACTTAAATCTGCATCTGGAAAAGATTACCTAATAAGAATAGCAAGTGAAGATATGTAGAAGCCAATGAATAGCTTTTAGCTTCTAGATTTTTATTATAATAACATTCTAAATTCTCATAATTATTTTGAATTTAATCTTTCTTACAATTAAAAGAATAGATTTTTTTACATAGCATTTGTGAACTTTCTTGAAATTTTCTATGTCAGTATAAATATAATCAGATAAAAAGTAAGGTTTTTATGAAATTATAAGTGATAATATTGAGATCAGTGGCTATTAGAGAACCACATCTCAATTTCTAATAGTCATAAGCACAAATTGTCTACCTGAAATTCTCTGGAGAAGTCAGTCTGCTTGTTTTCCATCTTAGTAGCCATGTTAGTATCAGTCTTACAGTTTTATTTTATTTTATTTATTATTATTTTTATTTTTATTTTTTGAGTTGGAGTCTCACTCTGTCGCCCAGACTGGAGTGCAGTGGCTGCTCCTGGTCACTGCAGCCTCAACCTGCTGGGCTCCGGCGGTCCTTCTGCCTCAGCCTTCCAAGTAGCTGGAACTACAGGCACGCACTACCACACCCGGCTAACGTTTTTTGATTTATTGTAGAGATGAGGTCTCGTCAAGTTGCCCAGGCGGGTCTCGAACCCGCGGGCTCAGGCAATTCACTCACCTCAGCCTCCCATAGGCGCGGGATTACAGGCTGAGCCACTGAGCCCGGCCAGTTTTAAAGATAAAATCTTGACACGAAAATAATTGAATTGCTTAATGAAAAATTGTTCCTCTTTATTACTTGATGAATGATTTAATATAATTGACCAGTCAAGAGCTTCTATTTAATTCATACCCATTATAATGTTTATTAAATTTGCACTGCATTAAAAATTCTGTATGTGTGCACATTTAACTATGATCCTAATACTGACCAGCTTATATTATGTTCAGAACTTGTGAACATGTCATGTCATCTTCAGACATTTTTTTCTAGAATTGCCCAGCCTCTAAGGCTATTGATCTTACGTCAAACCTTACTGCATTTCTCCATCTATTTTCTTCATCTATTTTCAATTGATGTGCTGGATTTGACCTTTGCTTTGCTCTGCAATTTTACTTCTCTGTAGTGTCTTATAATGAGTATGTCTATGATAACAAGTCTCTCCTTGAATTAACTGTATTTTATATTTATTATTATATTCAACTTAAATTAACTATATTTTAATAGAGCAGTTTGATTTATATTCTTTCAAAAAGGTTATCTTAATATTTGAAATCAGTCCTCCAGCTTTATTTAGAAAGTGATATGTATTCACATAGTATTCAAAACTTTTATGAATTATTCTAATGTGTATATATGAGATTTTGAAAGCTATTCAAAGCAATAAGTTATACAAATGTTAGATATTTAATGATTAATTTCATAACTTATGGGTTTTTATTCTTCAGGTAAATTACATTATATAATGTAAATCTTTTAAAAATGTTTCCTCTTGAATCATGGTGATGGAACGGAAGCATTTGTTCAGTTTTGAATAAACCTATCCTCCAATTCTATGTTGCTGTGATGATTTCTAAAGACTTTCTTCCCATTAATCTTATATCAACCTATTTTCCAGTCCAAGTCTATACCGCCAAAACTCTCATTCATACCCATTTCCAATATTAAGAACTATTACAATGCACAATTTTACAGAAGAATTGAAATGAGAGAATAAGGGAATGTCTGTGGGTTTCCTATATAGAATACGTCTTCAATTTGTTAAAACAACCTTAGAGATATTAATTAAAACTTGGAAGATATGCATTTAGGGTGTTTCTAATAGTCTAAACTGATATCTGAACTTGTTTAAAGCTTGAGGTACGTAATTCAGTGGAAGGTGAAAAACCTGACAGCTCACCAGCACAATTTTTTCTCTGTTGGTGAAATCATAACTAATCTTGTGTAGTACGGATTCTCTGGTGTCTACAGCAAAGGAAGATTTGACCTTTCTCTTAGACATACATGCTCTGAACTTCATAATCTAATGCACTTTCCAATTTTAGGTGGCAGTTTTCGATTCATTTGGAAACATCTCAATCTTCAGGTTAACAATAGATAGAATGATTTGAGGGGAAGTAGGAGGAGGAATTTGAGTGTTAGCAGAAGAAGATATACTCTGGTAGACTGATAAGATTTTGCTAGTACAACAGAAAATTTTAGACATAATTAAGCAAATATATCTGGCTCCCTTCCACAAGGTCTGGTCTTTAAAAGTGATTCAAAGCCATGCTACTTAATTTGACCAATGAAATGTCAGTGGAGGACAGAAACTTATGAGCCTATGATGTGCTTTCATTCTTTTTCTCCTGCATTAGCAACCATGGAAGCAGGTGTCAAGATAGAATCTCAGTTAGTCTGTGTCTCTACAGTGTTTACTTACTTAGGTTATAGCTTCATTTGTGATTAGCAAGCCATTGAGATTTGTAGATAGTTCATCGCTGCTGTCGTTTAGCCCATCCTCACTAATACAAAAGCTTTTTTAAGTTAAAATCACTTTTATTTGATCTATAAAAGACATAATTTTTACTTAATGTAATAAATCAATTAGTGCTAACAGAATAGAGTTCTGTCTCTATTACGTAATTATATAATACCTCTGTTCATTGTTTTATATTAGTGTTTATCCTTTCTTACTTTCCTGTTGCTTCCAGGACAACTGGAAACTAGTTTGCACTCTGACTTCCAAAATGCATCGTCTCTAGTTAAGCTCCTAATAGACTTCCCTCTGACAAATGTAATCAATATTTTAAAACTTCATCTTGCTGGGCTCGGTAGCTCAGCCTATAATCCCACGCCTTTGGGAGGCTGAGGTGAGTGGATTGCCTGAGCCCGCGGGTTCGAGACCCGCCTGGGCAGCAAGACCTCATCTCTACAATAAATCAAAAAATCAGCCGGGCATGGTAGCGCATGCCTGTAGTTCCGGCTACTTGGAAGGCTGAGGTGGAAGGATCGCCAGAGGTCAGCAGGTCGAGGCTGCGGTGACCAGGAGCAGCCACTGCACTCCAGTCTTGGCGACAGAGTGAGACTCCACCTCAAAAAAAAAAAAAGAAAGAAAAAAAAAAAACCTTCATCTTATCATATTTTCTCCAATATTTGATTCTTCCTTTTTTGAACGCTTCCTTTGGACTTCCAACCCATAATTTACTTTAGGATCATCAACCAACTTATTTAAATCTCATTTGCAGTTTGATGGGTTTTTTTTCCCTAGTCAATATTCTAAATACTAATGTTTCTCAGGGTTTTATTCTTAGCAATCTTTCTCTCTTCAGGCATTGCTGTTAGGCAACCTGACCAAGTCTGTAGTCTTCATCCTTTCCCTAAAGACTCTGTTCAGCTTCCATGTTTCCTAAGAGATTCAGATGAGAATTTCTTACTACTTAAATGATATTGTTTATGCTCTGAGGCAACCTACTTTTATCACATCTACCATTTCCCCCATATTTGTACAATCTCCAAAGCCCCAGATTTGTGTTTAATTCTACATTCCATCTTCTTTCTACTGTCCTTTAGTAGTTCCCTATTCCCTCTTATTCCATAGTTCATAAAAAAAAGTATCAATTTCCTCTTGCTTAGTATGTCCTGTGTCTTTTCCCTTCTGATGATCTCCATTGCTGCTTCAACAATGTAGGAGATTATCCATTATTTTGGAATACTACATTCATTTCCATAGCGATTCAGTACTCCAAATTCAGTCATGCCCATATCTCTATGACACAGCGAATAATTTTGTAATTTAAACTTGATCATCTTTGTCTTGCTTTCATTATTTACCTGACTCTCCAACCAAGTTTTTAAAATTTAAAAAATTTGTATCTTATATAGATATATACATAAATTAAGTATATAGAAAATAAAGAAATCTACCTGATTGTTGATTGGGCTGCAAAACTTTTTTTGACTTTGTGCTCCAAATCCACTCTGATTATATACCATAAATGAATCTTTTGAATTCTTAGAGCTCCTTTATTAACATTTGAATGAACTTTGAAATCAGTACAACACACCACACTCATACTAAATGCTAGTAACAATATCATATATCACACAAATTCTACGGCATATTATTCAGATTTACATAATTTTCATACCTCCTATTTCTTACATACCACATAAAACACTTTTTTTTTAAGTTTCATTTGTTGTTTTATCAGCCTGAAGTGCTTTTCCTCTTAGTCTTCCTGGTTTACCCTTGCTAGAATTAATTCAAATTAGTTGAAAGCTTCAATCTTGGATCTCTACAAAAGGTGGTTATATATTCAGTTCCTGTTCTTTCCATTATTTTCATTATGTGGCTATTTTAAAAACAGACTGATCAAAATCTTAGTTCAATATTACAGGCTGTAGTAGTCAAAGCTTTGCATGAAATTTTTGAAGTTGGTTCTAAGGAAGGCAAGAAAAAGTGTCTCTTCTTATACTTTAAGATTAAAAACTCTTGAGCTGTTTTCTTTTTTAACATTTTCTGGATGAAATTCTGCAATAAAAGAAAAGAAATTGACGTGTAAAGCAATGAATGATGAAACAGAGTTATGGAAGCACTTGAATCCTTGAATCCCTGTTTTAATTGTTCCTGCCATTTAGGTGAATTCGTGTCTTTCTCATGGATTAAATGTTCAGTCTTTTATTTTATTATGTAAACTGTTTGAGCAGCCCTAAAATGTTAATAAATGCCCTTTTGTAAATTAATTTGAATGGAAATTCTGTATAACTTTTCTAAAAACTCTATGCACATAACCACCAAAAAAAAGCATTCTATTTCAGAAAGTTTAAAATTTCTCTAGAGTGTACTCAAGGACTTTAACTTGAGCAAGTCTGTTCTAAGCAAATGTCTTTATTCAGAAGTTATTTGTAGTTGAATCACACTCCTTTAACTTGGTGTGTAGCTTGTCACCACTCTCCACCATACTTTTACCTTAATCAAAAGGCAATTTGTTCCATTAATCTTTATTTCTGTAGCTCTCTTTATTTTATGATTGTGATTCAATGTTTGAATGTAGAAAATGGTAAAGCGAATTAAACTTATGTGATACTTTGAATATTATACCAGACTTTTAAAAGTTAAAAAATCATTATAAGCCAAAAAATTCTGTGCCCCCAACTATATAAATATCTATTTTTGAGATAATTGAACAGAGAGACATCTATCTTTGTTTAAATGTGGCATTGATTCATGAGCTACCTTGTTCTATCAATAGATAACTTTAGTTGATGTACACTAGCACACAATTTCTCTTTTCTGTTTTTTAACTTTTAAATTTTTTATTTTAAAGATATGGGGTCAGGGTTAGGTATACAAATGTTCATTGTGCAGGTACACTTGTGATGAGGTGTGCCCCTCCCTCCCCTGGCAGTTTGCTTCAACTGCCAATCCTACCTCCTTTCCCCTGGCAGTTTCCCACTACCTCCAGTTCCTTTCTTATACTATTATGATCATTGCTCAAGGTTTGCTTATGACTGAGAACATATGGTACTCTGTTCTTTGTTTCTGTGATAGATCACTGAGTAGGATAGACTCTAAATCCATCCAAGTTGCTGTGAAGTCCATATGTTTGTCCTTCATTATGCTTGCATAATATTCCATTGTTTATATCAATTTTCAGACTCCAAAATCACACACACACAAAAAAACGCTTAAGCTTTTCAAATAATTATTAGACAGTTAGGGCTTCCATTATAAAATGCCATAGACTGAGTAACTTAAGTAACATAATTATTTGATCGCAGTTCTGGAAGCTGAACATTCAAGCTCAAAGAGTTGGTAGTGCTGATTTCTCCTGGTGCTTCTAATCCTGCAGATGGCTACCTTTTCATTGTGCAGACCCAAGGCATTTTCTCCATTTGTGTTCACCCTGGTATCTCCCACTCTCAGAACAACAGCAATATTGGAATGTTGCCCCACCCTTATCACCTCATTCTACTTTAATTACTTTCTTCAAGGATCTATCTTCAAATATAGTCAAATTTACGGCTATGGTTTCAACACATAATTTGAGCCTGGGGGACAAAATTTAGCCCATACCAGTAACAAAAATTATATGATTAGTTTACTTCCTCCTAATATAACCAGGAAACATACACATTTTGATTTTGAGCAAAATTTTTGAAAAATTCTCATTTGATTTCTACATTGTAAATTGGTCTTTCTAATTGAATCTCTTAGTATAGTTGATCATTTCATGGTCTGGATAACTTATAAATATATTGATTAATCAGAACTAGAGCTATAATAATTATATTCCTCTTATCTTTTTGTCATAAAATGATATTTCCTTCACTCATCTTTAGAGAGACTGATTCATTTACCACTGAAAAATACTAATGTTATAAAATGTAAGTAAAGTAAGGCAGGGAAAGCAATTGCTCTCAACTTTTGTTAACAGAAATCTAGCACAACTGCTTAATTTTCCCATGAAATAATTTTGCTTATAAATCACAGTGTTTGAAATCAAATATGCATATTTCATTTTATTCTGAATGACAGCAACCATATGCAGCTTTTAAACCACATAAATTATATTAGACATGAATACTAGCATGGCCAAATAAATGACATATGGTTAGAATCACTTTTCTTTTAATTTTTAGCTTGAATATTTGTATCATAGCTAAAAGAAATTCTGATTATGCCCTAATGATCTTTTCAAATTTGATTTATAATGATTAAGTTGATGCTTTTTGTATACATTCTTGGAAGTTCTTGGTGGGATAAATATAAGAAATTTAAGTTTAAATATTTTATTTTAATTGATAAGATGTTTACCATGCCTTACTCCTTATTATATTTACCATGTTAACAATTTAGTAACTACTGCTATTTCTATGTAACTTATAACAGTAGTAATTTTAACTTGAGTGTGGTTTATATAGATAAAAGTATGAATTAAATTATTTTTCTCCCCAAACCTATTGAGTAAATACTTCTTGTGTTATCTTAGGGTCTAAATAAACAAAGGCATCACAACAATGAATAGAAAAACAATGTAACATAGAAAAAGACTGCAAGATGTTCTCTAAATGTTCAAAAGAATGCATATTTACTACATAAGTGTTTCAGGAAAACAGAAACCTTTGTGATTATGGAACGTTTCATTTGAATTACATACTTATGCATATTACTTTTCTACAAAGGAATTTTACTAAATAGGTAAAAAGGAAAGTTGAGTTTAGTATTGTTTAATAGAATAGTTGAATAAGTGGAGTCTACAGTTAATATAGTGAATGAAGGATTTTTTTCTTTTCAATTGATTAGTACAAATTAGAAAATGGGTATTCAACCCATTTATTTAAAAATAATGCACAAAGTTCATGATACATGATGAAATTTAGAACTTCTTTTTTATAAAATTTTGTTAAAATAAAGACAATCTGTAGCAATATATAATATTGAGCACTGAAAGGAATTCTTTAGCAATGAGTACTCTATTGTGTAGCGATCCAACTTCATAACCTTGGCAACCTCAGCTTCTCAAAATTATAGGCAGATTAGTTGAAGGAACTCCATAAACTGGAGACTAAAAGGAAAACAAATGGATAAGGATATTAAAATGACTTCAGGTTTCTACATCTTTCACGTATTTACATAAGTCAAACTTGCAGAAGGTATTGATGGTCTCCTCTAGTTGAGACAATAAGAAACTGTGGTGGAAACTGAGATGTCTTTCTAAAATTTTGCCTCCCTATATCATCAGAGTTTGGGGAAATATGTCTATTTTTGAGTGCTTCCAACTACTTTAGAACAAATTGATGAACACACCCCCTGTCAAATTAAAATAGTAAAAAAATTGTGTTTCACTTTTTTCAAGGTATGTTTGAGATATAGTATTTCTATAAAAGCAAGCATTGTACATGTTTCAAAACGCAAGTTTAAGATTATTTAATGATCTGCTCTATTACAGGTTATAGTCTGAATCCTGTATCTTCAAAAAGTTCAGAAATTATTACAGAGAAGAGAAAGAACAATATATGGTAGTTTTACTAGAGTAAATGTTCAAGCTATTTTCTGAAAAATATTCCCTTATGCAAAGGGAAATTAAGTAAACTTAGAGGGAAGAAACACACTCTGGAAATATGTAACTATGGAAACATGGTAAACATACATAGCAAAAAAAATCAAACATGCAAATTGACTCATTAATTTTTTCTAATATATAATTCTGTAAATCCTTTTGATGCTATAAAACTAAATTTTCCTTTCTGATGAGAAATTAATACAATATTACATTTAAACATGCTTTTTTTTTCTTAGTGATTTTTAGTAATGATTCTGTTGTTTGTGTAGCATACATATTTTTATTCATTACACTCACAATATGTGTTCATCAAGGTCCCAGTACATTTTTCAAATACATGATCTGGTCAGGAGCTTTCTTTTTTTTCCAAAAAGAAAGATGCATGCTGTATTTTATTTATTTGTTATTTATTTATTAAGTGAGAAAGCAGGATTTATGAAGAGGACAGAAAAGCTCCTACAGTGGGGGAACACCCAAAAGCATTGCCTATATGTTGTATTTTAACATTAAAAGAATAAAAACAAAATTAAATGAACATAATGGGTCACTGTTTTTTTGTTTTGTTTTGTTTTGTTTTGAGTTGGAGTCTCACTTTGTCACCCAGATTAGAGTGCGGTGGTCGCTTCCGGCTCGCTGCTGGGCTCTGCGAGCCTTCTGCCTCAGCCTTCCAAGTAGCTGGAGCTACAGGTGTGCGCTACCACACCCAGCTAATTTTTTGATTTATTGTAGAGATGAGGTCTCACCAAGTTGCCCAGGCGGGTCTCGAACTGCAGGCTCGAGCAATTCACTCACCTCAGCCTCCCAAGGCGTGGGATTACAGGCTGAGCCACCGAGCCCGGCTGGGTCACTGTTTTTAATGTGTTTCCTTTGAATGTCTAGATATGTACTTTCTATCATTCCCACTTAAATGCTAGGTTTAGTGATCTGCATCTCTAACTTAGACATCTGTTACTTTGTATGAAATTCCAGTTGACTATTTTTCAATGTTCAATTCCATATAGAAAAAAAGACATTTCCTGAAGTGAATTTAATTACAATATATATTTTGTTTTGATTATATAATAAACTAAACTCTTCTTGCAACACTTATTTTACAATAAATAAAAGAAAAAGTCAGATACTATAAGATAGTTTGCCTATAAGATACTATGTTTTAATAATTTCCAAATATTGTTGCACTTGATAGTTTTTGAGCAAACATTGGGGATCATCTGAAAGCTTGCATTTAAGTATTATTAGTATGCCCATAATATATGTGTATATGTGTTATATTTTATATATGTGCACTATATATGATCGTTTTTTCAGTCAAGTCTGTAAACAGTAAGATTAATGACAAAGAAATAAAAATAAGTTATTCAAACAATTTTTTGTTGCTACTAGTGTCATACAAAAAAATCTTTAGGATTTATTCTTCCCTGACTTGATTTTTGAATATTCAAAGGTGAGTTCATCCTAGAATGGACCACAAAAATGAGATTCTATATAATAATATTAGGTTTTATGATCATGTAAAATTTATAAAAGAGCAATTAAATATGTATCTAAATTAACTCATGATTTCTAAATTGCCTATGAGTATACAATATGTATAATTACCTATACCAATCAAAGTCAATAATTACTGCTTTAAAAACAATTAGTTTTTACAAAAAAAATTAGAATTAATGAAGAATGAAAAAAGATTTTATATTTTTCAAATATAACATTTATCCTTTGTTCAAACATTTTCTTCTGTAAACAGTATCTCTTGAGAGTCAATAATATAATGAATAATAGTCATTAGTATCAACCTACATTTATATGTGCTGACACATTTTTCATGTCACTGGTAATCTGCTAGTATTTTGCAACACAATGAAACCTATTTGGGTAGAAAATTACAGAGGCATAGGAAAGTAGATTATTATCTTTCTGGGCAGCCTTTATTTATAAGGCAATTTTTTTAGCAGCATTTCTCATTTGATTATTCTAATGTAGGAGTAGAAATGCAAATATTTAAGTACATTATGGAAACATAGTGGTAGATAATTGATGGTAAGTCTTTTGTTTTTATGATTAGTTTCTCTTTAAAGGGAATAATTAAAGGAATATTTTTGAAGAACAGAGAATTTCAGGTTAGTAGGGCGTGACACTTTCTACTTTACTCAGAGAAACTAAATCAAAAGAGGTTTGCTGTATAAGAAAAACATGCATTTAAGTTAATCAAGCTATCTTCTTTAATTAGCCTAGAATTTTTGACAGAGAAAACAGTGTCTAGCTCCATGAAATACAAGTGATTTTGCAACACTGTACAAATAAGATTAGGTATTTTCTTTTAAAGAAGAGTGCATGTTAATATTAAAATAACTTACATTGCTGTAACAAGTCAGGATTTTCATAGCATATTAGTTAGAGTAAAACATCTAATTTGTTCTTCACAGTGATCCTATGAACATCTCCAGTTTATTTGAAGAAGTGCATGAGAGAAAAATATCAGAAATATGATTACACTTCCAGAGAGTTTTCTGAGAGCTAGCTCAGTGTTCTTTTACTCATTCCAGGATTAGACTCGCAACAACCTTTCACAGAAAGGTGATAACAGTTTTCCTTGGTAGAAAATAGTTTTACCAAGAAAGAAGTAAAGACATAAATGTGAACAAAAGACAAAGTGGGACCAGAATAAACTAGTTTAAGAAATCAGAAATAGAGTTTTGTCTCCAGCCATTCATGTCTCTTTTCTATGAATATGAGTCATAGATAGAAAATCTTTTAATCATTGTATTATTTTTAAAATCAGAAAAATTAAATACAAGTGCCCTTTTATCTCAGTGAAAAAATGTTCTCTACTTTTTGATTACATTATCTTTGTAAAACTCTATCAGTTTTACATTATCACCCTTTATTGGACAACTAGGAAAAGTGAATAACATAGATCCATTGTCTAGTGTTAGCTTTGTAAGTGTTACAGATCACCACAATAGTTCCCATATGGGAGAAAAATAGTAAATTAACCTCTGAATTTATTTTTGACATTTGTATACGAAACCAAAACTTTCAAAATTTCTTTAAAGATATGAATTTCATTTATTTCTTACTTCAATGTTTCAACTAATAATTGAAATATTAAACACTAGTTAACCAGTATTAACTAGTTTAAATACGAAGTTAATTTAGTACTTTCTTTCTATACTCTATAAGTGTAGCAAGATGCAGCTCTGTTTTGTTGAAGCAGGTTTATCATTTCAAATATTGGGAAAAATACTTCTTATATGAATAACTGAGGAAAATAATGGACATTTGAACTATGAAACCTAGAGCATAGAATGCATGACCGAACTCTTCATCAACTTCCAAGGATAATTTCGAGGAAACTTTACTTCTACATATTTAGAAGAGACATGTTAGAAAGCAAGCCAAATGTAAGGTTCAGCTTTGAAACTACTAGAGGAGAAAAACATTCTAAATTAACTAAACATTAATAAAAAAGGAAGAAACATTTGCAATTGAGTATTTGAGTATTTCTTTGAGCTTTTCTATAAATAAAACAAGGCTATGAGGACTAAAAAATTTAAGATTTTTTTTTGGGAACTGCATGGTAGAATACTAAAAATGTTAGCTTCTAATATTTACCCAAAGTCGCCTTAACATAAGTTATCAGTAAAGGATCTGGTAAGTCATAGAATTCTCAAACTATTAAATTTTTACTATATGCAGTTAAATACACTTATAGTATTATTAAATATGACAAAGCTACACATGGCTTAATAAATTGCTCTTGTCATTTGTCTAAACATTTAAATATGTGTTCCTAATATAATGTCAAGATGGTCACTGTTTATTCAAACCATGCCATAAAATTGTATTCTTCATGATTAAATTACTTATTTGGTTAATACAGGTGAATTGAACAAAATTTTATGTAGACTATTTCTACTTATAAGACTGTCTTTATTTTACTCCTAATACAAATGTTTAGTGTTTCATTATCTTGATGTTAAATCCAATATAGACTGATCTTTCATTTTGTTGAATATATGTTCCCACACATCATACATAATAAGTGGATCATAATTCAACTCTGATGTAAAGTATAATCATCACAGTCCTATGTGAATACACAAAACAGGAATATATATATATGTCCATACTAATCTCGAAATTAGTTAAAATACAACTAATCCCTTTTACTGTAATTATTTGTTATAGAAAAATGCAGATCTATTTTTTCCATGATTATTTACACATCAAGGTATGATAAATGAGTCTAAAATTTAGACAGAAGAGTTCATATACCCTTTCTTCATATTTACTTAAGTCATCTTTTCTTATCCTTTCTGTTTTTTTCTTTAATGTATCATATAACTAATTCTTTTATATTGTTTTATATCAGTACTTTATTTCATAGGTTTGAGGTCCTATTATCATATTTATGACTTTATTTTTCAGCTTTAAATGTAATTAAATGTTTTCACACACATACACACACACACACACACACACACACACACACACACACACACACACACACACAAGAGAGAGAGAGAGAGAGAGAGAGAGAGAAATTTATCCTTGTGAAGCCTCTGCCCAACCTAACAACTAGAAGATTGCTGAAGTTATCTGTGCACTTTTTTCAAATTTCTTTCTCCTTTCCATGTCCAGACATAAATGCTATCCCATGTATTAGCATTTGCTTTCATTTATCACAAGATCATTTACCATGTTTATATATGATCATATATATGTTGCATTCATTTTTGAATACCTACTTTTTCACTCAAGATTATATATATAAGATTAACTCATGTTATTACTCATGTATCTCTGGTTCACTCATTTTTACCAATCTATAATACTTTGCTTGGTGAAGAAATACAATTTTATATTTCCATTCTTCTTATATCGGCTATTTGGTTGGTTTCAGCAGTGTTTACCTAAAATTAAAGTCCACTCAGAACCTCGGAAAGTGATCGTATCTGCAAATAGTTTTTTGTTAAGGTAATTCAGGATCTTGAAATGAAATTATCCTGTGCTTAGGATAGCCCTTAAATCTAATGACTTGTGTCCTTATAAGAAGAGGAGAGGACATGGAGAAAGGAAGGAAGAAGACATGGGAAGACAGAGGCAGGCATTGGAGTCATGTTCTTATAAGCTTAAGAATGTCAGGAGCCAATAGGAGGTAGAAGATGCAAACATTTCTTCCCTCTAACCTTAAGAGGAAGCTTGGTTTTGCTGGTTTCTTGATTTCAGACTTGGAAGAGAAAAACATTTTGTTAAGTTCTTGTCCTATCATCTATGTTTCTTTATCTCTGTTCAATATAGTCTAATTTTCTGTGTCTCTGGACTTCATCTTGGTAACACCTTTTGACTTATCTTCCTGCTGAATATATATTTCTAACTTTTTCTTCGAGGGTATTTCATCAGTTGGTGAACCCATTCATTGAGGTGCAAATTTCAATAATTTCATATTTTGTGTATTTTCTTCAATGTGCCATATATTTTACTATATTCTTTTCTTGGTAATCTTTCTTACTCTATGTTTTATCTATTTAAGTCTTAATGTTAATTAATGATTATTTTATATTCTGCACTTAGAATTTAAACACGATAATTTCTTGGGGATACATATCTCCTAATTTCTTTTGGATATCTAGTGTTGGGTTGTATTATAGATTTTGTGTGTCATGCAAAAATTCTAAATTACAGATTTTGTGTAAGGACCTTGCACAGATTTCAGTTTATCTCACCAGTCCATGACCTTACGTCTGATGATTTTAGTCACAGTCATAGATGGTATTTATTTATTTATTTAAATCCTGACTTGAAGGAATCTTAATAGACTTCTCTAATTCTCTCTTTTTTCACTATATCCTTCTTTACATATTTATCTGTTTATTTATTTGCAGAAGGGTATTTCTAGAGAAGCATTACTTTACCACACTAAGGAATCTTAGTTGTTCTTCTATACAATCGACTTTGCCTTATTAACCATAGAATTTTTATGTATGCCAGTGATATATGTATCTTTGCCTAAAATAAATAATAAATAATATTCCTTTACATATATATTAATTACAGACTCGCTTTAACTTTAATTTAGTCTTGTAGTTTTTCTAGACTTAGCAATCTCTAAATTATTGGCTTTCATTTTTGTGATTCTAGTCAGTTTGGAAATCTCTAAATATTGTAATTGCAAAATAACTTTCTTTCTCTCTTTTATTTGCTGATGCAAAGTGAAATGAATTGCTTACAGTCTGCAATGCAACTCAGTTTATTTTGCATTAGAAATAACTTTATAAATGACTGTTAGCCCTATAACATAAATAAATAAATTATATAATATTTAAAGTAATTTTATGGATAGCCATACCAACTTAAACACAATTTATAAAATCATTTTCTAGCCAAAATGTTTTTCAAACAATCAAATTTACTGCTGGAAACACAATAAGTATCTTTGTAAATGGAATTTTGCTGAACAACGATGAGTGCAATAGATTTACTTCTCAATTTATATAGTCCTAAAAACTTATAATCTATATTCTAATATATGATCATATAATTAATTAATAGTTTTAGCTGCACTTAATTGTTAATAATTATGTTGCATAGGAAATAAATATATGCATATATTTTGCTGATAAATATATTGTTATACAATCAATTTACGCTTATCTTTTCATTCCATAATTACTCTAATAACTTCATTTTTAAATGAACTATAATAATGTATCAGGTTCTATAGCAAGTAGAACACACATAAGTTGAAACAAAGTTCTTATTACCACTCATATTTGTATTAGAAAACCTTACCATTTGATAATTAAAAGTATCCAGAGGTTCAAAAAATGTATATGCTGAAATGTCATAATTAAATAATTAAGTTAGTTCAATCAGTGAAAGTTATATTTGAAGACTGCTTTTTGCTTTTCCCTTTTTTTGTTGTTTGTTTTATTTTAAAGATTGGGGAGCCGGGCTCGGTGGCTCAGCCTGTAATCCCGCGCCTTTGGGAGGCTGAGGTGAGTGGATTGCCTGAGCCCGCGGGTTCGAGACCCGCCTGGGCAGGGAGACCTCATCTCTACAATAAATCAAAAAATCAGCCGGGCGTGGTAGCACATGCCTGTAATTCCGGCTACCTGGAAGGCTGAGGCGGAAGGATCGCCGGAGCCCAGCAGGTCGAGGCTGCGGTGGCCGGAAGCGGCCACTGCACTCCAGTCTGGGCGACAGAGTGAGACTCCAACTCAAAAAAAAAAAAAAAAAAAGATGTGGGGTACTTTTCCAGGAAATCTGGAGTAGACTAGCCTTTAACAGACACTCCACCTCCCCCACCCCCACGCCACCTTTCTTCCTGGGATACAAATATCTCCAGTAAGGTTCTTAGAACACACTTGAGAAATGCTGTGTTGGCCATTTTTCCCTGTAGGTCTCATTTTCTAATTCCTTTGACCTTTGCCTCAGCACATCCAACACCAAACCAACTCTGAGTCTCCACCATTCCTTCATGTCTTACATTGGCTACTTTACAAAGTGGCATTTGCATAAGAGACCCTTGGTTTAGAACTCGCGGCCTCAGAGAGTGTCTCTATTGTTTTAACATCTTAGCCTCAAAAGTTATCCTGGGATGCAGAATAAATGTCTTCCACTTCACTGACCAGGAAACAGAGTAAAAGTGACCTGCCTGGATCATACAGTTGGAAGTTGTGAAGCCAGAGCTCCAACCCATTTCCAGCCTCCCAGCCTCCTTGTATGCTGATCAGGCCCCTGTCTTCATCTCCCCTACACTAAAAGGCTTCCCTTCACCCCCATGTTTCTGTCTAGATCTTCAGAGTACCAAATGCTAGCATAAAAAATATGTGGGGTACAATTCAGTATAAGATACATAAGTGGTCATCGTAAGGTAAAATTTGGGCCTCCCTTTTGTCCCTGCTTTGCCTGGTTTGAGATCAAGTACTCTTTTTGATGTTATGTGCACTCTCCCTCTCCTAGCAATTTCTTGCTACTGCCAATCCCTTTCTTACAGTATTATGATAAATATCAGGGTCTGCTTATGAGTGAGAACATGTAATACTCAGTTATTTGTTTCTATCACTGACTATGATAGAATCTAAACTCGTTGAAGTTGCTGCAAAGTCCATAATTTTGTCCTTCTTTATGGTTGCATGTTCCTTCATGTTTATGTAACACATTTTTGATATCTGGTCCACTTTTGCTATTGCAAATAATGCAGCAGTAAAAAGTGTCAGTTTGACAGTAGAAATAAGTTTTAGTAATCTATTGCACAGAATGATGACCATAACACATAATGATTATAATTCATTATATTTTACAAGATTACTAAAATATTAGATTTTACATGTTACAAAAAAATTACAAATATGTGAAATGAGGGCTTTGTTAATTCACCTGATTTAACCATTGAACATTGAACATTGAAAACATATAGCAAATATCACATTGCACCCCACTTTTGATGGGCAGCATGGTTGGTTCCATGTTTTGTTATTGCAAATAATGCAATGGTGTATGGCTTATTTCACTTACTATAATGTCATTCAAGTTCATCCATTCTATAACAATTGACAGGATTTTTCCCTTTTAAAATCTCAGATATGTATTTTTTTTCTTTGAATTTATAAACAGGAGATTTTTTTTTTTTACTTATTTGTGTCATCCACAATTTATTTCACCAATGTTTTATGGTTTCCAGTATACAAATCTTTCATCTCCTTGGTTACTTTTTTTCTAAGAATTTTATTTTTTGATGTTTTTGTGAATATGATTGATTTCTTACTTTCTTTCTCAGATATTTTATTGTTAGTGTAAAGAAACATACTGATTTTTGTGTGTTGATCTTGTATGCTGCAACTTTTCTGAATTTGTGTATTAGTTCTTATCGGTTTTTTTTGTGGACTAATTAGAGTTTTCTATATATAAGATCATGTCATCAGCAAACTGAGACAATTTCATGTATTCTTTTTGTATTTGGATGCCTTTTACTCATTTTCTAATTGCTTTGGCTAGAATTTCATTTTATGTTGAATAGAATTTGAGAGAGTGAGCACCCATGTCTTGTTCCTAATCTTAGAAGAAAAAGTTATAAAATTTTCACTTTTTATTATGATATTAGTTATGGACTTTTCATAAATGGTCTTTATTGTGTTGAAACACATTCTTTCTATGCCTAATTAATTGACAGTTTTTTTAAATCATAAGATTATGTTGACATTTGTCTAATGTTTATTTTGCATTGATAGAGATGATCTTTCTTTGACATTTATTTTACTAATGTAATGTATCACATTTATTGATTTGCATATGCTGGATCATCCTTACATTCTAGGAGAAAATCCCACTTGATCATGTTGAAAGACCTGTTCAATGTACATTAAATTTGGTTTGCTTGTATTTTACTGAGGATTTTTACAATGATGTTTATCATGAATATTGGACTGTGATTTCCTTTTCTTGTAATGTCTTTATCTGGTTTTGCATCAGTGTAATACTAGCCTCATAAAATGAGTTTGCATTTCTTCTACTTTGATTTTTTAAAAGTTTAAGGAGGATTAATATTATTTATTCTATAAATGTTTAGTTAAATTCTACCAGAAATCCACATGGTCCACAGCTTTCTTTAATGAATTTTTTTCATTTTTGAGTCAAACTTCTTACTTATTGATCTATTTCAAAATCTATTTCTTCTCAATTCAGACTTGGTAGGTTGTATGTATTCAGGAATTTATCCATTTTTTTTTAAGGTTATTCAATTTGTAGGTGTGTAATTGTTCATAACAGTCTCTTTTGATTTTTGTATTTCTGTGTCATTAGTTATACTATTTCCTCTATTGTTTTTTATTTACTTATTTGAATCTTTTTTCTTTTCTAAGTCCGATAAAAGATTTGTTAAATTTGTTTATCTTTTCAATGAACTAACTCTTAACTTCATTGATCTTTTCTATTCTATTTATTTTTACTATTATCTTTATTATTTCTTCTTCTAACAATTTTGACCTTAGTTCTTCTTTTTCTAGTTCATTGAGGGGTAATGTTAAGTTTTTAAGTTTAACATCTTTTTTCCTTTTTGATATATACACGTATTGTTATAAACTACTCTCTCATAACAAAAAGCTATGAATTTCCCTCGTATAAGAAAGTATCCCATAATTTTAGGTATATTGTGTTTCCATTTCAATTTATTTACAGCCATTTTTAAATTTACATTTCATTTTCTACAGAGACCCATTTGTTGTTCAGGCACAGCTTATTTAATTTCCATGTAAAAATAATTATACTTAAACTAAAATGATATAATTTAAATTAAATGTTACAATTTAAATATTCCTAAATTTTTAAGACATGTTGCTTGGCCTTGGATATTATCTATTCTAGAGAATGTTTCCTGTGTGCTAGAGAAAATGTGTATTTTGCTGCTGTTATATGGGATGTTTTGCATATGTCTGTTAAGTTTGTTATACAGTGTTTATCAGATCCACTATTTTTCTATAGATTTTCCATCTAGATAATCTATGCATTGTTGAAAGTGGATTATTGAAGTCCTCTACCATTAGTATATTGCAGTCTATCTCACTTTTCTGATTTATTGATGTTTGCTTGCTTTATATATATGTAATATATATGTATATGTTTGGTGCATATATAATTTTAAATTGCCATATCCTTTTGATGAGTTGGTTTTTTTAGCAAGATACAATGACATTCTTTGTCTCTTTTTAAAATTTTTGACTTAAAGCCTATTTTGTTTGACATGGATACAGCCACACCTTTTGATGAACATTTGCCTGAAATATGTTTCTTTGTCTTTTTATTATGCATTCTCATTCTTAAGTCTAAAATGAGTCTCTAGTTGGTAGCATGCCATTTTTTTTTAATCCATGCATCCAAAATGTGTCTTTTGATTAAAATTTTTAAGTCTCTTACATTAAAAACAATTATTGATAGATAAGAACTTACAACTGGCATTTTACTAATTTTTTTACTGGCTGTTTTGTGGCTTTCTTGTTTTTTGTTTTTCCCCTTACTCTTCCAATCTTGCTGTCCTTTGTAATGTATTGTATTTTTCTAGTGATATACTTTGGTTCTTTTCTTTTTAATCACAGTTTTTAAATTCTTTTCTCTTTATCACTAATTTTTTATGTGTAATTCCCATGAAGCTTACATAAAACATCCTATAGTTATATTGTCTGAATTTAAACTAATTATTACCTTAATTTTGATTACATACCAAGACAAATTTACAATTTTACATTTTATGCTATTGATGCCATGCTTTACATCTATTTTAATGTTGTATTTGTTAAACGATTATATACAGCTATAGTTATTTAATACATTTGCTTTGTTCATGCTTATACTAGAATTATGAGTTACTTACCACCACCTTTACAGTATTAGACTATTTTGAATTTGACTGTACTTTTACTTTTACTAGTGAATTTTATACCTTTTTATGGTTTCATAATGTAACTTATTGTCATTTTGCTTAATTACAATAAAATTTCCTCTTTAGCATTTCTTGTAACATTGGTATCCTGGTGATTAAATTTTTCAACTTCTGTCTGTTTTGAAATCTTCTCATCTCACTGAATCTCAAGAGCAGTTTTGAAGGGTATAATATTTTTTATAGGCTTTTTTTTTCCTTTTTGCGCTTTGAACATACTTTTCCACCCCCTTCTGATTACAAAGTTTCTATTGAGAAGCCTGCTGATAGCTTATTTTATTTTATTTTTTGAGTTGGAGTCTCTGCTGATAACTTTTTATAAGATCCTTTATAAATTTCTTCTCTCTTATTGTTTTCAAGATTTTCTGTTAGCCTTAGTGACAATTTGATTATAATATGTATCAGAGTATCCTGTTTTGAATTGATCTTGATTTTGGTCCTTTGAATGTTATAAATCTGTATGTTAATATCTCTCTAAAGATTTGGGAAGTTTTCAGACAGTATTTTTAAAAATCAACTTTGTGCCCATTTGTCTCTTTCTTCGTTTGCAGATACACCAATAATTCATATATTTGTACATTTTATGCTTCCCATAAATCCTTTATGCTTTCTTCACTCTTATTTTTTTAATTTTCATTCTTCTTACTGGATAATTTCAAATAACATGAGCTTGAGTTAGAAATTTCTTTACTTTTTATGATTGTATCTGCTGTTGAAACTTTCTATAGAATTTCTGATTTCTGCCATTGTACTCTTCAGCTGCAGAATTTGTTTTTTGTTTGTTTCTATTTTTATGTTAAACTTCTAATTTCATTCTTCATTTTTTCCCTAATTTTGTTTAATTGCTTTCTGAATTGTCTTATATGCTATTGATCTTCCTTAAGATTATTAGTTTACATTCTTTTTCAGGCAATTCTTATATTTCCATGTTTTGAGGGTTGGTTATTAGAGCTTTATAATTTTCCTTTAGTGGTGCCCTGTTTGTCTCATTTGTTGTCGATGAAGCCTTGCATTGATGTCTGTCCATCTGAAGAACAAATCCCTTTTTTAGTCTTACAGAATGTTTTTGACAAGTTAAAGTATTTTCCTGTTATGTCTCTGAGCTGATGTTATTGTCTCTAGGATCAACAGTAGAGTGGGGGTGGATCCTGTTCATGCACCTGATGCTTGATCCACAGTGGAGTTCGTAGTTAGTAGGCCTAATCTCAGAGGCAGTAATGGCTATCGTCTTATCTAATCCCTAGGTAGACTGGACTATTACCAGGCCCTTTGTCTGTGGGGCTTGAACTTAGATTTGAGCCCTCTTCAGGATTTGCAGACAGTAAACCTGATACTGAGTGTGGTGATGGAGGTGGATTCCACCAGGTCTCAAAGGAAACTACCAATGAAACACTGAATAGGTTTCTAGTCTAGCTTTACTGCTAAGGTCTGTGGCTAAAATGAATTGGAACTGAGACACAAAATTGTCTTAGGTCCATAGCTGAGACCAAGTCCTTAAGTCCTCTCTTTGAGGTCATGAATTAGGTATGTCTCCCAGTGGGTTTGTACATGAGAAGATGTGCTCTCAGACTGGGGTTGAGAAAGACTGAAACAAATTTATATGGCCATTTTGAGATCCTCAATGTAATTGATATTAGGATATCCATAAGCTGGGGTACGACTGGATGTGTTTATTTCCAGGTTCCCAGGCAGGCAGAACTACTTTCAGTCTGCAAACAAGAGGAATCAAGACCAAAATCCACAGATATTTCAGAATCTGCTGAAGGCCAGAGTTTACCAAGTTTGCCACAGGAACTCAATTGGGCATAGTTCCTGGTAGAACACTGACTGGGTAGGGCCTTTCTAAGGCCCTCAATCGAAACTGAGTTTCAGGGTGAATTAAGAATCTAGTCACTGTTGGCAAGTCTAACATGGTGGCACTAGCAGTCAAGACTCCTCACATTTTCTTATATGGGCAGGATTGCTCTCTTACTTCAGATGACAGGGTGTGGACTTGACATTCAAGTCCAGTTTTAGAACTGTTGTTGGATTGAGGCCAGCAAGAATGTTCAGATGTGCCTGAAAGGAGTTCCCTAAACAAGTAGCGTAAATCCTGAGCAGTGGCAGAAAGGGGCTGGAGCTGATACAGGGCCCTCTCAAAATTAGCTGAGGTATAGAGGATGGCAAGCCTGTGAAACTGGCACAAATGGGTGCATCTACCAGCAGTTTTCCTGCACAGGCATGGTTTCATGGTTATAGGAGAGTGGGGATGGAACCCATACAGGACCCAATCAGAATATTCTGTTGATTAGGGGATGACAAGCCTGTCATGAATGTTGAGACAGGCAAGTTTCCCTTTGGGTCTTTGTTTGAGCAGTACTAAACTGGAACTGTCGTGAAGGGGGCTAGAGCCAAGTTACAGGTTAACAGGTTAACTTTTGGGTCTACTTTTGAGACCAAAGACATTAGGCAGACAAGACTGTCTGTCAAGGTACTTGTGTGCATGGTGCCTCTTGGACCCCTTGGCTGACAGTCTTGGTAGCAGGTGCCTCTTGTACTCCTTGGCTGACAGTCTTGGTAGCAGGTTCAAGGTCAAGAATAAGACCATTCTGGGATTAGAACTCAGGAGAACAATGGGAGGGTTTGCCACTTGGATATGTATCTTCACTCTCAAAATGCCCCTCCTAGGACTTGGTCTTTACTGGGTTTCACAAGCTCCACATAAATCTCAAGGTTCCCATAAAGACTTTTATCTGTGGATGGGCACATTTTTATTACTGTGGAGAAATATGAGCAGGTGACACCCTATTTTACTATCTTACTAAAGTCACCTCAATCAATGAAAATTTTCATCTATATATTTCTGTGTGTCACATAACTAAATTTTTATTCATATAAACTAGTGACCCTTGACAGCAGATATATGTCTAATTTTATACATACTTACATCTATATATTTCTCATATTGTACAATATATTTTTAAATAGACATTATATTTTAAAATACTGTTAAGATCATATCAAAACTCAGGGGAAAACAACAATTTCTCATATATCCCTTATGCCCGTATATGCGTAACCTCCCCCACTCTCAGCATTCCCTTTCAGAGATATACATTGGTCACAACTGACAAACCTACATAGGCACACCATTGTCACCCAAAGTCTGCATTAAGGTACACACTTGGTATTGTCCATTCTATAGTTTGGGGCAAATGTAAAATAACTTATATTTGCTAGTATAGTATTGCACAGTATCATACAGTTCAACTGTTCTAAATTTTCTCTCTGTTCCACCTCTTCACCACTTCTCCTTTCAACCCATGGCAACCACTAGCCTTTTTCCCTCTCCATAATTTTGCCTTTTCCAGAATGTCATATAGTTGGAATCATACAGTATGCAGTGTTTCAGGTTAGCTTTGTTTACTCAGTAATATGCATTTAAGTATCCCTCATGTATTTTCATAAGGATGTAGTTATCCATTCACTTACTGAAAAATTCTTGGTTGCTTCCAAGTTCAGGCTATTATGAATAAATCTGCTGTAAACATCTGTGTGCAGGCTTTTGTGTAGACATAAGTTTTCTACAATATCTTTTTTATGTACATCACCAAATTGCATATAAAACAATAATTTTATGTTGTACTACTTATTTTTATGAATAAAAAAAACTGGCTAGGCACGGTGGCTCACACCTGTAATCCCAGCACTTTGAGAGGCCAAGGCAGGAGGATTGCTTGAGTCCAGGAGTTCAAAACCATCCTGGGCCACAAAGTAAGACCTCGACAAAAAGTAAAAAAATTAGCTGGGCGTGGTAGCACACACCTGTAGTACAAATTACTCAGGATACTGAGGCAGGGGGATCACTTGGGCCCAGGAGGTTGAGGCTGCAATGAGCCGTGACTGTGCCACTGCACGCCAACCTTGGTGACAAGGTTAGACTCTGACTCAAAAAACGAAAAAAATAAATAAATAATAAGCTTAGCATGCTTAAAAATGATTTCCCAAGGATTCACAATAGCTAAATCGAAGATACAGATACACAGATACTAAACCCATACTTTCTTAAACTAAATGCAGTTGTTTGGCTTTCATTTGCTAGTTATAAAGACTTGCTATTTTATTTAAGTAATGCATATGTAATAACATGCTTAGAAATGTACTACACAGGTAAATTAAATGACATTTCAACAAGCCTAAAATTTTACTAACCTTTAGTGATTTTGTTTTTGTACTTTGACAAAATTACGTTTTTAAATCTAGAAGTAGATAATAATAACATATTTTACTCCATGTATTCATTACTCTTGGGTATCATATCTCTGGAGATCTTATTTTGCCACATTTGGGTCAACTGACAGTCAGTTTGTATCTATTCTTTGCTATTGAAATGACAACTAAAAGTCTGTGGTGAAAAATCTCATTTTTTTTCTTGTAATTGTTCTGCTTCTATTCAAAAATATTTAATTAATAATGGTTGATGTGGAGTTGCACCACTGTTTAGTATTGATTTGCTAATAGCATTATAAAATTCTGTCTCTACTAATGTTCAGTTCCATTTGGCAAAGTGCACAAAGTGCATATACCTTTCAAACTTGTCAGTACATATTAATATGAACTTTTGATTTTACAGTAAGTAGATACAGTATAGCACTCATACGTCTTTTACCAAAAACAGCTATTGTCTTTCTGAGATCTGAAAAACAAGATATGTAGAGAAAATATCATCAGCTGTATTTGTTAATAACAAATGTTATTTTACAGCTTAATACATTATGTTGTATCCATCCTCTGAAATGGAAAATAAGAAAAAAGTATAGTTTACCTTTCTAAGATTTCATCTTAAAAAACTTTTTTTTAGAGAAATGAATGACATTAGCAATGGGTTAAAAAGAAAGAGCTCCTGTTTCCAAGGAAACCAATCTAAATTAATAGCAGGCCTACAAAACTTCATGTTCAAGATATAATGTAAAAGGTTCAATCTGTAGTTCAGAAATGAAAGCCAAATTACTATATTTTAAGACTGGTTTAAAAGCCATTTAAATTTTAAAAGTTTAGGCTGAGAGAATTTTAATTTGGATTAGGCAGTCATATTTCTTTCTCTGTTCATGAAAGAACAGTTCCTCGTGAAAATTCAGATTGAGGCAGAAATGCCAATGCTTTCTCTCAATGGTTTTATTATCTATGCAACAGAATATGAAATAAGCATATAGAAATTCTCCAATAAAATATTCTGGTGGAGAACTACCACTAACTCATTGTCTTCAAACACCACCTGGCCTTCTTTTACTCTTATGCATGCATTTCTTTGTTTATTCTACTATCTATATCTATCTAACTCTCTCCCCCCCCATCATCCATCTACCATGTATCTATATCTATTATCTATTTATCTATCATCTATCTATCTATCTAATCTATCTATATTTTATTGTCCTCCTACATTTTAGTGGCAAAATCACAGAGGTATTTAATGGATATATCTGAGGTATCAACACATGAATTTCTGATTCCTGGGTCTGAACTCAGCCTCTAGGCTATAATCTTCCACAGAATAGAGTGCAGAAGAGTGAGTCACTGAGATAATTTACAGAGAGGGCAGGGATGATCCAATAGAGATATTATTTATCAAGGCATCATTGCAGAAAAAAGTCTTTAAAATTTCTGAGGCACATAGTTATAAGATAAAAGTAAATAAAAAGATCTAACAGATGGAAACAGTGGGCAGTTAATTAAAACTATAGAATTGAAACTTTAGTAGCTGTTCCTCAGGTGTGAACAATTTTCTATGTCAATGATGGTCACAACTGGGTTTACATTTATGTATTGTCATATGTTCTATATTTATAAGTGTCTTAAGTTATAAATACATAATATTATAGGTTAACACATGCATATGAAAGGTATAATTTACCTATGATGAGATTGTGTGTATATATGTATGTGTATGCATTTCTGCATGTGCATGCCTATGTGTGAGTATATATAATTTATATAATAACAGTGGCATTCTTACAAAAATGTTTTAATGTCAAATACTCGTATTGGTAACAATTCACTCTGAACCGGCCAAAACTAAGTGTGTTAATTTGGATGGAACACATTCATCATTTACTCACTGAACCAGTTTCACAAGTTTTTGTCATAGATGAGATGGGCCTATTTCAGCACCAATTTGGAGGGAGTGGAAGAGGAGCAGGATGAATAGTTAAATAGTTAGCACATTGATTTAGGTAATTGCTAGCTAAATCAAGTCCCACCATTCTGAAACCAAAATAAATGACTTGTAGACCACTTTGGCTAGGTTAATAAGTCATATCAAGAGAAATGTTGACAGAAGAAACAAAGAGCTTTGATACTAAATCCTACAGAGAACAAGAGAGGGGTGTGTGTGTGTGTGTGTGTGTGTGTGTGTGTGTGTGTGTGTGTGTGTGTGTGTACCAATGTACCATAATCAACACCCTTTGAGACATTGTGCTGGTTAATTTTATGTGTCAACTTGACTGGACCACTGAGTGCCAAGATAGTTGGTTAAAAAATATCACTGGATGTATGATGTATCTGTTTTCTTTTCTTTTTTTTTTTTCTAAACTTTTTTTTTTTTTTTTTGAGTCGGAGTCTCACTCTGTCGCCCATACTGGAGTGCAGTGGCCGCTCCCGGCCACCGCAGCCTCGACCTGCTGGGCTCCGGCGATCCTTCCACCTCAGCCTTCCAAGTAGCCGGAATTACAGGCATGCGCTACCACGCCCGGCTGATTTTTTGATTTATTGTAGAGATGAGGTCTCGCTGCCCAGGCGGGTCTCGAACCCACGGGCTCAGGCAATTCACTCACCTCAGCCTCCCAAAGGCGCGGGATTACAGGCTGAGCCACCGAGCCCGGCTGATGTATCTGTTTTCAAACAGATTAGCATCTGCATTAATGGACTGAATATAGCAGATATTCCTTTCTAATGTACATGAGTATCATACAATACATGGAGCGCCTGAATAGTACCCAAAAACGATGGAGGAAGGTTGCATTCTTTCTACGGCTGACCAGTTAAGTTAAGACATCAATCTTCTGACCTAAGTGCTCCTGGCACTCAGGCCTTCAGAGTGGAACTAGAATTTCCTGCACTGGCTTTCAGGCCTTTACAATACAACACTGATCTTCCTGCTTTTTTAGCTTGCAGAGGACAGACCCTAGGACTTAGCCTTTATAATCACATGTCCCGTATTGCTTCTATTTTTCTGAAGAGCCCTGAATGACACATATATGAAATAAGTATTTTTGTATATTCACAATATGAAGAGTTAAGCTAGTTTCTGTAAGGATATTGGATTTTTTTTAAGAAAAAACATTTTATTTTTGGTTTGGTATTTTTCTAATATCCAAAGCTTCCCTAGAGTAATACTAAGCAGAAGTCATTATGCAAAATGGTCTAAAAATGAGGTTCTTTAATTTCTGAATTCTTGTGCCTGGAATACATGTTAAAAACATGTTTTTACCATATTTCTTTCTGTAGTAAACAGCCTTAAACGAAGAGAACAAAATCATTACTTTAGTGATCAAGGTAGGCTTCATTTCACTTTATGCCAGGGGTGTCAAAAATGTATATACATTTCAAGCAATGTTATCTATGTGTTACTTTTAATCTGCTATAATCAGAAGCATCTGAACACTGATGGCAACCACTTTGAGTACCCCTTGTAATTGCAGAAGTCAAACGTGACTTGTATTCATCTTTTGGTATATTATTACAATTTTTAAAGTTTTTCCTTTCTTGAAATGTATATACATTTCTTGGCACCCTTTGTATATTTAGAGCATAAAATGATTATCTGCTAAACTTCTTGAAATAACTAAATTATAGTTAGAGATCATCATGTGTTCCTAATTCATCTAACCATTCTACCTATAAGTCAATGTATTCTGGATTGTAAAGCATGCAAGGTAGTTTAAAATCAGTTTTTCTCCTTGATAAAAGTTAGGTAATCTAGGCAGCATAATAATTAAAAATAGCAAATTTTATCTTAGAAAATGCAATTCAATTTAATCATTTTATATTCAGTATTTCTAAGACAATGAAGAAAATTGCCCCCTGGCATATGAATGTCAATTTTAAGGTTAAGTGAGGGTACTTATTCCATATTTTGGATAGCTCTGATTGACAGAGAACTCATATTTGTGAAAAATTTTCCCTGTTAAAACTTCTCAGTTTTTCAGCTTTCATTCTGGCAATCTTCTAAATACTATTTACACTTTCATCTGCCTTTTACACTAGTTAGGAAAGCGTTTTAAACTAGTTAGAAAGGAGAATATTCAGTGAAAACTAAGATATATTAAAATGTTTAAGGATTAGTATAACAACTGTATTTATAAATATTTTCAAGCTATATATGATAACATAATTCAACAAAATATTAGTTGATGTTAAGTATTTTAAATTATCTTTATAACAAAATTAGTAATGTTGATATATTTTAAAAATTGACAATAATATGTGTTGGCAAGAATGTAGATCTGGAATTCTCATACACTGCTGGTAGAATTATAAGATAGTATCACTGTTCTTATTACTTATACTCTTACCATATGAACCAAGCTTCTTAAAAAGGAAAATAACAATATAGGCTTCCACAAAGGCTTGTACAGGAATGTTTCTACCACCGTAATTCATAACAACTTTAAAGTGTAAACAATTCTCCATCAACAGATAAGTGAAAAAAACAAATTTTTATACATCCATGAAATGGAATATTAATATGCAATAAAAATGAAATGTTGTTAAATGAAAAGATGAACAAATCTTACTAGCATTGTATTGAGAAGAAGGAGCGACCACTGTGCTATAGTTATGTTATCACTGTGCTATAGTTATGTTATCTGAGAGGGCACTCAGATTGACTAGAAAGAGGAGTAAGAACATTTTGGGTGATAGGACAATTCTATATCTTGTTTTGTTGGTAGATACAGTGGGGTATACAGTCGCTAAATCTTACGAACGTGAACACTTAAGTTCCGTTTTTTTTTATATTACATAAATTATACCTCAGTTGAAAGTTCTTATGAATGAAAATCCTCTTAACTCTACTTTCAAATTGTTTCACACAAAATGTAAAATATTCATTTCTATGTATTGAGATATTTTCCAGATTAAACATACCTCTGGAATTTTCCTCATAGAGTAATTCTCTGAAAGTGTAAAAATGTTAGGTTAAATATTTTAAAATTAAGGTATCAGCTTTAAACAAGACCAGTGAACTGCAGGGTAGTAGCAAAAATATTAAAATATAGCCGGGCTCGGTGGCTCAGCCTGTAATCCTGCATTTGGGAGGCTGAGGTGAGTGGATTGCTTAAGCCCGCGGGTTTGAGACCCGCCTGGGCAACTTGGCGAGACCTCATTTTACAAAAAATCAAAAAAATCAGCCGGGCATGGTGGTGCATGCCTGTAGTTCCGGCTACTTGGAAGGCTGAGGTGGAAGGATCGCTGGAGCCCAGCAGGTCGAGGCTGTGGTGGCCGGGAGCGGCCACTGCATTCCAGTGTGGGTGACAGAGTGAGACTCCAACTCAAAAAAAAAATAAATAAATAAAATAAAATAAAATAAAATATAGAGCTCTGAGGGTTTTTTTTTTTCACTTATTTGCTAGTTTTTTTCTGGACAATAGTAAATTTGCAAATTTTCTTTGTTATTTTTTTCTTTACTAAATGTATTTGTTACTTCAGTATTTTTGTCATTAAGTAAACTTCATTTAAGCCGGGCTCGGTGGCTCAGCCTGTAATCCTGCGCCTTTGGGAGGCTGAGGTGAGTGGATTGCCTGAGCCCGCGGGTTCGAGACCCGCCTGGGCAGCGAGACCTCATCTCTACAATAAATCAAAAAAAAATCAGCTGGGCATGGTAGCGTATGCCTGTAATTCCAGCTACTTGGAAGGCTGAGGCGGAAGGATCGCCAGAGCCCAGCAGGTCGAGGCTGCGGTGGCCGGAAGCGGCCACTGCACTCCAGTCTGGGCGACTGAGTGAGACTCCAACTCAAAAAAAAAAAAAAAAAAAAGTAAATTTCATTTATTGAGAATGTGATTACTTCAGAAACTATTAATTTTGGTATGTATGAATAAAGTTTGAATAAAATGAATAAATCAAACAAATACAACATGCAGTCTGGATAGTCATTCATGTCAAGACAACTAACATCTGAAAAAAATATGTTTTGGTTAACAATAAACCAGTCCCATAGACTAAAGACATCAGTATATTAGCCATTATTTATCAAGTAAATCTATAATAAGAAATGTATAAATGTTTATAATATAAAGAGTCAACTCAACATGACTGGCTCTCATCTTTATTATTTGGCTAAACTCTGCTTCTAATAATGTGTACATTTATTCTCATGTCTTTTAAAATAAAATCGGGTAGAATTAATCCAGAAAATAAACAATTACTGATTTAGATAAAACATATTCTTTTGGATTATGACACACTCTTATTTTCATTACTTCTCTGGACATCTAATTGTTGGGAATCTTTGTGTAAATTAATGTTACTTAGGGTCCTATGTGGTTAAATACAGTTAAGAAAAGTTTTTATTTGTCCAGTCATAGTGTTGATATTTAATTATTTTTAATATCAGGAGTACTATTTTCAAGATACAGTCCATTATTTTATAATCACCCACAGTACAGGAATTGATAAGTGAAATAGAACTGTGAATTAATTAACTAGTTAAATGATTTGCTCATCTTAGTGTATAACCGATTAGTTGATTTTTGATCATTTAAAAAATGTTAGTAATCAACTGCATCTGCCAGCTTTTTGCTATATCATATATAATTAAAAAGATTTACCAGAATTTATTCCCACTGGATTGATTAATAACTAGGCAAACTTTTAATAAGGTTCGCAGTTAGAGATTATTTTGCTTAGTCTTTTTTTAAAAGGTCTTTATGTAGAAATACTTGGCTAGCCGGACTCGGTGGCTCAGCCTGTAATCCTGCGCTTTGGGAGGCCGAGGCAAGTGGATTGCCTGAGCCCGCGGATTCGAGACCCGCCTTGGCAACTTGGCGAGACCTCATCTCTACAATAAATCAAAAACTACAGGAGTGGTAGTGCGTGCCTGTAGTTCCAGCTACTCGGAAGGCTGAGGCAGAAGGATCGACAGAGCCCAGCAGGTTGAGGCTGCGGTGGCCAGGAGCGGCCACTGTACTCCAGTCTGGGTGACAGAGTGAGACTCCAACTCAAAAAAAAAAAAGAAAAGAAAAGAAAAGAAAAGAAATACTTGGCTATAGCAAAATGTAAATACTTAAAGTAATACTTAAAGTGTACTACTTGATAAATACGCATACAGTAGAACCCCATGAAATAACATCCTCAGTCAAGATTAGGCAGTTTTTTGTTGTTGTTGCTGTTTTGGAGGGACTGTTTATAACAATGTTAATAAATGCCTATCTCAATTCTGTATCCTGTGGGGCAGCATTGTGAAATATTCTAGAGTTATGCATTGTACATCCTATACTACTCTTTTTTTTTTTCTGAGTTAGAGTCTTACTTTGTGACCCAGGCTGGAGTGCAATGGCACGTTCACCGCCACCCCAGCGTCGACCTGCTGGGCTCCTGTGATCCTTCCTCCTCAACCTTCCAAGTAGCCAGAACTATAGGCACGTGCTACAGTGCCCAGCTAATTTTTGTTTTAAATGTTTATTGTACTTTTGCAGTGTGTGACGTTGGTGAAGCCATGGAAGTTGGTGCTGGTGTTGCCTGGACAGGTGACACAGTGGTTCTGGCAAACTCCTGCTGGTAGGTGCCAACAGGGCAGTGGAGGCACCGGTGGGTGGTGGTGTAGTCATGGTGGCCCGGGGGAGCAGTGCACTGCAGGGGAGGAGTGCAATGGGGGGTGAAAGGACTTTAGCGCCAGTAACGACTCCACACCCAGCCAGAACCAAGAGATTTATTAAAAGGGGCAGTTACAGGAAGGGACTGTAACCATGGAAGAGCAAGAGAGAGAGACTGCAGGAAAAGGGTTGTATTTATTAGCCTGACAGTGACCGTAAGGGGCAGCGCTAGGTTTTATTGGAGGAGCAGCCTGGGAGCAGGGTGGGCAGACACCATGTTGCAGGCCCATTGGATGTATAACAAAGCTAGCTACATTATGGAAAATGATTGATGCATGCTAGGGGAACCATGAGTGAAGAAGCCAGAACCTAGGGCCTTTGTTATCTAGTGTGGTTTTACCACGTTTGGCACCATTTTGGGAGGTGCCCCTCTGGCTGTTTCCTGCACCCTTCATTCCCACCTTTTCTGTTTCTTTGGGGGAGGGGCGTCATTATTCTTTCTGGCTGCTTCTTGCTGGCCAGGAGCTTTGTGGGAGATGGGGGTAGAAGGGTACAGAACCACTCAGAACAGGGCCCAAAGATAGGTGCTGAAGGTGTAAATTTCTGCAGGTGAGAGTTCCATGAAGGTTCCTTGCAAATGTAGAACAGCGATTTGTTCCGACAAGTCTTCTAATGAGCATGAGGGCGGTAGTAACCAGCTGTCCTGGAGCAGACTGTGAAGGTAGATAGAGAACCTGGAAGAGAGCCTACCTAAATTAGATGAGAAGTTTGGTTGTTATAGCTCCTGATTTTCTACTGGAACAGGTTGGTAGCTATTATGTAACAGGAGGTTAAGGCTTTGATTTAAAAAGTTTGATTAAGCATTGTTGGAGAAATTTAAAGATATATGGGGCTATTAAATAAAAAATGCAAATTAGAATGACAGGGCCTAGGAGTGGGGCCAGCCAGGTGACAAGAGGGTGTTGTAATCAGGTGAAAGGAGAAGAGTCTGGCTGTTGGCGGCGCCATTGTAATTTATCACTTAGATGATTGAGGATGTTTAGGTTTTTTTTTTTTTACTAGGCATGGAAGAGAGAGAGAGATGGGGATAGAAACTCGAGATTGGCAGCCATATGGCTGGCAGTCCACTGTGGCCAGACATTGGGTATATGAGTGGTCCTTAGAAGTCCAGGACTTTTTAATAAAGAATCTCCAGCGAAATGGTGGGATGGGTGGAGTTGTTTTACCGTTGAGGTGGGTTAAAATTAATAGGGGAAGGAGGGTTAGGCTGATGAACATAGTGCTGTAAGGGGTGAATTTTTATAAAAGACACTTAGTAAGAATGAAGCTAGTTATAATGAGGAAGTATGTAATAGCCAACAAAGCTTTGGTGGTGGATGGCCGATTTGTAGGTGTTGACCAAGTAAGTAATATAGTAAGGAGGATGGCAATTAAGCCAAGAAAGGAAAGGGGCCAAGGGCTACAAGTTTTTTTGCGCTGAATCCAGGATGTTTGTTTGGATTTGGATTTGGATGGGTGGTGAGTCAGGACAAGAAGAAGGGGGAGTTTACGTCCCATACCTGAGGATTTATTATAGAAGGGGGTAAAGGAGGAAGTGAGCCAGTTGGGGAATTGTTAGTAGTTAGGAGGGCCAAAATGGGGTTGTTAAGGGCTGTACTTGGATTAAAGGTGATGGACGCCTGGAATTTTGCTAGAATGTCCCTGCCCATAAGAGCTACGGGACATTCGAGGCAGTATCAAAAAGGAGTGAGTGCCTGATCTTGTATCTGAAGATTTGCCTAGGGAGGGGATGGGATAGGCTGCTGTTTGTCCTTCAGTACAATGTCTGAGTGGTTGTTAATCGCTACACTGAGGCCAAAAGACTAAGTTAAGGTTTTTCTAGGTTTTTCTAGGTATCTTTCATTTTTTACTCCTGCCCTTGGAAATATTTTTATAATCCTGGGAAATGGGACGAAGATTATTTTTTTGTATCTACTTTCTGCTGAGATGGGGCCATAGCGAAGTCTCTACCTATTTATTTTTAAGGACATGAACAGGAAATGGCAGAACCTTGAAGCAAATGCTATTTGGATCTAATAAAACATCAAGTGAGAGCATAGGCAAAGATTATTAAGTAAACGATGATGAAAAGAGTTATTGTCCCAAAAAACAATGTTGGAAAAGTGAAAGTTCCGTAAATTGTATATATTTATTAACGTAAGTTGAAATTTTTTTTGTAAATTATCTATAGTTGTATTTTAACAAGGAAATATAGCCACTTTGATAGAAAGTCTGAAGAAAGATTGAAAACATTAGAGACATGTAGTTAGGTTATAGCTTAAATTGAGAATTTAAAACAGGTAATCATTGGCAAGAGAAAACAGTTTCCTTTGTTTTTATAATATGTCTGATATGTTTTTACAATAATTGATATGTTAAGAGTGAAGCCCTGGTTATTCTGCCACTCATCCTATGTTGGATAGTAATCCTTGTGCCTGGAAGGAGATTTTAAAGTTTGTTGGCAATTTGGCAGTGTTGTTAGTGAAATTAATTTACCTGGCCTTTAGGCAATTTAGAAGGGGGTGGGGTAGGTATGGTTTTTGGAGTTTACTGTTTATCTCACCCTAGAGACTGAATTAAGAACTTGAAGAGTTTAAGTACCAAAGTTTTTAAAAGCATGTTATAACACAAAATCACAGTAGTTATTGTAAAAGTTATTTATTTAGCCAAAATGATAGTTTAATGATTTTGAAAAGAAAAAAATCTCGCTCTTTTGTAACAAAGACAGTGGGGGGAGGGCTAATTGAATTTTGTTTCTTTTTTTTTCCACTCTGTTGTTTAAAGGAGAAAAATTTTTTTGGAGATTGTTAATTAAGAAGCTCATGTTCTGGTCTTTAGTAGCATGTAGGCCTAGCATTAGTGTAATTGATATGTAAGGGTCAGAGTTGCCTTTTCATGGGGCTATGGTTTCGCATCCCCAGGTAGCGCAGTGAAACTGCTGGGGTTTGTGGCAGTGTTGTTCTCCCGTGTCAGGGCAGACATAGAATTTGACGTTTTTAAGTTGAATTTTGTCTTCCAGGCTGCCATAACTACATCCCTATCCTCTAGTGGAAGAGCCTTCCCATCCCTCTGGGACGATGGACAGGCTGGGCCATAATTTTCAGAGATCAAAGTTAAATACTGGCTGCCCGTGTCCGAGGTATGTGGAGACTACAGTTTGTGTAGTGGTGTTTATTATTTTCCAAGAAAAGTTACCCGGCGCATAATATGGGTGAGGTTGGTAAGTTTGAGTTAACGGAAGGATTAGAAAGAAGAGGGTAGTGATTTTGAAGGTAAGACCAGGGGTTATTTTGGTAGCTAAAGAAGGCATTTGACAAGGACAAAGCTTGTGACGATTAGGAGATAGGTAACGGCGAACAGAATTTTTGCCGCAGACAGCCAGCTTGTGGGTGCTGAGCAGGTGGGTGACATTGGTGGAGCCATCGAAGTTGGTGCTGGTGTTGCCTGGACAGGTGATACAGTGGTTCTGGCCAAACTCCTGCTGGTAGGTGCCAACAGGGCAGCGGAGGCACCCGTGGGTGTTGGTGTAGTCGTGGTGGTCTGGGGAAGCAGTGCACTGCAGGGGAGGGGCACAATGGAGGGTGCTTGGAAAAGCCAGGGCAGGGGAGCATTCTCCCCAGGGCACCCCATGCCCTCGAGGTCTGGCACAGAGTTCAAGGCCCTTCCCCACCAGCCTGTGACTTCCCACAACCCTTGGTCCACCACAACTCGGGGGGGGGGAGGTCCAAGCAAAAACACATGGTCTCCTGGAGGCCAGGAAGAGCACTTGGTGGAGAAGGTCACGAGGCAGATTCAGACTGAACTGATGTTGGCTTCAGCAATGCAGGGACTGCCCAGGCCACCTTGATGGGAGCCATTTTCAGGGAGCAGTGGGGTTGACGGTGTGATTAGAGGAGCTCAGGGTAGAAGGGGTGGAGTGGAGTCGGTGTGGCCAAACTCTCTACAGGGTTACTGAGGAAGGGGAAAAACATGACCGGAGCCCGAGGGTGGGGGCTTTGAAGGTGGGCATTCTTGCTTTAGAATGGGAGAATTCAGAGCAGCTGGTAAAAGCTCAGGGGAGTATCTGGCGACACAGCAGTCTCCATGGGACTGAGGACCACCTCGCCTCTGGTGACAATACAGACAGATAGATACTGAGGGGACGTATGGAGGGGATGCAGTGTCAGCAGCTGAGGGGGGTAAAGGGCTGGTGAGTGAGGAGGGGGAAGGGATTAGACGAAGAACTGGGCAGGACTGGGTACCCTGAAGGGGGGCTCCAGTTGAGGTGAGTCTGCCCTGATTTGCCCTGCCCCCACACTCCTGTATCTTCCTCATTCTTCCAACCTCCCTTATAGACTCTGCTCAAGGCCTTCTGCTCCCAGAAGCCCTCCCCAGGCCTTGAGGATCTGGTAGCTCCCCCTGGTGCTCAGTAAGCTCAAGACCATAATGGCGATCCCTGTCTTAGTGTACGGCACAGTGCTGGGCATCCACGTCCATCTGATGGTGCCAGGTTTTCTGACCTGGGAGGTTGGCTATGTGGAGATGAGAGGGATTCAGGGAAAACGTGTCTGAGCAGTCAGCCCTGCCCCTTAGGGTGGGCAGATGGGGAAAACCTCACCTTTGGTTTCACAGTCCTGGAAGGAGGCAATGCCCTTGTGCTTGGTAAGCAGCCCACCTCCACAGGGAAAGCAGCTGGTACACCCAGGCTCAGGCTGGTAGGTGCTTACAGGGCAGGCCTGGCAGGGCTTCAAGCCATTGATGGAGAAGAAGCCTGGAGAGCATTGACCTGGAAGTCAGATGTCAAAGTTCAGGCGATGGGTGGGATGCCGCAGTCACTGAGGCTGTGGGTGGCCTCAGACCCTTGCCTTCCCCAGGAAAAGACATCAGGGCAACAACGGCCGGGAGTGGGGAGAACATAGCTCTCTGGGAGTCCTAGCGCTTAGTCTGGATGCTGCCAGCAGTTGACTGTGCAGACTTGGCCAAGCCTGATATTTCTCCCGCCAGGAAGAAGGGCTGGGGGTGACAGAGCAAGTGGCATCAGGTACAGTAGGTCACACCTGTATTCCCAGCCACTTGGGAGGCTGAGGTGGGAGGATCACTTGAACCCAGGAGTTCGAGGAAGCAGTGAGCTAGGATCATGTGCTGCTGTACTACAGCCTGGGTGACAGAGTGAGACCCTGTCTCCAGGAAAGAAAAAAGAAGAGCAGGTGGCCCAGCTGCTGATGGGGACCCCACGTGTGGAGCAGAGGCTCTCCCCAGGGGTAGGCTGCACCAGTGTCATTGCAGGAGGAACTGCCCAGCTCAGCTCCGGGTTGCTGCTGCCTCGTCTGTCAGCAGGGCTGGGTCAGAGAAAGAGGGAAGGTCTGGGGAGGGCACCACTGGGACAAAGGGAAGGGACTACAGGAAAGCCAATTTCAGCTCAATATAAAGAATGTTCTAGACTAGGTGACTCACACCTGTAATCCAAGCATTTTGGAAGGTCAAGACAGGAAGACTGCTTTAGGTCAGGAGTTTGAGACTAGCCTGGGCAACATAGCAAGACCTTATTGTTGCATATAGAAAAAGTGTTCTGTCTTTCCAGCAGGAAGTCAGGATGCAGAGGCTATTCTGGCATTAAGCGGGAGTGGAGAGGTGTTTTCTCAGCCCAGACCCTGGAATTCTCTCAGTTTCTAACCAAAGGATGATTCTCCCACCAGTGGCTACTCTCTGCTCTAACAGTGGCCAATTTTCAGGGGTGGGTACCACTCTCCTGGAGGGGGCATAGGTCAGGGAGCAGCCAGAAGCCTGCAGAGACTCAGAGCTGGGCTCTGAGGTCTTCTGTTCCCTGGAGAAGACTGGAAATCTCTCTTGCCTAGGACCCCACTCTGCCTCCCTCACAGCATCACACTCCTCAGGGTTCTGAGCCTTTCTTTCCCCGTGCATTCTCTTGGGTGAACCCCATAATGACCTGGGAAGGGAGGATGGCGGGGAGACTCTGAATCCTTTCACAGATGGGGATAAGTTGATGGAGTAGTAAATGAAAAAGCTCTTTGCAAACTGGATTGTGCTCAGTAAATTGAAAAGTGTTTCCTAAAAGAAGAAAAATTCTATTGTAGAGAGTAGGTTTCACAAGCTTGCCCAGACTGGTTTTGAACCCATGGGCTCAGGCACTCCCGATGTGCTAGGATGGTAGGATGAGCCATTGTCAATACTACTGTTAATTAATTGAACCTAAGTTACTTCTTATATGTGCCGTGTGTGTGTGTGTGTGTGTGTGTGTGTGTGTGTGTGTGTGTGTGTGTGTGAGAGTGTGTATGTAAAACATTAAAAATAGAGTAAGGCCAATAGCATGTATAGTATACCTTAGAAGTTTGAGTAACATGATATCTTCCTTTACAATTTTTTTCATCTAATATTATATTTGTTTGTGAGCTATAGTAATTTGTCTTATTTTATTTTTCATGTGTATGTATATGCATATATATATATATATATATATATATATATATATATATAGAGAGAGAGAGAGAGAGAGAGAGAGAGAGGGAGGGAGGGAGAGAGAGATATTTCGATGGCAGTAATTCCTTTGATCTGTTTTGAAAATTTTTTATTATTATTCTTATAAAGATGTAAGGTACAATTCAGGGTTAGGTATACAAACATTGATCATGCAGGTACCCTTGTTGATGAGGTATGCCCCTCCTGCCCTTAGCAGTTTCCCTCAACTGCCAATCCCACCCCCTCTCCCCTGACAGTTTCCCAATACTGCCAATCACTTTCTTATAGCATTATAATTGTTCAAGGTGCAATTATGAGTGAGAACATATGGTTCTCTGTTCTTTGTTTCTGTGATAGATCACTGAGTATGATCGACTCTAAATCCATCCAAGTTGCTGTGAAGTGCATATGTTTGTCCTTCTTTATTGCTGCATAAGATTCCATTGTGTATATGTACCACATTTTTTTAATCCAATCCAGCTTCGAAAGGCAACATGGTTGGTTCCATGTTTTTACTATTGTGAATAGAGCTGCAACAAACATACGTGTGTAGGTATCTTCTTTGTAGAATAATGTGAGTTCCTCTGGGTATAATACTAATAGGGGAATTGCTGGGTCATATGGAAGGTCAATTTCTAGTTCTTTCAGAAATTGTCACACTATTTTCCAGAAAGTTTGTACCAGTTTGCATGTCCACCAGCAGTGTAGAAGCGTTCCCTTTTCTCCGCATCCCCGCCAGCATCTGTTGTTTGTTTTATTAATGATGGCCATTCTTACTGGAGTTAGGTGATATCTCAGTGTGGTTTTGATTTGCATTTCCCTGATGTTGAGTGAAGCTGAGCAGTTTTTCATGTGTTGTTGGCTGCCTATATATTTCATTTTGAGAAATATCTATTCATGTCTTTTGCCTACTTTTTAAAGGGTCTGTTTGTTTTTTCCCCTTCAGTGCATTTGAGTTCTTTGTAGGTCCTAGATGTTAGGCCTTTGTCAGATATACAGTTGGCAAACACATTTTCCCATTCTGTGGGCAGTCTCCCTGCTCTCTTGATGGTTTCTTTTGCTTTGCAGAGCTCATTAATTTGATGAGGTCCCACTTGTCTACCTTACTTCTTAAGGTATTAGCCTTTAGGGTTCTGAATAGGAATTGGTTCCCAGTTCCAATTTCCATAAGCATGTCTCCTGCATTTTCTAAGGTTCTTATAGTTTGAGGTTTTATGTTTAGGTCTTTGATCCATTTAGACTGAACTTTTGTGTATGGTGATAGGTAGGATTCTTGTTCCAATCTTCTGCATGTGGTCAGCCGGCTTTCCCAGGCACCATTTACTGAATAGTTTCTTCTCTCCCCAGTGGTTGTTGATGGAGGCTTCGTCAAAGAAGAGTTGGTTGAGGAATTGAGGCTTTGCGTCTGGAAGCTCTATTCTGTTCCATTGGTCTATGTGCCTGTTCTTGTACCAATACCGGACTGTTTGATTACTGTAGCCTTGTAGTAGAATTTAAAGTCTGAAGTGTGATACTTGTTGCTTTGTTTCTCTTGCTAAGAATTGTTTTGGGTATTTGTGGTCATTTATGGTTCCATATGAATTTCTGTATTGTCATTTCCAGGACTGAGAAGAATGATGCTGGTAACTTAATGGGTATTGAGTTGAATCTGTAGATTGCCTTTGTTAGGATGGACATCTTAACAATGTTAATTCTTCCTGTCCATGAGCATGGAATATTTTTTCATTTGTTAGTGTCTTCTTGGATTTCTTTGAGACGGGTTTTGTAATTCTCATTGTAAAGGTCTTTCATATCTCTGGTTAGGAAGATGCCAAGGTATTTCATTGTTTTGGTGGCTATTGTGAATGGGATTGTGCTATTAATGTGGGTTTCTGCCTGCTTGTTGTTGGTATATAGAAATGCAACTGACTTTTACACCTTTATTTTGTACCCTGAGACTTTGCCAAAGTCCTTTATCAGTGCATGCAGGTTTTTGACAGATTATCTTGGATTTTCAAGATATAGGATATCATATCATCAGCAAAGAGAGATAACTTTAGTTCCTCTTTTCCTATTTGGATAGCCTGATTTCCTTCTCTTGTCTAATTGCCTGAGCTAGGACTTCCAACACAATATTGAACAAGAGGGATGAGAGTGGGCAGCCTTGTCTTGTTCCAGTTTTCAGCGGAAATGTTTCTAGTTTCTGTCCATTTAGCAATATGTTAGCTGCGGGTTTGTCATAGATGACACTTACTGTTTTGAGGTATGTTCCTTCCATACCTAGGTGTTTGAGGGTTTTTATCAAGAAGGGATGCTGGATTTTATCAAAAGCTTTTACTGCATCTAATGAGATAATCATGTGGTTCTTGTTTTTACATCCGTTGATGTATTTAATAACATTTATGGTTTTGCGAATGTTGAACCAGCCCTGCATCCTGGGGATGAAGCCTACTTGTCATGGTGGACGATTTTTGAGGTGTGTTTTTGAATCTGATTTGCTAGAATCTTGAGAATTTTTGCATCTGTATTCATAAGGGATACTAGCCTGTAGTTCTCTTTCTTTGTTGGGTCTTTACCCGGTTTGGATATCAGTGTAATGTTAGCTTCGTAAAATGATTTGGGGAGAATTTCATCTATCTAAACTGCCTGGAATACTTGCAATAGGATTGGTATCAGCTCCTCCTTGTATGTTTTGTAGAATTCTGCTGGAAAGCCATCCGATCCAGGGCTTTTCTTTGTAGGTAGTTTTTGTATGATAGATTCAATTTCCTGGGTTGATATTAGTCTATTTAGTATCTCAATGTCTTCTTGTTTCAACTTGGGTAAGTTGTGTGGTGTCAGAAAGTCCTCCATTACATCTAAGTTATCAAGTTTGCTTCCATATAGGTTTACATAGTAATCTCTGCTAATCCTTTGCATTTCTTCAGGGTCAGTTGTGATTTGATTTTTTTGTATTTCTGATTGTGTTTATTTGGGCGTTTTATCTTTTTCTTGATCATTCTGGCTAGGGGTCCATTAATCTTGTTAATTCTTTCAAAGAACCAGCTTTTTGTTTTGTTGGCATTTTCTATGATATTTTTGTCTTCTATATCCCATATTTGGGCTGTTATTTTTGGGATTTGGATTCTCTGCTAAGTTTGGGTTTTGGTGATCTTCTCTTTCCAGCTCTCTTACGTGATTCTGTTAAGCTCTCCACTTGTGATCTTTTCATTTTCTTGATGTGTGCTCATAGAGACACAAATTCCCCTCTTAGAAATGATTTCATGGTATCCCAGAGGATTTGATAGGATTTTTCTTCATTTTTATTTGTTTACAGGAATCTTTCAATTTATTCTTTGATTTGAGTGTTGACCCAGTCGTTGTTCAGCATCATGTTATTTAATGTCCATATCTTTGTGGTCTTCGGGGAAATTTTGTTGGTGTTGATATTTATTTTTATTCCACTGTGGTCTGAAAAGGTACATGGCAAGATTTCAATCTTATAAAATTTGTTTATGTTTGATTTATGACCAATGCTGTGGTTGATCTTGGAGTAAGTTCCATGTGGTGATGAGTAGAATGTATATTCTGTGGTTGTTGGGTGGAGTGTTCTGTAGGTATCAATTAAGCCCATTTGTTCAAGAGTCTCATTGAGGTTCTGGTCTCCTTGCTGATTTTTTGTCTTGATGATCTGTCTAGGGTTGTGAGTGGGGTATTAAAGTCCCTAGCTATGATAGTGTTAGAGTCAGTCTCTTTTGTAAGTTTGCCTAGAAGCTGCTTTAAGAACACTGGTTCTGATATGTTAGGTGCATATATGTTTAGGATGGATATTTCTTGTTGATGGATTGAAACTTTTATCATTATATAGTGATCTTTGTCATCTTTTTTGACTTTTGATAGCTTAAAGGGTATTTTGTCTGAGATTAAGTTTGCAACTCCAGGTTTCTTTTGTATTTCGTTCAACTGATAATTTGTTTCTCATCCTCTTACTTTGAGTCTGTGAGTGTCCTTTCTGGTGAGATGAGTCTCTTGGAGACAATATATTGTTGCCTCATGATACTTAATTCATTTTGCCATTCTATGTCTTTTCAGTGGTGCATTTAGTCCATTAACATTCAGGCTAATTATTGAAATGTGAGGGTTTGTCTTTGTCATGATGTTCTTATAGAGTTGTACTTATTTGTTTATGTTCTTTCTTTTGGTGCTTTGGTTCATGTGTGTTTTCAATCTTTTTTCTGTACTCTTGTTGTTCTTTTTCCCTTTTCTTCTGTGTTTAATACTTTCTTAAGAGTTTCTTGTGAACTGGAGGCAGCATAAGTTCTTAGGGATTGGATGTCTGGGAAAGATTTTAATTCTCCCTCACTGATAAAACTTAGCTTGGCTGGGCAGGTTATTCTTGATTGAAACTGTTTATTGTTGAGAACTTTCAATATTGGACTCCAAGCTCTCCTAGCCAGAAGTGTTTCTGTAGACAAATCTGCTGCTATTCTGATTAGTCTTCCCTGGTAGGTAGTCTGATCTTTTTCTCTTGCTGCTTTTAGGATTTTTTCTTTTATACCCTCTTTGTTCAGGTAGATTATTATGTGTCTAGGAGTTGGTCTTCTCATTTGTTGTCTTGCTGGGCGTCTCTGAATCTCTTGTGTTTGAATTTTCACATCTTTGATGAGGTGAGGGATGTTTTCTTAAATAATTTCATGGAATGCTTGTTCCAGGGTGATCTCTGTCTCTCTGCCTCAAGAAGTCCAATTACTCTTGAGTTTGTTCTCTTGAAGTAATTGCTCATCTCTTGAAGGTTTTGTTCTGTCTTTTTAAGCTTCTTTTCTATGTTTTGATAGTTTTATTTAGTTCTATATTTTGGTCTTCAAGTTCTGAGATTCTGTCTTCTGCTTGGCTAATTCTGCTTTCCATGCTATTAGTTTGTTATTTATTTCAGTCACAGTATTCTTTACTGCCATTGTCTCAGTTATCAACTCCTTCCTATTTTCCTCTTGTATCTCCTCAGTTCTTATTATTGTGTCTATTAATGTCTTGATATCTGGGTTTGTAGTATGTGATCAGTCATTCTGGGGGCTCTTCATTGTTTGTATTTCAAACTCTGTTTTCTCAATATCTTATCTCCCAGGGGTCTGTGTGAGACCTATATTCTTCTGTTTTTTCTTCATTTGTGTAGATTTGCCTCCCCACTTTTTCTATTCTTCCCCCACCCCTTTGTCTTCTTTAAATCTGTTGTTCAAGGGTGGCAGTATTGCTTTTACTTCTGTTTGCTCAATCTCCTATTCTTCCTTATGTGAATCCTCTGGCTTTGTTCACTTCTGAAGCTGAACTGTAGGTTGGGGGTTATATGTTTTGCAGTTTTGAGATCTATTGGGGGGGGCTGTGATTCAAAATATATCTGCAGATCCCAGTATCCATCAACAGGTGTGTGGATATGCTGGATCCCGCTTTCCACTGCCTTGTAATCTGTTCATGAAGTGGAGGTATTGGTTTGCTCCCTGAAAGTAAAATGATGTAAGAAAACAGAAAGACATGGAAGGCGGGGAGCAGAGGTTGGAGACAGAGGAGAGTAAAGGGGAAAACAGACAAAGGTACCTGCTAATAAATGAAAATAGACTTGAAGACAGATAAGAGTAAGAGAAAATAAAAACAAACAGTTAGAACAACAATAACAAAAAACAACCCAGTGGCAACAACAAACAAACTAGGACATACACTCATACAAACACACAAGCTGACCAACCTTCCTGTGATGTATTAATCCCTTACACAAGTTGAGGTCTTAAATCCCAAGTTGGAGGTTGGGAAGAGCTGCATGAGGGAGGCACTGCAGGTCTTTGCCTGGTCACAGGGCTCCAGATGATCTCAGGTTCTACTACAACTGGGTCCAACTAGGGGAGGTGGAGTGCGAGACTGCTGGGTGCTGTAGAATGATGTGTCACGCACTGCTTGGGCCTCTTTCTCTTTCTTTGTTTTTAGTCCCCAAGCTGGAGGCTGCTCAGAGCTGGGTGGAGCTCAGAGGTAATGCAGATCTCGGCCTGGTCTCAAGCTCCAGCTGTTCTCTGGTCCCACTGTGGTCAGGGGCGGTAGGGGGAGGCGAAGTGCGAGACCGCCCGGCGTTACTCATCAGCATAGTGCTCAGAGTGACTGGGAGTGGGGTAGCATAGCCCACAAGGGAGCCCGGGGCTCCACGGGCAGGGAACCATGGGCCTCCCCAGGCAGTGGAGACTTGAGGCAGGACTGGGTGCAGGGAGCCTGGAGCTCCATGGATGGCAGTGGCTTGGGGCAGGGTGGGGCACTTTAGTCAGGGATGGAGCCTGTAGCTCCGAGGGCTGGGTGCCAAAGTCATCCATGGGAGCAGCGGCTTGATGTGGGGCTGGGCACTTCAGCCAGGGAGGGGGTTCAGAGCTCTGAGGGGCGGTGCTGTGGGCCTCCATGAAGGCAGCGGCTTGAGATGGGGCTGAATGCTTCAGCCAGGGAGGGGGCCCGGAGATCCGAGAGGCAGATGCTGAGGGCCTTGAGCAGACAGTGGCTTGAGGCAGGGCTGGGCACTTCAGCCAGGGAGGGGGCCCGGAGCTCCAAGGGGCAGATGCTGAGGGCCTTGAGCAGACAGTGGCTTGAGGCAGGGCTGGGCACTTCAGCCAGGGAGGGGTCCCAGAGCTCCTAGGGGTGGGCACCAAGGGCCTACCATGGAGGCAGCAACTTGAGGTGAGGCTGGGCACTTCAACCAGTAATGGAGCCCACAGCTCTGAGGGGTGGGTACCAGGGTCCTCCATGGGGTGCAGTGGCTTGAGACAGAGCTGGGCGCTTCAGCCAGGGAGGGGGCCTGGAGCTCCAAGTGGTGAGTGCCAAGGGCCTCCACCATCAGCAGTGGCCCTGGGACAGGCAGGGCACTTCAGTCAGGGTTGGAGCCTGCAGCTCCGAGGGGTGGACACTGCAGGCCTCCACAGGGCAGCAGCTTGAGGCAGAGGGCCTGTGAAAGGGGGCTTAAAAAAACATCTACAATATCAAAAATTAAACTAAACATGTACTCAACCTTTGCACAGTTAAAAAAAGTTCCCTTCCTGGAAACTGGCAACAGCACTTGCTGGTTAGGTTAAACTGTTTAACAGCTTTTTTTTTTTCGCTTCTTTGAACCACACTTGCATTGCTTGAAAGGGACCTAGGCCTCCAGGATGTTGTGGTTTGGCCCACTTGGAAAGTCCCAATGTGGTTAAGCCCCACTTAAGCAAGCCCCTACAGCTAATGAGGGCCCCTGGCTGTGGGACTGTCATGTCCAACAGGCAAGTGGCCACCGGCCTGGCTCTTGACTAGATAAACCCTCTCCTTTTTATAACTTGTACTTTTGGTGTTGGTGTCTGTGAATTAAGCACTCGGTCCCTATTTCAGGCCTAGAACTCCAATGGGTGGGCACCGAGCTGTGTGGCTTGAGGCGGGGCTGGGCACTCCAGCCAGGGATGGGGGCGAGGTAGTGGCTTGGTGCCAGGCAGAGCAGTGTAGCCAGCAAGGGAACCCAGAGCCCCCCAAGGTGAGAGCTGTGGGCCTCCACAGGCAGCAGCTGCTTGGCACCAGGTGAGGCAGTATAGCTGGGGAGGGAGCCAGGAGCTCCACATGGCCAGGGGCCCAGGCCTGCCTGGGGCGAAAGAGCAGCAGTGGCTGAGGCCGCAGGAGCCAGGTGGTGCGTGCCACCAAGGGCCTCCAGGCCTTGGACTGGTGTGGCTGGTGGGGGGGTAGGAGGGGGAAGCAAGTGTCTTTATGGGAACTCACTTCCACAGAGAATCTTACAGTCCCACCTGTGCCACTGCCATCTTACCAGAACTCCTGAAATGTTTTAAAGTGTGGATTCATGTCCATTGAACGTTAATCAGAACAAGATGTAACACTTTTTATCCAAAAGTAAAGTGTTTCATAAGTCTTTAAAAAATAATGGGTATATGTCATTATATTCTAGTCAAATGTTTATATGAAACAATCAATTAAATACAGAAAATTCTCTACCTCATGATAAAAACTAGAGAAAATAATCACAGAATTTAACTAGTTTCAAGGTAAGAGAAACAACTTCATTAATGACATTTTTATTGTTTTGTATGATATAAATAGTAAATAAAATAAAAAAAAGAATGTATTTTAAAAGATAGAGTAGGAAATCTAACATATGTCCTTTATTTATTGTTGTAATAAGAAACACTACTGTACCAGATATCTCTAAAAGTTGCATGAATTTAATGTGATTAAATTTTAAAGGAGAAAAAACTTAAAACTATATATTTTATAAAGAAGTTGGCATTCCATAGAAAATTTCCAAATGTGTTCAATATAGATATAACATGAAAAGCATTCTATTTATGTATCTGTGTCCTGGCTTAAACTGTTTCTTACCTATCTTCTTTGCTGGTTGCCCGATTGTTATTGCCAACATATAAAAATAAACAAGAGTTTTAGTTCTTAATGGTTCTTCTGTCTGTTTCTTATTCTCAGCCTATTATCCTAATCCTTTCTTTGTACGTTTGTTATTATTATTTTCAAAAGCCAATTGTGATAGGAGACGTAGCATTTTGGATTCAGGTGAAGAAAAGATTAGCTGGAATACAGAAAAAGCTTTCATGTGTATAATCTGAGAGAGAGGAGCATGGGAAGAGAAAACAAAGATAGGGCATCTAAATGTGATTGTGACAGTCTTGTTTAAAATTATCCTGATTACTACAGTGCATTTCAACCAGAGCAGAGATTTTTATTTGTTCAACACATTTATCATAAATAGCTTTGAGAAAGTTTGTTTATCCAAGCCAGTGCCTAAAAGTTTTATTTCATTTAAATATACTAGGGAAATGAAGGAGAATTAACTTTGAGAGAAATTACATAGGTCTATTAGAAAAGCATATTTGAGCATAAACTAAGTTTGAATTAAATAAATAAGGGCTTTATTTTCAACATGGAAAGAGACTCCAGAGGGCTTCTTTAGGTTTTAGAATGTCAAGCAACAGTGAACTCTGATTAAATAAAACCAGCTAGGTAAAAAATATTTTTAATGACCACTTTTAAGACTTTATGAGTAAATAATTATTATTCTCATTGTATGTGTTTGCCATGCATACAAAGCAGGTGATCTAAAGTGATGAGGTAAAATTGCAAAAGATGTTGTAGTAAGCTGTGAATATAATAAAGAAATAAATGAGGTTCAATGAATGAGTTTATTATTACACAGAAGCGATGTGGTTACCTTCTACCTTAGAATGAAGTAATGACAACAGTAGCGGCAACAATGGTGATCAAAATAAGTACACTAGTTAATATTTATGAAGCACTTATGTGCCTCAAATACTCCTGTTTTATCTGTTAATTCTTTTTTTAATTTACGATAATTTATGAAATAATATTACTTTTAATTCATTTTAAAAATGAAGAAATACAGGTATGAAAATGTTAATTAATTTTTGTAAGATCTTAATAAGAGCTAGGATATACTGGAGCTTAGGCATTGAGCCCAGGAAGTGTGGTGCCAGAGGTGCACTTTAACCCCTGTGATACATAAAATTTGATTCTTTAGCTCCATAATTCCTTTATGAGATGTCTTTGTTTTTGTATTATACAGACTTTTCTACCTTATTGTTTTTTCCCATGGACAAATCCTACTTTCTTTTCCTGTTTTCATGAACGTTACACAACCCTACATACATGAATGGCTTTTACATATTTTGTTTCAGTGACTTCCAGTGCAAATTTGCCATGTGCACTCCGCTAAGTCCATCTTACCATTTCTTACTTGTAACCTAATATTTTCCTCTAAACATACGACACTCTAGTTATTCTGGATGACTCTGTGCTTCAAAACATAGACAAATATGATTACCCAACACTCAAACATGTATTTATAATATTCTTTCAATCTATCATCTCTGTTTCCTTCATCTGATTGTGAAAATATAAACTTAGCACAATTGCCAGTCTCCTGTGTTTTTTCCTAAATATATGTCGGATTTGGTAGTTCCTTTTCTGTTCTAGCTGCTCTTCTTGCCTATATACTTGTAGCACTTTTTCTACTATACTTTCATTGTTATATCTTTAAGTTTATAAAAAATCAAATATCCTTGGAGTCTGTAACTTTAAGGCCATGAAACAAAGATATCAAAACCCAATAAACTGTCAGACCCTGAACTGCACCTTCATCTAGGTCCTCTTAGGGAACACTCACTCAGTCACTGCCTAGGGATTGTAGGGGGAGGACAAGAATGAATTAGCCCCAGTTCAACCCAACCCATAGTATTTTTCCAAGAATACCAGCATGACTTAGTACCTCTACCTCTCAAGATAGAATGTATGAAAATGTTCAAAGCTAGATAATTATGCTCTGAGAGAGTAAATCGAGAGTTCCCACTGGTGTCTAAGGGCATCATTCTTCACTCTGCACGAAGCCAGAGGACTCCACTATGGAAAATTTAAGGTTCATGGAAGCTGTGTTATGATGTTGTAGAAATATATCTTCTCACTCTATATAATCAATACAATTGTAATAAAATTGCCCCAGGACTTTGTAATACTTTATAAAAATACTCTAAAACTTGTATGGAAGATATAATGGCCAAGAATGTACTCAAAACTGAAAATAGAAAATAGACATAATTAAGTATAAAAACTGATGGCTTAATTTTGCCCAGAAAATAAATAGACCAGAAGAACTAAATAGAAAATATAGAAAGAGACTCATGCACATATAAAGAGATAGATACAATTCAGGTCACATTTCTAATTACAGTCAATTCTGCTATAACGCTTTTCTTTACAACAAGAGTATGTTCCAATGCGACTTATATATTACAAAACAATTTGAGCATAATGCGAATTTTCTGTTTGCTTATGTATTATTTCATCCCAGAGAAGTACTATATAAGTGTAGCTAACTGCACTCAGTAGAATGGAGTCTCACAGAAATACATAAAACACACTCACACACTCATTTCAATTTTAGCTACCTTGGTTCCTCATAAGCCACACCCATCCACATCTGGAATTAAAATTTTTCATATGATTTCAGAGACCCCTCTTCCACCATTTCACAATAATTCAAAAGTTGCAACTATTTCAATGCTCACTTCTACAAAGTACTTCATTGTTCTGTCATATTTATGTTTGTTAAACATCTAGCATAGATAAAACTATGAAACTGATTTATTATATTTAATTATGCTTTTTTTTTCTCTGTATTATTGATGAGGATTTTTGGTGTGTTTCTTCTAACCTAATTTTTCCAGTAGTCACCTTGTTTTTTTATTGGGCAATTTTGCATAGCACAGTGATTTTAAAAAGTACTATGTCACATTACAATAGAACTGACTGTATATGGTTCAGAGAATTGGTTATTTTTTGTAAATAGTTATATCTGTAAATAATATTGTAGATGACACTATTCAAAAAAATCTCCATGATTAAATATTACATAAAAAACAAACAATAAAGTAAACAAATATAGACAAAACACAATAAAAACAATTAGATAATATAAGAAAATATATTTTAGCCCTGAGATGAGAAAACAAAACAAATAAATGCATACATAAATGCACACATACAAACACACAAACAAACATAAACTAGTTCCTCAGAAAGACACAAAACCCAGAAGGCATAAAGGTAAAGACTAACAAAATGATATCCTAAACATGAAATTCTTGCATAAGGTAGAAAGTTTCATTATCCAAATTAACATTTTGATGAAGCTAGGTTCGGTGGCTCAGCCTGTAATCCCACGCTTTGCGAGGCTGAGGTGAGTGAATTGCCTGAGCCCTTGGGTTCGAGACCCGCCTGGGCAACTTGGAGAGACCTCATCTTTACAATAAATCGAAAAATCAGTCAGGCATTGGTACTGCATGCCTGTAATTCTGGCTACTTGGAAGGCTGAGGCGGAAGGATCTCCGGAGCCCAGCAGGTAGAGGCTGCGGTGGCCGGGAACAGCCACTGCATTCCAGTCTGGGTGACAGAGTGAGACTCCAACTCAAAAAAAAAAAAAAAAAAAAAGCCGGGCTTAGTGACTCAGCCTGTAATCCCACGCCTTTGGGAGGCTGAGGTGAGTAGATTGCCTGAGCCCGTGGGTTCGAGACCCGCCTGGGCAACGAGACCTTATCTCTACAATAAATAAAAAAAAATCAGCCGGGCGTGGTAGCACATGCCTGTAATTCTGGCTACTCGGAAGACTGAGGCGGGAGGATCGCCGGAGCCCAGCAGGTCGAGGCTGCGGTGGCCGGGAGCAGCGACTGCACTCCAGTCTGGGTGACAGAGTGAGACTCCAACTCAAAAAAAGACACAAAAAAAACCCAAAAATTAATAAACAATGTTTGTGTATACCTAGTATGGTTGGTATAATAACCATTCGCCAAAGATGGTCATGCCATAACCCCTGTTATGTGTGACTATGTTACTTCACATATTAAAAGAGAATCAAAGTTGCAGGTGAAATTAAGTTTCCTAATCAATTGAGTTTGAGCTGGAGGGATTATTCTGGATGATAGTGGTGGCCCCAGTTAGGTCATTTGAATCATTAAAAGTGGAAGAACAGTCTTTCTCTGGTTCTTTGAAAACTCAAGAAGATGGTAGTATAAGAAAAACTAGACCCATTAATCCTGGGTTTGAAGATAGTAGGGGGCCATGAGACATAGAATGCAAGCAGTCTCTAGATGTTGGAAAAAACAAGGAAACAGATTTTCCCCTAGACTCACCAGAAAGGAAACCAATCCAACTGATGTCCTTATTTTGGCCAGTGAGAACTATTTCTTAATTCTGACACATAGAATGGGAAGATAATACATTTGCATGGCTTCAGCGACTGAGGTTATGGTAATTTGTTATAACAGTAGGAAACCAATATTCCTGAAAATAGAAAATTGTCCAGAAGAATATACCAAACCAACTGCTGATCATTGTTTTCTATGGAAGCTGAAATGATATTGGGAAAAGTATTGGGAAATAGGCAGCCATTTTTTATTATTTGCATAATTAAGAGAATAGTAAGTACATATATAAATAGAAAACATGAAAATATGACATCAAAATAACAAATATAGTCATTAGTATTATTTAACAAATACGCAGTTAAAAATAGAATGATGTGAAATCAAAATTGTACTGGTTCATTCAAGATTTTTCCTAACACTTAAGTGTTTTTTGTGCCACTAAGAAACAACAGCTGAATACAGTTAATAGAAGAGGAATATAGCATCAGTCATAATAAACTTGAGGTTATCCTTTTTGTCTGGAAAGACCAACCAATTTGGAAATATTTATTGGTGGTGCTTCCTTGATTTTGTGCATTTTATGTGACCCCCTTGTGAATTCTTTTCCCATCCAGTAATTTAGAATATATGCATTTTCTTTTCTTCTTCTCCCAAGAATTACCTAAAACATACTGAATAAACTCATATCAATTTCATAATAAAGCAGTTTTTCTTGCAATGAAACATGGGAAAATATCTCTCAACACATACACCCAAAACAAATTTGATTGTTAGCAAGTCCTGGGATCTTCAGGAGACTACAACCTGGTTTTTCATCCCTTCTACTATATTAGAACTGCTCCCAAAACACAGGACACACTTTGGTTTGAACTTCGTGCCATTCCAGTCCATAGAATCTCTTGGGTGTTTATCAGTTTTCCTTTGCAATATTTGAAATGAAAAAGACTCTCTCACATCTCTCTCCTGAACAAAAAGTATTTCAGATGAAAAGATAATATTTAAACAAAGCAAGAATATAAAAAGAATAAGACTATCAGTGTTTTTATATAACTGTTAAATATAAAAATTGATATTTCTTTCATTCCTAGAGCTTGATTTCCTCCAAATCGCCCCAAAGCCTACATGATAACAGCAGTTTCTTTCATCCCTGTGACTTGTCACCCACACCCAAGTCAAAACGTTGTTCTTGAATCAAGAGGTTTTATTCTCCTTAAAGTTACCCAAAGTCACTTTCTGATGTGCTTTAAAACCCCCAAATGAAAGAAAAATAAAGCATTACTTGTTAAAATTCAATAGAGCACCCTCACTAAAATGGCTTTCTATAAATGTCTTATTCAAATCAACATCAAACCTCAGTGTTTTCATTCTTTATTGATTATAGTAGAACATTTGTGTCCCTTGAATCTAAAGAATGATATCTTTATTTAAAAAAAATACTTCTATCCTATTCAATTATAAAAATTATTGATGCAGCATTTTCTTCAGTGTTACATAAGTTTATTAATTGGGCTTAGAGTATTTCTCCTAGGATGACAAGCCACCTAAAAATGATATTGTTGCTTTCTTTTCACATTTACTTGATATATTTTAAAATATTTTATTCAGAATTAGCATAATATTTGAGAAATTATTATGAGGCATAAATATATTTATATTATTATCTCCTTCAAAAATTAATCCAATATGCCAAGGTGAATGAGAAAGAGACAGGCATTTTATTGTGCATAAAACTAGTATACATCTGTAACCTCAAAACAAAATATAGGAAAAAAAGACTGTTGAGAAATAAAGATCAATAAAAATAAAGATCAATCTGAGAAGATGTTAGCAGAAGGCTAGCTACAAAAAAGACAATTATCTAAATAGAAGCTACATCTCAAAAAGAAAGAAAATTTCCTCCTTACAGTTAAGTAAAGAGGAAAGGTAAGATGGCAAAAGAAGAAATACCCCTTTATTCATTTTTTTCAACCATGAGGTCTACGGTTATTATAATGTGTCTGCTGAACCATTGCAGGATGCATGTGTTGGAGAGAGAGCTGGTTTCCTTTGTTTCACAGGTCGAAAGGTGGCAAGAAATTGTCCCCTGAGATTTATACTTAATGAATTAAACCTAAAGACCCATCAGCACCTGGATGTGATTTAGATAATGAGGTTTTGATATTTGAGCTGATGCTATAATGTGATGATAATCTTGGTTTATCAGCTAGAGAAACAGAACCAGTAAGAAACAGAGAGACAGACAGATGGGTGGATATACAGATGATAGAAAATTAAAGCGAATAAATGGCTTTTGGTATTGTGAAGGATGTCTAGACAAATCCAAAATCCACAGGGCTGGTTAGAAGTCTCAAGTACCTGCTGAAGTTGCATTCCAGAATCAGACTTTCTTCTGGGAAACATCAGTGAGCCTGTTAAGGCCTGCCAGCTGGCTGAGTCAGGCGCTACCAGATCATTTTTGATAATATCTTTTACTTAAAGTCAATTGATTTTAGACATTACTCACATCTATAGAGTGCCTTAAGGCAATACAAACATTAGTGTTTTATTGAATAAGTGGGGACTATTACTTGGACAAATTAAGACATAAAACTGATCATCACACATGGGAATTTGGGGAGTTAATACAATTTGCATATGTAAGGGGCTTGAATACTTGGGGACCAGAGGGCAGACTCCTTGGACAAACCCTAAAGTAATCCCTCATGGTCCTCACCTTTTGTTATTCATACTCTTGTATAATCCCCTCTCCTGACTGTTGGTAAGATCTTTGACTTGCTTTTGAAAAATAGAAATGGTCAAGGTGATGAGATATCATTCCTATGGTTACATTATATAAAACTGGCATTAACCAATTTTTGAACATTGCAAATATGGGGAATAACTGACATCACATTACTGCTTTAAATTGTATTTCTCCTTTTCCCAGTAACTTCAGAGTGTCTTCATATATTCACTATCATTCAGCACTCCACTTCTGAGTGTAGCCTGTTTCTATTGTGTTTCTGGATGATTTATGAGTTTTTCCAATCATTCTGATTTTTGTTTTTGTTTGTTTTCTAGATTACAAATATGATTTATAGGCTGTTATTTATTAATTTATACTTCAGCATTCTTGTTTGTACAGGAATCCGTAATTTTGATGAAATAAATTATATTTGGCCATTAATTAATTTATTTAGCCTCCTTCAGAACTCTTTTTGACATTTTTCATACAAATAGATCACATAGTTTCTAAATAGTTGTATAGAAAATGCTAATAGTCACATAATTTACCTTTCAAATATAAATCTTTAATATATCCAAACTCCTTATGCATATCTATCACAATTATTTTATCGATTTCCAAAGGTTTTATTGGTAAATATACTTTAGAAAAGAATGATTAAGGTTGCCATAGGCTCGGTCGTAAGCACAAAATTTGAAGAGAAGAAGTTCTTTAGGCTGAAACCACAGGCTAGTTTCTTTTTCTTAGCACTTGTAGTCCAGTCACTGCCTTGAATGCTGTCCCTGCCAATTTGAATGCAGATGTCCCCGCGAATGACACCTGGCTTAGAATTAGCTGAATTGGTCTCCCAAGAATCATTCAACCGTCTTCACCACATTCAGCCCCTCCCAGACCATGTCCTACACTAACCCTGAGTTAATGAAGTTCACCCACCCAAGGAAGAACAGGTGGTCTTTCAAGTCAATGTGGTGCTGCTTCTGGAGTACTAGGAGTCGGAAGGAAGTTCATGGCCACGAGGAGGAATCCTTTCTGCTCAAAGCACTTGTGATGATCTTGCCTACCAGGTCACACTGCCAGCCTTCCTGCTTGGTTGTGTGGAAAGTGCGCTGGAGGACCGTCAGGAAGCTGGTGGGCCAGGCTGATGGGTAACCACCCAACCAGCAGAGGAGGGGTTGTATTACAAAATTGTAACTGATCATCCCATCCCAGTTTTATTTTTCTCTACATGAAAGTTTTCTCTAATGCCAGCTATGAAATATTAGTTTATCTATTTGAAATTCAATCTGCAAAAGTAATGTTTGGCCTCTAAATGATCAATTCTATTGCATTGGTCATTTTTTTTCATCCCTTGTTCACGTCTCTTACTATGGTTTTGTTATATCTCTTAGAAAGGGAAGCATCCGTGTCTCCCCAAGTTTTCTTTTTGAAAAAATGATTTCACTTCTTATAGAGCTTCATTGTTCCATTGGAATTTTAAAATAATCTTGTAACTTCTGGTTCTGATTATTTTAGTACAGGTTTATTTTAAACAACTGAATTAATATGACCATAATTATGTATTATTTTTCGTGTTTTCCATTCTTCTCATGTCAACATCAATATGTTATTGTATGATTTGATAAAGGATGGCAAGATATTGAAGAATCTACTTGATTGCATATAAGAAATTTAATTTACTGGCAAAAAATATTGATACTATTCTTAAGAAGTATTTTTTGGCTGTTTCCTCTATATTGTCCTAGTCATCAATTTAATCATCACTTGCTTTTTTTTTTTTTTCTTAGATTTCACATGCACATGTACTTATACTGTTTGTTGCCCCCCCCTAAAAAAAATTGGCAAAGACTGGTTTAGGACTTTTGTGCCAGGAGCTCTAGACATTTTAATGGTTTGCATGCTGCTTAGTGCTCACATTACAATTCTCATAACCTGTAGATAATCTACACTCAGAATTCACACCTGTGCATGGTATTGGCCTAGTTTTCTTTTTCTAATTTTATTTTTAGCATATTGCTCAATGTTGTAGATGTTGATCTACAGAAGAAGTCATTGTTTTATTTTTGATATGTATTGTTTTGCTGCTAAGCCTCATTTCTGGAAAATTGCCATCTGTAATAAGCAATCTATCATGTTGTAATGGAAACAACAGAGAGCCACCTAGTTCCTAAGCACCCTTGGCGTTCTGTGATGGGGTCTGCTCTATTTCTTCCATGGCTAGTTTACCTTTTGATACTCACACTGTACTCATTTAGTGAAGTCCTTCAGAACTTTTTCCAACTATTTCCCATGTCTTTTACTGTATAATAAAATACAAACTATATGCTGTTATGAAGTAATTCCAGGATTCGCTGTGATTTCTTCATGTTCAAGGATTGTGATTTGAGGTTGAGCTGTTCTCTCTTCTTTGAAGTGATCAAAATGTTCTTTACTGAACTGTACTCCTATACCTCCATCTTTCCTAGAGGCCAACTATCAAGTACTTGTAGCATTCATGTGGATGGTTTCTTCTGCACTTTCTAACAAACTATACACTTTCTAACAAAATCTGCACTCTCTAACAAAATCTGCACTCTCTAACAAAATCTTTTCTTGTTAATCTAAATAAAGCTATTTTAAGTGCCTTTTGCCGAAAGAGTCCATTTCTCACTGGGATCTGTACTAAAATCCATTCTTCCAATTTAATAATACTGTTTAAAATGGCATATAATGGCCATTGCCTTGCTAATGGTGTGGTCATGTGCTCTTTGGGCTATGGCCAGGCCATGTTTTCTTAAGCTTTGGCCTGCTTCACTACCTTTAGGAGGCAAATCTCCTCTCTCTCTCTCTCTCTCTCTAATTTACTTTTTAAGTAAACATATTTTCTAATCTAAAAAAAGGCATATAATAATATTTCTTCCCAAAGTAGATAATACAGCATTCTTATCTAAACATATATTGAATTATCTTGTATACTGCATCAATTTATTTTGCATTATCCCTAAGTATTGTTTATAACAATTATAACATTATGGTACAGGAAAAAAAAAACTGTCCTAGTAATTTAGAAGGCTTTAAGTAGCATGACAATATTTATAAAAATATTTCTAAGTTTCTTCTATTAGCCAAATAGTATGAGATAATTATTTTGTTGTTATTTACTATATCACTGCAATTTCAGGAAACCAGTAAAAAAAAGATCAGTAATATAAGATAGACATTAAATAAATTTCAATGTACTTCATAACATGACATTAGCAGATAATATTGAGTACTTAATATCTACCAGGTTCGATTACAAATCCTTTATAGGAGAAGGCTTATTTAGATATCAGAACAACTCTAGGAAGTGGATACTGCTGACACCTTCATTTTACAAATGAAGCAATGAGGTATTGTGGAGGAGGTAACTTGTCCAATACCACATATCTAGTACTTAGAAGGAGAAATATTCAAATGCAGAATAACTCCATATTTTATCACAAAGCTATTATTTTCAGGGTTTTGGGAACTTAGAGACAAAGTAAAATTACAATTCTTTATTGTAAGTTTTAAATAATCAGTGTTTCATGGGTATGCATGATAGGCTTGTGCTGCTACAAAGATGCAGGTCACAGCACTACCATTCCTTTGTCCCTGCTTATTTCTTGTTTTCCAGTGTTTCAACATTGAATGTCACACATAGTATAGATGCTTTTATTCTATCATGCAATTATCTTGTAGCTAGTCAGTGAAATAAGACTAATTTGAGAATATTCCACCTAATTAGCAGTTTTTGCCCTGGTGCCATCCACAGCAAGTGATGTTGCCATTGATTCTAAACTATAAATACTGAAAACTGTGATTATCTCCCAAGCAGTAATATATATTTAATATATATGTAAATGAACTCTGAATGAACCATATTTTTAAGCTTGTTTCTCTCCCTGATGTGCAGTAGCACTGGCACTGATTAAAACCATCCCTAGGATGCTTCATTTGCCCCGTTCTCGCTCCTCAGTAATTCTCCTTGCTAAAAATCTCTCTTAAATGTTTTTGAGAATGCTTACAAGTATTCACAGGCATCAAAGGTGTAGGTAGGCTGCCTCAGCTAGATGTATTGTATCTATCACTCTAGAGGGAAACAAAGGAAAGTAAAATAACATAGCTGCATTTTTTTAAATGTAGAATTTCTCCATGTGGAACAGCTAGACCCTACTGTCACACTGCTATTTGGACAAGGAAGAAAGACAAAGGATTCTTTATACCTATATTTCTAAACTGAATTTAAAATCCATGAGATCAAATTTTTAATATGCATCTTTCTTTTGATTCACTCAGAAAAATTCGATTCAATAGGACAGAAATAGATCGATGAACTCTGCATATTTCCAAAACGTCTTTATCTGCTGGTAGGGATCTAAATCACTGAGTTCATTAGCCTCCTTTACAGAGGACAAGCAGATTTACAGTCTTAAAATTATTTCTCAAGCTAAGGAAACCAGTTAAATATTTCTTTGTTAAATATACATAGTCAAATGATTATATATTTATGCTGTGAAAAGGGTTATTTACTTCTTTATTTTCTCTATTTCTGCTACTATGAAAATCTTTTGATTAGGCATCTTCATTTATTCAAATACATCTTCAGTCAAGAGGTTTACTATACACAGAGTTAGCCGTTTCTCGAATACTCTAATTTTCAAGAGCACTAATCTTGAAAAATAAGGACTAACTATATAAATTTATGCTGCTTCTCTGTATTGTAATTAATTAAATTTCCAAAAACATTTTTGTATGAATTTATGTACTAATTACAGAAAAAATACGTTTTCCGCAAAATGCCCATTATAATAATTTTACTTCTGCTCAAAGCTTTTTAGCGTGTCAGGATGGCTTTTAACTAATATTGCTAATTTTTGGAAAGGCAGTTTTTAACTTCTCATCGAGGTATGTTTTGTTTATGTGTTACAAAGAAAATAGATAAATTATATGCTCTTCTTCCCAGCCCTAGGTCATAGTGGAGAGTTAACCACAGAGCAAGTATCTGCTTTAAAAAGACTAAACGACTGAGTAATTACATCAATGCACGATACGACTGTCCAATCTTTACTAGTGGGTGATTTCCTATGAAAACAAAAACGTGACGTTCTTGAGACAAAACTCTCAAGACATGGACTTACTCTTTTTTTTTTTTTTTTTTTTTTTTTTTCTTGAGTTGGAGTCTCACTCGGTCGCCCAGACTGAAGTGCAGTGGCCGCTCCTGGCCACCGCAGCCTCGCCTGCTGGGCTCCAGCGATACTTCCGCCTCAGCCGTCGGAGTAGCTGGAATTACAGGCATGCACTACTACGCCCAGCTAATTTTTTTATTTATTGTAGAGATGAGGTCTCGCCTGCCCAGGCAGGTCTCGAACCGGAGAGCTCAGGCAATCCATTCACCTCAGCCTCCCAAAGGCGCGGGATTACAGGCTGAACCACCAAGCCCAGCTTAATTACTCTGTTTTAAAGACAAATAATGCCTTCCATATATAGAAGACTCATATCTGTCATAGAAGAGAGTAGATAATTTGCAAACATGTCATGTCTGTCTTTTGGGCACTTATTTAAGTAATTTGTTTGAGCTAACTACATTTGTTATTGAGTAGGGTTGGGAATCCAAAGTTACTAACCGACCAAGTGATAAAAAGCATTACCATGTGGCTGAATGATGTAACAGAATGTTATATTCATGTTAAAGTCAATTTACTTGGAAAGTCTGATCACAGTAAATGGGCAGTAATACTTGTTTAAGACAGCAAAATGAAACTTTAGGCCAGTATTTTATTAATGGCTGGTAAGTAAAATACTTTTTTTTATGTTGCTGAGAAGCACCTTGACCATGATTATTCTCTGATACTTCCCTCTTGCCTCTTTCAATGTGACATTAAAATACTTTGCCACAGGGCTCCAATCTTTATTCTCCCTTCTTCTCCATCTCACCTCCTAGTACATATAAACATATGATATATTCTGACATATGAAAGCCCTCATCACCCCTGAGTCTGCCTGTTGTTCCCATTGCTATGTTCAGCATATTTTCTCACTGAAAATCTGTAACCATCCACCTTTCACTTGGTAAAACACAATTTTCTCTTCAGGCCCCACCTGAAGCACCAATAAGTCTGGTCGTTTATTGAATCAAACTTTCTTCTTTATTCTGTAGCAATTTTTCAATGAAACTGTTATGTAACTAATAGTACTTCAGTAGTAATATACGATATAAATATAGGATTTGACTTTAAACAATGTTTCTCACACCTCAATGGCATAAAATCATATTTTATTCCCCAGTACTGAATACAGTACTTTATACAAAGAAGATTTTAAATATATATGCTGCAAATGAAACTGAGAATAAAAGTTACCCAAGAAATGATTTTCTAGAAGAAAGAAAATATGAATTATCTCTAAAAAACATTAAAGTATCAATTACTATTCTATGATTACATAGTTTCTCTAAATGAAAAGATATTCAAATTTAAAAAAAATACTGGACAAGACACCATGGAACATATGTTTCACTCCCTAATTTATCAATAAGTAACTGTCTTCTCCGGCCACTTGTTTCAGTATTAAATTAAGAGATTATGCTTGACATTTTTGCCATAACTTTCAACATAAAAACCCATGTGTATAATTGGGTCTCTCTTTAAAGACAAGTGAAAGGTTGATTCATATTGCCTGGGAATTCCACAGCTCCTAGTTAATTATAAATGCTTCCTTTCCTATTGCTACATATCAAACTATCTTGAAACTTGGTGACTTTAAACTTTATTTTGCCTACAATTTTGTGGATAAAGGATTTAGAAAGGGGTTGGTTGGGCAATTTTCACTTGGATTTATGAGGCTAAAGTCAGATGTTGCCTAGAGTTGTAGTCACGTGAGATGACTGGTCATCTAAAGTGTTCATCCATATGGTTGCATGTCAGCTGGGAGCTCATCTGGCCTAAGCGGTCCAAATATGGCTTCTTCAGCATCCACCTCAGGATAGTAGAATGTCTTAAATGACAACTGAGTGCACCAAAAGCAAGTAACACATCTAACACAGTAAAAGCTGTCTTGCCTATTGTAAAATAGCCTTGAAAATCTTGAAATCATGTCTGTCACTTTCTTCAGGTTACATGTAAGTCACATGCTTGCCAGATTCAGAGAAAGGAAATAAGACTCCATGTCTTGATGGGACAGTGGAAGTTTCTTTAAAAACATGTGGGATTGAGATATTGTTAAAACCTTCTTTTAAAAAATAAGATATGTCACATTTTATAAATATTGATATTAATATTGAGTGCTATTAAACTCAAAATAAAACACTAAAATTAAAATGTTGTCAATTTGTTGTATATCAAAACATAATACTAAAAATTTTAGTAATGGCTTCAGTTTTTAAAAAATCTGAGACAGGACATGTACCTGATAAGTTCCCAAGTATTAACTAAATGGGCATCATATTACTGTATAATAAATATCAATTATCCATCAATAGTTATTACCTTGGAGAACAAGAGAAAGGCATATTCAATAACTTTCAAAGTTATTTTCAGAAATCACACTGATATATTTTATACAGCGAGGAGAGATAATGTGACATATAGTTTATCTCATTATTAACTTATTCTTCCAAATTAGTATATTGGGAGGAGTATGCTAATTTATTTCAGGGGAAGATTTGCGAATATTTCTCTAAGAGGAAAAAAAACCAATATACAATTACTATCATATTACAAAACTTAAGAGATTAAAAAGCATAATTATTATAATAAAACTTACTTTCTTACTATTTTAGCCAACATCATGTTTTTAGTGTAACTTTTTAAAGTGCATTATATTCATTTCTCTTTACTTTTTACTCTATTATAATTTAGTCTTTTTCAAAGAGGCACTAAAACCATTTGTTGAAGTGATTCACATCACAAATGTTTCTTTCAGAATTTCAACTAGATTTTCAGTTTTTAAAAACATTTTATAAACTTCTTTCTCTAATTAGCATGTCAGTGATCTGAAATTGTTGACCAATGACCCAATATATTTATGTGTTTATTCACTTATCTTTTCATAATGATCTTGAACTGAAAATAACTCAGTTGTTAAACAACTGTCAAAACTTATTGAACTGTCTTTTTAAAAAGTGTTTATTTTATTGTATGTAAATTGTATTCAGATAACTTTCATTTTTAAAATTGTTTCCAAGTCTTAATGAAAATACCGTTACTGGCAAGGTAAAATTTTTTTTTTTTTTTTTTTTTTTTTTTGAGTTGGAGTCTCACTCTGTCACCGAGACTGGAGTGCAGTGGCTGCTCCCGGCCACCGCAGCCTCGACCTGCTGGGCTCCAGCGATCCTTCCGCCTCAGCCTTCCGAGTAGCCAGAATTACAGGCACGCGCTACCACGCCCGGCTGATTTTTTTATTTATTGTAGAGCTGAGGTCTCGCTGCCCAGGCGGGTCTCGAACCCGCGGGCTCAGGCAATCCACTCACCTCAACATCCCAAAGGCGTGGGATTACAGGCTGAGCCACCGAGCTCGGCAAGCTAAATTGATTTACATTAGAGATCATCAGTACATTTGAGTTAAATAGATAAAAACAATAAAATAGTGATTAAAGTGTTCTCCTTAGTTCATATTTAAACCCAATAGGAAAATGAAATAATTATTAAACATAAATATGCTTAATAATTTTGCATAAAGCCTACTATAATGCTATTTTAAAATTATGAGTATATTGTTAAATATTTTCTTTACTTTTAAAATATTCTCTTTTTTTGTAGCAAGAAATTAACAGTAAAAACCTGATTCCTATTTTTACAAAATTTCCTCAGATTTGTGCCAATATAAAGACATATACTTGATTCTCTTGTCACTTATTTTACATATTAGATTATGTTAAAATATAATATTCTTCCAGGATGAGCATTTGATATGTTCACAGATATCAAAAAATAAAAAAATTAAAGCTGGTCAACTCCTTAGTGAGCTTTTCTGTCCTCTCAGTAAATCCTGCTTTCTAATAAATAAATAAATGTAAAGTTATTTCAAAGTTAGGTACAATTACTGGATTAAGTTACTATTTGGAATCAACCTGATGACTAGTGCCTTTAACGTACAGGCATAATTGAGAAACATTACAGGTTCTCTTCTAGACTACAGCAATAAGGCAAATATTGCAAAAAACCAGGTCACATTACTTTTTGACTCTCTAAACATAAATATTATGTTTACACTATACTATAATCTATTAAGTGTGGAATAACATTTTGTCTAAAAACAACGTACATGATTTATTTAAAAGATTATTGCTAAAATTGCTAATGATCATACGAACCTTCCACAAGCTATCATCTTCTACTGTTGGAGGGTCTTGCCTTAATGTTGATGTCTGCTGATTAATCAGAGTAGAGCTTGCTGAAAGTTAGAGTAACTATGACAATTTCCTAAAATAACAATGAAATTTGCCAATTGATTGACTTTTCTTTTCATGAATAATTTTTCTGTAACAGGTAGTTTGTTTGATAGCATTTACTCCAGTAGAACATACTTCAAAATAAAGTCAATCCTTTCAAAGCATGCCATTGCCTCATCAGCTAAGTTTATGTCATATTCTACATCCTTTGTTGTCATTTCAACAATGTCCACTGCATCTTCACCAGGAGTAGATTCTATATCAAGAAACCACTTTTTTTGCTGATCCATAAGAAGCATCTCCTCATCTGTCCTAATTTAACCATGAGATAGCAGCAATTTAGTCACATCTTCAGACTCCACTTTTAATTAAATTCTCTTTCTATTTCCACCATATCTGCAGTGACTTCCTCCAATGAAGTCTTAAACCACTCATTCATGAGGGTTGAAATCAACTTCTTCCAATTCCCGTTAATGTTGATATCTTGACCTACTCTCATGAATCACAAATGTTTTAATGGTGTCTATGCTGGTAAATTTTTTTCAGAGTGTTTTAAATTTGCTTTGCTCAGATCTATCAGAAGAATCATTATCTATGGAAACTATCACTTTACAAAATATATTTATTAAATAATAAATATTTGAAAGTTAAAATTACTTCTTCATCCATGGGCTGAAGAACAGATGCTGCATTAGCAGGCAAAAATACAACAATAATCTCCTTGCACACTTTCATCAGAGTTCTTGTCAATGAAAAGTAGTATTTCAAAATGAATCTTTTTTTTCTGATAAATAGTTTTCAATAGCGGGCTTAAAACATTCAGTAAACCATACTCTAAACAGTTGTGCTTTCATTCAGGCTTTGTTGGTCCATTTATTGGGCACAGGCAGAGAAGACTTAGCAAAATTACTAAGACTTCTTGGATCTGGGAATGGTAAATGAGCATTGGCTTTAACTGTAATTTACCAGTTGCATTATCTCCTACTAAGAGAGTAAGTCTGTTGTTTGAAGTTTGAAGCCAGGCATTAATTCTCTTGCCTAGCTATAAAATTCCTAGATAGCATCTTCTTCCAATATAAGGCTGTTTCATCTACATGGAAAAATCTGCTGTTTATTGCAGCCACCTTCACTAATTGTCTTGGCTAGATCTTCTGGTTAACTTTCTGCAACTTTTCCATTAGCACTTGCTGCTTCAACTTGAACTTCCATGTTATGCAGACAGCTTTTTTTCTTAAATTTCATGGACCAACCTCTGCTGGCTTCCAACTTTTCTTCTGCAACTTCTTCACTTCTCTTAGCCTTCAAAGAATTAGAGAGAGTTAGGACCTTAGTCTGGATTAGGTTTTGGATTAAGGGAATGTTATGACTGGTTTGGTCTTCTATCAGACCACTCAAACTTTCCCATATTGGCAATAAGGTTGCTTTGCTTTTTAATTATTGATATTTTCACTAGAGTAGCACTTTTCACTTCCATCTAGAACGTTTCCTTTGCATTCACAACTTGGCTAACTGTTTCGCACATAATGCCTTGTTTAGGCCTATCCAGATTTTTGATATGCCTTCCTCACTCACCTTATTATGTATAGCTTTTGATTTAAAGTGAAATACCTGTGACCTCTTCTTTTCACTTGAACAACTAGAGGCATATTAATTTGTATAATTTCAACATTTTTGTGTTTCAGATATTAGTAGACATAAGGTGAGGGAGAGAGATGGGGGAATGACTGGTTGGTAGAATGGCAGAATACACATAACATGAATTGATTAAATGTGCTATCTTATATGGTTGCAGTTTGTCCAAACCTCCAAAAAATTACAATAGCAACATCAAAGATGACCATAACAAATACAATAATAATGAGAAATAATTGAAATACTGTGATAATTAAAAACATTGGCACAGAGAAATGAAGTAAGCATCTGCTACTAGAAAAATAGAACTGATAGACTGGCTTTATGTAGGATTGTCAAAAATTTTCAATTTGTAAAAAGTGCAATATCTGTGAAGCACAATAAATTGAAACTCAATAAGAAGAGTTTTGCCTGCACTCAGAAGACCACAATTATTATGTGGTCTTTGCTTGTTCATTTTTCTCAGCAATATTCTTTTCTAAGCATTTTTTTTTTTTTGCAGTAGAATTAATTAAGTTTTTGGAACAAAAGACCAATGAGAAGACTCTTTCTAGCAAGAATGACAGTGTTTCTGGGCTTGATTTTTGCTATAAGAGCTATAGAGTTTAAAAATAGTCATAATCTTTGTATTTTTAATTTTAAATGTTATTGGAATAGCATAAAGATAAACTGTTACAGTAATAATTTATGTTATCAAATACCTTTTATATTTTCTAAGATGCATTAATAAAAATGCCTGTTATTAATAGAAGTTGCTCAGTTTGCATGTAATATGATGAGGAGTAAAGAGAGGAAAAAGAGAATGAGGAGGATGAGAAGAAGAAAAAGAAAAGGAGAAAAACTAACAAAGGAAATGTCACTAGAGAACTAATTTTCTTAACTGAAGAGGTCACTACTTGGCAGAAATTCTGTAAGTTGTACTAACAAATATATATCATTAAGGTTTTAACAAGAAGATCTTCTAAGAAAAATAAAAATGGAGACTCAATTAGTCAAAATAACTGCCAGTGGAAGAACTAATGCCACTTAGGCTTTATTTAAATCATCTGAACCTTCATGTCAATTTAGCTGATTCCATGAAAATACAGTCAAAGTGCTACTTGACATCTTGTAGATGAAATAACTATTTGAATTTCAGCTTTTAATAAACTGTTTTGCCATTGTATGACATTCACTGTCCACCAATTACAGGGAAGAATGTCTTTTTGGGTAGGGTTGCTGCAACAGGAAAGTTTTGAGAAAAATTTTGATAGAGAAAAAGTGAACTTAGTAGAAATTCAAAGAAGGAGAACGTTGAACTACCTTTCTGAAGTACGGGATTTATAACCAGTGTAACAGAGTAACAAACTTTTCATTGTAAGCCTCCATCCCCCTTCAACCTCCATATTTACTGAACTAAATCTGCCTATGAAAATTAGAGTATAGTGTTAGCGACCTGCTGCTCTAGCAAATTTTTAAAAATGTGTAAAAGTAAGAGACTAAATGATGTCTGTTGGGCTAATAGGATAGGGTTTAAGTAGATTCGAAAAAATAAAACCAAATGTATAAGATTCTATGGCTTTTGTAGGGTTACTTTTAAAAGGGAAGACAGAAACAAAAGCTATACTGTGGCCTCTCCACATGGCTACCTTGGGCTTTCTCCCAGCAGGCAGTCATAACATAATTAAACTTACAGTGCAGCTACCTTACTTCAGAACATGTTTTAAAAGAGTCAAGTGGAAACTGCCAGGCCCCTTAATGGCTAGAAATGATGTTACCCTCACCTTCTGGTTGTGGTAATGACCATAGTTTCATCTCTTCGGAATTTTACAAAGCAATCACAGGCCATCTCTATTTCAAGGATGTGGAAGACAATACTCCACCTCTCAACTGAGAGAATAAAACGCAGATATTGAGAAAAATGACATCACTGGTGACCATCTTAGAGATAAGTTACCAAAAGTATCATATTAGCTGCATTTTTAAACTGAGGAAATGAGACACAAAGACATTATTTAACTTGTTCAAGGTAACAACTAGATCCAAATAGTCTGGCTTCAAAGCCCATTAACCGTAATGTCTTGCCATCTCTGTGTAATTATAAACAACAGACAAGTCAATTTCTGCCAAATCAGTGAGATAACCTTTAACTTTTTTCCAAAACAGAATTATAATTATGGTAGTAATTGACAAACATTTAAAAACTACTTATCCATATATTTAGCTATAAAACCATGCCATGATTCTAAGTATACATAATGATCTATTATAAGTAGCAGATATTCTAATGATCTCTTTTAAGTTTTATGTACAGATGCCATCTATTCAGCAGGTCCAAGGAAAATCTTCCCAGATTGGGAAAGTAAAACAGACCTAATTTAATTTCAGCTTTTTCAAGACCCATGTATTCAACCATCTACTGAATAACACCACTTTGTATAGGCCACAGAGACTTCAGTTTCAATGAATCTTCCATCTGTTTACCTAGATTCCATCAAGAATAACACCAATGTTTCAATTTATAATACTGAGAATGATTCTTCATCTTTTCCCTTGCATGTTTCTACCTCTCAAACAAATATGTCATAAATCCTAATGATTCTAAAATTTTATCTCTTAAACAAATTTCATTTCCTCTGTTGGTAATTCTTGCTTAAGTGAATGCTTTTATCCTATTTTTTAAGACTTACTGGTCTCCTTAATTCTAGTCTTGCCCCTTTTTTAATCTGTTGATGTCAGAGTGATCACTCAAAAGAGCAAGTGTGATCATTTTACTTCCTGTATTAAGTTTATTTGTCTCTTATGTTCTTGCAAATTAAAGGATACATTTCTTAGAATATCATACAACTTTTTAGTTTGCTGTTTCTAAAACACATCACATCTACACAGACCACCCCACACATTTAGTGTACTATCTATCTATCTATCTATCTACCTATCTATCATCTATCATCTATCTAGGCTTAAAGTTTATATTGAGGTCTGCTGATGTGTCTCAAATTAAACTGATCTGACTTTTCAATTTGTCTTACTCTCTCATTATCTGTGTGAGTCTTTTTATTTTATTTCAGCCCTCATGCTTAATTCTGTTTTTATTTTAAAACATTAGATAACCAATTTTGATGTATTTACAGTTTGAATGTCTCTCATTTGAAAATACAAAGGCTGAAATGCTCCAAAATCTAGAATTATTTAAGTACTGACATGACAATTAAAGACAATGCTCATTGAAACTTTTCAGATTCTGAATTTTTGAATTAAAATACTAAACCGGAAAAAATTACTACACTGAGTATAACAAGTTCTCCAAAATCTGATAAAAATATGAAATCCAAATATTTCTAATCCTAAGCAATTTTTTTTTTTTTTGAGTTGGAGTCTCACTTTGTCACCCAGATTGGAGTGCCGTGGCCACTCCTGGCCACTGCGGCTTCAACCTGCTGGGCTTTGGCGATCCTTCCATCTCAGCCTTCCAAGTAGCTGGAACTACAGGCACGCGCTACCACACCCGGCTAATTTTTTGATTTATTGTAGAGATGAGGTCTCACCAAGTTGCCCAGACGGGTCTCATGCCCACGGGCTCAGGCAATCCACTCACCTCAGTCTCCCAAAGTGCAGGATTACAGGCTGAGCCACTGAACCCAGCTATCCTAAGCATTTTGGATAAGGAGTACTCAACCTGTAATTTCTGTGTATCTATTTACTGGTATCAGATTTTATTCAAAGATATGCTTACTTGTAGAATTTATAATAGAAAAAGTAGTTATTGATTTATTTCAGAAATCATCTAAAGTTTAGTAAAGTTGCACATCTGATATGATAATTTTGAGAATATATTATAATTTAGGATATCATTGCCTTTGTTCTCTTTTGCTTTTTTCCTTCTTTTCTTGTTTTTAAAGCAATTGAGTAAATTCAATAAGCTGGTCTTGTTTGCTTTCCCTAGTAGTAAAACAATTAAGATATGTCCTCTTTTCTGTGAGTATGAAATGTTGCTTAGCAATGCTAGTCAGTTTCAGGGTAGAAAGAAATAGTGACACAGGTTTCACCTGCCATGAAGTGAAAAACTTTTTGAGACAAAATAAAGTCAGAAAGAAGTGCAATGCAGTACAATGGCAAAGTAATGATCCCAGATTGAGTAATTTTATCTTCAACACTTATAGACTAAGAGTGCATTCAAAAATTCAAAGTAACATGGAGAAGACATATTTGAAACTCATTTAAATTTTAATCTTTACTTTTGTACAGTCAATTCACTTATTTAATAAAATATTTCAAAATCTTAATATAATAGTTTAAAAAGAATATTTTTGTGTATAATAATACAATAAGTTCAAATACTATCACTTTTTTTCTATTTGAAATACTTTTGGGATGATTTATTTTCTATCACTGTGTTCATCTTTCTTCAGATTTTCGTTTGTTTGGTTGGTTTTGCCTGAGGAAGAAATAGCATCTTCACAGAAATAAAGAGGTTGCCTTCAAATTTTTATTTGGATAGATATAATATAATCAAAGTTTAGAAACAATAACTTTTCATTTTAGTCTGATTTTTAAAAATAACATGGTAAATACAAAGTATATAAACATGGGACATTTTAAGGAGACCTAAATGTATCATTTTCTCATAAATTCAGGTATGATTTTCTATCGACATAATTATTTTCAGAAGCTATTCTTAACAGAAAAGTATAGCAGTTTGTCTGGTTAATTAACTTATTCTCTTATATAAAATATTAGAATGTCTCAAATCAGGAAACACTGTATTATAATTAAAAACAAAAATACAAAAAAATGATTACATGACTTAAAATGCTATGAAGGAAACGACAAATTCAATTCTCATGAAAATAAATGTACTAGATGAGAGTATTGGCACAAGAACAAGAAAGTATCAGTCACAGAAGAAGATGATAAGTGAAAGTTTAGACAGGGGAATGGATAGAAGAAATTTGATACAAATGTAATGGAGATAGGAAAGTAAGTGCAGAGAAGAGGAATAAGAAATAACAACACACACACACAAATGATGAACACGGAAACCACCCTAATCCTCTGCCTCTATTGGGACCAATACTGGAACCAAACGTATCTTCCTGTGCCGGGGTTCAACAATTCTGTGACCAGGTATACTTTCCTGTCACTATATTGAATAAGGTTATTCCAGGCAGAAGTAACTACTTGATCCAGGAAATAGTTGGAACTTAAACACATGACTATAAGCTATCCAAAAATGCGTGTTTCCCAGGCCTAGTAACTTTTCAACTCTCCCTTCAAAACCTTTATTTTATGGTATCTATTTGTGAAAAGTGATTACATCATAAACTCTACCTAATCCCAGTGAATTTTCCATCTCTCAAGACCTATCTTAGAGTAGTAGATAACTTGAGATATGCTTAAACTTTGATATGAAGAGCAAGTTAATTTTTTAATATATTTTAAATGTTTTCTAACTTTATATTCATTACCTGCAAATTGTACATATATAATCCATTCAATAAAAAGCTTTATTATTTACTTTTCACACAATGTTGTAAGGTATTGAAAGATTCAAAATGGATAATTACCACCATCAAGGAGCTTAGAACCTTTAAAAGAAGTAATATTAAATGACAATGTCAAATATCTAGAGACCTTTACTCCCTCCCCTCAGTAAATTCTACTGTTAAGTCAGAGCTGGCTACTAACAGAAGGAATGCCTTTTTAGCCAGGGATGAAGCTGAGTATCTTAGGCAGCACAGTTAATAATTTATCTCTAGATTATATTTAAATCATATGGATTTATGAGATTTTTTATTTATATGTGAAAACATGTCTTCCCCCACTGAAGTCTCTTCTTTATTTGCATCAAACACATGTACAGAAATGGCCCACTCCTCATTAGTTTCCAAGTATTTTGTTCTCCTGCAATAGAAAACGTGATACATGGGTGCCATGTGCATACCCTTGTAATTTGACACACGTCGTCTAACTCAGCTTGCTCAGTTGCTGTGTGACAAGAGCAAGTCACTCCTCTGACTCTCAGGTTTATTCTTACAAGCTGGGAATATCTCTCTATAATAGGACAGGGTAGCTGTCAGCTCTTAAGCAGCTGAGCTTTCTAAGCTCACGTGTTTCTTTTAAATCATATACTGCTGTACTAATTCTCTCTATATATGTGTATATATATTGAGTATTAGTACAGTAGCATTTTTCCTTTTAAAATGTATTAATTGGTATCCCAATGAAAGAAAAGTTAGTATTATCTTACACTTAATTGGTGAATCATCATAAGTTCATCAAACATTGTATAATATTCAAACATTATATGCCTTTATGAGAAAGAAATTTTAAACGTTTTTTCTCAAGCCGGGCTCGGTGGCTCTGCCTGTAATCCCGCGCCTTTGGGAGGCTGAGGTGAGTGGATTGCCTGAGCCTGAGGGTTCGAGACCCACCTGGGCAGCGAGACCTCATCTCTACAATAAATCAAAAAATCAGCCGGGCGTGGTAGAGCATGCCTGTAATTCTGGCTACTCGGAAGGCTGAGGCGGGAGGATCGCCGGAGCCCAGCAGGTCGAGGCTGTGGTGGCCGGGAGCGGCCACTGCACTCCAGTCTGGGTGACAGAGTGAGACTCCAACTCAAAAAAAAAAATAAAAAGTTTTTTCTCCCTTTGAAGAAACATTCAAATTATAATTTAAAAATGACAGGAAGGAACAATATTAAGCAACAGCCGATCATTGCTGGCAAGGGCATGCAATCCAGGTCTATAGGAATTCAGGACAAAGAGAATAAAAAGTACAGTAGAAAGTGGAGGTAGATTTTTACTAAATAAAGAGTTTTAGCTACATAGAGGAAAGAAAGAAAATATTGCCTGAAGTATGAAAATAAATGAATATCCTGGGTCATAGTTAAAAAATGAAGCTACTATTAATTTATTTAAGCAAAGGAAAAACAAACAATATGAAATTCAAATCAAGATTCATTTGAAAGTGAAAAGTTATAAAATTGAAAATGATATATTAATTTTAAATTGTTATTTATTGTCAAATAAATTGATTTTATTATGATGCCAAATTCATTAAAAAGCTTGTAGCATGTTAAAAATTATTTTTGAAATACACTTCCTGGAAAATTAAATTAATTAGAGCAAATTGAAATAGTATTTATTTTAATTATCTGAATCCTAAAACTTAGAATAAACAGAATTATTATTAATGGCTTATGTTTACACACTAAATACGTTTCTTAGGTTTATGTTTCCCTAGTGTTTTATCAATGGTATATTTATATGCTGGCATTTTTCTTCCCATGTGGAATTACTTTTTCATATAACTCACGATATTATTCAAAATTGCATTGTTTATTAACTTTATTCTGAGAGCCACAATGGCTTTGTAAATATGTTTTTTGGCATACAGATTGATTAGTTTTAACACACTTATAGATCATCTGCAACTATGTAAATAATCACGGTACAGAACAGATACATTACCCCAAAAAGACTACCTCCTGATATCCTTTATTTAGCTACAAAATCCTTTTACCACTAGTCTTTGGAAACTATTGATGTCTTCTGTCATGAGAGATTTTTCTTCTTGAGAATATCATATAAATGGAATCATACTAAATGTGAACTTCAGAGATTAGCTTCTTTCACTCTCATAATGCTTTTGAGATCATCCAAGTTGAAGAATATTTGTTTGTTTGTTTGTTTCCATTTTTTGGAATTATGAATTATGTGAATACTTGTTTACAGGTTTTTATTTGAAAATAAATGCGACTTTCTTTAGGAAAACAATACATGAGAGTGTGATTACTGGGCCAATACTAAGTATGCAGTTATTTTCATAAGAAGCTACCAAATGCTTTTTAAAGTAGTTGTACCATTTTCTATAATGATAGCGAATGCATGAACATTCCAGTTGCTCTGCATCTTTGCTATCACTTAAAATTGCCAATAATTATTATTGTATCCATCCTAAAATGTGTTATAATATAGATACCTCATGATGATTTTTGCTTGCATTTTCCTATTTACGAGTCGTGTTGAACATCTTTTTAGAGTCTTTGCAACTTTTAGATATTTTCCTTTATGAAGTGTCAGTGCAAGTTTTGAACTCATATATCTATATAAACATACATATATATATATACATAGGTATATATATATATACATATATATGTATATATATATATAAAACTTGGTTTTGTATTTTCTTTTCAAGAGTTGAGAGTTCTTTACATAATCTGGATGATGAAAGCATTTTGCCAGATATGTGATTTGCAAACATTCATTTACACTCTGTATCTTCCTGTCACATTTGAGGACTCTGTCTAACATCAGGTCACACAGATATTTTCCCTATATTTTTCTCCAATGTTTTTTAATTTTACATTTAAGTTTATGATCCATTTTGATCCATTGTATAAGATATGAGGTTGTTTTATTATTAATTTATGAATATCTAGTTGTCCAACATTAATTGTTGAAAGATAAGTTTTATTCATTGAATTGCCTTTTTATGTTTGTCAAAAATCAATTAGCCACAAACATATAGGTCTATTTCTGAATTTTCTTTGTTTCATTGATCCTTGTAGCTATCCCTTTGCCAATACTAACTTCATAACAGTTTATATTGCATTATGACATATTTCTAAAATACTGGGATTCTGCACAGATTTTTACAGATTTCTTAATAATCAGCTAGGTATTAAGCTATAGAAAATGTTATATAAACTTGGTATTTTACTTATACACTGTTGATTGGAGTGTATATTAGAACAGCCTCTATGGAAAGCAGTATAGAGATTACTCAAATAATTAAAAGTAGCTATATCATTTGAGCCAGCAATTCCACTACTAGGTATATACCCTAAGAAACAGAATTCATTATATAACAAAGACACCAGCACTTGCACGTTCATCATAGCAGAATTCACATTGCAAATATGTAGAATCAACCTAAATGTCCATCAGCTGATCAGTGGATAATGAAAATGTGGTAAACACACACACACACACACACACACACACACACACACACACACACACACACAAAACCATGGAATACTGCACAGGCATAAAAAATAATGAAATCATGTCCTTTGCAGCAATACAAATGGAGGTGGAGATAATTATCCTAAGTGAACTGACTCAGAAACCAAAATCCAAACACTGCATGTTCTCACTCATATGTGAGAGCTATATGTTCACAGAGATGGAAATAATAGACACTGGGAACATTAATAAGAGGAGTGGGGAAGCTAGGATTCAGTAACTACCTACAGGCACCATGTTCACTATCTGGGGAATGGGCCACCTGAGACCCAATCCCCACTACTACACAATATATCCATGTAATGAATACCCATGCATGTGTACTCCCTGAATCTAATATTTAAAAAAAGAAAAGAAAACTTGGTGTTTAACCTGGGCTACTCTGCTTAACAGAAAACCTGTGACTTTGCAAAAGTCATATAGAGTATTTAGCCTTCATTTCCTCATCTATAAAAATGGTACAATTTATCTAAATCATGGGGATTACTTAGGTACTAAATGATTAACTAATTTGAAGTGAATAGCCCCTAAATATATGTTCTTGATAAGTATTATTTAATTTTGCTCTTTATTCTACCTACCATGATGCATTTTCCCAGTTTATTGAATGTTATTCCAATAAAGTACCCTTTAAAAATAAATAAAGCTTAGGAAAAACAGTAAACTAATATCAATATAAGTAATATGACTTTTTTCATAATTAAAGAAAACAAAAAAGATATAAAGATAGCATAGTCATAATAAATGTACCTTCTTTGAGTATGAGGCCTTCAGAGAGGAATTACTATTTTCCACTTGTGACCTTGAGCTAGAGACAAAAACAAAAGAGAACATATCATGCAGCTCAGTACCCTTTAGATTTAGTGCACAGAGAACTAATCCATCTGTTTATGGTTCCTTTTTTTGTCCCTGGATAACACTTAGTTAAAAGACACATGCTTCAACCTTCAAGATAAATTATCCTTTCAATTCTTAATGGCCGTAAGTGATAAAATCCAAGAGCAAATCAGTGTGTGCATTAAAACTAGTGACATCTATGCCTTTGGCTTGCTGAGTGATTATCCCGATATTTAAAGGTTAAATGGGTATTTATACATTTATACATAGTTGGAGTTCATGAATATAGTTGTCATTGCTCTCAACATGTGGGTGCCTTATATGACTGAGTACATAGATGAGGCACAAGAATGACTCAAATGAGAAATAAAAATGAACATGTGCACAAGGCTCAAAGAATGATGTCTATACTCAATGTGGTAGTCATCTAAACAAAACAAGAAAGTGGTAGAGGTTAAAATTGGTTTTATGAAATGTTTCCTCCATACACACTATTTTAATGCAAATCTGGGGAAGTCCCTGAGGTAACCTCAATGAATGTACTTTATCATATTATTTTCCCTAAGAACTTAAATGATGTTCTGGTCATTTAATCTTCTGCCCTTTGTTTCAGAAAAAAAGGTCACCTTTTAATATTTCTCTCAAAACAAATGTTTTGGGACTCTTTTAAGTTATATAGTAGTAAGTCAGTGATCATAGAAGCATGCTAAAGAGAGAATAAAAATGACTCTCTCCTTTTCTTCTTCTCTCGGTATCTTTTTTTTTCTTTCTTTCTTTTTTGCTCTTGGTCCTTTATAGGCTTGTTTGAGGCTTCCATTTCCACCAATGAAGTCAATACACCAACAAATAAGAAAATAACATGACGAAATGCTATGATTTTCACAATACATTTTACAAATTGTGCTTTGTGCCATATATAATTCTATTGTTAGACATTATTCTCAATAAATTATGTGTGTGTGTTTCAATTTTTAATTAAAAATACTCATACAAAAATGTATATTTGTTGCTGGGCTCGGTGGCTCAGCCTATAATCCCGCGCCTTTGGGAGGCTGAGGTGAGTGGATTGCCTGAGCCCGCGGGTTCGAGACCCGCCTGGGCAACTTGGTGAGATCTCATCTCTACAACAGATCAAAAAATCAGCCAGGCGTGGTAGCGCATGCCTGTAATTCGGCTACTTGGAAGGCTGAGGCGGAAGGATCGCCGGAGCCCAGCAGGTCAAGGCTGCGGTGACCGGGAGCGGCCACTGCACTCCAGTCTGGGTGACAGAGTGAGACTCCAACTCAAACAACAACAACAACAACAACAACAATATATATATATATATACACACTCAGGAAAATGATGTTGGTGTCCACCAATATCTGCATCTCAGAAAACAATGCAGATTCTTCTAAAGAACTCATACAACCACATAGGACCCTCATACTCAGAACATCTAAAAGATAGAAAAACTGTTAGCAAATTATCTCTAATTTTACAACAAAATAAAATAAGTAAGATAAGCTAAATATTAGTGCAACCATTGCTTACACTCCCTGGTCATACCTCAGTAGAAAGCTGCACTATCCCAGAAATTTTTCAAAAGAGAAAATGAAAACAAGCACAAGATTGACCTATGGTTACTACCAGTGAGAAAATCTCCACAAGAGTTGAAATTCAAGAAATGTGGTTGTTCAGAGGACTGACACGGGAAAAGGAATTAAAAGGAGGCACAGTTCTTGGTAGTAAACTTTGACTTGTTTGACATTTATTACTGGCCATTTTTTTTAACTTATTTATTTGCTTTCTTTTCTCTTTTTTCTTTTTTTTTTTGAGTTGGAGTCTCACTCAGTCGCCAAAACTGGAGTGCAGGGGCCCCTCCCGGCCACCGCAGCCTCGACCTGCTGGGCTCTGGCGATCCTTCCGCCTCAGCCTTCCAAGTAGCTGGAACTACAGGCGTGCGCTACCACGCTCGGCTAATTTTTGATCTATTGTAGATATGAGGTCTTGCCAAGTTGCCCAAGCGGGTCTCAAACCTACGGGCTCAGGTAATCCACTCACCTCAGCCTCCCAATCACGGGATTGCAGGCAGAGCCACCAAGCCCGGCTTGCTTTCTTTTTTCTTGAAGAATTTAGAGTTCTTAAGAAAAAAGAAAGCAAATAAATAAGTTTAAAAAAGTAAAATAAATAAGTAAAAAAACCCTTCAAAAATACCAAAGTTCACACAATCCTTCCTGAAACTACCAAAAATAAGCACAAAAAGTAAATTGAATAAATAATTTAATATTAATTGAAATCCTAAATAAAACAGTGCTCAACATCCCTTTAAGAAAATAATACATCATGACTATTTGGCATTTATTCCACAAATGCAAGCAAGTTTTATTATTAGAGAATCTATTAATATAATTTAATTTATATATCAAAGAAAACAAATTATATGGTTGTCTTCAAAGTTGATGAAGAATTTGAAAAAATTAAAAATCTACTCTCATAAAAATATAGCTAAGAAGACACATAAATAGCTACATCGTTAAGATGAAAAAAAAACCCAAATTATTTATAAAGCCTGTAGTTTACTTAATATTAAAACAGTAGTATTTCCACTAATAACAGACAAAAAAAAACGATGATTACTAAAATCACTAGTATTTAACACTGTACTGGAGATATCCATCTGTGACAATTAGAAATAATAAGCAAATTATTGCTTCAAATTGAAAATAGGAAGACAAAGCATTCTATTTGCACACTGTAGGATAGTATTTCTGGAAAGCCCAAGGAAACAATAACAAATTTTACTCAAAAAATAAAATAATTCACTAAAATAGCAGACTAAAATTAATACACAGAAATCAAGATGCTTCTTGATTCCACCCCAAAGGCGTGGGGTTACAGACTGAGCCACCAAGCCCGACTGATTACGGTTTTTTAAAGAAGAACTAGGATAACAGAAATCATGAATAACAAGTTTTACCCATTATTAAACTTTCTTTAAATTCTCCCTATTTAAAATAGTGTGATACTGTTGTGCAGACAGACCAATGAAATTCAATGGGAAATCTAGAAATATATGTAAGTCATCAAGAACTTTTAATGTATTATAAAGGTGACCTCTGAAATCACTGGGGCATAGATTGACTTTTTAATAAGTGGTGTTTGAATGACTGCATAGCCAAGTGGCAAAAAATGTGGGCATTGCAATTAACAATAAATTAAAGCCCTTTAAGAGATATAGAAAAAGACACAAGAAGAAGAAACAAATTGAAGCTTTATATATTCTAGCTGTAGTAAAAGACTAAAACAAGACCCCTACCTATCCCCATAACCAAAAATCAACTCTAAATGGATCAAAGACCTAAATGTAAAAACTCAAACAATAAGAGACTTAGAGAACTAGAGGAGACAACTTTATGGAAACTGGAATTGGCATCCAATTCCTGGTCAAAACCCCAAGTGCCCATGCCATAAGAGATAAGATCGACAAGTGGGAACTCAGTAAACTGACTCGCTCCTGCAAAACCAAAGAAACCATCAATAGTGCTGGGAGACAGCTCACCTACTGGTAAAAAATATTTGCCAACTGTGTGTTTGACAAAGGCCTAACATCTAGGATCTAGGAGGAACTCAAACATGCCAAAGGAAAAAAAAACAAACAGCCCCATTACAAAGTGGTTCAAAGACATGAATAGCCACTTCTCAAAAGAAGACATACAACCGGCTCACGTATATATGAAAAAATGTTCAGCCTCACTAGTCATCAAAGAAATTCAAATTAAAACCACACTGAAATACCACCTAACTCCTAACTTAAGTCAGGATGGCCATCATCAATAACTTAAAAAACATCAGATGCTGGAGAGGATGCAGCGAAAAGGGAACACTTTTACACTGATGGTGGAGTGTAAACTAGTACAACCTCTCTGGAAAACAGTATGGCAATTCCCAAAAGATCTGAAAAATCACCTTCTGTACGACCCCATGATGCCCCTGCTGGGAAAATATTCGGAGGAACTCGGAACACTCTATGAAAAAGATACCTGCACACGTATGTTTACTGCAGCATTGTTCACAATAGCAAAAACACGGAACCAACCATGCTGTCCATTGAAAGAGGACTGGATTTTAAAAATATGGAACATGTACACAATGGAATATTACACAGTCATAAAGAAGGACAAAATTATGAACTTCGCAGTCACCTTGATGGACATAGAATCTATAATACTGAGTGACATATCACAGAAACAAAGAACTGATTATCACATGTTCTCACTTATAAATGGACCTTGAAAAATTATCGTAAAACTATTAGAAAATGATTGGCAGTAGTGGGAAACTGCTAGGGTAGGGCAGGGGCAGGATTGGCAGTAGTGGGAATCTGTGGTATAGGGCAAGCACACTTCATCAACAAGGGTACCTGTAAAATGAAGAGTTGTATACCTAACTCTGAATTGTAACCCACGTCTTAAAACAAACAAACAAAAAAACTGGTGAAATCCATACAAAGTAAAAAAAATAAAAAAATAAAAAAAAAGACTAACTCAAAATCCAGAAAAAACATGTAAAAAGATTTATTAAAATATATTTAAGCATTTTGCATAATAGAAAGAAACATCTCAGATTAAAATATGGACAATATTTGCAACAAAAATCATAGATAAAATGTGATAACTTTAATATCCACAAAACTTTAAAATTTAGGAAAAATCCTAATAAAATATGACTGACAACCAATAGTTGACAATGCACAGCATTAAAATGATTATTCATCTATTTATTTTATACGTAACTTCAGGGGTATTAGGGCTGGTTTGTTATATGGATATATTGCATTATGGAGATATTTGGGCTTCCAGTGTATTCTTCACTGGAATAGTGAATATTGTAAATAGTAGGTAAATTTTCAACCCTTCACTCTTCCTTTTCCTCTTTTGGAATCCCAAGTGTCTAGTCCGTTACTTTTCCTTGTTTATCCATGTGTACCATGGTTTAGCTGCCTCTCACAAGTGAGAATATGTGACATTTGAATTTCAGTTTCTGAGTTATTTCACTTGGGATCATTGCATCCAGTTACATTCATATTGGTGCAAAAAATGTGACTTTATTTTTTTGTGACTGTATATTATTCCACTGAATGCATGTGCATGTGTGTTTATGTATCACATCTTTTAATCCAATCCACTATTGATGGACACATTGGTTTAATTCATAACTTTGTTATGGTTAGTAGTGCTACAATGAAAACAAGAGTTCAGGTATCTTTTTAATATAACAGCTTATTTTCCTTTGGGTAGGTATCCAGTAGTGGGATTGCTGGGTCAAATGGTAATTCTATTTTTAGTTCTTTGAGAAATCTTCATACTGTTCTCCATAGAGATTCTACTAATTTACATTCCCAGTAGCAGTGTACAAGCATTTTCTTTTCTCCACATCCTCCTCAACTTCTGTTGTTTTTCAACTTTTCATTCATAGCAATTCTAACTGGTATGAGATGTTATCTAAAGGTGGTTTTAATTTGCATTTACCTGCTGATTGGTGATGTTGAGCATTTTTTTAATGTTTGCTGGTAGCTTGTCTTTTAATAAATATCTGCTCTTGTCCTTTGTTCATTTTTCAAAAATTTTTATTCATATTATTATTATAAAAATGTGGGGTACAATTCAGGGTTAGGTATACAAACATTGATTATGCAGGTACCCTTGTTGATGAGGTATGCCCCTCCCTCTCCTAACAGTTTCCCTCAACTGCCAATCTCACTTCCCCTCCCTTGACAGTTTCCCACTACTGCCAAACACTTTCTTACAGTATTATAATTGTTCAAGTTTTGCTTATGAGTGAGAACATATGGTACTTTATTTTTTGTTTCTGTGATAGATCACTGAGTATGATCGACTCTAAATCCATCTACGTTGCTGCAAAGTCCATATGTTTGTCCTTCTTTATGGTTGCATAATATTCCTTTGAGTATATGTAACACCATTTTTTAATACAGTCCAGCTCTGAGGAGCAACATGGTTGGTTCCATGTTTTTGCTATTGTGAATAGAACTGCAGCAAACACACATATGCAGGTATCTTTTTTGTAGAATGATTTGAGTTCCTCTGGGTATATTCCCAATAGGGGAATTCCTGGGTCATATGGAAGGTCAATTTCTAGTTCTTTCAGTTCTGTCTTCAAAAGGGGTTGCACTAGTTTGCATTCCCACCAGCAGTGCAGAAGTGTTCCTTTTTCTCCGCATCCTTGCCAGTATCTGTTGTTTGTTTCATTAATGATGGCCATTCTTACTTGAGTTAGGTGGGATCTCAATGTGGTTTTGATTTTCATTTCTCTAATGATGAGTGAGGCTGAGCACTTTTTCATGTGTCTGTTGGCTGACCTTATATCTTCTTTTGAGATGTGTCTATTCATGTCTTTTGCCCACTTTTGAATGGGGCTGTTTGTTTTTTTTCCTTTCAGCACGTTTGGGTTCCTTGTAGATCCTAGATATTAGGCCTTTGTCAGTTAAACAAGTGGCAAATATTTTTTTCCCATTCTGTGGACTGTCTCCATCCTCTCTTGATGGGTTCTTTTGCTTTGCAGAAGCTCATTAGTTTGATGGAGTCCCGGTTGTCCATCTTATCTCTATGGCATGGGCACTTTGGGTTTTGATCAGGAATTGGTTGTCAGTTCCATCTTCTATAAGAGTGTCTCCTGCATTTTGTAAGGTTCTTATAGTTTGAGGTTTTACATTTAGGTCTTGATCCATTTAGAGTTAATTATTGTGTATGGTGATAGGTAGGGGTCCTGTTTCAATCTTCTGCATGTGATCAGCCAGTTTTCCCAGCACCATTTACTGAATAAGTTCGCCTCTTCCCAGTAGTTGTTGCTGGAGCCTTTGTCAAAGATAAGTTAGTTGAGAAATTGAGGCTTTCCTTCTGGAAGCTCTATCCTGTTCCATTGGTCTATGTGCCTGTTCTTGTACCAATGCCGGGCTGTTTTGATTACTATAGCCTTACAGTAAAGTTTGAAGTCTTGAAGTGTGATACCTCCTGCTTTGTTTCTTTGCTAAGGATTGTTTTGGCTATTCATGGTCATTTATGTTTCCATTTGAATTTCTGTATTGTCATTTCCAGGTCTGAGAAGAATGATGTTGGTAACTTAATGGGTATAGCGTTGAATCTGTAGATTGCCTTTGGTAGCATGGACATTTTAACAATGTTGATTCTTCCTATTTATGAACATGGAATATTTTTCATTTGTTTGTGTCTTCTTGGATTTCTTTGAGCAGTGTTTTGTAGTTCTTATTGTAAAGACCTTTCACTTCTCTGGTTAGGAAGATACTACGGTATTTCTTTTTTTTGTGGTTTTTGTGAATGAGATTGTGATTTTAATTTGGGTTTCTGCCTGCTTGTTGTTGGTGTATAGGAATGCAACTGTCTACTTTTTAAATGTTTTTTTTCCTGTTGATTTGTTTGAGTTTGTTGTGAATTCTTCGTATCATTTCTTTGTCAGATCCAAAGTTTGCAAATATTTTCTACCATTCTGTAGGCTGTCTGTTTACTCTGCTGATGATTTCTTTTGTTATGCAGAAAATTTTTAGTGTAAGTCCCACTTACTATTTTTGTTTTTTTGTGGTATCAGCTTTTGGGATCTTGTTCATAAATTATTTGTCTTAGTCAATGTCTAGAAGAGTTTTTTCTAAGTTTTCTTCAATTGTCTTTATAGTTTCAAGATTTAGATTTAAGTCTTAAATTTGTTTGAGTCAATTTTTATATATGGTAAGAGAGGGATCCAGCTTCATTCTTCTGCATTTGACAATACAATTTTTCCAGCTCCATTTATTGAATAGGGTTTCCTTTCACCTGTGTATATTTTTGTTAACTTTGTAAATACTCAGTTGGTTGTAAGTATATTATATTATTTCTGGATTCTCTATTCTGTTGCCTTGATCTCTGTGTCTATTTTTGTACTATACCATACAGTTTCAGATACTATAGACTTGCAGTGTAAATATGAAGTCAGTTAATGTGATGCCTCTAGCTTTTTTCTTTTTTCTTAGGATTGATATGGTTATTCAGACTCTTTTTCAATTCCAGATGACTTTTAGGATTGTTTTTTCTAATTCTGTAAAAATGACATTTGTAATTTGATAAGAATTGGATTGAATATGTATATTTCTTTGGACAGTAGTTATTAATATTTTAACCATATTGAATCTTCCAATTTATAAGCATTATTTTTGTTTCAATTTCTGTCATCTAATGATTATTTTCATCAGTGTTTTGCAGTTCTCCTTGTAGAGATTTTTCACCTCCTTGGTTACATGTATTCATAAATATTTTTTGTGTGGTTATTGTACCTTTACTAAGAATGAGATAAATAAATGTAGAACTGCAAAGAACTATCATTTATCAGTTATTAAATTGGCGAAAATTACAAAATTTGACACCTAACTTTGTTGGCAAAGCTCTGGAAAAATAAGCTGATGGAAATTCGATATTTTACAATACTTACAGGAGTGGGCTTGAACAGGATGGGAAAATTTGATGGAGGAGTGGCATGTCCTTTAGTATACCTCTATGTATAGTTTTGACTTTTAGAACTACTAAAATAAATATTGACAAAGATTACAAACAAAAACATAAATACCACAAGCAACTTAAAAGATTTTTTAAAAATACTTAGTCTAAGTTTTAATCACAATACTTTTCTAGGTAGCCTCAGGCTGAAGACAATAAATATGTGTAAATGCATATAGAGGTCTGGTTAAAAGTTTATCTTCACAGTGACATGGGATAGCAGTCAGGAAACTATGTTTGTATATTTTTAAAGATTGAACACATGAATAAACATTTTGAGAATAATGGGAAGCTATTTTTTACTGTTGGAAGATAGTTGGAATATTATAAAGGGGTAAGAATAGAGTGAACATTTTTTGTGTTACATTGGGATGTTAAAAGTCTGAGTGTGTGTGTATGTGTGTGTGTGTGTGTGTGTGTGTGTGTGTGTGTGTGTGTGTAACTTGTATACATAAGTATATAACCTTATTCACAGGGAATACATTCCAGTACCCACAGTGGTTGCCTGAAACCATAGATAGTACTGAATCAGTTGTCTTTATTCAGAGCATGCTTCTGTTCATGTCTTTCACCCACAAATTTCATGCCTTTCCAAACTTAACTAAGTACTCATCACACATTGTGGCCATAACGCTTCTGGTTTAAGGTGTGACAGCAAAACTAGCATGAATTTCCTTTTTCTACTTCATAATTTTGCAGATAGAAGACTCATTTTTTCCTTAGATCTTAGCAAACTCAGCATACCTTTTTCTTTACTTTTTAGGAGAAAAGGAAAGCCTTTTTCACTTAAAAGAAAAACTTTACAGCTTCTTTTTAGCATATCCAAATTGCCAGCACCACTGCTTTTGCACTTTGTTATCATTATTAACTAAAAAGGGGGTTACTTGAATACTAGCACAGCAATATTGTTGCCATCAGTCCAATGATCAACTTGGCTACCAAATGACTAACAGACAGCGTAGCCCATTACCTGGATAAGCTGAAAAAAGGGATAACTAATACCCCAGGTGGCATACTTTAAAACTTATAGTTTAGTTTTGGAATTTTGCAATTTTGCATTAAGATTTTCTAACGAAGAGTCGCTGAAGCCATGAAAAGAGAAACCATGGCAAAAGGAAGACTACTGTACACACACACACACACACACACACACACACACACACAGATAATGTGTACACACACATAACATCTAGCTTCCATGCAAAACAAAAGCAGGAAAATTTTATTATTATCAATATAATAATATGTCATAGGTTTGGGGACACATGACCAAAAAATATGTCCCTTGGCATATTGAATATTTTAAGCAGAAGGAATTTGCAAAAATGACTGAAGCAGAGCAGACTCTCTGACTTACCCTCATCTCTTTCCTGAAGCAGGTTATAAAACCTAGGAAGAATTGTCTTACCTTCCTCTGAAGCAGGTCACAAGACCCTCCTGTGAGAGATGTCCTCTCTATACCTAAAGCTAAGAAACATTTTTATCTTTAAAGACAGGGACTCAGAAAAGAATCTGAACAAAGAGGCCTGGCTGAATTTCCCCTACTTTATAACTATTCGATTACATTCTTTTGCTCTAGTATATTTCTCCACAACTGTGCAATTTCCTTCAATCCTGCTATAAAAACACTAAAGGTTAAATGTTTTGGGGGTCTTTATGATTTTATAAAATTTATGTGTCACATAAAACTTACATTAAATAAACTTGTACTCACCTCTCTTTTTAATATGTCTTTTATTATAGGGGCATTAGTCATGAACCTAAAATGGATAGAGAAAAATATATTTTTCTCCCCATATACATGTCAACAAGGCAATGGAACCAACTTGAAAAGACTCCCAATAGCTAAACCTTAGAAATGTTGAGGAGCAAAAGAAATGATAGTAACAACATTTTTGTGGAATAAAACAACATTCTATGAGTGCATATTGATACAAATGCATGAATGAATGAATGAGTGAATGAATGAATGAATTGGAGAAAAGGGAAAATTCTTCCTCATAGTATAGTGCTATAATTTCACCAGACCAGGTGGTTAAAAGGATGCATAAGACTTCAAAGCAGACACTCACAAAAGTCATTTAATAAATGTAGAAGATGTAGCACAGCAAAAGAAAGAGTACGCAGACAGGCATCATCGGCCTGAGAGACTTCCAGGCACAGTTCTCCAGACGAATTACTCTTTTTAAAAATTTACTTTTACTTTTTATGAGTTCATATTATTTGTGCATATTTATGAGATACCTGTGATATTTTGATAGAAACATACGTGGTATAATAATCAAGTTTGTGAAATTTGGATATCTATTACCAATTTATCATTTCTCTGTGTTGGAAACATTCCGCAAGATGTGCTTCATCTCGGGAATAGAAAACACTTGACTCACGCAAGCCATCTTGGTTCTGAAAGGACTTCTAGTCAAATAGCCACATCAAGCTGCATAACCAGTTAGACCAGGTATAAGCCATCAATATGCAAACTGAATTGGTGGCTCCAGGAAAGTTTCAAATCTTAAGTAATACATTATTCATCATTTGTTAGCCATCTTACTTTTTTCTTGGCCTATAATCAGTTCCAAACTTCTAGGCATCTCTGGACATAGGCATTGAACTTCTTCTAGTTCAGCTGAAAATAACCTGCACAAGTATTGATAGATAGAAAGAATGATGGAATTGGAAACAACACCATTTAGCAACTATCATAATAATCGAATCAGACAAAAATTTGAAGTGGGAGCTAACCTAACAGGTAAAAGTTTAATGAGGATCAGGTTATTTAAATATTTTCAAAGTAACTCCCTCCAAATTATTTTTATATCTATTTAAGGAAGGACTAGTAATTTTACAGTGGATTAACCTAGCATATATCTCCCTAGGCAAATCATCAAAGGTAACATCAGCAATAATGGAACAACTGACAGCATGTGCCTCCTAATATAATGCATTAAGAAGGGCACAGCATCACTTCTGTGATGTTGCTGTCAAAAAATGCATCATTCGAATAGAATCATTAGCAAACAGGAGTCAGACACAAACTGAGGAACAATCCACAAAATAAATGTCCTGTAATTTTTAAAAATGTCAAGGTCACAAAAGCCAAGGAAAAGCCAAGGAACAATTAAAAATTAAGAGACTAATAAAACATGACAAATAAATGTAATGCACTTATTGAATTGAATCTTATGTTGGGGAAAAATACCTAAGTACACTAATAGAACAATAGATGAAATTAAAATATATACAATAGATTTAAATTAAAAGTACTGTGACAGTATTTTCATTACGGATTTGATAATTATAATGTGGTTACTTATTCTTGGGAAATGTGTTCAAGTATTTAAGAGTAAATGTGTAGAATATCAATAAGACAATATCAAATGTCTCAGTGTCTTAACTTGTATGCATGTGTGTGTCATATGACACACATATGTTTACCTGCATAAATGAATTACAACACAATCCAATGTGTGCTTTCAGGTACTGATTTTCTGACCCACATTTAAGCAGTGGTGAATAATGTCCAGATTGTAAATGAATGACATTTAGTATGACTTTTTGATTCAATCATGCTGCATAAAATAACATTGTCGATCATTAATAAATCAGAGTCCTGTAGGTTACTGTAATGATAGTATAGGTATTTCTGAGCATTTTATTATTTTACATAACTTATTACATGATGAGAATGAAGAGGTATGAATATGGTTCTCTTCTTAAAGATAAATGAAACATATAGAAAATCACATTCTTCAGTTTAGACCAGTTAACATTAAAAATGTTAAATTTCTAAACATTGTTGATATTGGTTAATTTTAGGACTTTTAAAAGAAAATATATTACAGAAGGATAAATTATCTAATTTCTAAATTATTATTGATACAATAATTCAAATTTATTTTAACATGAACTATTCTAATTTTCACTTTATAGGAAAGGAAAATGAGTTCAGTAATTTTAGATAAATTGTCCAAGAGCATCCAGCTTTCAGTAACAAACTCGGAGGAAAAATTCATATATTTCTTTGGTTTCAGTGTCATTATTATTTTCTTTTTCTTTAGTTTTTTGATTTTTGTATACATTGTGAAATGATTAAATCAAATGAATTAACATATATTTATTTTTTGGTGGTGATAACATTTGAGATCTATTTTTTAAAAGCAATTTCCAAGTAACACTGCTACTCATCACTGTTCTATACTTTCTTTTATTTTCAGTATAATCTGATAGGTTATAAAATATGAAATGTGGCTAAAATGAGACTATGATAGGTATGAATGCAGACAATAAGAGACCCAATAGCTACCACTTTTTCTTTGGAGAAGTCTCTGGCTACACACTCAGACAGGCACACACACACATACAAAAGAGAGAGAATTATGCTTCCAAATAATAGTGCTAGTAAATTAGAGTTTAACTTAAAAAAATTGAAGAATGCATGAAATACCTTCTGATACACAATTGTTAAATAATTCAGTAGTTTCTGATTATGACATAGGTCACATAACTTTATTAAAATCTATTCAGGATACAAAAAAGATAAAGACCTAAGAAATATCATCAGAAACATACTCTTTGTTAGGTTTCATACATAAAACTATCCCTATGGAAGGGATCTTAAGATGTTTGCCCTTTCTTACTCCCCAACAATAGAGGAATACTCCCAGTTTACGGGGCAAAATCTAGGATAGCATATATTTTGTTTTTTATTCTCAGCATCTGTAGTTCTGGCCCCACACATTTATTTTTACATGACAAAAACAATTATCTTCTCAACTAATTGAAAACAAAACAAAACAAAATTTCATGAATGTTAATTAACAACAGATACTTTTGAATGTGTGTGTGGTTTATGTGTGTGCAGGTTTATGTCTGTGTCTGACATCCTACTAATCTTACTTATTGGTAGTAATATTTTTTCCCTTTAAGATAATTGAGTACTGCCGGGCTCAGTGGCTCAGCCTGTAATCCCGCGCCTTTGCGAGGCTGAGGTGGGTGGATTGCTGAGCCCGTGGGTTCGAGACCCGACTGGGCAACTTGGTGAGACCTCATCTCTACAATAAATCAAAAAATTAGCCGGGCGTGGTAGCGCGCGCCTGTGGTTCCAGCTACTTGGAAGGCTGAGGCAGAAGGATCGCTGGAGCCCAGCAGGCCGAGGCTGTGGTGGCCGGGAGCAGTCACTGCACTCCAGTCTAGGCGATGGAATGAGACTCCAACTCAAAAAAAAAAAGATTATTGAGTATTGAATAAGTATTGAATAATATCAACTATGGATAAAAAATGTATTTCTTTCTTTTCAATTTGAACACATTATTCTTTTTTACTTTATAACAAAGTTTACATTGATTAATATAAGTAATCAGAGCTGACATTATTATAGTTTTCTGTTGGGTATGGAGAAGCAGTCAGCCAATAAAATATGTATTAAATATAATACTCTAGATAGTTAAAACATTTTCTATTGTTTTTTACTTATTTAGCTTATTTTAAGTAATTTGAGAAAGTAGTAAGTAAGGATTAAGTCTGGACAAAAGATTAAATGTATAGGAAAATATGAATGTTTTCTGTATATTTTTATATGTATATGAGGAAAAACTACATTTTATAGCAGATAATGCTTTTTAGTTTTGTTATTTATAGAATATCTACAAAAAGTAAAATAATATCCATCAACTAATATTCTTCTACATTCTTAATTTATAGAAAGATAGTAGAGGAAAAAATATATATATTAGAAAATCATTCAGAAATATTTATTTCCAGTATAAATTAAGCCAATATATTAAATGTCTTATATTTGCACTGTAAAATTGACAATGATAAATATTTAAGATGATTATGAAAAGATAATTATTCTTAAAGGTTATCCATTTTTAAGACCTTCATAATAAAATGATTTCAAAATTAGTATTGGAGCAATTTTTGATAAGGTCCCACTTTTTTTGCTATAGCTGTAATGTTTTAATACTTTTCATGGTAAATGAATTCTTTTAAAAAAGTTTTTTTTTTTTTTTTTTTTAGTTTAGATTCAAGAGTTACATGTGTAGGTTTGTTACACTGGTATATTTCACGATGGAGTTTGAGTTACTACTGAGCCAGTCACCTTCTGGGTGTCTTAGTGTTGATATCTGTTTTTATTCTTCTGTGGTATGAGAAGACGCTTGGTATAATTTTAACTATTTGGAATTAATTCATGCTTGATTTGTGACTATGTGGTCAATCTTAGAATATGCTTTCTCCTTTAAGTTTCTGTACTTAAACTTGTAAAAAAACAAAATCTAGGTAATAAAAGAAGCCTTTAGGATATTTGGATTAATTTCAAAAATATATAACTATTAAATAAAGGAAAACATCCATCTGCAACTAACTACAAGTTAATAAAACTGGGATTAAATAATAAATACATAATTTTACAATTTTTATGTTATTATTAGCTTGTCTTTTATCTTCCACACTACAGAAAAAAATTTGATACATGCTAATACAATGTATTGTTGTAATAGTCACACGTATCTACCAAGAGATGCCCACGTATTGTATTCCTGGAACTTGTGAATATGTAATATTACATGACGAAAAAGATTTTGCAGTCATCTTTAAGAGTACAGTCCTTGTATAGGAAGGTTAGACTGGATTGTCCAGGTGTGCTTAATCTCGTTATTTCGCCCTTTAAAATCAGTGAGATGAGGCAGTGTGAAAAGTTAGAGAGATTCCAAGCTTGAGAAAAATGTAGCATGCTATTATTGGCACTTGCATGCAGAAAACAACAGAGGGACGCCTCAAGGAGCTGAGTGATTCTCAGTTGACAGTTAACAAGGAAACAGAGACCTTAGCTCTCCAACACAATGAAGTGACTTCTGCTAACAATTTGAATGAGTTTTGAATTGAGCTAAGCCCCAGAGCCTCTAGTAAGATAAACAGTGCTGCCCGATATTTTGATTTCAGTCCTGTGAGGCTTAAGCTGGAATTCTGACCTACAGAATTGTGAGATAATAAATGAGAGTTGTTTTAGCTGTTAACTTGTGAAAATGTTCATGGCAGCAATAGATAGCTAAACTTTACACTGACCAAACACAGGGGAAAAAAAAATCTATCACCTTTTGTTATCCACTTTAGTAATTAAAATAAGAAGATAGAAAAATCAAGTGTTAGTCAAACTGTTTTGGTATCAAACTACTTAATGGAAATATAAAATACAATTCAGAGATGTTGGAAACAGATATGCTTAAGTTTCAAAGTAGTAAATATAAGCACTATTTGTATTTAAACTATGATTGATTGAAACAACATTTGTTCTCAAATATTCTAGCCTTTCTCCTTATTTTCCAGTAGTTGATATACTCACTTCTATTACTAATTGGATATAAAAGCAATCACATGTTATCAGGGCACTTTGGGCTTTACCAAGGAGATAAAATTCGAAAATGAAATGAGCCTTGTTAATACTGGGGGACAAAAAAACACAAAAAATATTTTGAATGTACGCCCTTTCCTTCACAGTCAGCCTCCTACTAAGCAAATGTTTTATATGTTGATATTTGTATGTTGATATATTCATTTATTAATTTTGTAAAATTCCTTATTGTCTGGAATAGTGCTTATAAGAAATAGCTTAATATAAATATATGATCATAAAATGTCAGTCATAAAATGCAAATAAGGAGCAATTCAAATGATGAAATGTGTGATTAGTGAAATCATCCTTTATATGAGGACAGTTATCAAAAGATCAGAAGGCATTTATGAGAGATGCAATTGCTCAATCAACAGAAAAAAAATTAAGCACTTATCTCTACTAAGCACTATGAAGAAACCATGAAGGCTTCAAATTTTATTGGAATTCTAATAAAAAGTGATTTCCTTATATTCCTTTGATATATTTCTTGGTATAATATCATGAATCCTAACTTATTGTTCATTCACCTTTGAATTTATTACTATATTTGACATAGTCTAATGTTTATAAACCAACAGTATACTGATGTTACCCAATTTTTATGAAAAAGTTGTGATTTCCTGGCTTTTAATTGTTATTATTAATCACTATAAGCTAGTAGATACTCTTGTATATATGGTAGACTACATAGACAGACCCCTTCTCTTCAAAGACTCACTTCAGAGTATACAATTCTACATAAGTGGTAAAGTAAATATGTAATGTAACATACAGATATAATGAGGGGTACAGATTAACATGTAATAACCTGGATATATTTTGAGAAATCAAATAAAAACAAATACAGACTACACTTTGTATCTGTGGGTTTTGCCTCTATGTACACAACAAATCATGAATCTAAAATATTTTTTGAAAATGCATCTGTAGTGAACATGAATAAACGTTTTTTCGGTTATCATTCCCTAAATAACACAGTATAATAGCTATTTACATGCCACATACATTGTATTAGGTATTATGAGTAATCTAAAGACAAATTAAAGTATACAGGGGGATATGCATAGGTTATAGGCAAATGTTATATTATTTTATATCAAGCACTTGAGCATCTGTGAATTTTGGTATTGTGGGAGGTCCTAGAGCCAACTCTCTAAGGGTAATAAGAGATGATTATATCTAATGTAAAACTTACATGCTTATTAAAATAAAAATACTACTAAAAAGCAGAGAGCAATTGGTAACAAAATTTTCAGGAAATGAGAAACATTGGCTCATTCTAAATTGGATAACCCAGACATCTTAATGATAGATAAAATAAAGGTGAGTAGGGTGGGTTACACTTATTAAGAAAATGCCTATCAATTATCAATTTTGAAGAAAATGCCTATCAATTATGGTATACACATGTTAAAATAAACAGCAATACATACATTTTACATAATATGTTATGACTAAACTGGATCATTTAGAAGAAAGAAGCAAATTCATTATATGAAGTAGGTAAAACATTAAGAAAAAAAATAATGAGATAATTGTTTCTGATTACATTTTTAAAGTCCTAAAGATAAAAAAAATCAGTTTGATTTGCATTATCTTATCACAATGATTTAAATACAGTTAACTTACAATAATTTAAACATAAGCAGCAACTAACATTATTCTCATATATTTTATTACACATGTATTGTCTTGGATACATTTGTGCCTCTGGGATGCTCTTATTTTACCAAACTCTGATGGTTTTATTTCCAGGCTCCTGTGTTTACTTCATATTTTATTTGAGTTAACTCTATACGAGGAAACAAAGCCTTAAAGGAAGAAATAAAAATGGTGATGTAACCATCATTTTGGAGATATTATACATTAGGTTCACAAAAGTAAGTCCACCTTGCATATGAAAATTATTTTTATATAGGAGATGTTATTTTATTTTTTATTCTGGAAAATATAGAGTATCAAAGCAGATATGATTGTGAACATAGCAAAATCTAGGGAATGGGAAAGAAAGGTGGTCATGGCTGAAGCTGTGAGCCAAGAGACTGGGAAATGATCTGAATAAATAATGCAAAGAAAAAGTGAGGTGTAGCACACACTCTCAAGGCAAAGAGACTATGGGTTAATCTTGTGATCTCATAATATAAAGTACATATTATTGATTAATTTGACTGATAGATTAAGAAGAAAGGAGCTGGGTGTCTTAAGGAGAAATTAAAAAGTAGTGTGTTTGCATTATTCTATGACTTTTCTAACCATCAATTTTTCTATTTATTTGGTAATTCATCACCCCATGAAATCTGAGATGAAAACAGTAGTAAACACAAAAGCAAACCACCCTCAATTAAACAATCACAAAAAAGAAAATTACAATATTTTATATGCTCTTTTTATATTTATCTGTATTTTGTATGGTGTCTTGGAAAGAAGAGTGTTCTTTAATGAAACAAATGGAATTACAAACTTCATTAAGTTTACCAAAGGCAGTAAGTGACAAAGAAGGTAGCATAAAAACAAAATATATGTTTTGTATCATATAGTTTTGATTAATAAAAATGTAGCATGGTTTTCATATCCAACTATTGTTGCATATTTGTTGAATAACAAATACAAACAATTCAAAATAAATAAAATATAACCAATAATTTTACAAAATAAAGAAACAGATGCAATTCTTCCATAAATTTGTACCTAGCTACAGTTGGAAGATTTGGGGCATCTTTTACTGATGATTACTATGGTCCTGAAGTTGTGTACTATAAAAGATAGCTAATATAGACGATAACATTCTTCACTGCAGGCAGGTGTTCTCAAAGAAACTTCATGGGTAATAATAAATGTCATGTTGAATATTAATCTCTCCTTTTATCTAGGAGGACAGACGAAATGAATGGGTTTGTCTCTCGCCCTTCATTCAGACATAGCACAAAACCATTTCATGCAGAATGGAAGTCTAAGTGGAAATCATCAGATGAATTTGTTTATCTTGATTTAATGAATAGTGAATACAAAATATTTTTACTAAATAAATAATGTTTGGGTACTACAACTATTGGCATATTTGCATTTTTTTATAGTTTTGTATCTGGAACATTGTAGAACACATTAAAAAGCACATACACAGAAATAAATGTTGGGAGTAGATGACATAATTCTCAATGGAGAACTTTCTTAAAAGTAAAAGAGCTGCTGGGCTCAGTGGCCTAGCCTGTAATCCCAGCACTTTGGGAGGTAGAGGTGAGTGGATTACCTGAGTCCACGGATTTGAGACCCGCCTGGGCAACTTGGCGAGACCTCATCTATACAATAAATCAAAAACTAGCCGGGCGTGGTAGTGCAAGCCTGTAGTTCCAGTTACTTGGAAGGCTGAGGCGGAAGAATCGCTGGAGCCCAGCAGGTCGAGGCTGCGGTGGCTGTGAGCGTGCCACTGCACTCCAGTCGGGGTGACAAGAGTGAGACATCAACTCAAAAAAAACCAAAAAAGAAAAGGAAAAGTGCAAACAAATTCCCAGAAGAAAGCTATTCCAGATGTCTTTGGTGCTAAATTTATCTATCTATCTATCTATCTATCTATCTATCTATCTCTATCTATCTATCTATCTAATCTTCTCATCTCCCCACCCCAACCCCCACCCCGGGTTCAAAAACAACTTCACTTCCCTTTATCAAAAGTAAATTTATTTATTCATTCCTGATTCCACCTTCATTCAACTTCTGAGAGTCTTACTAACACCTTTACTCTCTTCCTCTTTCAGTAGGGAGAATCTGTAGATACAGGATTTCTGGGGAAAATGTTATACATTAAAAAAAACTTGTATGAATTATTAATTGCTAAAATTCATCTATTTTACAATCCCCAAATTAACCCACATGGGTTCTGCTTTTGGCCATATATTTGTTGTCATAATGAGCATTTACGGTTTTTTTAAACTGTATGAATAATGTAAGGAAAGTCATTTTATTGCAGTACTAAATTATATTTATCTTACCTCAGTGATTTAAACAATTTTTCACATCTTTCTGATTTTTCATTTTTCATATTTTTAAGTTTATTTGAAATAATGCTTTATGTAAGAGTGTTTAGAACCATTTTTATGATGTATATTTAGAATATTCCTCAGCTTAGTTTATATGCTTAATTTTATTTTATGACCTGGTGGGTGCTTGTTTTAATTTTATTTTTAAAATTTTATTTTATGACCTAGTGGGTGTTTTATTTAAATAAATTTGATTACTATATAGTATTGAAATATTTAATGAATGCGATTATTCAAAGAATAAACACTGTAGAAATAAAGACCAATAAACTTTAATGTGTATACATACAAACTATACAAACTGAAGAGCATGAAGAGAAAAGATGAAAATAAATTGCCACAGCCTCAGCTACCTTGGGCAAATTAACAAGTGGTCTAATATATGTACAACTAAGTAGAGAGAAACGCATATCGGGAAAATGGTCATTTCTTTCAATTATAATGAAAGCCATAGATATACAGATAAATTAGTTAAAGACTAGCAAACAAAGAGTATTTGAAAAGTAGTTATAAGATAGGAGTTTAAATATACACTAAAAATAGCAAAGACAAAATGACTATTTTTCTCTTAAGAAATCATGCAAAATTAAAGGCAATAGAATGCAATTCTCGAAGTGTTAAAAGTAAAACAAAGAAACAGAAACTTGTCAAATTAGAAAGCTATACTCAGCAAAATTCTATTTCAATATAATACAATTCCTGTATAATATTACATAATATGTATGTACGTATGTACTCCTTGAAGTTGCCAAACAATTCAATTTTAAATTTATTTTTATTAGTCTTCTAACATAGTGTGTAAGATTTTGAAAATAAAGAATTAACTTCTTTGTCCCTTACTTTTCTCTTCTATAAATGAAGCTATCTCAAAAGAAATATTATCAAAATTAAATACATCAATATATTCAAGCTACCTAAAATAAAGCTTAGCAGAGAAGAGGCAATAAGTAAATGTTAATAATAAAAGTAATAATGAACATTTTATCATTATTACTTAAAGGTCTTAATAATTTATTTTTCCTCATTGGTTAAGATCTATAAAAGTACTTTTTTTTTTTTTAAGTTGGACTTTGCGCTGTTTGTGTGTGATTTTATTTCATAAAAAATTATTTTAAAAAATATAGACCAGTCTATTATATCTTCTTTAATAGTTTCCAGATTTGAGCCTTCATAATCTTTCATATTGTAAATACATAAAAGTGTTCACTTCACCTTTAAAATGTAATTTCTAATGAAATTAAAACTTATTTTGGAATGTCATTCTTTAAAAAATATGAGTTGTGTCCACTTGCTTCTGTAAAAGGTTATCCAGCTATCCCAGCAACTTGTAATTCTGAGGGGAAATAAACTATTTTTATAACAAGTTAAACTAATAAAAAATTAATTTATGAAAATGATATAAACCATTGTTAAATCATTTTGTCTCAAACTGAAAACCTCAATTTGTAATTTATTACCAGATCAGAGTATTGCAACTTGAATTTCAGTGTAAACAGTAGTATAGACATTATTCTAAAGTATTAATGCCTTTTTTTGTGCTTTCTTTTGTACAGTCCTCTCCAGTGTGGGTAGGAAATTCCAAACTAAGTGCTTCAAGAAAAGATGTCACTGCACAACAAAGATTACAGATTCTTTCCATATCATCTCTTGACTTTGATAACAAGCTTTGGAAAATTCATGACAAAGACAATAGTTTAAGTTCAATGGATTTTCTTTTAAAAAAAAGGTATAGAAATCTCATCTGATCTACATAACATAAAAATGATGGGAGATGCAAAGAAAAAGTGTCAGAAAGCAGAGGAAATGACCAAAACTTTAAAAAAGAGAAGATAGTTAATTTATCAAATCTTATTTTTAGTAATTTTATTGATTTTTATGCATATGAGACAAACATTTTATAAATTATTTATGTTTTATCTGTTAGGTTTATAGGTATTATATCTCATATTCCATACATAGAATGTTTACCATGTTTACACTTTTGTAAGTAAATCTCCATGTCAATAATTATGTGTCAACGTGTAATGCTGTGAAAGAAAGGTTGTACATTTCTGTATTCATTGGATTTGTTTATTAATCCTCAACCCTTGACAAATCTTTGTATTACTGTGCTTACATTTTTTTAAAATTAACATTTAAAATAGTATGCAATATGATTGCATTTTATATTTGCTTATTATTGTTATATCTTTTAATGCTTTTTTAGTATTTATTGGTACACATATTTTTTAAAATGTTGCCCATGTTTATATTTCTGTGCCCTTTTTAGTGAAATGCAAGCATTTGTATTTGTGAACCATAATAATTTGTGGATTAATTAAATAATTAAGAAAGGCAAATTTACTGAAAGTTAATGTTAAATGTTGTATTATGGGAGAATGTTCTCATATCAATAACATTTCCCCTAGCCAGTATTATGTCCCTGATCTAGCACCTTTAAAATACAATCTTTCACATACTCTCCAGCTCTTGCTAACATGCTGGCTAGATTTTGTCTTGTCTTTGGATTACAGAAGTCTTTACCGCTTAGTCTCAAAGTATCTCTATTTATGTTATGTCTTTTAAGGCAAAGGCATTTTCACAATTTATAATAGCTAATAGCTAGGTCCTATAGGGAAAATTGGGTGCAGGCTCAGAGTGAAGGAAATTTGGAAGTTCAAGGTTCCTGAGAAGCATCCACCAGACACCCCATGCCAAATGACAATATGTATTATTTTTCCTCTTTAACAAAACTCACCAAACTATACTAAATATATTCACCACTCCTTCTAACGTTGGATTCCAAAAATGCCCATGACTGTTTGACATCTGCCATCATGAGGGAAGTATGACAGAAGCTTTGGTCTTAACTGATTGCAGTTTAATTGTCTCATTTTTGTAAACTTTACAAAGAATATATTATATGCTTGTGTAAACACATTTCAGGGCCCTCCCAGGCCCATAAAAAGAACTGACACAAATGCAGGCTCCTGAAACTTAAGATCCATTTGCTTCACATTAAATTTGTTTTTTAATTATTTACTATTTATTGTTTACAGAAGCTATCTATTTACAAAATTGACTTTGCTAGAAGACAGATGCTTAAAATAAACCTCAATTAAACATTATGTTAAAAGAAGAGAAATACACTTCTCTAACCAATTCCACAAAATTTTGTCTTATATTTTTTATTTACAAAAGTGAAAAAATGGAGAGTTTATATTTCACAACTTTTTGAAGTTTTACTCTATACTGCTCTTGCTAGAATTCTGTTTAATCTTTCTTAAACCATTCTAGCCTTTATTATGTTTCTCTGATAGGCAGACAGATATAGACAAAATAGATGTGTGAAAGTGTACATATATATGTGTGTGTGTGCTTATATATATGTGTGTGTGTGCATAGAGGCATGTGTATGTCTGTGTGTGGGGGTATACATACACAGGAGAAAGACCAAAAAAAGCATATCTTTAAAAATTGTGTATTTATTCTTACATGTTTAAACTTCAGTCACCTTCGAAGTACTCTCCATCTGATGCAATATACCAATTGAGATGCTCTTTCCACTACACAAAATGGTTTTCGAACTAGTCCGTTTTGACGCCTTAGTGCTTCTGCCATGATGTTTGTTTGTTTGTTGTTTTTGGTTTTTGTTTCAACTCTACACATCAGCACAATGTTTCCCTTTAAGTTTTCCGTTGAAGACTTGTTTCACCGGGGAAACAAAGAAAAAAAACATTGAGCAGGGTAAGATCGGGTGAGTAGGGAGGGTGAAGCACAAGGGTCCTGCTGTTTTAGGTCAAATACTGCAGAACACTCAGTGTGGTGTGGGTGGGTGTGTTATCATGGTGGAAGAACCAGTGGCCTGTTTCTCATAACTTAGGATTTTTTTTTCCACAAATCATGAAGCAACCTTCTCATAACTTCCAGATAAACACTTTGGTTGACCCGTTTGAGTTGGAGGAACAAGTGTACTGCAAGGGGCCTGTCCGCCAAAAGCAAATACCAGGTTTTTAGGTGACCTCCTCATCTATGTACACATATATATATGTCTATATAAATGTGTATTTGCATATATGTATGTATATGCCTTTGTTCATTTTTTCTGATCAAAGTATACTGCCACATGTTAAATAAAAGTATGACTGGGGTCTACTCACTGAATACATTTTTATTTTCCTTTATTATTATTTTTTGGTTATTTATTCTTACTTCCTTTCATCATTTTTGGGAGTTGTGTGGTAGAGTTCCATTAGTTATTTACTGAACAGCCAGTGTTAAGATCTATTTACATACAAAAAGACTGACATAGCTATTCTAATTTTGAAAATACAAGCCCTTGACAAAATTTTTCTTGATTGCAAAAGGCTATTCTAAGAATTTTATTATTGAAGCTTTAGTAGAAACTGGTAATCGAATGTGATAGGGCCAAATAAGAGAGACTGCCCAGAAACAGACACATGACAAAGAAAAAGAGGAAGAACATCTCTGCTTGTGTGTTTGTGTTTGTGTGGTTGTTTATTCTCTCTGCCCTTTGTCTCTTCACTGCCTATTCTGCCTACAGAGGGCCTCCCTCCATCAACCTTGAATCAATCCTTGAAGGAAGCACCTAGGAATAAAGGGGCCAGCGGTCAAAAAGGTTACAGAAAATGGAATGATCATAATCTGTAAAGGGGTATGGAGCAGCAAGTGGGAAGAAGAGAAAAAGGAGGTACAGGAAAACGTTAAGAAAGCTTCTGTAACAACTCAGGTGGGAAAATCGACTTAGTAATCCCGCGCCTTTGGGAAGATGAGGTGAGTGGATTGCCTGAGCCGCAGGTTCAAGACCAGCCTGAGCAACTTGGCGAGACCTCATCTCTACAATAAATCAAAAAATCAGCCGGCGTGGTAGCGCATGCCTGTAATTCCGGCTACTCGGAAGGCGGAGGCGGAAGGATCGCCGGAGCCCAGCAGGCGAGGCTGCAGTGGCCGGGAGCGGCGCTGCACTCCAGTCTAGGCGACAGAGTGAGACTCCAACTCAAAAAAAAAAAAAGAAAAAAGAAAGAAAATCACAGAATCGAGATGTCTTTAAGTTGGAGACTAGCTGCATTTAGTGTATAACTATATTTTTTGCTCTGCCGTCTCCTCCCTTTCAGAAACTTTAGTGGCTAAACTTGCTACAACTCTAGTTTGTTCTAGATATATATTGGTAAAGATGCGATAAAGACTTAGTCTATATAATACATGAACATCCCCACAGCTAGTCAATGCAGATATTAATCTGAAAATGTTTACATGAAAATTAAAAGTGACATTAAAAAATAACAATTGAAATTGTTATCAAAAGTAGGAAGGAGGCAAAACCTCTAAACTCTCTAATTATTTGGTTTAGTTTACATTACTGAATCATTTTTCTTGTAAAAAAATATTGTGTTCACCTAACAACACCAAGGTGTTTCAAAAGTTATATCATATTGTTAAATAGTTTAGAAACTATTGTGTAGAGGGAATCTATGTAAACAAAACACACTCTCATATATCAATTGTTTATTACTGAATGGAATCACAATGCTAATAAACTTGAGGATACTGGAAACTTTTTTTGGTGATGAGTCTCAAAATAGAAAGCTAAAACAGGATAAATTATATTCTACATCCGTGAGAAAAAATTGTAGCATAAATAAATTTCTCAATTTCTACCTAAATTAGTTGGTTTAAGTAATTTTTTGTTTTGAATGCTTTGTGTTTCAAGAAGACAGCACGTTAAAAAAGAAAAGAAAAGAAAATTGCCACTTATCAACATCCATAATCATTTTTACATCATTCCTCAGATCGATCTGTTTAAGTACTGAATGTGGTGGTGAGTAGAAGGTTCAAGATGTGGCAGTTGTATCTGGGGAGGGCCTTATATTTCTTCCTCCTATGGCAGACAGCAGAAGGGGAATGGGAGTGTGTACGGAGACCATCTTGTGGAGAAGAAAAGAGAGAGAAAAAGAGAGAGAAAGGGAGCTCTGTGTGTTTGGCTAAGGGTTATCATCTTGTGAATGAAGTTTTCATTTATATCTTATTTTAAAATATAAAAATAATATATAAATAGTAAAACATATTCTATTGTAATATCAATTTGAAAATTTTACAAAGCAATTATTTCTTTTAAAAATAAAAACAACTTTAATTAGGAGAAAATTGCCTTTTGTAATGAAAGAAACAAAAATACAAGGCATTTTATTTATGTACAATATAGAATTGTATTATAATCATAAAATTTATTGCATGATAAGAATATAGTAGCAACATAAAGAAACCTACATATAAACATATTTTTGGTTGAGAAATATCTATTAAAAAATTGTATTCTAACAATCTACTAAGTTATCGATATAGGATCATACCATTTTAATTTCCGTTTAATGAACCTGAAGTTGAAAGTATGTTCTCTTTACCTGTATTTCTTAGATAAATTTTTTTAATAATAACATTGATGCTATTGGTAATACCACATTTTTTGAAAAAATGCATTATATTAACACAAGTCTTTAATATTTTTGCCTTTATTTTGTATTAAAAGTATTTATCTTGGTTCTTAAATTTTAGCAATAATTGAAAAAACAATTTAAAATTATTAAATTTGAGAAATAATTGAAAAACTAATTACATGCAGTTGAGTCCTTTTTGTAGAGTTTCTAAGTCAAATGTTCCATTCAAATTTGCATAGAATAAAATATTAAGAATTTAACAAGTTACTTTAAGTTAAAGTATAGACAGTATTTAGTGTATTTACTATGTGTCAGATAATGCCGTAATCACTGTGTGTGTGTGTGTGTGTGTGTGTGTAATCTCATTTAATTTTTTCAACAATCCTGGGAGGCATGTGATCTTCCTGTGCCTGCGATACAAAAAAATGATCTGAATGAGAGACAAGTTAACCAACTGGACCATGGTGACACAGCTAGCAAGTGGTGAAGACAGGGTTTGAACTCAGCAAGACTGAAAGTAGAGTACTTTTTTAAAATCTACATATCTGTCGTTTCTTGAAAGCTCACAATGCACCAGCCACTCTAGTAAGGAGATTATATACATTATATCATTTAGTTCTCTTTACTGAACATGAGGTACATATAATTATCCTAATTTTACAGAGGAGATTACTGAGGCTTAGAGAGTGTCTGTAATTTTTGAAATGGCTCACACCTACATAGTGCACAGTTGGGATACAAAACAAAATCTGTTGGACTAGGCCACTGCCTCATATAGTCAAGGATGTTAATAATTCTTTGGGCATATTTTCTGCTAACAGGTTCAATGGAATTTAACTCATGCTGGAACAGCATTCTATTAAGCAGAGGAAATACAACATGTGTGCAATGATTTCCGTTGGTTTTCATTGTAATACTATATTCATGACACCTGTTGGCTCTTGGTTATGAAGATAATCCAAAACCATACAGTATCTTTCCTCTGCGAATGTCACTCTTTGTCACTGACTTTGGCAGAGAAAATACACAATATGTAGTTTGCCATGTTTTATTTTTATCAGAAAGCTATCAACAAGCCCAGCTGCCTACTACTGTCACTAACCTGAAGTCTGCAGTCTTGCAGAAAAGTGACATGTGGAGATATTTACATATCCCTAGGCCACACTCTCTGCTATCATCAAACTGCCAAATACATAGTTGATAGAAACTTTAAAAATTTCTAGGCTATTTATCCATTTCAAATATGCTCTGGTAATTTACTTGGGATTTTTATCTAAGTCATGTCTATATCAATTGTGGCACAAAGAAAATACCGGAGCATTTTGCATGTATATTTTTATCTAAATTGTTGGCTCATAGTTTCTTATCATAGGGGAGGCCTAAACTTTGCCTTTGCAATGACTACTTGTATACCTAAATCCTGAATTGTACCCCACATCGCTAAAGTAAAATAAAATTAAAAATTAAAAAACAAAACACTTTTTAAGTGAAGAATAGTCTCTATGTTTTCATTAAGCTTTTGTTGCTTCTTAGTTGTTTTCCTGATTTTTAGAGATAACTATTGAACATTTTACAATATGCAAAGAAAAGAAAGGTACAGAGATAATGTAAGTGTTGTCCTTTCTATTCCTTCAGTAACCTTCTTTCTCTTTGTATATCTCCCTTGAGAGATACTCAAATATTAATATATATGAATAGGAGCATGTTTGCATCTTTATTGCTTTACAAATGTGGTAGTGTTGGCCATACAATGCTCTGCAGCTCCCAATGATCTTTCCATATGAGTATATACATGTATGTCTTTAATTATAGACAGTATGATAGATTATTTAGATTTTTATTGCTGTTCTAAAACTGCAATTGTGTGCCATCTGTATTGTGTTGGGTCATAACTCTCATGCTAAAATCCTAAACATTAGAAACTTTGTTTCCTTGCCATGATCTGAAGGAGATTACATCAAGATAATCAGAAGGTCAATAAATTTAAGAGAAAAATTAGAGAAAAAATTAGCCGAGCTCGGTGGCTCAGCCTGTAATCTCATGCCTTTGGGAGGCTGAGGAGAGTGGATTGCCTGAGCCTGCAGGTTCAAGACCCACCTGGGCAGCGAGACCTCATCTCTGCAATAAATCAAAAAATCAGCCAGGCGTGGTAGCGCATGCCTGTAATTCCGGCTACTTGGAAGGCTGAGGCGGAAGGATCTCCAGAGCCCAACAGGTCGAGGTGGCAGTGGCCGGGAGCAGCCACTGCACTCCAGTCTGGGCAACAGAGTGAGACTCCAACTCAAAAAAAAAAAAAAAAAAAGAAAGAAAAAAATTGCAGCTATATTTTTACTAATCTGAAATTTAGTATTTCCTTTGATTATGAACGTATACAACCAATTATAGTAGTATTAGCAATAAATGTGTAATCACTTATAGATATTGCAGATACATTCAAGAGAAATTACAGATATTGTAGATATTTTGAATATGGTGAATTATCATGATCACATGGAAATTATACACTAGACTTTTTGAAAAAAACCAAAATGTTAGACACGTGTGTGTTAATGAGAAGGTACATAATTATATGTTAAGTTTAAAAATACGTTTATGTCTTGGCATGATTTTTTGTATCTTATAAATTTTATTTTTACTTAAAGAAATGTAAAATCTCAGAAGTTTGCAAAATTATAAAGAAGATGCATAGCACAAACATTCCCCAATAAAGTGTAGAAAATAGTATCATTTAAATTAACTTGATGAATGCTTATTTTCTAAACAGGAAGCTCTAGTATCAATTAAATTATCTTAGATGAATGCTTAAAGTTTCCTGTTTCTTAAAATTATGATGAAATTGCACAATAAAAATGTATAGGACTGATCTAATTTAGTAAATTTTTATATTTCACTTATACATGAAATTTCTATATTTCTGTATTTTATTTACATATAAAATATTTTTATATTTTATTTATATAAGCAATATATAAACTTCATTTCTATATTTTCTTTTTATCTCATTTCGTTTATTTCCAGATTTCGTGTATTTTATTTTTATATTTCATTTATTACATACTTGCTAATTTTAAAACTTATTAAAGTGTCCATTTTATCCAGATTATTTAATTGTATACAGTTTAGAAAGAGGTCTTTTATAACTCCTTAACATTCTCCTCTGGCAGGGATCATGACTTCTGTGCCATTCATTTCACAGTTCATGGTTTCCTACCTTCCCCCTTTGTTTCTGAATTAGTTTTTTGCCTCTACTCCATCCTTGCCAAAGAAGTCCAGTCACATTATCATTTGTCATTAGTTTTACTCTTTTAATTTTAACTGTCCTTCTAGTTTCTATAGATTTGCTTAATATTACATTTCTTTTAGAGGGTGATTAATCATTGATTTTAATTCAAATTGTTTAACAATATATATTATTCAAGAATATGGAATTGTCTTTAGCAATAGCTATTAGGTTATGCTTATGTTTTCTCTCCTTTCTCATCCCCCCTAACATATTCTGCAATTTGAATTTTGAATTTATCTTGAAACTTAGAATGTGTTTTGGTTGGTGAGATAATTGACACATTTAATTTTCAGATGATACATTTGGATTTTGAGAATTTTTCTTCCTAAATTAATTGCAAATACTATCTCATTATGACCAAAGATAATTACCTAAAATTTTTTTAAATTGTTCATAATTTATTAAGTTTTTTAACAGTTTTAATAATGCATGATGCTATTATGAATATTTCACAGGACTCGTGAGGTTTACTTTTGTTGTAAAATTCTACAGTTAAAAATATTTAAATATGGTCTAACTAATATTAAGAAAAATATCTATCAGAATTTTTAATTTTTTTCATTTATTTATTTATTTATGAATTGGAGTTTCACTCCGACGCCCAGACTGGAGTGCAGTGGCTGCTCCCGGCCACCGCAGCCTCCACCTGCTGGGCTCCAGCGATCCTTCTGCCTCAGCCTTCCGAGTAGCAGGAATTACAGGCACCCGCTACCACGCCTGGCTGATTTGTGATTTATTGTAGAGATGAGGTCTTGCCAAGTTGCCCAGGTGGGTCTCGAATCCGTGGGCTCAGGCAATCCACTCACCTTGGCCTCTCAAAGCGTGGGATTACAGGCTGAGCCACCAAGCCTGGCCTAATTTTTTTCTTTTACAGTTGCTGTGATATTTTTGCCTGGGTACAAAGTCAAAGGAAAATTTTAGTCAAAAGAATTTTAAAATTATAAAATAATTGATAAGACTTTCTTTGTTGGGGTGGTGTGGAGTAAGACTATCATTCAGAAACAAGGAAGGAGAGTAGAAAATCATTAGCTAAGAAATGACAATGTGAGTCTAATCATTATCAGAGAAGAAAGTTAAGGAATTATAAAAGGCACCTTTCTAAATTGTATGAAAAATGACATGTGTATGTTTTGAATATTTGGGATCAATTATCCTGGGATATTATAGTAATATTAAAATACAAAATTTTGTATTGATGATATTTGATAATTTTCATTTAAACATTTTTTTATTACTTGAACCCCTCAGGTCACATGCACATTGTATATCTTAAATACCTCTTTTATCAAATTTGGCATTCAAAATTTTCAGCTATTGTCTAGATGAATGTGTTTTTATTGGCTTTCTCTAATTAAAATAAAATTTATTGTTTGAGGTTTTATATTTAGGTATTTGATCCATTCAGAATTGAATTTTGTGTATAGTGATCGGTAGGGATCTCGTTTTAATCTTTTGCATGTAGTTAAACAGTTTTCCCAGCACCATTTACTGAATAGGTTCTCCTCTCCCCAGTGGTTGTTGGTGGAGAATTTGTGGAAGATGAGTTGGTTGAGAAACTGAGGTTTTGTTCCCTGAATCTCTATCCTGTTCCATGGGTCTATATGTCTGTTCTTGTACCAATACTAGGCTGTTTTGATTATTGTAGCTTTATAGTAAAGTGTAAAGTCTGGGAGTGTGATACTGCATGCTTTTTTATTTTTGTTATTTTTATTTTTTTGCTGAGCATTGTTTTGGCTATTCCTGGTTAATTATGTTTCCATATGAATTCCTGTATTGTCTTTCCAGGTCTGAGAAAATACTGCTGGTAATTTAATGGGAAATGGGTTAAATCTGTAGACTGCCTTGGGTGGATGGATATCCTTTTTTTTTTTTTTTTTTTTTGAGTTGGAGTCTCACTCTGTCGCCCAGACTGAAGTGCAGTGGCTGCTCCCGGCCACCGCAGCCTCGACCTGCTGGCCTCCAGCGATCCTTCCGCCTCAGCCTTCCAAGTAGCCAGAATTACAGGCATGCACTACCACGCACGGCTGATTTTTTGATTTATTGTAGAGATGAGGTCTCGCTGCCCAGGCGGGTCTCGGACCCGCAGGCTCAGGCAATTCACTCACCTCAGCCTCCCAAAGGCGCGCGGGATTACAGGCTGAGCCACCAAGCCCGGCTGATGGATATCTTAACAATGCTGATTCTTCCAATCAAAAGCATGGAGTATTTTTCCATTCTTTCGTGTCATCTTTGATTTCTTTAAGCAGTGTTTTGTAATTTTCATTGTAAAGGTCTTTCACTTCTCTGGTTAGGAAAATGCCAAAGTATTTCATTTTGTGTGTGTGTGTGTGTGTGTGTGTGTGTGTGTGTGTGTGTGTGTGTGTGTGTGTGTCTATTGTGAATGGGATTGTGCTTTTTATGTGGGTTTTTATTGTTTATTGCTGGTGTATAAGAATGTAACTGTCTTTTGCACATTTATTTTGCCCCCTGAGACTTTGCCAAAGTCCCTTATCAGTACAAGGAGATTCTTGAGCTATAGAATCATGAAGTCTGCCAAGAGGGATAACACGACTTCCTCTTTTTCTATTTGGATACCCCTGATTTCCTTCTTTTGTCTGAATGCTCTAGCTAGCACTTTCAATACTATGCTAAACAGGAGGGGTGATAGTGGGAATCCTTGTCTTGTTCAAATTTTCAGGGGAAATGGTTTCAATTTCTGTCTATTTACCAGTATGCTGGCTGTGGATTTCTCATAGATGGCTCTTACTATTCTCTGGTATGTTCTATCTATGCATAGATGTTCAAGCATTTTTATCAAGAAGGAATTTTGGATTTTATCAAAAGTTTTTTACATGTCTAATGATATAGTCATGTGTTTTTTGATTTTACATCTGTTGAAAAATAAAGGAGACACCCTTATAGAAATTGGAACTGGCAACCAATTTCTGATCAAAACCCCAAATGCTCATACCATAAGAGATAAGATAAACAAATGGTACCTCATCAGACTGACAAGCTTCTGCAAAGCCGAAGAAACCATCAAGAGAGCCAGGAGACAGCCCACAGAATAGAAAAAAAAAAATTTGCCAACTGTATATCTGACAAAGGCCTAAAATCTCGGATCTACAAGGAACTCAAATGTGCTGAAAAGAAAAGAAGACAAAACAAAAAATAGTCCCACTAAAAAGTTGGCAAAAGATTTGAACAGACACTTCTCAAATGAAGATATACAAGCAGCCAACAGATACATGAAAAAATGCTCAACCTCCCTAGTCATCAAAGAAATGCAAATTAAAACCATACTGAGATACCACTTAAATCCAGTCAGGATGGCCATTATCAATAACAAAAAATAACAGATGCTGGAGAGGATGCAGTGAAAGGGGACATTTCTACACTGGTTGGTGGGAGTATAAACTAGTACAATCTCTGTGAAAAACAGTTTGGTGATTTCTAGAAGATCTAAAAATCGACCTTCCATATGACTCCACAATCCCCCTACTGGAGATATACCCAGAGGAACTCAAATCATTCTATGAAAAAGATACCTGCACACACATGTTTATTACTGCATTATTCATACAGCAAAAATATGGAATCAATTGTGCTTCCCATTGAAAGATGACTGCATAAAAAAATGTGGTCCGTATACATGATGGAATATTATGCAGTCATAAAGAAGGAAAAATTATGATCTTTGCAGTAATTGGATGGACATAGAGTCTATAATTCTGAGTGAAATACTGAGTGAATGAAAATTGTATGCCTAACCCTGAATTGTACATGCCACATCTTTAAAATTAAAAAAATTTAAAAACACATACAAGGTGTGAAAGCAAAAATAAAAATAAAAGTTAATATTACATTTATAAATAGAAAGTACACTTATAACGAAACTGTAAAAATATATGTCCAAATAAGTTTCTCTATATATTAATTTACTAATTTTTAAAGAAAGTAGTAATAACAGCAATGTAGGCAGAAGTAAGGATCTAGTAAATAAAATCAAGGCAAGCAATATACTTGTGCTTCATTTGTAGATATAGGACAATGAAATGTGTAGCTGCTATTCTTCCATGCAAGCATGAAATAATATCAACATAGGAAAAAACCCTCACAAATAGTTGATGACTAATATACTCACACAAAGTTTGTTCTCCTTTTTTTTTTTTGAGTTGGAGTCTCACTCTGTCGTCCAGACTGGAGTGCAGTGGCTGCTCCCGGCCCCCGCAGCCTTGACCTGCTGGGCTCCGGCGATCCTTCTGCCTCAGCCTTCCAAGTAGCCGGAACTATAGGCATGCGCTACCACACCCGGCCTGATGTTTTTTTGATTTATTGTAGAGATGACGTCTCGCCAAGTTGCCCAGTCGGGTCTCGAACCCATGGCCTCAGGCAATCCACTTACCTCAGCCTCCCAATGCGCGGGATTACAGGCTGAGCCACGGAACCCGGCTAGTTTGTTCTCTTTTAACTGTCGAAATTCTTTATTTACTCTCCCTATTTATTGTTTTTTCAATGCTGTCATGCAAGTCATTGGTGGGTTTCTTTACGCTGTTTTCAGTTTTACTTTCTCTCTTCTTAGGCATGTATTTTTCAAGTATCTCTCTCTCTCTCTCACACACACACACACACCCTTATTTTACAGAAGAGATTATTTTAACAAGATTTTTTAAATTGATGTTGATATGTTTAGTTAGAATACTCATCTCTGCTGTGGCACATTTACTTTTATTCTTTAGCTAATTCTTATTTGATATATTAATTTTTTCTGACAAATTATTTTCTGAATATTCATATCAGGGCAGAGACAAAAGTATCCTCCAGAATAAAATGTCCTTTTGTAATCCACTATTTAGTGTGAGCTCTTTTAACTTTTAGGTCTTTCCAGTAAACAAATATTATTCATAACTACTATTCAAACAGCACAGAAGATCTCTTCATTCTAATCTCTTCCCAATCAGAAGCTTCCTGTAAATGTTACTGTTTATAAGATTACATTTTTAAACCCTGACTTTACTGCTTCTTTATAAAAATGGTTCACAACATACACCTAACTAGAACTTATGTATGTTTTCATGTATTCAAAGTGCAACTTTGTGATTTTAATTTTAGATGAGGACACTTAAAAATATGTTATCAGCCTTACTTTATATATTTTTCCATGAGTTTCTTTTTTTTTTTAATGTAAAGATATGGGATACAAGCTGGGTGCTATGGCTCAAACCTGTAATCCCAGCACTTTGGGAGGCTGAGGCGAGAGGATTGCCAGAGTACAGGGGTCCAAGATCAGCCTGGGCAACTTGGTGAGACTTTGTCTCTACAATAAATCAAAAAATTATCCAGGTGTGATGGTGCTTGCCTGTAGTTCCAGCTACTTGAAAGACTGAGATGGAAGGATCACCTGCACCCAGTATGTTAAGGTTGTGGTGACTGTGATCATGCCACTGCACTCCAGCCTGGGCAACAGAGTGAGACTGTAACTAGAAAGAGAGAGAGAGAAAGAGAGAGAGAGAGAGAGAGAGAGAGAGACAGAGAGAGAGAGAGAGAGAGAGAGAGAGAGAGAGAGAGAGAGAGAGAGGAGGAAGGAAAGAAAGAAAGAAAGAAAGAAAGAAAGAAAGAAAGAAAGAAAGAAAGAAAGAAAGAAAGAAAGAAAGAGAAAGAAAGAAGGAAAGAAAGATAGAAAGTAGATGTGGAGTACACTTACAGATTAGGTATACAAGTGGTCATCAAACAGGTAAAGTTTGGGTTTCCCTTTGTTCCTCCCTTTGCCTGGTTTGAGATCAGGTACCCTTATTGACGTAATGTTCTCCTCTCCTCCCTCCCCTGGCAGTTTCCTGCTACTGCCAATTCCTTTATTATAGTATTATAATAAATGATCAGCGTTCACTTGTGAGTGAGAACATGTAGTATTCAGTTATTAGTATCTGTGATAGATCACTGAGTAGTATAGACTCTAAGTCCATCCGAGTTGCTGTGACGTCCATAATTTTGTCCTTCTTTATGACTCTGTATTCTATCATGTATATGCACCACATTTTTTTTTAATCCAGTCCACTTTCAATGGGCAGTACAGCGGTATCTATGTTTTTGCTATTATAAATAATGCTGCAATAAACATGCATATGCAGGTATCTTTATTCCAGAAGCAAAACCTCAATTTCTCAACCAACTAATTTTCAACAAAGCCTCTGCCAATGACAGCGGAGAGGAGCACCTATTCAGTAAATGGTGCTGGGAAAACTGACCACATGCAGAATATTGAAACAGGGCCCCTACACCAAAAAAAACTCTAAATGGATCAAAGATCTAAATGTAAAACCTTAAGCAATAAGAATTTTGGAAAACACATAAGACGCCCATATGGAAATTGAAATAGACAGCCAATTCCTTATTCAAAATCCCAGACTCCCATGCCATAAGAAAGTAGGTAGATGTGGGACCTCATCAAATTGCAAAATTTCTGCAAAACAAAACAAATAATTAAGAGAGTGGGGAGACAGTCCACAGAAAACATATTTGCCAACTGTATAATCTAACAAAGGCTTAGCATCTAGGATCTATAAGGAATTCAAATGTGCTGAAAGGAAAGAAACAAACAACTCTGTTAAAAAGTAGGCAAAATATATGAATAGACACTTGCAAAAGAAGACATACAATCAGTCAACAGACACATGAAAAAATTCTCAGCTTCATTAATCATCAACGAAATGCAAATTAAAACCACTCTGAGATATCACCTAATTCCAGTCAGGATGGCCATTACCAATAATTCAAAAAACAACAGATGCTGAAGAGGACGCAGCAAAAAGAGAACACTTCTACACTGCTGAAGGCGGTGTAAACTAGTACAACCTCTGTGGAAACAGAATGGCGATTTCTGAAAAATCTAAAAATTGGCCTGCCACAAAACCCAGCAATCCCCTTTCTGGAAATATATGCAGAGTGCCATGCACTTCTTGTCTGAGTCTGTTCTTGCATATCTAAATGTTACAGATGTACACATATACATACATATACTTGCATATATATAGACATTCATGACTGTATATGTGTGAGCTTTGTTTTAAAGACATCTCCTAGTCTCATGGATGATCATTGTGTTTGTATTTTTTGTTTCTGTTTGTTCTTTTTTTTTTTTTACCTACTTACATTTTTTGTGTGGAGTATATTTTAAAGAAGAGGGAACCATTTATTTAAAGTTTAAGAGTAGAATGAAAGCCATATTTCTGATCTCATTTATTACTTTCTCAAAGAAGAGTTTATAATAGTATAATCTACAAGTTTGTTTAAAAAAATTAAATTACCAAGGATATTTCTGGAAAGCAGCATAAAAACCATAGAGGTACTTTGAAAGAAAGCCTGCAGTTTGAAGCTGCTGGTGGTAATTAGGATTTATCATCTGGGCCACATTCTTATTTGACTTCACACATTTTCATTTGAACACCAACTGTTACAAAGCATATGGACTTCCATAGCAATCCCATATGCTACATAATGGCTGACTGCTATCTATTTAGGATTCAAACAATGATGAGATTTCATGATTGTGAAGTAGGCCAACTTTAAACTCTTCATCTAGTTTAGTGTTTATGTTAGAAACTCTACAGTGTAGAATCATGCTGTTTTGTTATGTTAGGTTTTGTTCCTTATGTACATTTGAAGTTTGAAAAGCAATGTTTATAAAATATAATACTCTATATGAAATGTATCTTGTATTAAAATGCACAATGAAATAAATGCCCAGTCACATGTTCATTTATAAATAAGATCATTATTTTTCATATATGTGACATTTGTTTTAATGGGAAATGCCAAATGATCTAAGCAACATAACAAATATGGATACACAAATTACATCAATGAAACACTATCATAATTAACATGATACAAATTACTCATATTATTATCTGAGGGAAATTTTCATATGAATGGATCATAATTGGAGATAACATTTAATATTGATCGCATAGCTTTAATATCAATGTTTAGATACCACTCAAACTGCTTAAATATTTGAGAACCACTAAGTGAAATGTAAAAATTTAAGATTTGAACTGTTAGATTTCAATTAATACATCCAAGATTTAAAATTATTGAAGTTTGATGGTATGGCTGTGTCTTACACTTTTCTGTTATTCTAACATAATACCATAGACTGGGCAATTTATACATAAAAAATTCTTCATTACAATTCTGGAGACTGGGAAGTCCAAGAGAATGATGCCAGAATCTACCAAGTGCCTTCTTACAGTGTAATAACATGGTGGAGGTCTTCACATGGCGATAGGGCATGAGTAAGCTAGCAAAGGTCTCCTTTTTTCTTAGTATAAAACTACCAGTCCCTTTATGATGGCCCCACTCTCGTGGTGTATCTAATCTTACTTGCTTCTCAAAGGCCCCACCTTCAAATGCTATCAACATATGAATTTGAGAATTAAGTTTTCAATACATGAAATATGGTGTACACATTCAAATGAAAGCAGGCTCCTTTGTATAATATTTATTGATATTCAAAGATGTATGAAAGCCTATCTTCTCTCATTGCTGAAAATTTCATTTGCAGAAATGTTAGATATTTGCTTATGTTATACTGGAGTGGCTTTTATAATTTTATAAAGGATACAACTCGAATATGACAAAATGCATAAACATTTTTTATGCTGTGGCAGAAAATTTCCCTAGTTTTCTTTTTTAAAACTTTTATTTTGAATGTTTTAGAAATTATTTAAGAATAAAATGAACTATTGGAAGAATGCTTTCTCTATAGCAAGAAAAGTATAAACAAGCAGTAAATTTACAAAATACAAAGTTTACAGATTCATCTTTTTTGCTTCTCAAAAATGAGAAAAAGAAAAAAAAAAGACTTTTAAAAATACTGTATTTCCAAATGTTTTCAATCTTACATAACACTGAGAAGAGTCCATAAAAATGAGAAAAAGCATTCAAGTGTATCTTTTAGAAATAAAGCAAAAATAAATAGATATTTCAGATCTACATTTAAATTAAGTAACAGAAATTTTTAAAGTCAGTCTGTATTTCCACAGACTAATGGGACAGATGGAATCTTTCCTAGTCTTAAATTCCTCCCTTTATTCAAGTTCCAGGTCATAACTCATATGAGGAAGAAAGCCCCCAAAATAAAAGCATTATCTTTTGGAGGGCAGATCCCTTGTAGTACATAGAGAATTTGTTCCTCTGGATCAAATGTCTATCTAAAGTTTTTATCTGGAAATTTTGAGACGCTTGTGTCATGATTTGTGGAAAAAACAACTGAGTTGTGGTAAACAGGTGACCGGTTCTTCCACCATGGCAACACACCAGTCCACACCACAGTCAGTAGTCAGCACTTTTTGACCATAATTGGCAGCAATACCATGTCCCGCCCTCCCTATTCACCCCACGTTGCCTCAGTAGCTTTTTTTGTATGTTTGTTTCCTGGATGAAAAAAGTCCTCAAAGACAAACATTTTATGGATGTAGGAAAGGTGAAACAAAACATGGTAGAAGCACTGAAGTCATCAAATTCATGAGTTCAAAAACTGTTTAGAGCAGTCAAAAAAAGTCTGAATAGGTATAGTGCATCAAACAGAAAGTACTTTGAAGCTGATTGAAGTTAAAACATGTAAGAATATAGCACAATTTTTAATAAATAAATGTCGATTTTTGTTTTTAAACATTGTGACTCTGCTATAATTTCTGTGTGGTCGTGTATCTAGGCATATAGTACTAAGACATTCTTTTATCCTCACTGATTGTACATTGTCGCAGTGATTGATGTGTGGCTGCTGTATTAGCATATTAGATAAAGAGCAGAAGGACTTAAAACTTTCAGGAAAGAACAACTGCATTAGACAAAGACTACAAGTAAGTGAAGAAATTACTATATAATGCTTTTTAGAGGTATATACACAATGTCATTTAAACCATAAAAATATAATCTTGACCGAAGTCACTAATAAATTGATGACAGTAAAAAGTACACAGCTAATAAAATTTAAAATTGAAAAAAAAATTGATTACAATTTTAGCCTATTAATTCTGTGACCTGAAAATTTCTTTAAATTATTTTTTCTGTGTAGTTTTTTAACCTGCACAGTTGGCATGCCGATATTTACCTCATAGGGTAGTTTCAAGAATCATGTAAGTGAACACATAGTATACTGAGTCTAGAGCATGGGAAATCATAACTGTTTAATAAATTGCATTGCCTCTCTTTTGACTTCACATAACACCCTGTTGAAACATGTATGGAAATTAGAGGGGTTTTTTTTTAAGAGAAAAAATGAGGGCAATATTAAAAGGAAGAGGAAACTTAAAGGAATTGTGCACATGTTCGATCTTTATCCTTGAATCCCCAGAATCAAGAACAAGGCCTAGAACAAAATACATGCTTAGAATGCTTTTACTGGATCAAAATACAACAACTTTGGTCAATGTTTTTTATGCAAGTATGATAAATTAATATTTGGGTGTACACATTTCTTCAATGAGAACATTTGAAAACATGCATTAAAAATGTACAAAAATTTATTTGAAATTTATTTTTTAAATGGCATTAAAAGGTCCAGATTCTACTTGACCAATAATAAAGTATTGATTAAATAAATCTATAGAATAGCAATTCTTGATTGGCACTAAATTTATATTTCAGAATAATATTAAATAACCCTTGATATTGGTAATGATAATTTCTAAATTGCAAGAAAAAAATACAACTGAAAAATTTGAATGAAAATACCACTAGAGTAAACATATATATTATATGTAGAGGGAGAAAAGTTTAAGTGAGAGCAAGAAAAATGGTGATATGCAAAGTGTTTATGGAAAAGACTTGGTGTACCTTTTTAAGTTACTTAATTGAAAATATGTAGGTGTTTTCATGTGGATGCTACCATATTTTCCCATGTTACTGCTCTACACACAGAAACACACACATGCACATTTATCCTACATATTTTACTACTGTAAAGATTATGCATGTACATTATAATTTCTGTCTTCGGTTGGTTCACTAGAAATAGTGCCTGAGAGGAAGTTGAATGCATGTCATGTATTAAGCCAGGCTCTTAGCAGTAAGGAAGCATGGACAGCAGCACTGGGCATGAGGTGCAGTTTAACAAGAATAAGATTTTATCTAGAATCTAACTTTGGACTGGCCCCAAAGTTACTTTAAAACAATAATTGCATAGCAGAGTTGACCCCTTCTTGAGACAAGAGAACAGACTTTTAATTCCTTTGTCAGTGAGTTAGCTTGAGCTTCCCCTGGCAGGGGATGGAAAGGAAGTAAAAGATCCTTCTGGAAGAAAATGTCCATGTTTACCTGAGGGCCATTCTCCAGTTAATTGGACAACTGTACTCATTGGACACAGCATAGCAGCTGGAGATGTGTGTAGTAGCCTGAAAAATAAAATCTGGGTGGGACACCAACATTTCCATTATAATTTCTGTTTTATTTATGTCTTGATGATGTATTAAAATATATTAATTATATGTGTTTGTTACTATTGACTTTATATAATCAATTATTTTAAACTCTGAGAAACCTTTATGATCTATGTCGAGAAAAGCATGCTATTTGCAAAATATTCAGAATTTCAAAGACCATTTGCTTCTCGAATTTTTTAATTGACATAAAATTATATGTATTTACTGTGTATAACAGAATGTTTTGAAGCACTGTAGTATATATACATTGTAGAATGAAATCTAGGTAATTAACAAATGCATAGCCTTTCTTAATTATACTTTTTCTCCTGAGAACACATGACTATCCACTCTCTTAGCAATTTTTAAGAATTCAATATATCATCATGAACTATAGTTACTGTGCTGAATGAGATAACTCTTAAACTTATTTCTCTTATCTAACTGTAATTGTCTTCTTTAATTAACATTTCCTAAACCACTGCCCGTAATCACCCAAGTCCCTGAAAACTATCTCTCTACATCTATGAGATCAATATATTTTTTTCAGACAACATATATCATGAGATTATGAGATATTTGTCATTTGATGCCTGGCTTATTTCTCTTAAAATAATGTCCTTCACTTATGCATGCAGTCACAAATAAAATTTCCATCTTTTTGTGGTTGAATAGTATTCTGTTGTGTATATAAACTGTATTTTTTTATTCATACATCCATTGATGGACACAGGTTGAGTCCACATTTTGGGTGTTGTGAATACTGCTACAATAAACAGATATTTATTTATTTATTTATTTTAAAGTAGTGGGGTACAAGTCAAGATGCATACATAAGTGGTTTAGGCACAGGTGAAGTTTTGAACCTGATACTGAACCTCACTTCATTTGGATTAGGATCAAGCATTCTGATTGAAGTTATATGCCCTCCTTACCCTGGCAATGTCTCACTACAGTCAATTCATTTTTTTGTAGCATTATAATAGGTGTTCAGAGTCCATGTATGTGAGAACATGTGGTACTCAATTATTTGTTTCTCTGGTACGTTACTGAGTACCATAGACTCTTACACGTCCAACTTGCTGCAAAGTCCATAATTTTGTCTTTCCTTATGGCTGTGTGATGTTAATTTGTGTATATGTACCATATTTTTTCATCCAATCCAGTTTCGATGGGCAGCATGGTTAGTTCCATATTTTTGCTATTGTGAATAGTGCTGCAATAAACATGCATGTGTAAGTATCTTTTTGGTAGAGTGATTTAAGTTCCTCTGGGTGTATTCCTGGAAGTGGGATTGCTGGATCATATGGAAGGTCAATTTCTAGTTCTTTTAGAAATTGCCACACTGTTTGCCATAGAGGTTGCACTAGTTTTCATTCCCACCAGCAGTGTAGAAGCATTTTCTTTTCTCCATATCCTCTCAGAATCTGTTTTTGTTTTGTTTTGTTTTGTTTTGAGTTAGTCTCACTCTGTCACCCAGACTGTGTTTTTGTTTGTTTGCTTGTTTGTTTGTTTGTTTGTTTGTTTTTGAGTTGGAGTCTCACCCTGTTGCCCAGACTGAAGTGCATTGGCCGCTCCCGGCCACCGCAGCCTTGGCCTGCTGGGCTCCAGCGATCTTTCCGCCTCAGCCTTCCGAGTAGCCGGAATTACAGGCATGTGCTACCACTGTTTTTTGTTTTATTAATGATGGCCATTCTTACGCAAGTTAGGAGGTATCTTAATGTGATTTTGATTTGTATTTCTCTGATGATTAGTGAGACTGAGCATGTTTTCATGTGTCTATTGGCTGCTCGTATATCTTTTGAGATTGATCTATTCATGTCTTTTGAGTATTTTTAAGGGGGCCGTTTTTTTTGTTTTGTTTTGTTTTGGCACATTTTAGTTCCTTGTAGAGCCTGGATGTTAGGCCTTTGTCAGAAACACAGTTGACAAGTATTTTTTCCCATTCCGTGGCCTGTCTCTCCACTCACTTGATGGTTTCTTTTACTTTGCAGAAGATTTGCAGTTTGATGATGTCCCACTTGTCTATCCTATCACTTATGTAATGGACTTTATGGGGCTTTGATCAGGAACTGATTGCCTATTTCAATTTCCATAAGGATGTCACCTGCATTTTCCAAGGTTCCTATAGTTGGAGGTTTTACATTTAGATCTTTGATCCATTTGGAGTTGATTTTTTCGTATGGTGATAGGTAGTGGTCCTGTTTCAATATTCTGCATGTGGTCAGCCAGTAACCCCACAACATTTACTGAATAGGCTCTCCTCTCCCCAGTGGTTGTTGGCAGAGGTTTTGTCAAATATGAGTTGGTTGAGAAATTGAGATTTTGTTTCCAGAATCTCTAGTCTGTTTCATTGGTCTATATTACTGGTCTTATACCAACACCAGGGTGTTTTGATTATTTTAGCCTTATAGTGAAGTTAAGTCTGGGAGTGTGAAATCTCCTGCTTTGTTTATTTTGCTGAGGATTGTTTTGTCTATTCATGGTGGGTTTTGTTTCCATATTAATTTCTGTATTATTGTTTCCAGGTCTGAGAAGAACGATAATGGTTATTTAATGTGTCTTGCTTTGAATCTGTAGATTGCCTTGGGTAGGATGCACATCTTAACAACGTTGAATCTTCCAATCCATGATCATGGAATATTTCTCTATTTGTTTGTGTCTTCTTTGATTTTCTTGAGCATTGTTTTCTAGTTTTTGTTATAAAGGTCTTTCACCTGTTTGGTAAGGAGGATGTCAAGGCATTTCTTTCTTGTTCTTTCTTTCTTTCTTTCTTTCTTTCTTTCTTTCTTTCTTTCTTTCTTTCTTTCTTTCTTTCTTTCTTTCTTTCTTTCTTTCCTTCCTTCCTTCCTTCCTTCCTTCCTTCCTTCCTTCCTTCCTTCCTTCCTTCCTTCCTTCCTTCCTTCTTTCTTTTCCTTCCTTCCTTCCTTCCTGTTTGTGTGTGACTATTTTAAATGGGATTGTACTTTTATTTGGTTCTCTACTTGTATATGTTTTCTTGGTGAATAAAAATGTGACTGTCTTTGCACGTTGATTTTATACCCTGAGACACTGGCAAAATCCTTTATCAGTGCAAGGTGGTTTTTGACAGATTCCCTTGGGTTTTTCAGGTACAGGATCATACTGTCTGCAAAGAGGAATAGCTTAGCCATCTCTTTTCCTCTTTGGATACCCCTGATATCCTTCTCTTGTCTGATTGTTCTAGCTAGGACTGTCCAACACTATGTTGTAAAGGAAGGGTGAGAGTGGGCAGCCTTGTCTTGTTCCATTTTTCAGGGAAAATGCTTCCAGTTTCTGTCCATTTAGTAATATGTTGACTGTGGGTTTATCATAGATGGCTTTCACTATTTGAAGTATTCCCTCTATAACTAGGTGTTCAAGGGTTTTTATCAAGAATGAATGCTGTCTTTTGTTAAAATCCTTTTCTGTGTCTAGTGATATAATCATGTGATTCTTGTTTTCACATCTGTTGATGTATTTAATTACATTTATAGTCTTGCAGCTGTTAAACCAGTCCTGCATCCTGGGGATGATGAGCCTACTTGCTCAACGTGGATAATTTTTGAGATGTGTTGTTGGATTCGATTTGCTAGACTCTTATTGAGAATTTTTGCATCTGTGTACATCAGGGATATTGGCCTATAGTGCTATTTGTTTGTTGGGTCTTTGTCCATCATATTAGTGTGATGCTAGCTTCATAAAATGATTTGGGGAAGTGGGGAGGGTTCCATCTCTCTTGATTGCCTGGAATACTTTCAATAGGATTTGATATAAGCTCGTCCTTGTATATTTTGTAGTAGTCTGCTGAAAAACCGTCTGAACCAGGGCTTTTAAAATTTTTTTATTTTTGGTAGTTTTCTTATAATGGAGTCAATTTTCCAGGTTGTCATTGGTTTATTTAGGTCTCAATTTCTTCTTGTTTCAAACTTGGAAGGTTGTATGATGTCATAAAGTTCTCCATTTTGTTCAGTTTTTGAATGTTTTACCATTAGTTGTGCATCGTAATCTCTGATGATCATTTGAATTTCTGTGGGAATAGTTAAAACTTGATCTTTTGCATTTCTATTTGTGTTTATTTGGGCTTTTGTCTCTTTTTCTTGCTCATTCTGGCTAGTGGTCCAAAAATCTTATTTATTCTTTGAAATAACCAGTTTTTGTTTCGTTGGTTTTTTTGTCTATGATATTTTTGTCTTCTATGTCCTATATTTGAACTTTTACTTTGGTGATCTGGATTCTCTCACTGAACCTAGGGTTTTGGTGATCTTGTTTTCCCAACTTCCTTAGGTGATTTGTTAGTCTGTTACCTCATGATCTTACTATTTTCTTGATGTGTGTTCACAGAGATATAAATTCTCTTCTTAGTAGTGCTGTATTGGCACCCCAGAAGTTTTGGTAAGATCTGTCTTTGTTTTCACTTGTTCCCAGGACTTTCAAAATTTCTGTTTTGATTTCTGTGTTGATCCAGGAGTTGTTCATCATTGTGCTGTTTCGTATCCATGTCTTTGTTTTGGGAAAATTTTGTGGGTGGTAATATTTATTTTTATTCCACTGTGTTCTGAGAAGGTGCATAATAATATTTTGATTTTATGGAACTTGTTTGTGCTTGATTTATGGCCAAGGATGTGGTCAATCTTGTAGTATGTTCCATGTGATGGTGAGTAGAATATACAGTCTATAGTTCTTGGGTGGAGTATTCTGTAGGTGTCTATTATGTCCATTTGGTCAAGCATTAAGTTAAGGTTCCAGATCTCTTTATTAATTATTTTGCCTTGAAGATCTATCTAAGGTTTTTAGTGGGGTATTTAAATCCTTAGTTATGATAGTGTTAGAGTCAATATTCTCTTTAGTTTACTTAGTAGTTGCTTTATAAATCCAAGTGCTCCTGTGCTGGGTGCATATATATTTAGGATGAATATTTCTTGTTGATGGTTTGAAATTTTTTATCATTATGTAATATACTTCTGTATCTTTTTTAAATTTTTGATAGCTTGGCAGTTGTTTTATCTGATCTTCAAATTAGGGCTCCTGCCTTTTTTTGTTTTTTATTCTCTTGAAAGTTTGTTTTTATCCTTTAACTTTGAGTCTGTGGGTGCCCTTTGTAGTGAAAAAGGTTTCCTGAAAGAGCATGTTGTTGGATCATTTTTTAAAAATCCAGTTTGCCATTCTATGTTTCTTTCAGTGGTGCATTTAACCAGTTGGCATTCAGGCTGATTATTGAAATATGAGCATTTACCCCTGACATGAGCCACTTATAGGCTGTTTTGTTTTCTTGTAACTTTTGGGTTGATATTTGTGTTGTTTTCAATTTTGCAGTCACACAGTATGCTGTGTTGTTTCTGTTTTCCTGTATTCTTGGGAAGTACATAGATATTCTTTCTTCTTTTTATTTCCTTCTGTGCTCAACACCTTCTTGAGTATCTCCTGTAGAGCTGATCTATAAGTAACACGATCTTTAGGGATTGGATGTCTGGGAAAGATTTTAATTTTCCATCACTGATGAAGCTGAGTTTGGCTGTGTAGAGGATTCTTGGTTGAAAGTGCTTCTCTTTGAGGACTTTAAAAATTGGACTCCAGTTCTTTCTGGCTTCTGGTGTTTATGGTAAGTCTGCTACTATTCTGATTGATCTTCCCTGATAGGTAGTCTGACCTTTCTCTCTTGCTGCCTTTAGCATTTTTTCTTTTGTACCTACTTTGTGTAGGTGAATTACTATGTGTTTAGGGATTAGTCTTTTGTGGGTTCTCTGAATCTTATGTGTTTGGATGGTCACATCTCTAGTGAGTTGGGAAAAGTTTTCCTGGATAACCCACTGAAATACTTTTTCCAAGGTGATCCCTGTTTTTCTTTCTTCTTCTGGGAAACCGATCAGGCATAAGTTTGGCCTGTTGATATCATTGCACATCTCTTGGAAGGTTTGTTCTTTGTTTCTGAATTTTCTTTCTATGTTTTTAACAGATAGGGTTAATTCCATGTTTTGTTCTTTAAGCTCTGAGAGTCTTTCTTCTGCTTGGTTGATTCTGCTTTCCATAACGTACCATAGACATATAGGTTAATTTGTCCATAACTCACTACTCACACAAGGCTTTACTGTGAACTTTTCTTCTACTGGGAACACAGATATTATTTTGACATACCAATTTCATTTTCTTTGGGTAATACCTAATATTGAGATTGCTGGATCATCAAAGCCTATTTCTCAACTGTTGTTGGGCACCAAAGATGATGCTGGATGGAGTGTGACATGACACTCTGCAGTTCTTTTGGGCCAACACTGAAAGGAATTTCAGAAGAGCCAGTACTGTTTGAAAACAGAACTTATTGGAGAGAAAGGAAGAGAGACACGCAGGAGAGACATGGATGGAGGTCTTGTAAGAAATACTGTTTTCTTGTCCTTGTCAAAAAGCTTTTTATACTTTTACAATGACTATTAGGCTACAAACTAAGTGGTTGAGCTGCAGGTATGAGTTTTCATTGCCATCTCTCAACTTTGATGAGCTGAAGTGGTGGGTTGCAGATGTCTGGTCATGAATTCTGGGTTCCATGTCTCAAACCTCTAGGGTCACAAGGACCATTGACTTTCTAAATAATTAAAGTTATTAGATTTGGGCTAGTTTTTGTTGTTGTTATATTATTGTGTTTGTGTTTTGAGTAATTTCTGTTGTTTCTGTAATTTGCTGCACTGGTAAATCCACATTCCAGTCTGCAAGGTAGTCAGATCTGGCATGCCTGGTTGGTCAACTTTACTTCAACTTTTTCACTTTGGTCTGGTTTATCTAGTACCATATTAAATACTAGCAGTGATAGTAACAGGCTTGATTTGTAACTTTTTAAACTGTCAGCTGTAATGATATGAATATTCTTTATTGTGCTCATGACTGTTCTCTAACTTCTAATGCATTAATTGCTTATAATGAAAATTTATGCACTAAAGTAACTTATTCCTTTTTCTTATAATACTTAGTGTAGATTCATGGTAGACATCTCTTATCAGAAAAATAATTTCCCAATTCTAGTTTTTTCTTGTTTTTGTTTTTTAGTCTGAGTCTGACTCTGTCACCCAGACTGGAGTACAGTCATGCTCCTAGCTACTGCAGCCTCCACCTGCTAGGCTCAGGAAATTTTTCCTCCTCAGTCTTCCAAGTAGATGGAACTACGGTTGTGCATTACCATGCCCAGTTTATTTTTTTATTTATTGTAGACACGAAGTCTCACCAAGTTGCTCAGGCTGGTCTCAAACCCCTGAACTTAGGCAATCCTCTTGCCTTGGCCTCCCAAAGTGCTGTGATTACAGGCTTGAGTCACTGCACCTAGCCTCTAATTCTAATTTTTTATTGTGTGTGTGTGTGTGTGTGTGTGTGTGCCATAAATAGATTTTTATCTCATCAAATATTATATTGTCTCGGTTTTTAATATATTAATATAGGAAATTTTGTAATGCATTATCTGAAATGATAGCAAGCTTGCATTCCTCCAAAGTGTACCGGTTTGTAACTGGTAGTTGTTCAATTTTATATTCTGGAATAAAGCCAACAAGTAAACAAAATGTAAAAATAAAATAATGGCATAAACTAATAATGATTTGAAAACTGGAGAAAGAGTTAACTAAGTCTATGAAGCAATAATGAATACTAATAGGTATGTTCAGTATTTCTATGTTCTTGAGTCAATTTTATTTCATATTTTCTAGAAAAGCATCAGTTGAAAGTTATATACAGTTTTCACTCAAAACCTTTCATCTCTTTTCTAAAAGTAGTCACATTTTTACACTTCTAATAGCATTGCTATGTTTTCATAAACACAATTTGGTTTTTCTAAACACTGTCATGTTATTTTCTTTTAAAAACAATTATATGAGTGAAACTATAAAGTATATAGTTCTTTGTGTGAAGAGTTTATTTTATCCACCTTGTTTTGTGATAATTTTCCTTGCTATTGCTTTTAGCTAGAGTTTGTTCATTATCATTTCACATTGCCAAAATACAAAACCATATATTAATGTATAATATAAATTATGGTAATTAGGTTGTTTCTAGTTTTAAGTTATTAAGAAAAAATGATTATAAAATTTCTTGTACAAAACTCCTGGTACATATGTGCTCTCATTTCAGTTGTCTACTTACCTAATAATAAAATACTTTAGTCAAACTATAAATCCTTTTAAAATTAGAAGATAATGCAGAACTGTTCACAAAAGTGTTTGTAACAATTTAAACTCATTCTCATCATGAATAAGTGTTTCATTGTCTCCATATCTCTGTCAGCAGTCACCTAAATAATAATGATAAATGATTTGTGGTAATTAATTATAGTTATTATTTTAAATTTCTGGATTATACTAATGTTAATAGATTTTTATAATCCAATGTCCAGGTGGACATACCTTTTTCTGAATTGCCTTCCAATTTCCCATTGTTCTGAATTTTACTTACTGGAAACCATGATTTTTATTTTTATTTTTTTACTATATTATGATATATATGTTCTCCATCCTAATCTAATCAATTGTATAAAATTTTTTCGTTAAGTTTGTGTAGTTTGGGGTTATTGTTTAAAATGTATATTCTTAATACTAGTACAATACATTTATTTTCTGATTTAAAGATTTATTGTTTTGCATTGTAAAACTAATTTATGAATGGTATGTAATAGAGATACAGTTTTATTTTTATTTTACTTTTCTGTTCTGGACTCATAAATCAAGGATGAGTATTTCTGTTGCTCTGTTTCTGACTTCTCTCTTATTATATTTTAAACATGTATCTATTATGTCTTGTAGCTACACCAGATTTTTTTAATTGCTTTTGATTTACAGCAATGCTTTATTTCTGGTAGAGCGAGTTTATCTCGGATATTCTTGTCCCTTTGAATTCATATAAAAATTGTAGAGCCAAGATATTAACCTCTATAAAAATACTTACAATTTTGGCTCAATATATCAATTTGTGGAGAATAGACATCTTTAAAATATTGAACTTTCTAATTCATGAACATTGTATTTCTATACACTTAAGCTATATCAATGAGTGAGTTTTATTTTTAATTGTTTTTATTACAGATTTTCAATTTGGGGAATATTGGTTATACTGAGAAAAATAAATTTTAGTTGTTGCCAAAATTTTATTTTTAAAAATTTCAAATATACATAAAAGTTGTAGGAAATTTGCCGTAAACACCCACATACCCTGCACTTACATTGTTATTAATTTATATTGCCCAACTATTATCAGTTTATTTGTCTGTACATAACTTCATCTATTTAATCTTTTGCATGCATTTTAAGGTAAACTTCAAATACAAGTAAATTTTACAAAATACTTTATCCCATATATTTAATATTTAGACATAGTTTTTATCTTTTGATGTAAAAATAATAAATCTTAGCTGTACATCAATTTTATTGATTTATGATCTTATTTCAAATTAATAACTTACTTTATTCTGTTTACTTTAATCTTCGTTTGCTCTTCTTTTTCTAACCTCCTAATGTGGAAGTTTACATTATTGATTGTATATCTTTTCCCATTTCTAATGCATGCATTTAATGCTTTAAAATTCTCTCTATTAATTCAATGCATCCTACAAATTTGGTGAGGTTTATTTTTACAAACCTTAGCTCAAAATAAATGTTTTAAATATTTCTTGAGACTTTCTTTTGACCCATACATTATTTATAAATTTTTTACAATTTTTTTCAAACGTTTGAGGATTTTATAGCTATTTATCTGTTATGGAATCCTAGTTCAATTTATTGTTTTTTTGTTTTTCTTTTTGTTTTTTTTGAATTGGAGTCTCACTCTGTCTCCCACACTGGAACGCATTGGCCGCTCCCAGCCACTGCAGCCTCGACCTGCTGGACTCCGGGAATCCTTCCTCCTCAACCTTCCAAGTAGGTGGAACTACAGGCATGTGCTACCATGCCCGGTTAATTTTTTTGATTTTACTGTAGAGATGAGGTCTCGCCAAGTTGCCCACGCAGGTCTCGAACTCGCGGGCTCAGGCAATCCACTTACCTCAGCCTCCCAAAGCGGGATTACAGGCTGAGCCACTGAGCCCAGCTTCAATTTATTGTTATATGAAAACACATTTTATGTAATTTTTAAGTGTATGTTTAAGAATATGTTAAGATGTGTTTAATAAGATGTGAATACGAATGATCTTTATGAATGTTTATTGTGCTATTGAAGCTAGATTTTTAATAAAATTTCAAATCACTCTATAAAAAAGATACCTGCACACATATGTTTATCATAGTCTTGTTCACAATAGCAAGAACATGGAACCAACCATGTTGCCCATCAAAAGAGGACTGGATAAAAAAAAAATGTGGTGCATATACACAATGGGATATTACACAGCTATAAAGAAGAACAAAATCATGAACTTCGCAGCAACCTGGATGGAATTAGAATCTATAATACTGAGTGATCTTTCACAGAAACAGAGAACTGTATCAAATGTTCTCACTCATAAGTGGACCATGAACAACTACCGTAAGACTATAAGAAAAGGATAGACAGTAGCAGGAAACTGGGGTGGGTGGGTGTGGAAGGTGAAGAGGAGGTGGGAGTTACAGTAGTCGAAATCTGCTGGGGAGGGAAGGGCACACCTCATCAACAAGGGTATCTGCATGATGAATATTTGTGTACCTAACCCTGAACTGTATCCCACAATTTTAAAATTAAAAAATTAAAATAAATAAAAATCAATTGGGCCAAGATGATTGTTGGCACTGTTCAGATCATCTATATCTTAACTGATGTTCTGGCTACTTAATCTACCAATTACTGATCATAGGCTCTTGAAGTTCCCATCTAGGATAGTAACTTGTCTTTCTTGTTTCAGTTCTATACCTTTTGCTTTATATGTTTTAATATGTTAGTTAGGTGCAAAAGGCTTGGGATTGTTAATATGATTACTTCAGCTTCCTTTTGATAAGCGTTAAATGGAATACCTCTCTCTCTCTTTTTAACTTTTATTTCTTTTACTGTTGTTTGAGGTGAATTTTCTTTTTTTACTTTTACTTCTTTTTTCTTATTTTAAAGATGTGGGGTACAATTAAGGGTTAAGTATACAAATGTTCATTATGCAGGTGCCCTTGTTGATGAGGTGTGCCCCTCCCTCCCCTGGCAGTTACCTTCAACTGCCAATCCCACCCCACTTCCCTTGGCAGTTTCCCTCTATTGCCAATCCCTTTCTTATAGCATTATGATAATTGTCCCAGGTCCACTAATGAGTGAGAACATAAAGTACTCTGTTTTTTGTGATAAATCACTATGATAGGGAACACCTCTCTTTAGCCTTTAATTATTAACAACTAGTTTCCTTTTTATATTTAGGTGGATTTCTTATTTACAGTATATAGTTGGATTTTGTTTTATTTTATCTATTCTGATAATTTGTCTTATTCTGACAAATATTTATACTATGCGTAATTAAATTGATTATTGATATAATTGGGTCTTGATTTTACTCCACTGCCTTTTATTCTGTCTTCTCTGCTTTTAATTTTTTAAATAGTATAATTCATTTTTTGTTCTCTGAATATATTAATTATATTTACTTTAATAGTTTTTAGTAGTTGCTCTAAGGTATACCTTATTTATTCTTTGCTAATCTAGTCCACTGTCAAATAACACTTCTCTGATTTACATGTAGTGCTGATACCTTTGAACAGCCTTTTAATTCCTCAATTCTATCTTTTGTGACATTGTTCTCAATAATTTTATCAACAGACTAAAATCACATAATACATTGTTACTGTTACTCCTTAATTCAAATATGTGTCATTTTTATACAACTAAGAATAAGAAAAATATGAAATATTTTATTTTACCTTTATTTACTTCTTCATCAACACTCTTCCTTTCTTTAGGTAGAATAATTTTTCTGTCTTATATTATCTTTCTTCTGCCTGAGAACTTCATTTATTATTTCTTGCAGGGCAGGTCTACAGCTAATGAATGTACTCACATTTTATTTATCTGGGAAAATATGTGTTATCTTTATTTCTAAAGCAAATTTTAATAAATATAGTATTTAAGGCTATTATTTTTCTTTCAATACTTTAAATATTTGTTCATGTTTCTTCTTGCTTACATGAATGCTGATGTAATTTTTATATGTGTTCTATAGGTATTATGTTTCTTCCTTAAGTAATTTTTCAAAAATCCAAATATCCATTTGGTATTATCTTTCTTCCGCCTGAAAACTTCCAGCATGTCTGTTGAAAAAGTAATCTTTCAGTTTTTATGTTGGAAAATAGTCTTTATTTTGCCATCAATTTTATGGTGTATTGAAGTAAGAATCACCATTTTAACCCGTGTTGTTATCATACTGAGTTACTTTCATTTATGTAAATGTATTCTATGTATCACTCTTCCAAAGTGTCCATTTGTTATAAATTAGCTGACTATACATACATGAATCTGAATTTGCACAATCTATCCTTTTCCTTTGGCCAATATTCTTATTCTTTTGCCAATATCATAGTCTTAATTATATGCTTTTGCAGTAAATTTTCAAATGGTATGAATCCTTCCATATTGTTCTTATAATTCATATATCCTTGACTGTCTTAGTCCTTCATCATTTTTTAAAATGTTTGGAATCAGACAGCACAGTAAAATGAAATTCTAAGATTTTGGTTTTGGAGAAGCCTTTAAATTTATTATATTTTATTTTATTATCGTGTCTATTTTTTAATCATTTATCTGACATTGTAATAGAATTAGAAGAAGTTGCAAAAGTAATACAATGGGTTCTAATGTGTTCTTCATTCAGTTACTTTCATGTAATACTTTTATTAGTACAAAATATTAGCTAGAATATGAACCTTATTCAATATTTCTCCCAATTTTTACAATAACTAATATGTGTGCACTTTATGCAATTTTGGTCACTTGGGTAGAGTTGCAAAGCTATATCTTATATTGGTACAAAAATATTAACTAAAGTACAGACCTCATTCATATTTTATCAGGTTTTACTATAATTAATGTGTGGGTGTTTTTATGTAATATTGTCACATATATACAGTTGTGAGGGACCATTATAATTAAGATGCAAAACTGTTTCATTGTCACAAAATAACTCTTTTTATATAGCCATATCTCCCATGTTGCTATGCCTGGCAATCATTGATTTGGTCTCTATTTATACAATTTTATTTCGAGAATGTTATACCAATGGAATTATGCACCATGTAAATAACTGACATGCTCATTTTTCCCTTGAAAATAATGTCCTTAAGAGACATATGGTTTCCTGTGTCAATAATTCATTCTTTATTTTGTATTGCTGAATTGTATCTTTAGTATTGATGTATCACAATTTAGCTATTTACCTACATTAGGTATATTTTGATTGTTATCAGGTTTTTCAAACTAAAAATAAAACTGCTGTGAATACTCATGTATATGATTTCTGTGAAAAACAGTACTTATTTATCTGGGATAAATGTCCAGGATTGCAATTGCTTGGTTCTATCTTATGTGCAAGCTTACTTGTGGAAAATATTTTATTCAAGTATTGAATTTCTTTAAAAGTTACAAATGTGCCGGGCTCGGTGGCTCAGCCTGTAATCCCGCGCCTTTGGGAGGCTGAAGTGAGTGGATTGCCTGAGCCCGTGGGTTCGAGACCCACCTGGGCAGCGAGACCTCATCTCTACAATAAAAATTAAAAAAAATCAGCCGGGCATGGTAGCACATGCCTGTAATTCCAGCTACTCGGAAGGCTGAGGCGGAAGGATCGCCGGAGCCCAGCAGGTCGAGGCTGCGGTGGTTGGGAGTGGCCACTGCACTCCAGTCTGGGTGACAGAGTGAGACTCCAACTCAAAAAAAAAAAGTTACAAATGTTGTAATTTATTCTCTTTACTCCTTTTTTTTAAGATGGGAAAAGTTATTTTTGTAGGGATTCATCTCTTTGTTTTAAATGATCAAATTATTATTATAACTGGTTTGTAATTTCCCTTCAGAACGTATTTTTACTTATATTGGATTTTTAAAATCTTTCTACTAAATTTCCTTGTGTATTAGGATACTGGTTGTATATGTTTTATTCTTATTATAGTACTTACTCTGGAGATGAAAACATGCATCTTTAATATTCAAATGGAATATAAATTATTACTTTAGCCCCTTCAAGGGAAGTGTAATTATCTTAGAACATTTTAACTCTATTTTCCTATTCCCTGAATGGCATGATGGCATTGTATAATATACTTGTCTTTACATTATAAACTCAAAATATCATTATTACAATTATTTAGAGTCAAAGTTTATTTATATTTACACATTTTTTAAATCTTCGTTAAAGCATTTTTTACTTGTCTATCTGTGTTATCATTTTACCTCTGAGTTTCTCTCTAAAATCATGGTTTTCTGTGCTGCTTTCCCCACTACCCCAGAACAAAGAAAATTAGTTTATTCTAGAATGTGAATTCACTATTTTTCTACTAAGCCAGTTGATTTTTGTTGTTGTTGTTGTTTTGTTTTGTTTTGTTTTGTTTGGTCTGAAAATATCCATCTCATTTTTATTGCTGAGTTCTATTTTTCTAAATTTTGGGTAAACACATAGCTTTCACAGTATATATTTTTTTTTTTAGAAATTATTCTATGCCTCTGGCTTTTACTTTTTATTATTTGAGAAATTAAGTAACCTATTCTTTTTGCTTTTAATGGTAATATACCTTTTCCTCTGGTTATTTTAGAGATTTATTTTTGTTTTTCAAAAGTTTTTTATAAGTCTGAATAATATATTCTTTTTGTTTATGCTGCTTGGTATTGTTCCATTTCGGATTATAGTCTTTGATATGTGTTATTAGTCAGAAGTATCCTCAGCTATTTCACTTAGTATTTTCTCTATTTTTAAACTTTCTGTATCTGTATCTCAGACCATTTTTTATGTTCTCTGTGTATAATACACTTTTTAAATTTTTCCTTTCATTGGTAGGATATTTTACTTTAATTACCTTATATTGTATCATTTGCATTCTAATGTTTGCCTGTTTTCTTGATAAACCCATACATTGAGTTCTTAATTTCTATTTTTCAATTTGTATTTTCATTTTTTTCTGGTTTACTTTTTGCCAAAATGAATCCCCAACATCGGGGATCCAATTTCAGGGGATTTAAAGGGGACACATATCCAAACTCCATCAGTATGTAAGTCAGCTTAGTCAATCCATGGAACTGTGAGATATATAAAATAATTTATTTTAGCCATTCAATTTTGTGATTTTTTTTTTAGAGGTGAGAAATCAGGAGTTTATTAAGAAGACAAAAAAGCTCCCAAGTGGGAGGGGGCCTTAAAGACTGTTGCTCATAATTTTTTAATAGAGCAATAAATCATACAAAGAGATTGCTGAACCCAGAATGAAATGCTGTCATAAAAAATACTACAAATCTATTGTTGCATTGGGTCAAAGTCTAAGCTTCAGGTGGTACCAGGAAGAGACTGAAAGATACTATTAGTAAACACTTAAAAGATGATGAAGAAATTGTTTTTTGAAATGGAGCTCTTATGTACTAGCAAAACAATTAGCAAAATTGTCACAGAGGTGGGAGATAGAAGAAATACCTAAAAAAAAAATTTTTGTGCATTGTGGAATTCCAAGCCTAGTGTTTAAAATGTTGATGGACTTCACTTATTTTATATATTAAAAACGTTTTCAGGCAGAATCCAGGTGAAATATAAAGAAACATAAAGTGATTTTCTTATTCCTAGGCTTTCCAGATGACAAAGTGGTCTCAATGGAAAAAAAAAAAAAAAAAATGGCCTTAGTGTATGACTGAAATCTAGGGCACTGCTAGGAAAATATGGTTTTATGGTAAAATTAAGATTTATCATTAATACCTTGAAAAAATTCAAGATGTTATTTCTTTGTCTGTCTTAGTTAGGCTAAAACATTTCTAAGAATCCTAAGGGTGATGAAACCTGGATCTGCTTACATAACCAATTGCACTTGCAATACTTAAGAAGTGACTCACAGTAGCTTCAGGTGTGACACAGGATAGACAAGTTCTTGTCTTTTAAAAAAAAAAGGGGGAAAGTGCATTTAGTCTAATAAAGGTGAGGGGCATACTACACACCCATAAAAAGGGAATAAAATCATGTTCTTTGCAGCAACATGGATGTGATTACAGGCCATTATTCTAAGAGAATTAATGCAAAAATAAAACAGAAAATAAAATATTGCATGTCCTCATTTATAATTGGGGGTTAAACAATGGGTACACGTGAAGATAAAGATGTAAACAACAGTCACTCAAGACTCCAAAAGAGAGGATGGAGGAAAGGGCTTAGGGCTGATAAACAACTTATTGAGTACTATGTTCACTGTTTGGGGAATGGGTTCAATAGAAGTCCAAATTACAGGATTATAAAATACACCCATGTAACAAACCTATACATGTACCTCGTGAATCTAAATTATTTTTCAAGTGCCATAGGAAAAGAAAGGCATTTATGGATGCCTAAGATTCTCTTCAGTTATACAGCAATAGTAGATCTATTTTAACAAAATTAATTTTAAAACATTACAAAAAATAACACATATTTACATGGCTTAGAAATGCAAGGATATATATTTTGCTTGTGTTTTAAAATTTTTCAAGGACATTATTGCCCCAGTAAGAAAAAGAGAAAAGTAAAGATATACAATGTCAGAAATTGTTTGCAAACAGTTCAATAATCATAATTTAAAATTTTAAACTGACTTTTTTTGGGAAATGTTATAAATGTCAATTAAGATTTTTTTGGTTTTGGTTTATTTGTTTTTATTTTGTTTTAATTATGTTAGTGGGTTTAACATTCAACTAAGCCCTGAGATGGTGGTGTCTCCTTTTTACTAAAGATGATATTTTCTAGCCTATTACCACTATTTTATTTTATTTTGCATAAATATATATATATTCATCATGAAAGTAAGTTAAACATATTGCAAAAAAATGACCATAATCCACCACTTTTAAAAAAAATTATTGATGAGTAATTTTTTTGCAATCTACATGTTTAATGTAACCATAAGAAATAAAAAGAAACCTAATTAACCATCTAATAAAATAGCATACACAATTTATCATAAAAGCCTATTATTTGCTATAAAATTAGAACATTATTTTAGAATTATTGGTGTGAATAAGTTTTCAAAATTATGTCATGTAGTCTTAAAAGAAGCTAATATTTATATAAAACTGGAAATAAAGATAATCATAATTTTCATGTAAATAAAAATGTAGCATATTTAAAACAGATAGAACTGGCCGCCACCAGCGCAGCCCTGTCGGACTCGAGAGGAGCCCTGGACCGTGGCCTCGCCTCCGCCTCTTCCCGTCCCTGGCCACCCGTGTCTTCGGACCTGTTCCGGCAACCAATGAAAACTTGGTGGATTACTGTGAAGTTCTAGGCGTGCAGAGACATGCCTCACCCGAGGATATTGAAAAGGCATACCGGCAACTGGCCTTGAAGGGGCATCCAGATAAAAATCCTGAAAATAAGCAGCAGAGAGAAAATTCAAACAAGTAGCTGAGGCATACGTGGTGTTACCAGATGCTAAAACAAAACCGGACATCTATGACAAATATGGCAGAGAAGGATTAAATGGTAGAGGAGGTGGAAGTCATTTTGACAGTCCATTTGAGTTTGGCTTCACATTCCGTAACCCAGAAGATGTCTTCGGGGAATGTTTTGGTGGAGCGGACCCATTTTCGTTTGACTTCTTCAAAGACCCATTTGAGGACGTCTTTGGGAAATGAAGAGGTCCCCGAGGAAGCAGAAGTAGAGGAACAGGTTCATTTTTCTCTGCCTTCAGTGGATTTCTATCTTTTGGAAGTGGATTTCCTTCTTTTGACACGGGCTTCACATCATTCGGGTCGCTGGGTCATGGGGGCCTCACTTCATTTTCTTCCGCTTCGTTTGGTGGTAGTGGGATGGGCATCTTCAAATCTGTGTCAACTTCTACAAAAATAGTTAATGGCAGGAAAATCACTACAAAGAGGATTGTCGAGAATGGTCAAGAAAGTAGAGTTGAATAAAATGACCAAAGTCCTTAACGATAAATGGTAAGGAGCAGCTGCTACGCTTGGATAACAAGTAATTCAATGCACGCATTTAACAGAAATGTTAAACTATAACAAGCACCATTTGAGAATTAACAGAAACATTTTTTTTGAACATTCCAAATGAACTCAACTTTCAGTATAATTGTACCTAATCTGAAGTACTTATAAACAGCTCATCGGAGCCCCTATTTGTCACAGACTTTTGTGTTTGTCGTTGGGACCACATAATAGGACCAATTTTTTTTTTTTTTTTTTTTGTCTTCAAAATTGTTGTAAATCTCTGTATGCACTTTGCTTTTTTATTAAAGGTACTCCAAGGTGAGCCTTGATTCTTTAGTGGTAGGACAAGATTGTACACTAACACCAGCATGGATCTGCTTTCCATTGTGTCTGAAATGTGAGCCGAGTAGTGTCAGCCTGCTGTGAAGTTAGTATTGTCAGGACGAGTCTTCTACAGAAACAATTTCAATTTTTGTTTTCAGTATTTAGAGTGAAAGATATCAAGGAATTAATGGTAATACATTTCTGGTTTAATATAAATCTTATAAGGATGTTTTCTAGTCGTGCATGAATGCTGGTAGCTTAGTATGTTTTAACAATTGTTTAAATATGTAATATTAGGTTTAGGTTTAAAAAAGTAAAGCTGGTTAACTGGGTCTTTGTCATTTGTTTAAAAAAAAAAAAAGAAAATAAATGCGAATGTGGTGCATTCTTTTCTGATGGGAAAAAAATAAAATAAAACAGATAGAACTTTATTTTATTGTACTAAATATAAAACAAAATATAAAGAAAGTACACTGTGAATTATAGTTTGTTCCTTGCAAATATGATATTTGTCAATCTTAGCATGATAATTGTTTCAAATATGGTGAGTCAGAGAAGCAAATTCTTACTCTTCCCTATCTTTTAGAGTTAAGCTCCTACAAATGCCATGTGTTCTCTTATCACTTAAAATTTGATTTCTTAACTTGCTTAATGCTAATTTTTTTAGCTCTGTGGATGGTGACAAACCATGAGGCTGTATTAACCTTAGAAATGGACATATTTATGTGAGTGTGAAAAATTTTGGACAACGCTGACAAAGTAATTACATGTCTATGATAAGTAATTCACTGCTCTCTTAAAGTGCTTCCTCAGTAACAAAGAAAATATAGTTACATAAATCTGGAAACTTAAAAATTATATGTAAGTTCAAATAAGACACTTATGTCTGTGACTGAATTTTAGTGAATTTCATATGATCTCCCTCAAGAAAGAATACTGGTATATAAATGTTGACATAAGAATCTCTAATATTGAGGCAGGAGGAAGATTGCTTGAGGCCAGGAGTCTGAGACCAGCCTGGGCAATATAATGAGACCTGGTCTTTAAAAAAAAAAAAAAAAAATTAGCCAGGTATGGATATTCAGGCCTATAAATCTAGCTACTCAGGAGGCTGAGGAAGGAGAATAGTTGAGCTCTGGAGTTCAAATGTGCTATGATTGCACCATTGTACTCCAGTCTCAAAAACAAAGGAAGACCCTGTCTAAAGAAAAAGAAATGAAAAGAAAAGGAAAGACGTGAATGAGTAAAAAGAGGAATATTTATAAAAATGATCTATACCATTTAATATTAACTATAACTTGTATGACAATTAATGGTGTATAAACAGAATAATACACCATAACATTTATTTCTTATTTCTTGTGATAAAACTAAGAAATGATATTAACAGAATGCATATGCTGCAAAAGATTTCATTGCGGTTCAGAGCATGGAAGTAACTTGACCAGAAAACACTGACATAAGCAAGAATTTGGAACTTAAGCTCTAAATCTTATCATTAAATCTTTTTTTTTCCTAGGGTTTTCTTTTATGTACATTTTGTGTAGAACACTTTACTTTAAATTCATGAAAGGCCCAAGAATATTTCGTTCATTTTATAAATGACTAATTAATTTAAAATTATGCTTTTGTTTCATTTAAAATTTCCAGCTTTAACTTTTCCTTCAAAATGGAATCATATTGTACTAGTTAGATTTGTTATATTTGAGCCTTCACAAAAGTATACAGTCTAGAGATTGTCAAATTCTTTTTTTTTCCTCTCGTCTTTCCACATGGGCCCTTTCCTAATTAGAGGCAAAGTCTTGTCACTTATTAATCAGTTAAGGAAAATTAAGAGAACATACCATTTCCCAAACTAAATACAGGTTAATACATAACGAGTATTACTAAAATAGTTCTTATGTATGAACAAATATATCCATACATAATTATTTCATATATTTTTCATTCATTAAGTAGTCATTAAAAACCTCATAAATGTTAGGCACTGTGCTTAGTTTTGGAGAAACAACTGCAAACAACAGAAAACCGTCTTCATTCTCATGGAGTTCATTCTCGGTGGTTGAAGGTAGAAGAGATAGAGACAGTAAAAAAACATTTTATTTATCAAAATATTTGAGGTGCTGTTAATTGTCATGAAGTAAAATGTAACAAGGGAATAATCGAGAAAATGAAATGAGAGCACAGATAGAAGTAAAGCAAGGGAGAGCAATGTGTGACTGTCAGGGAAAAGCTTTCTGTGCAGAAGAGACCAGACACGGAATGCCCTGACTAGGAACAAGCTTGGGCTGTGTAAGGAGCAAGATTATGGTCATTGTGGCTGGAGCAGAGGGAACTGAATGCAGCAGTGATAGGAAATAAGACTAGAGAGGTAGCAGGGGTAGTGGGATAGATCACTTAGGACCTCTGCATTTTTTGAGAGAGATGACAACCTATGAGATGATTTTAGGCAGATGAATACAATTATTTGACTCTACATTTAAAAGAATCACACTGGCTGCTCTGTGGAGAACAGACTATAGGAGACAAGATAAGAAATGAGAAATCATGCCGGGCTCGGTGGCTCAGCCTGTAATCCGGCGCCTTTGGGAGGCTGAGGTGAGTGCATTGCCTGAGCCCGCGGGTCTGAGACTCGCCTGGCCAGCGAGACCTCATCTCTACAATAAATCAAAAAATCAGCCGGGCGTGGTAGCGCACGCCTGTAATTCCGGTTACTCGGAAGGCTGAGGCAGAAGGATCGCCGAGCCCAGCAGGTCGAGGCTGCGGTGGCTGGGAGCGGCCACACGCACTCCAGTCTGGGCGACAGACTCCAAATCAAAAAAAAAAAAAGAAATGAGAAACCAAGTAAAAGCCTCATTAAACAGTCCAGGTGAGAGATAATAATGGCTCCAATGAGTACAGCAGAGGTGTAGATGGTATGAAGCAGTCACAACTGTAATGTATTTTGAAGAAAGAAACAAAAAGATTTTCTGGCAGAATGTGGGATTCAGTCGCAGATTTCTAGATACAGCAATTGGGAAAATGCAGTTAGACTTTATAAGCTAATTATTTCTTAGTTGTATCTGAGATCAATAAAAGGTATTATTATTATTTCATCTGATTTTAGTGTTCCTATGACATATATGCCCAGTTTTGATTTCACAATATTTGCTCACAAAAAAAAAATGTAAAATAAAAATGTTCAAATGCCTAAAAAGACTTAACATGAAGAACAGGTCAAGTGAAACTATAGTAAATAAGATGAGTCTTCCAAATCAGTTACCAAAGTGTTTTGTTTAGAAACAAAATAGAGTTCCCACTGATTCACTTTGGCATTTTCTGCTGATCATGCTGGTTGTTTGAAATTGAAAGCACAAGTTGAGACAGTTGGCATAAGCAGGGCCAAATGAAAACGCTCATAAGTAGTGACATAATTGTATCACAACGTGAACAACTCTTGGAAGTTATTCAAAATGGAGAGTGTCTCGTTTTCTATGTGAATTCCAAAAACTGATCTCATCACTTTATATGGAATACACAGGAAATTATATTTCTTCTGGCTTTATCTTTTTGTCTGGAATTATTTAGGATGATGAAACTTCTTTCATACTTTTAAAAAAATTCTTCAGCTTTTCTATATCCCATACCAGTATTTATGATTACAACCTACAAAATCATAGAATTTAATTTTTTCCATTTGCATTTGAAAGTTTTTACTGATATTTTCCTTGCATACTTATTAGGTATTCCTCTACAGTGAATCATAGTATTCTATTTATTTCTGCCATGGCAATATATATTATTTGAGGTTGTCAATCATCTTGTGTTTTTAATCTACTGTAACTTCCAATTTTATCAGTCTCTCTTAGCAGACTATAAGGATCTTGAGGTCATAGAACTTGCCATATTTAAACTGTGCTCTTAGCACACAGCATAGTGCCTTCATAAATATTTACAAAGGAATCAATAAGTAAATGGATATGTAATTTGTCTTATAATTGAAATTATAAGTTTTTTGAATTTAAAAAGATGAATGTCAAAGTAAATGCTTTTGCAAAACTGGTTTTTGTAAAGAGAAAAAGTAGCCAATCTCTCTGGTTTCTTTTATTTAGCCCAGTGCTTTTGAAATTCATCCATGGTGTTGCATGTGTCACAGAGATGTTCCTTTTTATTTCTGAGAGGTATTCCATTAAATGGTAAAGGAATGAATATTTAATCTTAATTTTGACAATTGTCAATGTGCTTGCTATATACTTTGAGGAAATCAAGGAAAATGAGACACAAGTAAATGTCTTCCAACATTTTAATAAGCATCTATTTTTTGTTTTTATACTCATTTGTACCTGGACGATAACAGTGTGCAAATCTAGTATTAGCATTAAATGAATTGAGCATTCTCTCTTATGGTGATAAAAACTTGGATAGACAACCAACAAGGTATTGTTTATCTTGTTTCTTAATTGTATAAGTTAAATTCTGCTTATATTATGTATCATATTATTTTATTGAGCTTACCCACATTATGAGTAGAGCAGTACAGGATTTTTTTCTCCTTTGGCTCTCTCAAATTATACAAACTCTTATCAGAGTAAGTTCTAGACTACCATTCTAGCGTTTATGATTTTCTCAACCTGTATATTTTAAGGATCTAGTATAATATAGGCAAAAATAAGCAGACTTTAGAACCAAATTAGTTTATCTTTTTATATTTTACAATTTTTATTGTATAAGCATTAAAAGTACAAAAGTCACTCTACCCATCAGTTTTGTCTTCTGTAAAACAATGACAACAATTCACATAATTGTTGTGAGAAATAGGATATTCATATTGATTTCTCATGTTACTCCTTGATAATGACTGAGTCATCTATTTTGACAGATAATGATTTCTTTATTTCTAACTCTTGTCCTGACCTATAGGTTACCAGTTGCTTTCTTTTTCTCAAAGACTTTATAAATGCAATTTATAAAGTGCCCACCATGATCTGCTCAAATATTTAGTGTTGAACATACAGGTACAAACATTTATTTCTTACAGATTTATTGAATAATTGACCAAAAACTTGATATAACCAACTTGTACAATGTGATGATTTGATATATCTATACATTGCATAATGATTATCACAAATTAATTAACACATTCATCACCACCTCAGTTATCATTGTGTGTGTGTGTGTGTGTGTGTGTGTGTGCAGTGAGGACACTTAAAATCCACACTCATTGATTTTTAAATAAACTATATAGTATTATTATGGGTAGTCACCATGCTGTGTTTTAGATCTCCAGAACTTTATTTTACAGTGAAAATTTGTACATTTTGACCAACATCTATTTTTTTCACTACACTGCTGCTGGCCACTATGCTCTGCTTCAATGAGTTCAACTATTTTTTAGATTCCACATAGAAATGGGGTCATATAGTATTTGTGCTTTTGTGTTTTTCTTATTTCACTTAGCATACTGTTTCTAGGTTCATCCATGTTGTTGCAAATGGCAGGAATTTTTTTTTAATGACTCAATAATATCCCTTTGTATATGTACAAGCATTACAACTTAAATAGATAGTACATTTAGAAAAACTTAGAGTATATATTGTTTATTCCTCATTTAAGTTTATAGTGTTAATATTTTGTAGAATAAACAAAATTTAAAGATCCAGAGCTATGGGCTATGGTTAAGAACAAATGCTTGCTGGGGGTGGTGGCTCATGCCTATAATCCCAGCAAGTTGGGAGGCCAAGGTGAGAGGATTGCCTGATTCCACGGGTTTGAGACCAGTCTGGGCAACTTGGAGAGACCTCACCTCTACAATAAATAAAAAAAAAATTACCTGGATGTGGTGACATGCGGCTGTAGTTCCAGCTACTTGGAAGACTGAGGCAGAAGGATTATCTAAGCCCAGAAGTTCGAAGCTGTGGTGGCTGTGAGCATGCCACTACACTCCAGCCTGGGCAACAGAGTGAGATTCCAACTTAAAAAAAAAAGAACAAATGCTATTTACCAAGAATGACATGACATTTTTCATCTCGTATGTTATCTTTCAGTCATTGTATACAGGTCTATAAGTACAAGTTTCTGAGAAAGACTCAAGGGAATGTTCTGGCTCACAGTGTTTGTGGGTTGTGATTGAGTACCAATTTCTGCTATAAAATGGAGTAAGACCACATGTGATGCACAAATGCCCTCTGTGCTATACTCTTCATTATGGTCAATTATAGTAAATACCGTAGAATTTTTTTCTAGGGGCAATTATAGTCATTTTGTTTATGATAAGCAAAAAACTCCTTTACATACTTTACATAATACTCTGCCATGTGCATAGTGTTTACCAAGTAAGTGGTTAAATAGATTTGTTGTGTTCAGTAACATGAATTGGACCAAAAAATTACATTTTGTTTTCAGTCATTCAAAAAAATGTTTCACTTGTCTGGAAAAGATTAATTTTTAAAAATCAATACACATCAAAAAAGTCAGAAATTGTTTTTTTCTGAACCTAAAAATATATTTCATGCTTCATTTCTCCCAAAATCCAGAAATAGTTCCCAACAAGAACCTACATATTTTTTCCATGAAAAATAAAATCTTTATGGTAACTGTCAGGGAGACTTACAGCTAAGTTTTAATAGAAGAGGAAAAAGAATTAACTGAGCACATGCCAAGAGAGCAAGGCAAGACATTTTTAAAAAGTCAAAACACTTTAAATTTTATACTGTGATGCTACCATGTCTTATATATTTTATACCAGTGAAAAACATCTTGTACATGAACAGAGCTTATGATGTATATGACAGAATAATGGAAAATAAATTTAAAAGAAGTGTCTCTAACTTGGAATCAAGTAAATTTCATGCTTTTTGTGCAGCATTTTAAATATGCCTGTTTTTGTAGAATAACTAAAGAAAACTGCACAGGTGATAGTATGAAATAAACAATTTCTGCCTGGTGTTCCAAGTAAGCTATAGTTGTAGCTATGTAATTATGTATCTGTTATTTTCATTTCTATCAATCATACTTGCAATTGAAATGGAAAAGCAGAACCAAAGTACACTACTAGGGTAATACATGCAGATAACAATACATTTTAAAAGAATTTAATACCTATTCCTTTGCAAGTTCTATTCCCTTCCAAAGGAATATGGTTTCATGGCTTTCTTATAATATTCAAATGCCAATGAAGAATTTCAATATGATGATGAATGTTTAATATAATGATAAAATTGCCAGTTTTTTGAAGCCAATATATTGTACTTAAAGTCAAGATATTGGTGGAGAGATGGGTCAAAGGAGGAAATATAATCAATATTAGGAATTTTTATTTATGCTACCTAATTCTACCTGGCTAAACTCTAGAAAGTAAACTGTGTTTTGTGACTGAATAAAGCTTATACACTTAATTTAAATGTCACAATTTATATGACAACTTTGTTACAGTTATAAAAATTCATAGTTACCCTCATAACTGTATACTGCTTGAAGTTTTACACTTAATTTTATTGAAAGTTATATATTCTTCCAGTTCCAGTATTCTTATGATCTACTAATGAGTATATTCACTTTAATAAACTTATTATAATAATGAAGTAAAAGTGAATTTTCAGAGTTCAGAGTTCACATAATCCAGATTCAGGGATTCACATACTACATGAATTCACTGCTAATTTTAAATTTTCCTTGTATGTGTTAAACCAAAAATGCAAGCAGTGTGGATTATTCTGGGTAAACTGTGAATTCTCAAGATTAAAGTTAAAAATAGCAGCCGGGCTCAGTGGCTCAGCCTGTAATCCCGCGCCTTTGGGAGGCTGAGGTGAGTGGATTGCCTGAACCCATGTGTTCGAGACCGCCTGGGCAACTTGGTGAGACCTCATCTCTACAGTAAATCAAAAAATCAGCCAGGCGTGGTAGCGCATGCCTGTAATTCCGGCTACTTGGAAGGCTGAGGCGGAAGGATCACCGGAGCCCAGCAGGTCGAGGCTGAGGTGGCCGGGAGCGGCCACTGCACTCCAGTCTGGGCGACAGAGGGAGACTCCAACTCAAAAAAAAAAAAAAAAGCCGAGCTCGGTGGCTCAGCCTGTAATCCCGTGCCTTTGGGAGGCTGAGGTGAGTGGATTGCCTGAGCCCGCGGGTTCAAGACCCGCCTGGGCAGGCGAGACCTCATCTCTACAATAGATCAAAAATTAGCCGGGCATGGTAGCACGCGCCTGTAGTTCCAGCAACTCGGAAGGCTGAGGCGGAAGGATCGCGGGAGCCCAGTAGGTCGAGGCTGCGGTGGCCGGGAGCGGCCACTGCACTCCAGTCTGGGCGACAGTGAGACTCCAACTTAAAAATAAATAAATAAATAAATAAATAAATAAATAAATAAATAAATAAATAAATAAATAAATTATATATATATATATATATATATATATATATATATAGCATAACTGTCTTTCAGTAAAATCTTCCTAAAGGGGACTCCAAAACTGAATTTAGACAAGATGAAGTAGTGTAATGTTAGAGAATGGATTTGGAGTAAAGGAAACATAAACATGAGCAGGTATAATTCAGAGAGAAAAAGTTCAGAAGTTCAGCAAGTACAAGGCACACAAATATGAAGCATATAACAACACAGAACCAGAGAAATTTTAAATTCTTAATGAAAGAAGTGCATGGAGTGGGCATTCTAGAAAGAGGTAACTAGCCAACAAATCAGGCTGATTTTATGATTTCTCTTCATAGCTTCAGAAGCACCTGTGACCTCTGTGAGGACTGAGTGAAGGAAGAGAACCCTGGTGAGATCCCAGTTACTCGGCGGTCAGGGAAAATTTGGCTCTGCTCACACATTTATAAACGTGACTTATGATCATAATTTTTGAGGGAAATGAACTTGTTGATTCTCAAAGCAAATGGAACAACCATCTACTGCTACTGGCGCACTCTCTTTGGGATGTCACCAAGAATCACATACACATCAAAAATTTCTCTCTAACTTATATACCATTCTCATCCAGGAAAACCTTCAAGACACATCCTACATTGCCATAATTTCACCAAATTTTAGTGCCCCCATTGTCAACCCAAAATTATTTGCCACCCCTTACCATTTGATGCTCCCTGGAACTGATTTCCCAGCCTACATCCTAATCCATCAGTGGCCTGAGGATATGATTAAGTCAGGGGTATGATTTAGGAGGGCTACGTGTAATATGCAAAATAATTTGATAACTAAAGAGAACACTCAGAGAAGGATAGTGCAATCTTATTGTAAGTTTGAAATAATGTGGGGAAACTTCAAAGAGGTGTGCAAAGATTTAGGGAGTCAGGTATGTGTGTATTTTTTGTATGTTCTCCACAGGTGTTCTGAATGGAACAGACCAGGTGTTCTGGATGTCTCCAAGGTCATAGAGCCAGGTGAATTATGTTGCTGCTCTAGGTTCCTCATTTTGCTCATAGAAATAACCAGATATAATTTCACCTCATGCCCTACTATGTATACCTCACTGTTGTCACCAGGACACCTTTGATGCCACCAAGGTATGAGATTCTAATGAGCCAATTTGGTGGCTGCACATGTGTACCAATTTGACCTAGACACTGTGATTTACAATTTGGATCTATTACTTCTGTTATTGGCTCAAGATTCTCTTGCAGAATCAAAGAGACTGGGAAGTATATGTCACCTGAGATAAGAATTGAACAATAGAAATTAACTAATTCTTCCTGGTTTTTCTCCAATAGACTCATCAGAGATGCAGTATGAGGCCTCTCTGAATGGATCAAGCCATCAGTTGTATATGTCAAAAAGTTGTGGCTCAATTTTGTAACCCCTTATTTTCACTCTGTCCTTTCCTGTCTTATTCTCATTTTCTCTCACTCCTGCGTCTCTGGTATTTGCACACCCAATTAAAATTCAGCAGGGATTTTTTTGTACTCCTTACTCTTCCTGAATAGCAAAGCAAAACGCAAGTTTTTAAAAATGTAAAAATTGTACAAATATAGGTTTGAATGAAGCAAGAGCAAGAAGAAAGGAGGTCAATGGGGTTTATTAAGGAGTTAAAGTAGGAGAATGGCTGGCTGCTTATGTATGTTGAGGAAGATCAGGATGAGTGCTAGGTTTGGGCATTTTCTTCTGGTTAAAGGTGGCCAGTGTTCACTACAAGCTTAATTTGAAGAGAACAGTGAGTCTTGTGGCTAGTAGTAATTACTCAGTTTGAACATTCTGAGTTTCAAATTTTGGAGAAATTACCAAGTTTAAATGTCCCCTGGGTAGTGGGATAGTTGCTGAGCTAGGAGAAGTCTTAAGAGAATAAATTAAGGATGTGACTAATATTAGATGAGCAAATGGAATAAGGGGAACCATGGAGAAAAATTTTCTAACACAGAGCATTATCAAATTTTAATGTTATTTTTTCTAAATGATTATGTTTAGGCAAAATTATCTATGCTAATTAGTAGGTCAACTATTACATTGGGGTACCGCTTAACAAGGTACCTCACGACAAGGTAGGTTTTCCTTTGATTATCTTTAAGGTTGTTTTCTCATTTATTTTCTTGATTTTACTTATGAACTGACTTGACTTTCATTAATAACTAATATCTCCAGGACATTTTAAAATGTTTTTAATGCTTTAAAACTCTTGACACCTTGAAGTGATCATGTTAGATAAGTATTGCCATTTTATTTTTCTGAGAATCTAACTGCCTTAATAGTGGATTCTAAGGCATAACTTAGTCTGAAAAATTGTATTTTAAAAATTCAATTATTGTGATACATATATGTTTGTTGTACATGTTTGTTTATATGCTGTGATAACTATACATTTAATTAAGGCTATTAATTATTTCATAAGTGGATAAAATTAGAACATCCACTAAGAGGACCCTTTTGAATACACACTTATAAGAACATATAACTGTGATACTTTGGTCAAGTTAATCAAAAATGATATTATGTATGTTTTGCCTTAATTTATTTACATAAATTTGATAATATTGAGTAATCATAAAAATTATATGGAAAACCCTTTCAATGATGGAAAAAAATGTTAAGATAATTAAAGCTTTTTAAAGGGAATAAGTATAGGCTGGACACAGTGGCTCAAGTCTGTAATCCCAGGACATAGGGAGGCCTAGGCAAGAGAATTGCCTGAGCTCAAGGGTTCGAGACCAGCCTAGACAACTTGGTGAGACCTTCTCTCCACAATAAATAAATAATAATAATAGGCCAGATGTGGTAGTGAGTGCCTGTAGTTCCAGCTATTTGGAAGACTGGGGCGGAAGGATCACCTGAGCCTAGCATGTTGAAACTGCGGTGGTCATAAGCATGCCACTGCATTCCAGTCCGGGCAACAGAGTGAGACTCTGACTTAAAAAAATAAAAAAGAAAGAAAAGAAAAGAAAAGCGAATAAGTATGGACAAGAATTAGTGAAAGTTAATTTTAGGATTTCTGTTTCAATCAATACACAAAATAGGGGATGCTGTAAATTTCCTCATAAATAGCCTCTAAAAGTTTTTTTTTTTTTTTTTTTTTTTTTTTGAGTTGGAGTCTCACTCTGTCGCCCAGACTGGAGTGCAGTGGCCGCTCCCGATCGCTGCAGCCTCGACCTGCTAGGCTCTGGCGATCCTTCTGCCTCAGCCTTCCGAGTAGCCGGAATTACAGGTGTGCACTACCACGCCCGGCTGATTTTTTGATTTATTGTAGAGATGAGGTCTCGCTGCCCAGGTGGGTCTCGAACCCGCGGGCTCAGGCAATCCACTCACCTCAGCCTCCCAAAGGCGTGGGATTACAGGCTGAGCCACCGAGCCCGGCTTCTAAAAGTTTTTGATGTGATATTTAAAACATCATTTTGAATAGACAGATAAGCCTAAAAGAAAGTTAAAAAAAAAATTCTAAAACACGAAGTGAAGGCTTCTTTGAAGAGGTGAGTAAACACATAAACTACCAGAGATCTTTGTGCCCATAGCCTCAGTGAATTTAGGAAAAATCTTCACACTATTCAGGTTTTGGAGTTGGACATACTTAAGAATAAATAAGATGGCCCAAGAAGAACAGTCTGAAACATGAAAGGTAGAGTGAATAAAGGGGATGATAAACATAGTTTAGTCTTAATACACACTGATGGTTTAAAACAGCAATTAGACTGGAATAGCTTGACATTGTATTGTAAACTTTCTTTGTCAAGTGCTTTAGTTTTGTCTCTTGTATAATTTAGTCATATGCTTCTAAGAAAAACTTCCAACACATTTGGACAAAGAAAATCTAGTGGAAAGATGGCAAGCAAATACTAACCAAAAAAAGTGGGTGAAACTATATTAATATCACTCAAAACAGACTCTTATTCAAAAACAATGACTAAAATTGAATGGATTCAATGTATAATACTAAAAAGCCAGTGTGGTAGGTAAATTAACACCTCCTCCAAAAACCTTCCACATTATAATTCTTTGATTTAATGAATATGTTATATTACATGATACAAGTGAATTTAGGTTGCAAATGAAACTAAGATTGCTAATAGTTTGATCATAAAACAGGGAGGTCATGCTAGATTAGGTTGGGAGGACTAAATATAATCACACAATTTTAAGGGTCCTTAAAAAGGAAACGAAGGAGACAAAAGAGAATCATAAAAAGAGTTGTGAAAATGCAAGCATGGTCAGACATATTATGCTCCAAGCTTTGAAGATGAAGGATGGGAGGGGCACAGGTCACTGTGACTGACTGCTAGAAGATGGAAAAGACAATGAAATACGTTTCCCCCACAGTGTCCAGAAAGGAACATAGCTCAGTGACACTTTGAGTCAGAATACTAGTTGGCTAAATATTTTGACTAGTTAAGATACGAGTCATGCTAGACTTCAAGCCTATAGGATTGTAAAGATAATAAATTTTGCATTAAGACACAAAGTATGTGGTAATCTGTTATAGTGGCAATAAAAAAACTAATGCAGCTAGAATCAAATTATAGAGATTACAGAACACAAATTTACAGAAGTATACAAATAAAATAACAAGTCTCCCAATTATTGTGAAAGAATTGTGCCATAAATGCCAGATAAATCAAAATATCAATCAAAATATAGCATATTTAAAAATGCAATTATAAAGCTTAATCTAAATATAACATTAGTACTCTTATGTAGCCAGTAAACAGTTATTGTTATAGATGAACCATGAGAAAGGAGAATCACCAGCACACTGGTTTCAAATTTTGAGTCCTTTAACAGCACATGGTCAAGAGTAGGCTCAGGCCAAGAAAGCTGTCAACACTGAGTGGAATCAGCAAGAAGCTTATAAAGGCAAAATCCTCAAGTGGGCTACATAGCAGGGGGTGAGGGTACAAGGAACTAAAAACAAAAGGAACAATCTCTTGGATTTCAATTAACAAGGCATACAATTACATGAAACTTGTGGCTAGGGAGTTTTCAAAGGTCAGCAAGAATGGTTAGTATGAACAGCTTAGGGGAACAAGGCTGTGGGTCTGTGGTCATGGGAATGTTACAACAATCACACGTACACACTGGGGAAGGTCATTTTTAGGTCAGGCAGACAGCTAAGATGCAGGATTTTAACAAAATGGGGTTACTTAAGTCAAGCAAGCTATTATAACCATTTTAGATATTTCATTAGATATTTCATTCCCCCCTTTTTGTTGTACATGAGTCAATTTGTTAACTCATCGGTCACGGGTATGGAATTATAATAGGTTCCTACATGCATAAGTTTTACAGAATTGATTTGCTTGACAAAATTGATAAACCAATTGAATATACAAGATTCTATACGCAAATCGAGGACAAGGAGGCTAGGTGGACCAGTCAAACTGATGATAAGAGTTGTTAACCAGGGGTTCCAGTTAAACACGGATTGGAACCAAGATTTTTTTTCTCTTGGCTCAGGTGTGATGAATCCAGGCTGGTATCCCGTCAACTTTGAACGCTGTTGGAGTGGCAATGATGACGCTAAAGGCAAAACAGCACAGATGCCGGGGTGGATAGCAGCCTAAACCTGCTGAAGGGACTGAAGATACTACTGCAGTAAGAAGACCTCATTCCTTGTAGATCATGGCATGCACATGAAGTGTAGAGAAAACATACTGGTTGTTGGTGAAAATGTTTACCCGCTTTCCTGTTTCCCAGTGCAGGGCTTGAGTTAAAGCAATTAATACAACTTTTTGAGCCGAGGTATCTTGAGGCAATGCCTGTAACCAGATTATGTCAGGAGTCATGGTTACAGCGGCACCAGTCTTGCAGACTCCCTCTATTACCAAGTTGCTATCTTTCATGAACAAGTCAGCATCAGCCTAACTTAAGGGAGTGTCCTGAAGAGGGTCAGCTGACCTGGAAGATGTCCAACATGTCTTCACAGTCATGAACTGGCATTTCCGGATTATTATTGGACAGCAAAGTGGCCGAATTGAGGCAATGAGTAGGAGAGAGAGTTAGTCTATGTTGGTCAAGTAAGAGGTTTTGATACTGGGTGATGTGAGTGTTTGACATTCGGCAAGGAGTGGCTCCTAGGGGCAAAGTTTTAAGAGCATGGGGAACAATTAAAGTCAGGTTCTGGCCGGAAATCAATTTATCTGCTTTCTTAATTAGTATGGCTGTGGCTGCAATGGCCCAGAGACAAGAGGGCAAGCCAGAAGCCACTGGGTCCAGTCTTTTTGACAAGTAAGCCACCAGTTTTCTTCAGGTCCTAAGGTCTGAGTGAGGACCCCTTTTGTAATTTCTCATTGTTCGTGTACAAACAAGTAGAAAGACTTGGTAGCATCTGGGAGGGCTTGAGACAGCTCTTAGGTTAGAGTCGTTTTTAACTGCTGGAACGCTTGTTTCTTAGTAGCAGTCCATTTTAGGGACTGATTTCCTGCCGTGGCTGTGTACAAGGGCTTGGCAATTTCAGCAAATTCTGGGATCCATAGCCTGCAATACCACGCCACTCCCAGGAACTCCCATACCTATTTCTTGGTGGTTGGTGGGGGAATTTGAAGAATGGCTTCTTTTTGGGTCGAGGTCAGGGCTCGATTACCCTTTTTTAGCCAGTATCCCAGGTAGGAAACTTCATCTGAGCAGAGCTGTGCCTTTTTCTCTGACACACAGTAGCCCATGTCTTGGAGGAGCTGTAACAGAGCCTTCGTACCTTTTAAACAAGTATCCAAGTCTACAGCTGCAAGCAAGAGATTATCTACATACTGGAGTAAAGTACCTTCAGGGTATAAGGCATGGAACCCTGACAAATCCTGTTGCCAAGCTTCCTTGAGAAAAGGGTTGGGGAGTTCTTGAAACCCTGTGGTAACCACGTCCAAGTTAACTGACTGGTGTCTCCTGAGTCAGGATCTGTTTATTCAAAAGCAAAAATTAAAAAAAAAAAAAAAAAAAAAAAAGCAAAAATAGTTGGCACGACCAGAGGGCCACCAGTAGATGGCAGAACCAGAATTGACTTGGGTCCCCTGTCTTTGGGTGGTGAGGGCAATTTTCTACCCAGTGACCCAGCTCTTTACAATATGCACATTGATTCTTGGGTAGCTGGATGCATCCAGTTTCCTTTTTCCCTTTTTAGTTTCTCCCTTTGTTTTACATGCTGGCCTTGAGCCAGGTTGGGAGGCCTGGATGGCAGCAACTAATACTTTTGTTTGCTGTTTTGTTGCTCTGTCTATTTTCTTGTCTTCCTGTTTCTGTTTCTCAGCATTTTGGTTATTAAAAACCTTCTGAGCTACCCCAAGCAGCTGAGAAATGTTTATTCCTGTGAAACCTTTAAGCCTCTGTAACTTTCTCCAGATGTCAGGAGCCACCTGAGCCACAAAAGTCAAACTGATACCCCAAGCATTCTTGGGTGCTGAGGGGTTAAACGGAGTATAGGTACAGAATGTCTCCTGAAGACATCCAAGAAACACCCCTGGTGACTCCTTGGGACCCTGAAGTAGTTTTGGAAAGATTAATAAGCTTTCAAACTGCTCCCTTCAAACCAGCTAATAGAGTCTGGTGATAAGTTTTTAATGTTCCAGACCCTGCCAAAGTGTTAGGGTCCCAATCAGGGGAAAAGGAGGGAAAAACCTCCTCTAACATTTTTCCTTTGTTCCAGCTGCTGAGACCAGGACAGATTTTTTAGATTCAGCTCTGATGGGTTCTGTCTTTTCAGAAGTAAATAGGGTTAAAAAGGAGCTGCTGGCAATCATCCCAGGTGGGATGATGAGTGCATGTGATTGATTTTACCGGTTAAAACCTGTGGTTTGGATTTTGGTAAGATTTTATTCTCTTGAGAAACAGGTGAAACAAATTGTCCTTGAAGAATTAGCCAAGGGCCTCTGTATATAGCACCCTGTTGTTTACAAGTTAGAAGATCTGTCTCTGTATAGTGTGGTTTATGGGAAGGGTCCTGAGTTTTAAGAGAACATATTTTTAATCATGGAGTGGGGTTTTGGCCTAAATTTAACCATTGGTCAATATAGGGATACTGACGCAGGTGATCAGAAGTCCCTGTGATAACCTTCAAAACATACTGAGTAACATGAGCATTTAAAGACCCAGTAGAGGGTTAACCACCATTAAATGTGGGCCAATTTATTTTATGGAGGGTCTAGAGTATGCCTTTTGAAAGGTGGACACCATAGTCCTCAGCAAGTGCAACAGAGAAATTTTTTAACACACAGTCCAGAGGACTGACAGTTTATGAATTCTGTGAACCCATAACAAACTATGAGCAATTGAAACACAATGACAGACAAGGTGTGTCCAGACCAAGTCAGAAGAGTTACAGTTACGGATCCCTGGAACAACCTTAGGGCAGAAAACCAGAGGACTGTATTCAGCCAGCATCTTTGCCTAATGAATAGTGTCCAAAGGGTGACCTTGTCAGGCCATGACTCCCTTAAACAGAATTGTGGCCACAAATAGAACAAAACAGATTCTTACCGGTAAACAGAAAAAATTCTTACCTCCTAGGAGAGTGCAGATGGGCACAGGAGTTTTAGAGGTGGGAGGAAATCAGCGGTCCTTCCTTCTCCCTCTGAGCCAGATGAGAGGTTATGCGGTCCTGGAATGATGCAGGGGCACCTCCCATGTAACTTCTCCAACGAACCAGGAAGAGCTGGAGTGAGGCCAACTCCCAAGGTTTGTGACATCTTGCTGGGGCCTCCAAATGTTATAGCCGAACCACGAGAAAGGAGAATCGCCAGGGGTTGAATTTTGAGTCCTTTAATAACACGCAGTCAAGAGTAGGCTTAAGCCAAGAAAGCTCTCAACACTGAGTGGAATCAGCAAGAAGCTTATAAATCCCCAAGTGGGCTACATAGCAAGGGGTGAGGGTACAAGGAACTAAAAACAAAAGGAACAATCTCTTGGATTTCAGTTAACAAGGCATACAATTACATGGAACTTGTGGCTAGGGAGTTTTCAAACAATCAGCAAGAATGGTTAGTGTGAACAGCTTAGGGGAACAAGGCTGTGGGTCTGTGGTCATGGGAACGTTACAACAATCGCATGTACACACTGTGGGGGGGTCATTTTTAGATCAGGCAGACAGCTAAGATGGAGGATTTTAACAAAATGGAGTGTTACTTATGTCAAGAAAGCTATTATAACCATTTTAGATATTTCAGTTTATTATACTAACAATACACTAGTGAACAATGATGTAAAATGTCACAGAAAAACTCATATTTTCCAAATTAATCTTAAATAGACCTTGTTTTTCAACAATGACATTTATGATATTAGGTTCAAAATTTTTAAAAAATAAAAGTGTTATTTTAAAAATAGTTTGAAATTTTAAAAGCAGTGTTTTAAGATAATTCAGAGGGAAGTAAAAAAATAAATAAATGAGGAACAAGTAAATAGAACATAGTATGACAAATAAGATGTCATTAACATGGATCATCAAGGAAGTTGTGTATTATTCATGAACTAGTATATCAGACTTTTAAAAAAGCAAAAATATAATGAGTTAAACAAGCAACTTAAGTGGCAAAAATATTGTTGAATAGTCCAAAAAAGAAGAAAACATAAAATAATAAAAATAAGGAGGCAGAAAGCAATAAATTTTAAAAACAAAAAGTAATGTAGCAAATCAACAATGTATAACATTGCATACAAAAATTTGTCAAAATTTGGAAAGACAATAAAAAATGTAAACTGGAGTAATGGCATAGATAGATGATATTAGGTATTAAAGTGATCTTAGAATTATACAACTTAAAGATATTAAAAAATTAGACTGCCAAAAACTCTAAACACTCAATAATTTGAAACAATAAATCTCTAGATGAAAGTAGTATACTAAAATTTACTGAGACAATGTTGGGAGACCATTTTCTATGAGTTTCTTGTGTTTCTGCAAATATTGCATGTAAAGATCCTCTCTTTGTTATTTGTTTATAACTATCTTTTCAAGGATATTCATATATCTAATTGTTTTACAAGATCAAGGTAGGATAGTGTTTCTCATGATAGTAAAATGCAAGTTTATCTACAACATAACATGCAGACAGCATCTCCTTCACAGTAGAGGACAGGCCTACTTACTGATCAATATAAAATATTTAGGTTCCCTAAACTCAAGTTTCTTCTCCCAAAGAGCAATTTATTGCATGTGCAAGTATGTGCTTGGACCACCTCTGGGACTAAAAAACAAGGGGAATTAATGCTTATATGCTTATGTTCTGGTTGTCATAATTCTGGTTGTCATGATGTCTTAGTCTATTTTGCATTGCTATAACAGAATACCACAGACTGGGAAATTTATAAAGAAAGCAGGTTTATTTGACTCACCATTCTAAAGGCTGGGAAGTCCGAGATCAGATACCCACATATGGTTGTAGCTAATGCTGCATCATAATAGCATGGTAGAAGGCGTCACAGGGTGAGAGGGGCTTACAAGAAATGTCCAAACTAGATTTTTTTTTGTACAACAGACGTACTCTCATGATAACTAATTCACTCCGTAGTTAACTCACTAATCTGTTCATTCATTAGCAGATTAATCTTTCATGAAGGTAGAACCCTCATGATCCAATCACCTTCTAAAGTTCCCATCTCTCAACACTGATGCATTGGGGACCAAGTTTAAAAAGCATGGACTTCTGAACAATACATTGAAGCGCTAACATCTGGGTATTACATTCTTTTTTTTGGAGTCAGGAGACTGATGTTTTATTTCAACATACAAGAAGTGGAGGCTTGCTCAATTTTTAGTTTAGGACAGGTGAAATAAGATCTTCACAGTTCTTAATGGTGAGCTGGAGTGAGTTTATACTGACTCTGATGAACTGATTACAGTCAACTCTTCCTGATCGTATATATAATAACATCACATTAGTAGCATAAACTTGACCATGTTGCGAATATTGATGCCATGGAAATTGGCAAACTATACATTTGCTTTCTCCCACCCTCAAAGAATTGTTAAAAATTTTACCAGCTGAACACAGGTCTAGGGTCAAATAGAAACCTGATTGATGCTGGAGCTTTTACACAACTGAATCAGTATTTAAAATTTTCTAAACAAGAAACAGTAGAATGGACAATTTTAGTTTAATTCTGTCAAATAATCAAGGTTCATAAAATACAAATTGACATAAACTCTTTCAGAAAATAGTCAAAAGAAGGAAGACTTCTCAATTATTCTAAGATTAATGTGAACTTAATATCAAACTCAGTAAGAATAGTGTGATAAAATAAAATAAACTTCACTTAGGAATTATATACAAATACTCTAAAACCAATTAAGTAAATCAATTTTAACAGTATAGCAAAAAAGATAATATAGTGTAACTGTGTTTGCATTATTCTACTAACTGTTGCAGAATTTTAACACTTAAAATATCTCCTAAACTAATTGATTACACTAACAGTGTAAATGAAAAATAAAATTTTCTCAATGGATGTATTTGCTAGAATTCAATATTAAATCATTTTTTTTTAAGTAGCAAGCTTGGAAACAGTGGGACAACTTTAAACTAACAAATGATGACTTTCAAGAGAGAAGTTAAAGGAAGGGTAAAGTAAAGGAAATTATTATTACCTCAATATTTTCCATGTGCCACAGTGCATACAAGAAGGTGGTGCTTTCGCTTGAGAGCAGAATGTAAACATTTCTAATAGATGTTCTTTTAGGTGAAATATGAAGAGGTTTCTGAGTATAATTTCTGTGCATATAGCAGTTATTCAAAGAAGATTATATTTGTGTCTCAGGGAAAAGAGAACACAACCAGAAGTCAACAAAATAACTCCTGAAGTCAAATAATAGCAATATAAGTGAGAAGTAAATGTATTTGTTGTATGTGCTAACAGTCTAGAATGCAAATAGCAAACAAGAAAAGTGAAAGAAAGAAGGAAAGAAAGAAAGAAAGGAAGGAAGGGAGGGAGGGAGGGAGGGAGGAAGGATGGAAAGAAGGAAGGAAGGAAGAAAAAGAAAAAGTCAATAACAAATAATAGTACATTTGAAAAATATTATGATGGCTATACAACATTTTTAGAAATGTGACTCAGTTGAACTTCTAAGCTGCCTTGTGATGTAAAATTATTCCTTTTCTGATAGTGTTAAAATTCATTTCTCAACATTTTACATGTAATAGTTCATGAAGGATGAACAAATTTTTGTAAATGAGAACACATTTGAATTATAAGACATAAATTTGAAATTTAAAACTATTTCTGTCCTATAGTTAGTACATATTCATTGTAGTAAAACATTAGAAAATACTGAAAAGAAAGGATAAATCACCAATAAATTCACTGTCCTTACTATGGACATTAAAACCTTTTAAAAGTAGAGAAAGAATGTCCCCCTTTGCTCATTATCCATGTCCAAAAATTATATGACATTCTGTCAATCTTGTCATCGATTGCCACACTCCACTCAACACACACAGTCCGCTGAGGTGGCACTTAAGTAGTTAAATAAAATTCTCCCAGTCATAATATTTTACCAGAAAGCACTTAAGTGTGTATCTCTAACAGATAGGCTTTTAAAACTATAATCATAATGTCATTGTCATACCTAATAAATTTGACAATCATTCCTTAGAAACAATAAACGAATAAATGATAACATACAAAATATAGGAAGCATCATTCTTCATAGCTATATATTAAAAGAAATGTTATAAAACATAATAAATTGTGATGGCGTGGTATCACCAATGATATTTGATACTCTTCAAAAATTTTAATTAGCACAATATTAAAATTTTAAGAAAGTGATAGCAATTAGAATAATTTAATTATTATTTATATATGCTACAATCATCTATTATTATTTATATATGCTACAATTGTCTAAACTTCAAAGGATCTACAGAAAAAAATTAAAATTAATAATATATCACAACAAATTTGGAAAACATAAGTTTAATATCTAAATATTAGTTATATTATATATAATAACTACAATTAAAAAACTATTCTGGCTGTTAGAATTATAGAGGATTATCCATATGTAGAGTGAACATTAAATTTATTATACAAACAGGAGCAATTTTAAGGGTTGAAAAATATTACTTAATAATCAATAGCAAACTATGATAGTTGACCCCAGCAAGACAACAGAGAGTGATCCCCTAACTACAGGGTCAACATGTAAGCAGAAAAAAACATAATGTATATGGCTGAACTTCAATGACATTGATGAGAAGTAGTCAAATTCCAAACATATTTTGAAGAGAGAGTGCAGATAATTAGAAATAGGATAGTCTGTTTCGCAAAATAGAGTAAAAAGATATTGTGAGAACTATTTGTAACACATATAAAGCAAAGGATCTTTATGCAAATGTATAAAAAGCCCTAAGTGCATTTAAAAGGAAAAAACATAGTAAAGGAAACAAGACATAACAGTTATTACATAAGAGAAAATATATGACAATATTTTATTTAAAATATTTTTATATTTTATATAGAAATATATCCAACTTTATTAGTAATCACAAGAATACATATCTAAAATTGATTGAGATAAGTTGCCACCACACTTCACAAGACTGGACTAACCCTCCCTGCAGAAACAACAAAAAAAATATGGATAAAGTACATGAAACAGAGCCGGGCTCTGTGGCTCAGCCTGTAATCCGGCGCCTTTGGGAGGCTGAGGTGAGTGGATTGCCTGAGCCCGCGGGTTCGAGACCCGCCTGGGCAGCGAGACCTCATCTCTACAATAAATCAAAAAAATCAGCCGGGCGTGGTAGCGCATGCCTGTAATTCCAGCTACTGGGAAGGGGGAGGCGGAAGGATCGCCGGAGACCAGCAGGCGAGGCTGCGGTGGCCGGAAGCAGCCACTGCACTCCAGTCTGGGCGACAGAGTGAGACTCCAGCTCAAAAAAAAAAAAAAAAAAAATGTACATGAAACAATGCTTTCAGACATTGAGCAGTCAGGGGTGCAATTTCTGAAAGACGAAAAGCAAAAGGTGCCCCATGCCTGTTCTGCTATCTACCCAGAGGTCATTACCAGCTCTGGAGAAGGAAGAAGGCATTCAAGTAGGACATAGTAATCTCACTGAGCTGAGAAGAAATAATTTCAGAGATCTACCTAGAAATTCCTGAGTCTTTGACTAGCTTCCAAGGCTGCACAAACAGCTACTAAGCTGTTTGAACTTCATCAAATTCAAGAGAGGAAAAGAAGAATGACGGCTAATATCTCACTGTGAGAGATTCTACTTTATCCTTTAATGGACAATTCATATTTCTTTTTAATTTCAAGATATTGGGGGGAAAAAAGGATATTGGCATAGCATCTAAAAGTACCAAAGGAACGTCTGTCAGCCTAGAACTGTACATGAACACACACATCATCCAAAATAAATCTGATTAAGGGTTATTGACAAAAACCGGAAAAAGCTCAAATGGTAATTAAGAACTTAATAGCTTAACAAACTATGAAACATCTGTATAACTGAATACTGTTTTTCAGCAGTAAAAAGAACTCAACTACTGATACACTCAACAGTGTGGAAAAATCTAAAAGTCACTATGCTAAGATAAGCCAAGTCAACAAGAATACAAATGTACAAAGGCATTGTTCCTCTCATTGTAATATCACATCATCAGTGCACTGAGTAAAGTCACAGTTGCCCCAAAATGAGGCAGGGGATTGGAGCTCTGTACCTCCAAATCAACTTGTTATTTTTCTGGGCATTGTTGGGGAAAGATTAACATGTGCCCAGTAAATTGGTGAAAGTGTCTGAGTCCTGAAGGGGATTCCTGGTAGTGCATACACAATCCATTAGAGTATTTGTTGTTGTTGTTTGAGTCAGAGTCTCACTCTGTAGCCTAGGCTGGAGTGCAGTGTCATGCTCAAGGCCACAGCAGCCTCCACCTGCTGGGCTCAGGCGATCCTTCTGCCTCAGCCTTCCAAGTAGCTGGAACCACAGGCATGCACCACCATGCCTGACTAGAGTCTTTTGTTTTATTTTGCTTTATTTCTTTTTTTTTATTGTAGGTTCTGGACTACTTTTTACATGACTTTGTTTCATTGTTCTACAGTTTTTATTTATCAAATATTTTCAAATTAGGACAAAAAAATATGAAGCAATTCAATTCAAATCAACACCAAATGAGTCAGAGAAAAATCAGTGTCCACAAAAGAAATATGTGCCTGTTATATGAACAGGACAAAGATAAGGACCTACAAAATAATGATTAGAACACACTATACTTATAATGACTATAGAGATACATGTTCTGAAAATTAGGTACACGAAATATGAAACAATATAAAGATTTATGCATTGATATAGTAGAAAATATACAATGCCACAATACATCGTACAAGTATAATAATGGATGAGAACTTCTGTTCGCTACTGATTGTGATTTTATGTACCGCTTATAATTCACAGGCTACAAATTCTCACCTCCATGGCTCACAGCATCTTTTTTTTTTGAGTTGGAGTCTCACTCTGTCATCCAGACTGGAGTGCAGTGACCTCTCCCGGCCACCGCAGCCTCGCCTGCTGGGCTCCGGCGATCTTTCCGCCTCAGCCTTCCAAGTAGCCGGAATTACAGGCATGCGCTACTGGGTCCGGCTGATTTTAGCTCACAGCATCTTTTGGAACTCCCTTGGTTTTGCAGGCCTTCTCAAAGACTTAGAGGCCGGTATAAATAACGTGTTTTAACGATGGATGTTTTGAAATCCTATGACGTTTAGAATGAGATTTGCTAAGAAAGATACTTGGTTTAATTACGGATAGGTATTGCATATAAAAGCACTGGGATTGAAGTACTGAATGTCTGTGTATTCTTGATAAGCATTCTCTTTTCATCTGTCAGACGAAGAAAGAAGGATCATGCTTTATACTGTGCTAATGGATTTTCTCTCAGCTAACAAACTCAGTGCTGGAAGTGAAAGAAAATTGCTACATATTCCCATTTCCATGATATCCATATCCATTTCCCGATTATTTTATTATTAAAGGCAGATTTGAAATATTTGCATGCATATATTATTTATGTTTTATGCTTGAGGTTATGTTGTGTGATTAAAGAACAAACTAGCCTGGAAAACCATGTAATTATTCTTTCCTTTAATAAAGCTACTATTTGTTTTCAAAAAAAGTTTTAAATAGGTAGTTTTTAAACTTACAGATACTTATTTGAAGATCATATGTAAAATAAAAAGATAATCAATTTTGTTAGAGCAATGTGAGTCAAAATAGTAGTTAAGGCTATATTGTACTTATTTTTAAATAATTTTCTCTTTTTCAAGAAAGTGGCTCAGATTTATTTTTGTTTGTGTGTGTGTGTGCAAAGTTAAAGTCTTTATTTCTCTGAGATAAATGCCTAAAAGTACAATCTCTGAATATGTTAGTTGCGTGTTTTATGAGAGTCCGAGTGCTTTCCAGAGTTGCTATGACATTTTGTATCCCTCATTTTAAATCAGCAACGTATGAGTGATCCAGTTTCCCTGTGTCCTCTTCAGCATGTGGTGTTGTCCTTGCTCTTGATCTTAGCCATTCTGATAGATGATGAGTATGGTAATACCTTATTGTGGTTTTACCATCATTTCTCCCTGTGGCTAATGATGTTGAAGACCTTTTCGTGTGCATTTTTGCCATCTGTAGATTTTCTTTAGTGAGATGTCTCTTCATATCTCTTATCCATTTTCTAACTAGGTTTTGTTTTTTTGTTTTTGTTTTTTTCACCTTTAAATTTTTTATTTTAAAATTGTGGGGTACAATTCAGGGTTAGGTATACAAATATTCATTGTGCAGGTACTCTTGTTGATGAGGGGTGCCCCTTCTTCCCCTAGTTTACACTCCTACCAACAGTGTAGAAGTGTTCCCTTTTTCCACATCCTCTCCAGCATCTGTTATTTTTGAGTTTTGGAAGTTCTAGCTAGAGGAATGAGAGAAGAGAAGGTGATCGGGGGTATCCACATAGGAAAAGAGGAAATCAAGTTATCCCTCTTTGTAGATGACATGATTCTATACCTTGAGACCCTGTCAAAAGCCTTCTTACACTGATAAAGGACAGAAACCCAAATAAAAAGCACAATTCCATTCACAATAGCCACAAAAAAAGGAAATACCTTGGTATCTTCCTAACCAAAGACGTGAAAGACCTTTATAATGGAAACTACAAAACACTGCTCAAAGAAATCAAAGATGACACAAATAAGTGGAAAAATATTCCATGCTCATGGATTGGAAGAATCAACATTGTTAAGATATCCATTCTACCTAAGGCAATCTACCCATCAAATTTAATGCAATACCCATCAAATTACCAGCAACATTCTTCTTAGACTTAGAAACAATACAGGAATTCATATGGAAATATAAACAACCATGAATAACCAAAACAATTCTCATTAAAAAGAAGCTGGAGGTATCACACTCCCAGACCTTAAACTTTATTATAAAGCTACAATAATCAAAACAGCCTGGTATTTGTACAAGAACAGGCATATAGACCAGTGGAATAGAATTGAGATTCCAGAAGCAAAACCTCAATTTCTCAACCAATTCATCTTTGACAAAGCCTCACCACCGGCTACTGGGTAGAAGAGAACCTATTCAGTAAATTATGATAGGAAAACTGATTGACCACACACAGAAGATTGAAATAGGACCTACCTATCCCCATACACAAAAATCAACTCTAAATTGATCAGAATTGCAAAACCTTATACTATAAGAAGCTTAGAAAATGCAGGAGACAATCTTACAGAAATAGGAACTAGCAACCAATTCCTGATCAAAACCCCAAGTGTCCATGCCATAAGAGATAAGATAGACAAGTGGGACCTTATCAAACTGACTAACTTCTTCAAAGCCAAAGAAACTATCAAGAGACCAGTGAGACAGCCCACAGACTGGGAAAAAATGTTTGCCATCTCTATGTCTGACAAAGTCCTCACATCTAGCATCTACAAGGAACTCAAACGAGCTGAAAAGAAAAAAAAAACCAAACAGTCCCAATACAAAGTGGGCAAAAAATATGAATAGACAGTTCTCAAAAGAAGACATACGAGCAGTCAACAGATAGGAAAAAAGGTTCAGCCTCACTAGTCATCAAAGAAATGCAAATTAAAACTACACTGAGATACCACCTACTCCAGTCAGAATGGCTATCATAAATAATTTTCAAATAGGCAAATTTAAAAGGTAGCAAGGACAACAGTTTAAAAAGTAGTGGCTTGTAAATAAAATGCGATTTCTCTAGTCTTTTAATGGACAATTGGTGTTTCTTTTTAATTTCTTCTTGAAATATTATCTCTATATTCCCATATCAATCTACATGTATATGCATATATGAAACCTATTATTTTCTCCTATTTTACATTGATAAATATAAGCAAATATTTCCAAGACAATGATTGGCACTTTAATAGATATGGAAAGTACATACAAGTAGAAAAGAAAGCAACTAAATCTTAGAAAGAAAGGAGTCAATGCAGGCTTTTTAGAAGCATTAGGTATATTAAAATTTTTATTAAAAGTAGTATTAAAATAATATATACTCAAAATCTTGTGATCAAAATAAATGGGCTTCTTGGGCACATTTTCTTACCTCCAAAGTTTTTCTCTGAAGACACTCACCTTCAAATATGTCTAGTTTTATTTCTTCTAATGTTTAAAAATCTATGTAATGTCTATGGGCAAAATCTATTGATTCTATTATTAAAAATTGAGAACTTAGTACACCTAACATTTACAATAATACTATAAGAAAGGAATTGGCAGTAGTGGGAAACTGCCAGGGGAGGGAGAGGGGTCACACTCCATCAATAACGGTACCTGATTTCAAACCAGGTAAAGTTGGGGACCAAAATGAGGTCCTAACTTTACCTGTACAATGATCATTTATATACCTAACTCTGAATGGTACCCCCACATCTTTAAAATAATAAATAAATAAATATAGTACACTTATCTTAACATCCTCCCTATTTCTTTTTTTTCATACTTGATAGCTATATGGCTATTAATTGTAATTTTCTTATAGGGAAAATCTTAATTTTTTCCTTTTTTATTTCTGCATGTTTTTCAGTCATCTATCATTTATTTCAACATCTATCTCTTTATTGTCACATATACATATATGTATAGTGCTTTAAAATCTATTGAGAAGTTGGAACATATTATTTTTAGTTGTAATTTTAAAACTTAAAATTAACAGTTTTCTAAAGCTAATATTTGTAGAAAGTAAAAAGCTTTTTCCTCCAAACTCAGTTTTGAGAAATAACCATACTATACTTGTATAATATTTCTAAATGTTTGATATGTTCACGAACACATGCCTTGATGAATTACAATGCAATTAATTGATATTATATAGTTAGGTTCTTAATGTGTTTGTATTGCTTTTCTGTTACAATCAAATCAACAATAAATATCTTTTGAAACCATATGTAGTTTGCAAATATCATTTTAGGATAAACTTTTAAAGACAGAAATAATGAGTCAAGACATATGTATTTTGTTTCACAAATATTTTCAAGTTACTCTCTAAGATCACGTGTCAGTTTACAAGGTCATTACTTACACTCATTTCTTATAATGGTTTTCTTCTTTGACAATCTGATGAGTAAAACATTTCACCAAATTTTTGTTTCATTTCCCATGTGATTGATTATTACTGTGGTTAAATAACTTTTCATATGGGTCTTGCTTATTAGTTTTCCTTCTCTCATGAATTCACTTTCCATAAACCTGTTCTTTAGGATGCTTATTTGTATAATACACATTAAGATTTATTTTTATTTCTAAGAATTGCCCTTTTGTGCATTATATTTGTTAAAAATTATTCTCAAGCCCATTCCACTGTATTTTTCTTAGCACAATTTTAAAATGTTTTAAAATATTTGTTGTATTTCTCTCTAAACTATTTTGACATTTTTAAAATGTTTAATTTCTATTATCTGAGTTCTTTCATATACTTGTGTTACATTTTTTAAAAATTTTGAGTTCAACAGAATATTAAATATATTTTTATTTTGTTTTCTATGATTATTTTAGAATTTATTTTCTCTAATTTGACAGCAGTGTTCTCTCAAATGGTAGAATCTTTGCAAAGACTGCTACAATGTTTTTTGTGCTGTTTTATTTGATTTATAATCCACTCGTCTTTCAGAACTTCAAAGGTTATCAGAACTGGTATTTTTCAATGACAAGTTTTTGTAAAATTTTATTGTTACTGATGAAGTCAATATCTTTGATTTATATATCTTTGATATTTTCTCAACATTATAACTACTCCTTAATTTTATTTTCTTGACCCACCTTTTCTTTATTATACAGTATACATTTTCTTGTGAAGCAAATGGTTTTGTTATCTGTTATCCTGAGTTCATTTATATTCATGTAATGACTTTCTATTTTATGAAGTTTTTGTTACTTGCATTCCAAGAACCCTAACTGATAGAGTTTCTCTCACTTGTTTTAGTTGCTAAAGATATTCCTATCATCACAAAAACGACAAGTATGAGGTAACTATATGCCAAAGAGCTAGATTTAGTAACTCCACAATGTATATATTCTTAAAAACATTATGTGGGCAACTCTCTATCAGACCCCCTCCCACTTGGGAGCTTTTCTGTCTTCTTAATAAACTGCTTGCTTACCAAAAAGAACCCCAAGAAAACATTATATTATACAATTTTTTTTCTGCCAATGTCAGAAAAATTAAAATTCTAAGCTAGACATTTGATTGGTGTTTTGCTACTTGTGAAATCGTCCCCTAGGTTCACTGCTTTCACATATGTGTATTAATATGAGTTAATATTTAATGAGAAATTTGAAAGTTTTTTTTTCTACAAGCAACCACCACAGCACCAGGTTCTATTAAATTCACAATTTAAGTAAATTATGCTAATTTCCTGATATTATCAGTTCAGGAAATTCAAGTTTTCATGGGGCTTTCAGGTAAGGATCATTTCAGTAGAACATGTGTTAAATATCTCACACCCACTTTCCAAAACTCTTTCCTTCCACCTTGGTTGTTCCAGGTTGTACACAAGGAGAAGAAAGAATCCTCTCAGAACGTGAAACAGTAAACTCCCTTCTGAAAACGGATACACAGACATCTTTCCCCCAGCCCCAACCCTTTTCACAATAGTTCCTACTAAGTTAGAGATTGCTGATTGTTCCTTCTCTAAAAGTGAAAGAAACAATGACTCCAAAGTGTGCTGCTTTGTTTAAAAAATTGAGACTTTGTTTGAAAAATGCACTTGGAAAGACAGTGCAGATTATGAAGGAGCATTAAAGGGAACAGTGGAACAGTTAATTTTCCCACCCCTATTCAGTTTTGCAACTTATAGGCTTTTAAAAAAATTCAAATAGGTAAGACTTAGATAATCCTGCATGTACTTAATAAGAGAGTTGTGTGATGGGTGAACAAAATAGCAGAAATATTGTGCAGAAAACACACAGGTCTGAAAGTAAAAGAGAAAGGGTTTCAGTAAGTGTTCCCATGCATACAGACTGAGCTTACAAGAAACCAAATCCTATAAATCCATGAGAAAGACAATGTTTGTGTGGCCACCTCATAGCCGGAACGGATGCTGTCTAAATTCATTTCTCATCTTGGAAACAGTGAATGACGGAAACCAGATAATTTTGATTTAAGGTATTTGTGAACAAAAAAAAAATCCATTCATACCTATTTTCAATATATTTATTTAAAGTACTCACTCAAACCACTGGGAGGAAGGTAGCAATACTCTGGAAAACATAATTTTAAATCCTGAGCTAAAGTTGAACGATGACTAGCTAATCTTTAAGTCAAATATGCTAATGCTTACCTATTTTCATCTCTTTTTTATCTATTATAACATGTGTATTGTGTCATAAAACAAAGCTCAAACTCATATTCTAGAGGAAAAGTAACAAAAATAAATATAAAATAAAAATGAAAAGTAAATATAAACAAGTAATACTAGTTTTCTGTCTGCAAGATCAGTTTATATCTAGCCAGAAGTTTGTTGTTCCAGGTAATAATACCTGTCAAATGTTGAAAATATACGCCTACATAGTATCTTCAGCTTCAGATAAGAATAGTTCTATTGTATGAACGCAGAAGTACATTGTTCTATCTGAGAAAACTTTTCCAGGGCTTCTCAATTTGCTAGACAATGAAAATAAACACTTAATGTTTATTGAGGAGAATTTATGAAGCTGTCAGTGAACTGACACATGGCAATAAAACGTATTGTGGCTGGAGCCTAGATGATCTGCAGCTGAATGAATTACATTAATTCTGGTGCTTGCATATTCATGCCATGAAAATAGTTTTTTGTAACAGATTTCTTCATTGTCTGCAGGTGCCACAGCATGGTTAGAGGTAGAGTTAATTGCACTGTAGGACTTGCGGGAATTCACACGTCCACAGAATTGGCTTGTTTTCTGGAAGAGTATTCATGATTTGTGTAAGGAAGCCAAAACACCCATAATTAAATTATCACAATTGCAAACACTTAACTTTTGAACAGACAGTCAAAATACAGACAGGTATCTCTTAGTATGACGTTCATATTAAAATTTTATCTTCATCCATCTTTCAGTTAACTCCACATACATTTACATTCCAAGTTTAATGCCATTTAGGAAAAAAAAAGTGTTGGTTTCACCACTACAGTCAAGCTATATGAATAGCTGCTATACCTCCTTGCTAAATGAGATTACCTAGTTCTGCAAGCTTAATTAGAATAGATGTTTTCCCTCATGAGGCATAATTAAAACCAAAGTGTTTTATTTACTTCAGCAGAAGATACATTAGAGAATCTCTGAAAGGAGAGAAATTAATCATAAAAAGATGCACACACTATTTTCTTATGGTGGCCCAGTATACACAGCTGCATTGCAGAATTTATTTGGAAAAATGTGCCAATACCCTGGATTATGCATTGCTCAATGACTACACAATTTGATATTTTGGAGTTTTGTAATTTAAAAAAAATTCAGAAAGTTGTTAATGTTCATCCAAAATATGTAGTCTATTTTTTTTTCCAAGCCTCATTAATTGTTTTTGTTGCAAATCTTATTGCAATGCCTTAGGGATATTTTTCTCTGGTAGATTCTTCTATTTAATAGCAGCAAATGTTTTGAAGGACTATTGATATATCAACTAGATATTTGGGAAACACAGACAAAACTATGAATTGCAATACTATTAAGAGAATAAATGCAATAATACTTAATACAAATTATGTATAGAAATGTATAAACAAGAAGAAAAATCAGTATCTTATACCATCTTAGGAAATCCAATAATGTTTTGAGGAAAGGGTGATATTAGGACTAAATTTTGAAGGTAAAAGCGACATTAGCCTCTTCCTAAACAAAGAAAATGTTATATGCATTTTGAGTGATGGCATTGTGAAAACGATGGTGATTTAAGATGGTAAGTTATGGAAAAGTATATGTATATTGATTCAGTGCTGGTATCAATATAGAAGCTGTACACTGATGCTATAGTTGAAGTTAAAACAGGGAATAACATAGGGGAGAGAATAAATAATGAGCCATAAATCTCATGCTAATGCATTTGAAAGGAATGTAAACCATGATCAGACTTCAAACTTTACTGCAAGGCAACAGTAAACAAAACAGCATGGTACTGGTATAAAAATAGACACATATACCAATGGGCCAGAATGAAGACTCCAGAAATGAAACTGCTGGCATACAACCATCTCATCTTAGGCAAAGCTGATAAAAACAAACTCTGGGAATAGAAGACTCTATTTAGCAAATGGTGCTGGGAAATTCGACTAAATATGAAGAAGCATAAAGTTGGACCCCTTCTTCTCACCATATACAAAAATTAACTCAAAATTGGATTAACTACTTAAATGTCAGACCGCAAACTACACAAATCCTAGAAGAAAGCATAAGAAACACTCTTCTGGATATCAGCCCAGGCAATGAATTCATGATGGAGACCTCAAAAACACAAGCATCAAAGGACAAAATTGACAAGTGGGACCTACTCAAACTCAAGCCCTTCTGCACAGCAAAGGAAAGCATCATTCGAGTGGTCAGACAACCTACAGAATGGGAGAAAATATTTGCAAACTATGCATCCAACAAAGGTCTAATACTCAGAATCTACAAAGAACATAAATCAACAGGAGAAAAACTAATAACCCCATTAAAAAGTGTGCAAAGGACATGAACAGACACTTCTCAAAGGAAAACATACAAGAGACCAACAAAGACATGTAAAAATGTTCAACATCACTAATCATCAGAGAAATGCAAGTCCAAACCCCAATGAGATCCATCTCACATGAGTCAGCATAGTTTTTATTAAAAAGTAAAAAAGCAATAGATGTGAACGACAACTGAAGAAAAGGGAACATTCCTCCACTGTTGGGAATGCAAGCTAGGGAAACCCCTGTGGAAAACAGTTTGGAGTTTTCTCAAAAAACTAAACATACACTTACCACTCAACCCAGCAATCTCACCACTAGGTACACACTCAAAGGAGCACACACAACTCTACCAAAAAGTAGATTCACAAGCATGATTATTGTAGCACAATCTACATAGCAAAAAAGATGGAAACAATCTAGGTTCCCATCAGTGGTGCAATAGACGAGGAAAATATGGTATATTCACACCAATGAATACTATACAGCCATAAAAAAGAGCACAATTATGTCCTTTTTAACAACATGGATGCCACTAGAGACCATCATTCTGAACAAGTATCACAAAAATAGAGAACTAAATACCATCTGTTCTCCCTAACAAGTGGGAGCTAAATACTGTATACACACAGGAACAAGGATAAGAAAAACAGACACTGGGTCACGCCTAAAGGGAGGAAGGGAAAAGGGGTAGTTAAGCGCCGAAAGCTACCTACTGGGTACCATGTCCACCACCTGGGTAATGGGCTCAACAGAAGCCCGAGACTTACAATATTCCTGCGTAACAATTCCTCACATGTATCCCTAAATCAAAATAGAAACCAAAAATCTACAAGTATATTAAATCTACACACTTCTCTAACAACTATATGGGGGATAAATGCAGTAAAAAAAAAGGGGGGGAAAGTTTATTAATATCGGAACCAGTTATATTTATTTAAAGAAAAAATAAAAGACATTTAATATCATAAATGCTCTGATTGTACCATCAAAGTAAAAAGTTATAAAGTTATCATTTTTTATTTCCAATGAGAGTACATTGTATAAATACTTTGGTGTAATATATTAATATAATTAATACTGTTATTGATGTAACATTTTATTAACAGCATTTATCTTATACTGAATACCAGTTATCTTCTTTCCTATGGATATTCATGTGTGAAATAGATAGCCAGTGTGCCTAAATATATATTTAAACTTTGAGCTGGCAAAATAAAGTTTTGTGTTGTTTCCAACAGAATTTAAATGTATACATTATGTGAGTAAGAAAGTACTGCTTGTAGAAAAATTTGACTATAAAGCAGAAGTTCCCAGTATAGGCATACAATTCAGTTTTCTATTAAAATTGCAATTTTTAAATAAGACTTTTATACATGTGAAGATAGTAATACAAATATGTTAAAGAATAATAGAAGCTGCCATATTTTATGTCTTTTTCTCCTGAGATGTCACATTTTGTAAGGATTGTGGATTCTAAGATGAAATTTTTTTAGAAAGTTGTGATACTAGCTTTGTGTTTACTATATAATGCTATTTATTTTAAAATGAAGTGATATAGAAATACAAAACAATTATTAAGAATATAATTATAAATACATATATTAAAAATTAACATGTGATATAAACACAATATGCTATTTATAATATACATATAATTATTTATATTGATAAGTAAATATAGATTTAGTATATTAAAATATTTTCAAAATAAACCAACCTCAACTATATTTTGTGTGATACAGAATATAACAGAATATAACTGATAATAACACAGATGTTCTTAATTTTATTTTCGGTGTGAGTTGCAATCATGTTCTTTAGAAACTAATTTTAAACTCTATCACTTGAGAATATTTTTAAAAACTAACATTAAGGATGATTCTGTCAGTGTTTCTCATTGATCAAACATTTTAAACTGTAGTAAATATCTAATACACAAACATTTTTCTCCAGTTTCTTCCTTTCATAAATTGACTGGTTTCTTCAGTGTCATATAATACTGACTCTTCAATATCAAGTTAAAGCAAAATACCTGTCATATATTTACAGTGATATGTAACTACAGGCATATATGTGACTAATTTTTAAAGATTTCATTGAAGGTGTTTTTATTTCCTCAGATTTCATTGCCCATAATTTGAGAATAGTTTATTGCTTGCTGGATCTTCTTCATCAAGTTATAAACTTTCAAAATCTTGGCAGCAATAAGTTGAACATATATGTTTGTCGTACTGTATTCCTAGAAATAACATTTATTATGATTTATCTTAAAATGTTAAATAGGCAGATCAATGCACTGTTTAACAAGATACAAAATAAATCATTAAGCATTATTAGAAAGTGTAAAAATTTTATTTTATGTCTATTCAGTGTTTCAGATATTTATTTTCTTATTTCATATTTATTTATTAGGCTCTACTAATCTGTGACAGGAACTATTCTAGAACTTGTGATAGATCAGTGAAAAAACAGAAATGCCCACCCTTTTTGAGACTTTCATCTCAAATCTGTATAAATCTCTTATATGTCTATCAGACTATGTGTAACTAACAGCTTAGTAGAATTTAGAGGGTATCTTAGATATTTATTGCTCATTTGTCTCTAATCAGACTTTGTCTGTAAAGTTCTCTAAATTTTGAAAAGATCTTCATACGATTACAACATCAATTTTGCTTTGTAACTATAAAACCGTATATCTCTTTTGGATATTTTCCAATTTAATATAGGCAAAATGTTATCAAATTAATTTTATCGTATTATTTTTGCAATTAACTTTTATTAAATTCAGTTTCATTATGTTATTTAAAGTTGTTTAATTAAAATTTTGATTTGACTTACTAAAACAAATTAAAGATACACAATTAAAATGTTCATTTTGCCGGGCTCGGTGACTCAGCCTGTAATCCCACGCCTTTGGGAGGCTGAGGTGAGTGGATTGCCTGAGCCCGCGGGTTCGAGACCCGGCTGGGCAGCGAGACCTCATCTCTACAATAAATCAAAAAATCAGCCGGGCGTGGTAGCACATGCCTGTAATTCCGGCTACTCGGAAGGCTGAGGCGGAAGGATCACCGGAGCCCAGCAGGTGGAGGCTGCGGTGGCCGGAAGCAGCCACTGCACTCCAGTCTGGGCGACAGAGTGAGACTCCAACTCAAAAAAAAAATAAAAACAAAAACAAAAAATGTTCATTTTATTTTACCACAAAGGTGCCATAATTAGTAGCTTATAGTCTGCTGTTAGGATAGGTTTTGCAGAGAAATTTGTGTTATTTTTATACAGTTCAAACTTAATGTACAATATTGTATTTATTGTTTACACCTAAATACTTGAAATGTGCTTTTCACCTTTAAAATGAAGATTATTTGAGCTTACTACCTTGCACTCAATAATCCTACCTTTTCTCCAAAGTTATTCTTATAATGAAGTATTGATTTTAGGATTGATAATTAAGGGATATAATCTATATCAAAATGATAATTTTTAAATATCCATTTTCAATCATTGTGGTTATTTTAATTGTTTTTAAATTTATTTTGTGGCATTTTCTACCTGGTTTATTTCAGAAATAGATTCATTACACCAGAGTTCCAAATTATGTGTGTTTGTATATGTGTACCCACATGTGCATGCATTAAAGATATATGATATTAATCTAAGGTTAACCCCTTAATAATTAACAATTTTCTATGATAAAAGTGGCAAAAGTATTGTGAATTCAGAAGATCCTCAATTTTTGCCTCTACTTTGCCAATTCAGGCGATTAGTGATATGACCCCATTTTCCTTGGCAGATTCAATCTTGCTTTAAAAAAATATATTTATTATTTGGGTTATTGGACACCACATGGGGTGTGTGTGTGTGTGTGTGTGTGTGTGTGTGTGTGTGTGTGTGTGTGTCAGCCATGACTGGAATACCTTGACAGGAAATCAAGGCAGGAAAGAAGATGACAGAAATGTGGAAACGTATAGCTGTGTACTTCTGAGTAATTATCTTTCTTGTAATGAGTTACATCTTTGAGCTCTAACCTGACTCTGCCCCCTAAATGCTATAAAATTTAGAGCTCCTTTGCTCCTCTGTCCTGGGAAGTTTCTCATTTCCTGAAGAGTGTGTTTTGCCTATTTGAATACACTAAGAGCTTTAGAGTAACTGGTGAGCTTCTGACTCCATGATTTACGTTCTTTTTTTTATTTCCTCTGTCCTAGTGTTTACTGGTTTGGGAAAAATCTGAAGTGAAAGCAACAATTCAAGTCTGTTACAATAATGTAACAATACTGTAAGCATTATTACAAATAATCTATTCTAGAATATCTTTTTTGATCTGGTGTACTTTATAGCTTCTTCTCAGATTTCTTGGCTGGCCTTTTTCATGTGCTTCTTACCTCAGTATTTGAGTTGTAGAAGGCATCTAAACAATGTTCAAATGATATTATCTAGCCCAGGGACTTTAAATATCATCTACACACCTTTTATTCCCAAACATTATGTCTAACCTTAATTTTGGCTTTGAAATCTAGCCTTAGCCGGGCTCGGTGGCTCAGCCTGTAATCCCGCGCCTTTGGGAGGCTGAGGTGAGTGGATTGCCTGAGCCTGCAGGTTCAAGACCTGCCTGGGCAGCGAGACCTCATCTGTACAATAAATCAAAAAAATCAGCCGGGCGTAGTAGCGCATGCCTGTAATTCCGGCTACTCAGAAGGCTGAGGCAGAAGCATCACCGGAGCCCAGCAGGTCGAGGCTGGGGTGGCCGGGAGCGGCCACTACACTCCAGTCTGGGCGACAGAGTGAGACTCCAACTCAAAAAAAAAAAAAAAAAAAGAAATCTAGCCTTATTTATCCAACTGCCTTTTTGACATTTACACTTGGGTATTTATTAGGTAATCCAAACTTAATATATGCAAAATCTAAATTTGATTGATCTCCCACTTTAATGTTACTCTTCCCTGAAGGTTTCCAACTCAGTAAGCAACAATACCATTTACCCAATTTAAACAACAGAGTGTATTCTTAGACTTAGCTCATATTTACTGTTTTTCTTTTTCTTTTCTTTTCTTTTTTTTGAGTTGGATTCTCACTCTACTATTCAATCTGGAGTGCAGTGGCATGCTCACGGGTACCGCAGTCTCAGCCTGCTGGACTCAGGTGATTCTTCCACCTCAGTCTTCCAAGTAGCTAGAACTACAGGCATGCACCACCATGCTGGGCTAATTTTTTTATTTATTGCAGATATGAAGGCTCACCAAGTTGCCCATGCTGGTCTCGAACCCATGAACTCAGGCAATCCTCTCACCTTGGCCTCCCAAAGTGTTGGGATTATAGGCGTGAGCCAGCACGCCCAGCTTCATGTTTACTTTTTATACTCACACCCTAAACTTAATATATCTGCAAATTATTTTACAGAATATAGCATACACATTTCAAATGTTATCATTGCCACCAATATTTCAACCATTGTGGTATAGTCCACCATCATTTGCATTCTGGTCTACTCCAGTGTCTTTATAAATGATCATATTCCTACCCTTGAACCACTATAGTAAATGTACCATATAGATGCTAAGATGATGCCTTTAAAAATGTCTGTTTAACCATGTTACCTTGCACAAAATCTTCCCTTTTTTTATTGCACTTATAATTCACAATATTTATGTTGACATACACAGGTTCCACATCAGCTGACCACTGGCCTCTGGCTAATTTTTCTCTGGCTCAGTGTCTTCTTCTCTTTTTTAGAAATCAGGACTTCTTGAGAGAACAGAAAAGCTCCCAGAGTGGGAAGGGACCTGAGGAGGTTGCCCAGCTCACATTGAATTATTTGCTGATCCTGTAAATCATGCCAAGCATTATTCTCCCACAGGACTTTTACACCTGCTATTTCACCATTCTAGAACATGCTTCTTTCATATATCTAGATGTCTAACTCACTCTACTTAATCCATTGATACTTCAAAGACATTTTAGTGAAACATTTTCTAATCATGCTATGTAAAATGGCACACTTCTATTATTTTTCCTATACTTTGCATTTTTTCCATTGTACTATTTACTAACAAAAATTATATATTAACCTTTTTATTATCTGCTGCTGACACAAATTAAGACGGCACACAGTAAATATCCAATAAGATTATTTTATGCTTAAATATATTATTTCTATAATTATAGAATATAGGGTAATCATTAAAGCTTAATAATGTACCATGGCCAAATATCATTTATAACTTAGCAATATCAAAGGGAATAAAGAAAAAGAAAACTATACCAATATCTCTAATTCTAGAAAACATTTATATTTTTTCCTTACCCAAGATATCTTATTAATATACTAACCTAGGCTATATTGTGGTTACATCTTTCCTACACTAATTCTTGGATAGCCTATATTCTATTCGCCTATTTGTTCTCAAGGGATAGCAATATTTAAAAGTTTTAAAATAATCTTTTTTTTTTTTTTCTGAGTTGGAACCTCACTCTGTTGCCCAGACTGGAGTGCAGTGGCTGCTCCTGGCCACCGCAGCCTCCACCTGCTGGGCTCCGGCGATCCTTCCACCTCAGCCTTCCACATAGCTGGAACTACAGGTGCGTGCTACCATGCCCAGCTGATTTTTTTTTTGATTTATTGTAGATATGAGGTCTTGTTGCCCAGGTGGGTCTCGAACCTGTGGAATCAAGCAATCCACTCACCTCAGCCTCCCAAGGCGTGGGATTACAGGCTGAGCCACCAAGCCCGGCTTTGTGTTTCCAATAATAATTTATTTTTCATCATCATACTCCAGTCTATTTAATTTTTCCATATTTATTCATAATCACTGTACTTGGGATTCATAAAAACACTTCAAGCAATTTCATAATTTGTCAAACCTAAATTGCCATTAATTGTAAAGTGTGTCCTTATTTTATATACAATTAAGAAAAAAGTGCGGTGAAATAAATTTCGATGAACCATCAACTTATGACACATATAGATTCAGACATGCTATATAATGCGAAATGACTGCTTTGAAGTTCCCGAGTTATTGTAGTAAAATGCCCTAGTAACTATTTCTTGCAAAGAGGAATGCTGAACAACGGATGATGCATTATTAAAGTAAAAACTTGTCTAAGCAAATGCTAGCTCCTTAAATATTTCTCTTTCTGTTTGGTAATAATGAAATTCAAAACTATAGCATTGTTTTCACACGCAGTAGCATTTTATTTGGATCTTTCCTAAGATCTAGAAAGCTTTATAAAAACAAACACAAAGTGAGTGGATTGCCTGAGGAGCCTGTGGGTTCAAGACCCACCTGGGCAACTTGGCAAAACCTCGTCCCTACAATAAATCAAAAATTAGCCAGGCATGGTAGCGTGAGCCTATAGTTCTGGCTACTTGGAAGGCTGAAGTGGAAGGATCACTGGAGCCCATCAGGTTGAGGCTGTGGTGGCCAGGAGCAGGAGTGTGCCAATGCACTCCAGTCTGGGCAACAGAGTGAGACTCCAACTCAAAACAACAAGAACAAAAACAAAACAACAAATACATTTTATGCAGAAATGCATGGGAACAAGAATAAGGGAAACGCAAATAGGAAGAATACCATGAAATGTAGTTCCTATACTGCCTCCTTAGTTAATACATCAGCTCAGAATAGGGCAACACGAAAATAACTGTTTTATCCAGAAAATCTGTAGGGTGCCTATGACAGATAGGGTACAAAATAATGGTGCTTTTAAGTCTAGATAAAAATGTGAGACACATATGAGTTTTTTTTTCCTGTTTTGGTTTAGAACACAGCATAGCTCAGCCCAAGCAGAAACTGAATAGAAATGAGTGGCAGTTGATATACCCAAGTTTTTGCATGTTAGGTAAATCTCAAGTCTCCCTCAGCAGGAAAACAGCTCTCTTCTCTGAGAGCACCGGAGAAGCAATATCTAGACACTGAAGAAATCACTCAATTGAGAGAAAACTGCATGTTCTCAGTAGAATCTTGTTCTAGGAATACGCTCAGGGAAATACAGAGAAGGATGGGTGCAGACTTGTTTGTAAGCACAGGCGAGACGCCTGACAGTCTCAAAAATATTGTGCAAGGTCATTGAAGGAAGATGAAAGACCTGAATAAGCATGTGTAAACAATGAACTAAAAATGTTCTCTTTATCATGCACAAACATAATATTGGCTGTATGTAATATGAATCAGAGAATGCCAAGTTAACCAAGTATTTATGTACCATATTTATTATACTCTAGGTAATTTAAATTGAATTACAATAATTTCTATTAAAAATGCCCCAATTGTTTTTACATTGGTTTGACTAGATACACCAGTGATTATTGTTTCTGACTTGAGGATCGTAACCCCATGGTAGGTTGATCACAGGATATGAAGGAGAATTTTAGGACTGCTGTCCCTCTAGGGCAATAGTGCACAACAAAAGCTGCTGTGGGAAAAGGACATGAAAATAAAAAGTCAGGAATATGTACTGAATGCAGAACTAGAGTTGTGGTAAGGAATAGGCCAAGGAAAATAACTCGCCTCCAAAACACAAGAGCACAGAGCCTGCCTCAGACTGAGGCTTAACCAGAACATAGAACTTCTCTGCGTTCCCGCCCACAACCAGGCTAACAAGCAGGAAGCAATCAGTAAGAGGAAAATACTCCATGGAGATGTACAAGAGCTACACAAAGGAGAGACCTTTATCATATGGTAGATAGGGAACTGAGAAAAAAAAGTCCTCCAGCAAACCAGTCTCCATCTCAAACACAACAGGAGTCTGAAGGCTGCAGTATCCTAAAAGTACTGGTAACAAAACTAAAGCCAAAGTTACTCCAGACAAGATTGAATTAGCCACTATAGGCCTTCTGGCAGGAAAAGTGGACCCAGTTCCAAACATACAAAACACCCGTTGTGCTGTCTACTAGATGTCTGGAACTCAGCAAGAAATTGTGAAAAAGACACACACTGCCATGAGACAACACAATCAATAGAACCCAGATTCAGCTAGAGTGCATATGTTAAAACTATTCAACAGAAAATTTAAATAAAAATCTGATACTTTATGTAGTTTTTGCACTAATTTTCAGTTTATCAGTATTAGAATTATTTAAGTACATGTTCCACATTTAACACAGAAATATAGAACTAGGCAAGCCCATGATAAATAAATAAATCCTAGCCCTGTGGATAAAATAAAGAAAATTATACTGCTCAGAGTCAGGTGATTTTATGACAAAACAGGTAAGAATATTCAATAATTATTTTTCTACCTTTTAAAAAAAGTCTGTGTGTCCTTCTTTGACCTTGTTTTCCGTTTTCCACTGAGATGCTGTAAGGTAAAAACCCTAAAGCTGAGAAGACTTACACATAGGGCTCATTACGTATGCCAAATAAGACACCTGGAGGCCCATCAGCGAAAGCTTAGTTTATTAGAACTTATAGGAGGCACTGATTGTGGTAAGTCGATGAGGAAAGGGTCCTCCTCCCATGAAACACCAACAGATGCGACTTGGTGCAGAAAGAAGCTGCACCTCGGGACAATACAGCAACCAGTTTTATAGACAAACAAGTCAATTAATCAAATTCCTATCAGGTGTTTTCAATTACATTAATTATACCTGAGGACCACCATTGCTTTCAGCTTTGCTCGGTCACTTGCACCGTTGACTCATAAATGGGAATACGTATACCCTTCAGAGACCAGCCTTGACCTGATGCTGCTCCCTGGGCAAAGGGCAGAAAAAAACCAGATAAGGGAAAGGGAAGCAATGTCTGGACAATTACCTCACAAATGTTCTTGCTCAAAGATTGTTGATTCACCCTTCTTTGCTTCACATTCTTCACACATTCATTTTTCAACCATTTCCATGCTTCGCTTTTATACTCTTACCAATATACTATTGAATGTAAATACAACTTTGTATCTTTAGAGCAGACATCTGCTGGGATTGGCAGACATATTTACAATGTATTATTACAGTATATGCCACAAAAACTTGTACTCTAGATGCCTAAAATTTCAGCATACAGAAAGTAATAATAAATATCTTGTTTTCAAAATATTTACAAATTAATATAAATGTCTATTGATTTCCTTAATGTACATCATAACTAACCAGCATTTAATTATAGAAATAAACATTCTTAGCTGGGCTCGGTGGCTCAGCCTGTAATCCCGCGCCTTTGGGAGGCTAAGGTGAGTGGATTGCCTGAGCCCGCGGGTTCGAGACCCGCCTGGGCAGTGAGACCTCATCTCTGCAATAAATCAAAAAATCAGCCCGGTGTGGTAGTGCATGCCTGTAATTCCGGCTACTCAGAAGGCTGAGGTGGAAGGATCGCCGGAGCCCAGCAGGTCGAGGCTGCGGTGACCGGGAGCGGCCACTGCACTCCTGTCTGGGCGACAGAGTGAGACTCCAACTCAAAAAAAAAATAAAATAAACATTCTTAAACCTTTCCATTTCACTTGGGCTACCTCAACGTTTCATGCTCTCTGAGACTCATGCTTTTGACTCAACTGTAAAAAAAAAATATATATATATATATATATATGTATATATATATATATATATTTTGAGTTGGAGTTTCACTCTGTCACCCAGACTGGAGTGCAGTGGCCGCTCGCGGCCAACGTAGCCTCGACCTGCTGGGCTCCGGCGATCCTTCTGCCTCAGCCTTCCAAGTAGCCAGAAATACAGGCATGCGCTACCACGCCCGGCTGATTTTTTTGATTTATTGTAGAGATGAGGTCTCGCTGCCCAGGCGGGTCTGGAACCCACGGGCTCAGGAAATCCACTCACCTCAGCCTCCCAAAGGCGCGGTATTACAGGCTGAGCCACCAAGCCCAGCTCAACTATAAAATTAATATGGTTTCTCATCTTATTCAAATGTAACTTAAATTGTCATCAGTATACACTATGTATTCTACATATGTATTCTATGTAGCTACAAGTTGGAAATAATTTATCAAATAAAATTTTTCGACGTTTATTCATTGACCGGTAAAGTTCTTACCAAAATTTTAGAAATTGTGTATACATACATGCAGTTTCTTTTCAACAAAAGTATGTGTATATAGTCACTTGATTTTATACATATTCTACCTCAGGTATCTTGAACAATCTTTCCTTCCTGAAAGTGTTTTAATTTCTCATAATTCCTTATCTATGTTCATGCTGCTCCCAATTGCTAGAATCTCTGCCAAGAATCCCCCTGATAAAATACATTTTATACTTTTTTCTTTATTTTACTATTTAATACATTGTGTTTTACTAATTTTTGGATAACTAGATTTTATTAATTCTATGTAGTGCGAAGTATGAGACAGACCATAGTAATTTAATCAATCCCAAAATATATTATTATGAACTGTTGGTGGCAAATAGAGGTATATTATTAATCCAAAAATATTTGCAGAAAGCTCTTATTTTCTTTTATTAATGCCATAGAATCATTTTGATAATACAGTTTGGTAAACATGTCACAATCAATTGTATGAAAGGTTAGACCTCAGATTTTTTTTTTTTTTACCATTTAAAAACTGTTCACATTTAGTTTAATTAATTAAAAATTATTATGCCTTTGAGTGGATTACAGCTGAGGAATAGTTTTATAGTTTCATTTTTGTTTTACAAAAATGTAAAAATATTGGATAAAATTTACAATTTAAATAAAAGAAACCAGTCCCTGTCATGCATAATAACCAATATTTCTTTTATGAAGACCATCATTACAAGTAGATAAATTAGTTTGCAAAACAATAATGTTGATGCTCCATCTTTAAACTTTCCTCTCCTTCTAGGTCCTTAGCCTTCTCTCTGCTGTATCAAACCCCTATTACTCAATTAAACCTCTTTAAACTAATCTTCCTGTTGTGATTGACCTTTTCTGGATAACAATGTTACTTAATATTGAGGCCTTTTGATTGAAATACATACCATTTGATTTTTGAAATTTGTATCATATTACTTTATCTTACATTATATTGAAATATAATCTGTTGCATAAATGACCAGGCTTCCAGTCAAAATCTGGCGGTAAATTCCTCAAGAAGAGTCCACAGAGCATAAAGTGTTTTATGCAGCACAGTGTGTAGAGTGGCTTGCCCCAAAGTACACAATCAGTGTTTCATGCAAATTATTCTAAATTGTCTTGTATGTGCCCATTCAGTCTTCAGTAATATTTTTAAATACATAAAAGTGACGTACTTTCGGGTTTTTTCTTGTTTTTTTTTGAGTTGGAGTCTCACTCTGTCGCCCAGACTGGAGTGCAGTGGCCGCTCCCGGCCACCGCAGCCTCGCCTGCTGGGCTCCAGCGATCCTTCCGCATCAGCCTTCCGAGTAGCCGGAATTACAGGCATGTGCTACCACGCCCGGCTGATTTTTTGATTTATTGTACAGATGAGGTCTCCCTGCCCAGGCGGGTCTCGAACCCACGGGCTCAGGCAATTCACTCACCTCAGCCTCCCAAAGGCACGGGATTACAGGCTGAGCCACCGAGCCCGGCTTAAAGTGACGTACTTTCATATGTGATCTATGAGTTTTGAAGTGTATTATTTCCCCTTTGCTCACAGACCAAGACACTGCTCAAGTACACAATATTAGAGTATTAAGACTATAGCGGAAAAAAATGAATTTGGATGTATTGGGAATCTTTAAAGATAAAAATGCCTTTCAGTTGCTCATTGTTTTTATTCGATAACATAAAATAACCAATGTCATTTTTTACTCCTGGATAATATCTATGACCAGACTGTCCCCCCACCTTCTTCCCAAAGTTTGTGAATTGACTGAAAGTTGGTTTTTAAAATCCAGGGAAATTCAGAGATTGCGTGGCTATCAGTTGTCTTGGAAAATATAGAATATTTCCCTTCTCAAAATTTACTTTTCCTTTTTCAGTAATGCAATATGGGACTACTGTTGTAATTATGTATCAGACATTTAATAAAGGGTACAGGCAAATTTAGCTTCACTCCATTTCTCTTTTATTTCCACTGTAGGATCTATTTGTGTCCATCAAAAGCAGTATTTTTCAATCCATTTTATTAAGATGGGTTAAAGTAGTTGCTCTCATTTCTTTGTGTTAATTAAATGAAATTATGTGTCGCCGATTTTCTCATTTCTCTTTTCTAATATAAACAGAAGAAAATGAAAAATAATAGTAAATCAACTTTTAAAAAAATCCCATCAGAGTTTTGATTTTGGAGCAAGAAATTATTTAGAATTTATAAAAACAAAATATTAATTATAACTAATTTACTTATTAATGGTTATCATTAAGCCACGTGGCTATCTGAAAATTAAAAAAGAAAATCATAAGGCATTGGATTGTGTACTACTGCTGTGTTGGACAAGCTCTCCAATGAAAACTGTTATGTTTCTACAATACTTCCATTTCCTGGATATATTTATACATCCAGAATTAGTCATGAAACCTGAGATGAGCTGGTGAGCTATTTTCTTGAAATACCTGGATTTGGTATGTAGAGAACAAGCTCTCTATTGCTGGTAGATGAAGCTGTGAGACAACGTTTGGAATCTAAAAGAAGCCACATTTGACATAGATATAAACGGATGCTGGAGAATTCTATTCTTCAAAGAAAGATAAAGAAACAGACACACAGAAAGGAGGATAAATGAGAGGTAGAGCTAATATTCTAATAATACTTGAGTTTCTGGTTGAAATCATTTCTAGTAGTTTCACAAGTCACCATAGATTTATTGAAATATGCTTCTCATTTATTTAATCTAGCTTGAGTTTTTAAACATCTATTAAAATAATCCCAGTTTTAAAAAGTTATGATTGCTAAATAGACATACACAAAATGATTTTTATTAAATATTGAAAGCTTATAATACATTTGCTTACCGTGAGAACAGCACCAAATTCTTATATTTAACAGATATTAAATTTAAGCAATTGGATATGTATTGATATAGTTTTACTGAATGATTAGATGCAACATAATTTTAATAAATTAAATAATTAAAACAAAATATAACAACAAATATTGATTTTATAATTTTTTTAAAGTATTTTTGAAAGTTATTTGATGGCACAGGATATTTCTTTTCTTTGTTATTAAAACACAATATTTTTAAAAAGATAGTGAGTTATAGCAACTCCAAAAAAATTGTAACATCTAATTCTACCTTTAAAAATTTCATTACAATTTAAAGAAAGGGTAACTCTTTATCCAAATAAATGAATATGCAAGTTTTCCATAAATATGATCGCATTTCAACCTTTTTATTATACATATTTTATAATATTTTGAATTTATTTATATACTTTTAAACATTTTTCATTTTCAGCACTTTTGTTTTTCCACATTTACTTTTACTTGTTATATGTCAGAAACGTAATAGCAAAGAAAATGTTGATGAGAAGAAGGAAAGGCCTAGTAATAAGTCACACATAGTGATGGTAACTTATTATATTCAGGGAGAGATCAACTTTCTTCACATCTTTAACTCAATTTTGACGAAATTCCCTAACCTCAGCACTATGTTTAATCCTCATTTTACAGGTGAATAAACTTGCCTCAAATAACTCAGACAGAGAAGGCTGAAGCCGGGATTTAAACAAGCATTCTGACTCTAGAGTATACACTTTTAAATACTGACTTTATTGAATTCCTGAGAATAAAATGCAAAAGGATTTCAGAGTCAGAATTATAGGCTTACGTCCTCACTCAATTATTGAAACTAGGTCAATTTCCTTCATTGTAAAATGAACTATGTAATTATATCTGGTTTATTTTGAGAACCCTGTATGAATTAAATGGAGTAGTAGTTGGATAACGTGTTTTATAAACTAGTAATTAGTATTCATATGAACTAGTGCCCATTTAATACATGATATAAAACTTATTTCAATTTGTTTTGGTTGGGTTATCAATTCGGATTGCCTCAGCCATTGAAAAATTATGACAATAATTAGTACTTCTAAAATTGTCATTTAATATTTGATTTTTTTAGATTTTAATGAGCTTTGGTTTTAAAAGTATGTGCCTTTTTAAGTTGTTACCAGTTCATATTTGCCTGTTGGCCTTGCCATTGTTATATTCTAGTTATTTTGAAATAAGAAAAAGGATTAAAAAAAAGAACTGAGACATAATAAAGGGGAATTATCTTTTATGTTTTTATAATTAATCAAAACAGAGCAAATCAGTTAAAAATAAATTAACTCATTCCTATTCATTAAGAATTGAAAGGGAATTGCAATGATGAGTTTCAAATTATTCATAAATGCCTTTAGCTATATGACAGAAGTTGTATCAATTTAAAATGCAATTAAATGTAAACACTTTGCATTTCATACTTTATAGTTCTCTAATTTGTATTAATAAGCACATGGGATTTTCTCAAGTAAGAAATTTGGATACTTTAAATTTTAACTCTTATTCTGCTTTTGTCTACTACCCATTTTTGTCAGCAATGTGTATAACAAAACTTAAAACTCTAAAATCATACATGCGTATTCATACGCAATCTTTTTTATGCAAGAGTGAGAAAGATTCTGTAGAAACATTTGTGTAATTCTGCCTCAGGTATGTCTCTCTTGTAATCAGAAAAGACATCACGGAAGTATAGAGAATGCTGGAAAGACTAGTTGAAGCTGCCTGAATTGAGCCACCAGACTATACCTAGAACTACCTACATCCTGCATTTTAAGCAAATAATGCATGTCCAAGTACATGCATTTTAAAACATTTTTATTTTGATACTTTTTTTCTAGGTAGAATAATCTCTGACTCATACTTTTATTAGTATTCATTAATAATTTCCCACTGATAATTTAAAAGCTCTCAGTTTTCAAAGATAACTGCTATATGACAATGTTGAACTAAGCAGAGACACTGTGAAGAGAAACTGAGGAGATAAATTGCACATTGCATGCATAACATGCACACAAACATATGCACACACACACTTGTTAAGCTGTGTAAGTATTTCAGAGGGAGAAAATGATAGATAAAAATATCCAGAGATGGAAAGAAATATGGATCCAAAGTAAGAATATGACATTTTATGGATGTCAGGGATGTTCCTGGGGAAATATGCAGGGATCAATCTATATAGGCCAATGCAGGACATTTTAAGGATTTTGAACTCTACCCAAAGAGTAATAGGGTAGTGGTGGTGGTGGTGGTGGTGGTGGTGGTGGTGGTGGTAGTGGTGTCTAAACCATTTTAAGCAAAGCATTTGAATTTACTTTTTTTTGATACTGTATGAAACAGAATTAGAGGATGAGGAAAATTAAATGAGTGTGATCCAGGTCACACTCATTTAGGGAAGAAGTTGAGAGTCTTAATATAAGAATATTTGGTGAGTGTGCGGATTTGAGTGTAAAGGAGAGGGGTATATCAATTTAACTAACAGTTTCCAAAAATAGAAAACAGTAGAGGAAGACACATTTTCCCTCCTCTCTCCCTCCTTCCCTCCCTCCCTCCCTCCCTCTCTTCCTTCCTTCCTTCCTTCCTTCCTTCCTTCCTTCCTTCCTTCCTTCCTTCCTTCCTCTGCTTCTTTTATTATTTCTTTATTTCTTTCTTCTTTCCTTTTCTTGAAGAGGGAGGTGAGAGTGGTCAATGAAAATTCTATTTTTCCCACAATTAAGATTCCCATGTGATCTCCCAAGGAAGATGCTGATATTAGTAGTGTGCATAGAGGTATGGGGTTATGGAAGTAGATCTATATGAAATCAGCAGTATAGTGTAATACACAAAACCATAAGAGTGTTGCCAAAAAGTAACATAACATGACCATATCTTGGATGGACAAAACCTTTTAAGTATTTTATAAAAGTTCAATATGAAGACTGAATTGGGATAACAGAGAGAGAAGAGGAATATAGGAGTGTGATAACACAGAAAACAGCAATTTCAGGCAGGAAATGCTCATCTGTATTGATTGCTGTTGCCATTTAAAATAAGGACAAAAGCCAGATCAAAATGCTTTAAGAAAGAGAAACTGAGAAACTATCTACGTGTTCAGAAAGTATAGAAAACTACATCCACTATGGTTCTGCAAAAGAAATTAAGGTGCTCTCCTAAGGATAGAGACTCAGAATACTATAAGATTTGTCTATGAGGCTTTTCTGTTCTCCACTTTTGAGGAAAGTAAATAAAATAAGAATAAATCAAGCTTGTACACTGATGAGATGACAAAATATAAGTAGTGAATAAAAACAAGAAAAAAAGAAGGAACATTCAACATCTTATGATTCCTGTGAATATTTGGATGGTGAGATGGAATCCTGAGAACCAGCAAAGGATTGACAGGAAAGGAAAAAGAAAACTTCCTCCATTTAAACAGGTAAAGAGTGTATATGAGATAGGACTTTTGTTTTTGCCTGATTGGTCCATTTGAGCCTTCTAACCTCAGTAAATAGGTGCTTCTATTATTTTCATTTTTATTACAGATAAAAGGAACAGGGGCATGGAAAGGGTCAAATAAATTGTCAAAATTCTTGCAGATAATAATTTGCCAAGTCTGACTTGAGTCTTGGACTGTCTAACACAAGAGTCAGAATTTTAACCACTAGACATTATTCATCTAGATAATTAGTAACATGCATTGTACATTTGGAGGAAAAGAGTTTTCTTCATCTTGAAATTGTTGTTAGTTTGAGATATAGTGAGCAATATGATTGAAAACACAGACAAGAACAAGTTTGTACAGGTTATATAAATTCAAGCTAATGAGTTCTGAGTTTTAACATCAACTTAATTTAAAATTGCCAATCTTCAGGGTTGGGATATAGGGTAGCATGTATGAACAAGGACTTCAGGAAATTTAGTCAGAAAAAAATAAAATAAAATAAAATAGATAAACCAGTTATGATTGTTTTGTGCTAGAGTAGGAATTTGTCCAGGATGCTTGACCAAAAAGAAGTAAACGAGCAAATGTTGGACGTAAGATGATATTAAAGTGGTCATAAGATTAATGTAAAGATTTTTCTTGGCCTAACTTAAAAAGTAAAGTTTTAGTCACATCAATTTATCTGACTGATAAGTTCATCATCTTCAATATCTTCTCCCATATTAATCTGTTCAGTCATTGATTAGCCAAAATCAAGATGGCTAGACTTAAGAATGCAAAGGCAAAGTCAGTTAATAAAAGCTAATGTGAATATATTACTTATTTTAAGTTTAATATGTAGATTTAAGTAATTTTTACAAAGTACTGAAAGTGTGCTGGTTTGAATAAATTTATTCTTTACTTTATACAGTTAAATTTATACCTATTTAATATTATCATATATAATGTCTATTCTAAACTGTGTGTATATAGACATATACATATGTGTGTGTGTGTGATAAACCTTGACAGAAAATACACAGATGACACATTTTAATAATGCTGTAGATTAATTTTAATATCAGAAAGTTTTTTTTAAATAAAGGGACTACATCATTCGGAGACGTTTATATTTCAAAACTCGTAAATGACAATGAAAATTATCTCTCTACATTTAGTCCCTCATGTTTATTGAGTTCTGAGGACTTTCTGGCAGCACTGTCTTTCTGTGAAATGTTCCTCCACCTGCACCCCTATCCAATTTTCAGGGTTCTAGAGTGAGCAACAGTTATTTTCATGTTGTCTTGCCTTTTTATCCCAGTTGATTAGTCCAAGGATTAGCATTTGATCCATCCTTGGCTGAGGTTACTTTCTAAGAGTCTTGAGTTCCTTGACAACAACAATAGCAACAACAACAAAAATAAAAAACATAAAATTGACATGCACAGATAAATTATAACCAGGGATAGAGAAATTCTGGTGACATTTAATCTTAGCCCTAGTCCTTTCCAGTGTCGTGCTACGTCCATGCCATGCACTTGATCTGACTATTGGATGCTCTGAGGATTTTGTCAGTCAATGAAGGACCCTTTTTCTGAAGCTAAATAACCAGACTCTGCTACTTGAAACACAAAATTAATATAAGCACTTCATCTGTACTGATGTTTATATGAACACAAAAATTCAGTCAAAGACTGTGTAATGTCAGCATGGGAAGCAACAGTTTTAAAGTAATAAAAAATAAAATGTATTTACCCATTAAAAATACATTGTGAGTGAGATCGTTAAAATTCTTACTTTCAGCTTACATCAAAACACCCCAGGATATAAGATACTAATGTTACAAAGTAAGTAGAGTTCATCTCTAAAGAATAGATGTCAATAGATTAGCATTTTAAATATGGGATGACAGCGTGATTTCAACAAACATCTGTAAAATTATTGCTTTTCATCTACATTAATTTGCTAAATGAATGCCATGCAAATAGCCCCAAACCATAAATAAAATATTCAGGAATCATTAGTAAATTATACCTTGGATACCTGATTCAAAAATCAAAAAATAAATTAAGTGTGTTGATGTATAACCTACAATACTAGAATGCAATGAGGAGATACAGGTTGGTGAAAACCAAGGCACTTTTGTGTCCAAAGAGAATTTCAGAGAATGAGTACATGCTGTTTTTAGTGGTTATTGTTGGCTATTTAAAATGAGATTGATGTGTATCACTGTGCTGTAAAAGAATGTTTCACATGCTGTGACACAGTAGCTACCTTTGAATATCTGCCAATGAATATGAATTTGTGTATTGAGATTGTTGCTCTTTACTGAGTTTAGACAGGCACCATAGCTACTATAACCATCTTGCTGAGAAATTGATGTCAAATAGGAGGAAAAAAAGAGTAAAAAAATATATGCAACTGGATAATTAATCATCTATGTGACTCTATTTTTCTGTATTACACATTCCCGTCAAATCCTCAAAAAATTCAAATCATATATAGATTAAGAAGTTTGTGAACCTTGCCTCACTTTAAAGCTGTGATTTTATTAAAGTGTAGCTGTGTTCACATACTCTTTTAAAAGGAAATTTAATAAAGCTACGTATTTTATTATTTGGAGATGTATTATGTGTTTAATTAATTGTTTTACTAGATTGAGAATTTTTACAAGTAGTTGGAATGTATGAACATGGTCCAAAATAATAAATGCAAAAACAAATAATTTCCTATTATCTTAAATTGGATTCTAAGACAAACAGAATGCATAATGTATGCTAGTAACAATAATAATAATCAACCAGTAGTCACAGCATGACATTGTGTCATGCACTGGGCTAAACTTACTGAATTCACTATCTCATTTCTTTTTCCACCACTCATTTAAATATTGAGATTATCTCATTTTACAGAGGAGAAACTATTGCTTGAGAATTTAGGTTATTTTCCTGAGATTGTAAGAAATGCTGGTATTTGTTTTAGTTCTAACGCCAGTTTTAGTTCTAATTATGCAGTTAATCATCCTGCAATATTACCTAAAGAAAGACACCATAAATGGGCAAACTTCAGCTCCCTCCTCTCCCCAGGTGCCTGTACTCAAATCATTCTAAAACCCAAACTCTGTCATATACTCTCAAATATGCATACTTTGATCAATGTGGTTTCGCTTTCCTGACATACACTTCAGATACACAGGTATTATCTTAAGATGTAAATTCCTTCATGCTAAAAGGCTCAGCAAAAAAATGTTTTCTCCATTCTTCTAGAAAATAAAGAAAATCAAAGAAATGGTCTCTCTTGAGAAGGACGGCTATGCTTTCCTTCCACTACTGTCCTGCTTCTGTCATATTGCTTTACCTTCATTCAACTATGTATCAGTCTGTCTTACAGTTGGTTAGATCACAGATGTACAGAACTGAGAATTTTTTTATCTGGTAGCTCAAGTCTCTTGTGTATTCTCAGTAATAGGTTGGTGAATTAATGACTGGATCAAAAACTTGATATATCTACCATGGTTGATGATTATCAGATGTCATCTTTTTATTGCTTGAAATAATGCCATGGTACTTAAATCTTTCCTTGCCATCTTTGAACAAGCTCATACTGACTTGCTATAAGATGTTTCAGAGATATATGATCATGTTCTCTTTTAAATCCTCAGAAAGTTTTCTAATCTTTGCGTTTTATTCTATAGCTACCAAGATTATATATTTAGTAAAATTAGATAATTTACTTGCATATACATCAATCCACTAGTAACTATTTGTAATTTGAGCAATATTTTGTTTGATGTTTGTCTTCCTTCAAATCCTATATAGTCCATGAAGAGAATTCCATCATTTTATAAAAATACTATCTTTATAAATTATCACAGATTATAACAAAGAAGTAGAATGTAACTTGAAGGAATAAATTATTGTTTGAATTCTGAATATGAAAAACATCAATTTAAGGTTTCCCTTTTTGCACAAAGTCTAGTAGTTCAATATACATATTTTAGGAATTGCCTAGAATCTCTAAATATTAGATGTGAGATATTACATATTACATATTGATATAGTATTATCAAATAAACATGACACTGAATTATGAAGGATATTGTTCCAATATGGCAAAGTTTCAATAATTCTAGCTTCCTAAAATAAGCTTCTAGAAGTTTAGTGAGACTTGAGACAATATTAGTTACAAAATAATTGAACTTGGGGTTATTGCAATGTTGTAGACCATTTAAGTAGTACAAAATAATATAATGTACCCACAGAGTGCTAGAATGTGTTGAATAAAAGTATGATATTGGGCCACTTGAGGAACTAATAATAAGACAAACAAACAAACATGAAACTTAATTAGAAATGTGTTGTAACAGCCGAACTCAGTGGCTCAGCCTGTAATCCCGTGCCTTTGGGAGGCTGAGGTGAGTGGATTGCCTGAGCCCTCAGGTTCAAGACCCACCTGGGCAGGCGAGACCTCATCTCTACAATAGATCAAAAAATTAGCCAGGCATGGTAGCGCACGCCTGTAATTCCAGCTACTCGGAAGGATCGCCGGAGACCAGCAGGTTGAGGCTGCGGTGGCCAGGAGCGGCCACTGCACTCCAGTCTGGGTGACAGAGTGAGACTCTAACTCAAAAAAAAAAAAAAGAAAAAAGAAAAAAGAAATGTGTGGTAACAGTAGAAAGTCAGGTACCTGTAATAATACATAGCAAATTTCCTTGTCTTTTAAAGTAGCTAAGTAAATTATAAAACTGGGGATGAGACTATATTCTAGAATAGCTTAATGGTATAAAGACTTTAGTTCCAGTATCTCTTAGCAAAGTATGATTTTCAGTTTACAGGAATGTACGTTGATGGCATAAAAAGAGGCCTAAGGGACATGCATTTATAAATTTGTGAAAAGTCTGTTTTCAGATAATAAATATTTTTATGAAAGAAGTTCAGAGTATCGGTGAAAATATATTGGTAGGTAAGTAGCAAACTTTCTTTCATGTAATTAGAAAATGGCAAGTAGTGTCTATATCCTTGTAAAAAGCACATTTAGAAATTTATTTTTTATATGTTTACCACACATACACACATAAGTGAACACAAGGCATTAAGAATAACATTAGCTAAACAAAACCTATATAATACAAAATAAAAAGGTAAGGCTTTTATAATTTTGTTGTCATATATCACTGAGAAATATTTCTAAACAGTTACTGCTCAAAAGTGTATTTTTTGTTAATGAAAAATTCATACAATTATCTTGATATTTTACTGAAAAGAAGCCTGCTATTGCAGAATATTTATTTAATATAGAGATTTATTTGCAATGATTTAATTTAACTTCTCAGAGAATGTTGCTAAAAATTTCTTTGGGAAAAGAATGAAACTGCACTCTAAATGTCTGGGGCAGAATTAAAGATAAAGGTGTCATGAGATATCTTCCTTCAGATGTCTTGTTCCCCATTGTCTCAGTATTGTGCAGCTGCCAACCCCCGCAGACTGGTCCAGGAGATCAGGGCCCAGCTGCAATTGGCTAGTGTAGCAGGACTGTAACATTATCATCATAGGGGCATGCTGTCCCTCAGCCTAATTTTATCAGATGCCCACTAGGTAAAAGCAAAACATTTGAGGACTTAAAAACTAATAATAAAATGAAGATAGTTTACTGCTGGATCCAAAAGATGAGGAGATATTAGTAGATATACACTAAATAAAATATATATTAATATTAACACATATATACACATACTATTGACTAATATTAATATAATAATAAATACACATGCACATAGATCAATACTGACCTATAAATATACTTATAAATATATATGATATATATACATACATGTTTTTGGAAAAACAAAATATTGAAACATTCATTTATTGTGCTTTTATAATTAAGGCAAAAACTTTTCCAGCAGAATAAAAATATTTATAGCTGAATATACAAACACTTTTGAGCTTTGCTAATGACTTATAAATTCTCAGAAAATGATTGTATATGTTTGGAAAACATTATTCATTGAATTACACTTCACTGTTCATACATCTAATAAAGTATAGATGATCGGCAACTATCACAATTCTATGTATTTAACAATATTTTCAGTGCAATAGCATGTTTTCTTTTATGATATGAATCATTAATATTATAAAGATGAATAAATAAATCTTTGTAATATTCAGAAAATACTATATTTTAATTAACTGATTAGCATGTACAAAAATATATTTTGAAAACAAGTTAAATTTTATATTGGAGAAATAGAAATGAATAAAGCTAAGATAAATTAAAAGCATAAATACAAATTCCTAATTTTTATCTAGCTCATCTTTTCTGGTCCTGTCTTGTAATTGTCCAGAGATGGTATGGTTATTGTTACCATTACCAAACATGTAGAACATTCCAATTTAAAAAATTTTTAAATTTCAGATTCATGGGGGTGCACATGCATATTTGTTACATGGACATATTGTGTAGTGGTGGGGATTGGGTTTCAAATGGTCCATTCCCCAGACAATGAACATTGTGCCCCATAGGTAGTTTCTGAACCCTAACACCCTCCTCACCTCCTCTATATTAGTGTCCCCAGTGTCTATTATTATCATCCTTGCTACCATTTTGCTTCCACATATGAGTGAGAACATGTGATGTTTGCTTTTCTTTTTCTGAGTCAGTTTCCTTGGGATGATGATTTCCAGCTTTATCCATGTTGTTGCAAAGGACATGATTTCATTCTTTTTTATGCAATTGTGAATTGTGCTATAATGAACATGTGGGTGCAGGTGTCTTTGTTATATAACAATCTCTGTCCTAAGAGTAGATACCTCATAGTTGTATTGCTGAATCAAATGGTAGATCTAATTTTAGTTGTTAGAGTAATTTCCATATTGTTTTTTATAGAGGTTGTACCAACTAACATTTCCAGTGTATAAGTGATCCCTTTTCTCAACTTCCATACCAGCACCTATTGTTTTGTGATTTTCTAATGATGGCCATTCTAACTGGGATAAGGTGATATCTCATTGTAGGTTTAATTTGCATTTTCCTGATGATGAGTGATTTTTTTATGTTTATTTTTATATGTTTATTGGTCATTTTTATATGTTTATTGGCCATTTGCATATCTTCTTTTGAGAGATGTATGTTTGTTGTTGGCCCACTTTATAAATAAGTTATTTGCTTTTTCTTGCTGACTTGTTTGAGTATTTTGTCAGATGTATAGTTTGTGAATATCTTCTCTGGATATTTAGGTTGTCTATTTGGTCTGGTGATTATTTATTTTGCTGTGCAGAAACTTTTTAGTTTAATAAGTCCCACTTATCTTCTTTTATTTTTTAAACTTTTTTATTTTAAAGATGTGGGGGACAATTCAGAGTTAAGTATAAAACTTAATTATGCAAGTGAGACAGGAGATAGCTAGAGAAGGACTAGGCAGACAGACGGGAGGGTCCTCTAATAACAATGTAGAGAATTCCTGGCAGGCCTCTCAGGCTCAGCATTGGGAAACAAGCTCCCTGTGACCCTCTCAAGCTAAAGCTTAAGTACTCACTGCTGGGATCAAAAAACAATCAGCTCACCATTAGGCCCCTACTTCCTGCCAATTTGGTCCTTAATACTGACCAATCAGAACAGCTACAGCTCACAGCTAGTGCTAGACAATCAACTTGGACTTAGGGCTATATAAAAACTAGCTTTTCAGCATGCAACACTTTCAGTTCCCCTCCCACTGTGGGAGCTTCCTTCTCCTCTCAATAAATCCTGCTTTCTCACTTTCCAACTGTCTGTGTCCCCCATTTTCCTGGGCATGAGACAAGAGACTCGACCCCAAAGAGCTGCAACCTGAAGAGCTGCAGATGATCGTCAGAGCTGGCTGAACCCGGAGAGCTCCCAGAAGAAGGCGAAATTCCAAAGCTAAGACACCTCGGGGACTAGGCTTGCCAGCCCACCATACCAGCAGAGAGGTAAGTCAGGTTCCTGATTTCTGTTTAAGTGCACTCCTGTAGGGCCCCTCAGGAAAGCTGGACGCAGCACTGCTTCCGGGATCCAAGGTCCTGGTGAGACATCACCAGGATCTCCTGTTTTGCCCTCGGGCAGTCAGGTCTCTGTGTTTAGTCCTTGTCCTTGTCTTTTCATGCTTGGTGTTCATTGTTGTTGTGTCCATCATTGTTGGTGACATCCTGGGACAACAGTGTTCTCAGCCTGACACCCCTCTGTAGCTGGTCTTGTGTCACTTCAAGGATTTCCAGAAAGTACCACAGGACACAGTGAGCAGGTGAACAAGGGTAAACTAACCACCTTTTGCTCTCCCGAATGGCCCACATTTCCTAATTGCAGCTGGCCATCAGAGGGGACTCTCAATCCCACTGTAATGGAGGGAGTCCGCCAGTTCATCTGTCACCATCATCTGGACCAGATCCCGTATAGGTACAGCCTGGTACCTCCTGGTAATGCAACAACCATCATGGATGAGGAAGGCCCAGAGAAATGATGACTCTTCTCATATTTTATCTCTATAGGAAACTCTTAAAGCCAAACCCCCAGTCCTCTGGAGGACAATGACATTCCCCTGCCATACCCTGTGCCCGGGTGAAAACAAGGGGCTCAGGAGGCTCTCAGCCCATCACACACTAGAAGCGGGTCCCCCATCAGTCTAAATATCCCCACTTCCCCATTTATCCTCAGGATAGCCGATGGGTCCCAGTCAACCAACGAGCCCGGATTCGTCCTTGGCAGAACTGGAGATGCAGACGCCAGCAGTGTTCCCTTTAAGACAAGCCCCAGTGTTTGACATGGGTAGGACAGGAGTCCCACCTTTTATGGTATATGTCCCTTTCTCTACTAGTGACCTCTACAATTGGAAAAACCAACACCCGCCATTCTCTGAAAGACCCCAAGGTCTTATATCACTCTTAGAAACTATTTTTTTACCCACCAGCCCCCATGGGATAATTGCCAACAGCTTCTCCAAGCTCTCTTCAATGCAGAAGAGAGGGAGAGAATCTGCCAGGAAGCAAGGAAGCTGGTACTGGGACCAGATGGCAGGCCTGTGCAGCAGTCCTGTGTGGAGCATGTCTTCCCCACTGAGAGACCTAACTGGGACCCCAACACTGATCGAGGTAGGAAGCGTCTCCCCACCCATCGCCAGACTCTAATGGGGGGTCTTCAGGCTGCCACAAGGTGCCCAAGAAACTTATCCAAGGTAGGTGAGGTTATTCAGGGCCCACAGGAATCTCCCACTGCTTTTCGGAACAGCTCATGGAGTCCTACCGGACATACACTCCAATAGACCCTGAAGCCCCTGAAAACCAGAGGGCACTAGTCATAGCATTTGTCTCCCAGTCAGCTCTGGATATAAGAAACTGCAGAAAATTGAGGGCTTTGAAGGCAAAAGCTTGTCAGAATTAACAGAGATAGCTCAGAAAGTGTTTAACATTAGGGATTCCCAGGAGGATAGGCAGGCAAAGAAAATGGCCAAGGTAGTGGTGGCAGCCCTGGAGGGAGCTGGGCCAAAACAGCCAGCCAGAAAAGGGGGCAACAGAAATGCAAAAAGAAAACTGCTGGTGAAAGACCAATGTGCCTACTGCAAAAGGTTTGGGCACTATATGAAAGATTGCCCAAACAAGCCAACCTGACCGCAGACTCCCCCACAAGGTCAGAAGAGTACCTGCCACCACTGCCCACCCCGGTTGCTCCAGCTGCAGACAGACTGATGGGGCCGGGGCTCTAGTAACAACCCCCCAGAGCCGGAGGTGAAACTGACAGTGGGGGGGGGCGGTGAGTCTGTTCACTTTCTAGTGGACACAGGAGCTCCAATCTCAGTTCTACAAAAAGACAAGGGCCCCTTCAGCAGAAACGAACTCTGGTCCAGGGAGCTACCAGAACCCAGTTAGTCCCCTAAACCACCAAAAAGATGGTAAACTGGGGAAAGGGGGAAATGACCAATTCATTTTTAGTAATGCCAGACTGCCCATACCCACTCCTGGGGCGAGACCTCCTACACAAGCTTGCAGTCAGCATAGGTTTCCAGGAAACCACGGCAACTGTAAAATTAAGCCAGTCAGAGGTGTCAAGAGTTCTTGTCACTATCCCTCTAAGTGAGGAGTATGTGCTAACTGAAAATAAGCTCCCCCTGGACTCATCAGACACCTCCCTACTAGTTCAATTATACACTGAGTTTCCCCAAGTATGGGCTGAATCAAACCCCCCCAGGCTGGCATCCCACCAGCCGCCAGTCATTATGCAGCTCAAAAGTCAGGCAATACCCACCAGAGTAAAACAGTACCATATACCCCAGGAGGCCAGGAGGGGTATTGCAGTCCACATCCAGCACCTCCGGCAGGCTGGAGTCTTAGTACCATGCCACTCGTCCTGGAATACTCTGCTGTTCCTAGTCTGGAAAGCAAGCACAGGGGATTACTGGCCGATGCAAGACTAAAGGGAAGTTAATAGGCGAGTGGAGGACATTCACCCCATGGTCCCTAACCTGTATTCACTCTTGGGGGGCTCTCCCCCTAAAGACAAGTATCTAGTGTCCTGGACCTTAAAGATGCCTTCTTTAGCATCCTGCTGGCTAAGTAGAGCCAGCCTATGTTTGCCTTTGAATGGACAGATCCAAACAAAGGGGAGAGTGGCCAATTAACTTGGACCCAGTTCCCACAAAGTTTCAAAAACTCCCCCAGACTGTTCAATGAGGCTCTTCACCAGGATCTCCAAGCCTTCTGGCAACAGCACCCCGAAGTAACTCTGTTGTGATATGTAGATGACTTGCTGATTGCAGCAACCTCAAAAGGTGGAGTGCCTATGTGCCACCAAGCACCTGCTCAAAGAACTCCAGACTCTGGGATATCGAGTATTGGCAAAGAAGGCCCAGCTCTGCATAACAGTAGCCACCTACCTTGGCTACAACCTCCAGAGAGGTAAGAGGTCTCTGAATAACCAGCACATACAAGCTATAATAGGCATTTCAGCCCCAGGAAATAAAAGGCAGATCTGGGAATTCCCGGGGGCAGCGGGGTACTGCCGGCTCTGGATCCCCAAATTTGCTGAACTTGCAAAACCCTTATATGAAATCACAAAAAGACCACAGTCCAGCTTCCAATGGACTCCAGAGGGTGAAAAACCTTTTCAGGCCCTCAAAAATGCTTTAATTTCAGCCCTGGCATTGGCCCTGCCAGACATAGAAAAGCCATTCCATCTCTTTGTGGATGAGAGATGTGGCATTGCCCAAGGGGTCCTAACCCAAAAGCTCAGGCCATGGAACAGGTTGGTTGCCTATCTGTCAAAAAAACTAGACCCAGTGGCCTCAGGCTGGCCACCCTGTTTGTGAGTTGCCATGGCCATTGCCATACTATAAAAGACTCAGATAAACTAACCATGGGACAGGATTTAAACATTACGGCCACCCATGCTGTAGAGTCCTTGCTCCAAGGGGCCCCTCATGAATGGATGTCTAATGCTCATATAACTCTATCAAGCACTGTTACTAGACCAGCTCCGGATCAAGTTCCAGCGCACCCCCAGCTTAAACCCTGCAACTTTGCTGCCGGAAGAAAGCTCCTCAGAGACCCCACACTGATGTTACAAGGTAATGGAGTTCCAGAAACTACATTGGGATCTCACGGACGACCCAAGACATATCCCTGACCTGACACTCTTCTCGGATGGCATCAGCTTTGTGCAGGATGGAGTAAGGTATGCGGGGGCAGCGGTAGTCACCTTGCAAGGTACTGTATGGGCCAAGCCCCTACCTCCAGGGACATCAGCCCAGAAAGCAGAGCTGATTGCCCTAACGGAGGCCCTAAAGGCTGGGGTGAGAAAAACAGTTAATATTTACACTGACAGCAGGTATGCATTTGCCATGGTGCACGTGCATGGGACAATCTACTAGGAGAGGGGATTGCTCCCCACAGAAGGGAAAACTGTTAAAAACAAAGAAGAAATCCTGAACCTTCTAGCAGCTATATGAGCCCCAAAGCGTCGCCATTATCCACTGCCCTGGTCATCAGAAAGGGAACTCAAAGGAAGCTATAGGAAACAGAAAGGCGAACCAAGCAGCCAAGGACGCTGCTTACCACAGGACCACTTGCTTGCTAACGTTAACCCCCCCCCCAGTGCTGAGCGAGCTGCCAAAGTATACAGATGAAGACCTCTTGACCGCACAAAAACTGGGCTGAATCAGTAACCCCAAGGGATGGTTGTAACTCCAGGACTGTAGGATCTTCCTCCCACAAACTTTGGGGCGGCAACTTCTACGCCAACTCCATGAAGGAACTCATTTGGGAAAAACGAAACTGACTGAACTTATACAGAAGGAATTCTTCCTTCCCTGTCTAGATCAGCTGGTACAGGAGCTTATTCAAGGCTGCGTGCCCTGCCAACAAACCAACAGTGCTAAGGTCAGTCTATCCTCCCAAGGAATCCAGGATTGGGGATTAACCCCTGGAAGACAATGGGAAATAGGTTTTACAGAGGTAAAGCCTGGACAGTATGGGTATAGTTACCTGTTTGTACTAGTGGACACTTTTTCGGGATGGGTAGAGGTGTTTTCCAATAAAGCTGAGACCACCTCAGTTATTGTCAAGAAACTTTTAAATGACATCATCCCAAAATATGGCCTACCCATGTCAACAGGGTTAGACAATGGACCAGCCTTTATTTCAAAGCTCACAGAAGGCATAGCAAAGGTACTGGGGATAAACTGGAATTTACACTGTGCATATCATCCCCAGAGCTCAGGTCAATTAGCAAAAATGAATCGGACACTTAAGGAGACCTTAACTAAATTAACCCTGGAGATCAGCGAGGGTTGGGTGACCCTCCTTCCCTATGTTCTCCTAAGGGCTAGGTGTACCCTTTATATTAAAGGCCTAACCCCCTTTGAAATCCTCTTTGGACGGCCTCCATCATTACTCCAAAAATTGGGAATAGAAAACGTGGCAGAATTAACTAACCATAACTTGCTTCAGTCACTACAGGTACTCCAAAAGGTTCAACGGGCTGTGACGGAAACTGCAGGCAGCCCTCCAGAAGCCAGCTCCAGAAAATCCCTTACCCATTCCAACCCAGTGATTGAATTTGGGTGAAATGGCATAAGACCGAGGCTCTTGCCCCCAAATGGAAAGGCCCTCACGTGGTGATCCTGACAACACCAACTGCCATTAAAGTCAGTGGCGTTTGTCCTTGGCATCACTCGCAGGAGAAAGCGGCCACTGACACACACCCAGAGACATGGAAAATCATCAAACTGGCCACCAGGAGGTCCTGTAAAAGATAAGACTCTTGTGAGCCCTAAAATCCTAGTCTTACTCCTCGTGGAGCTCCCCCTAAGCCAGCCCTATCAGCCCCACTTGCAGTATTACTATGCCCTGGGAAACTACTCCTGGGTCTTAATGGACACCGTCACGGGGACTGTAATCTCCCCCTACTATGGGGATAGACAGCCGGTTTTGAACTTTGACCTTTGTAAGTTATGGCCCAATCTATCTCTGATCCCCAAAGGATGAGGAAGCCATAGTCCAGAATTTCTGGGATGCAGGTATAGCAACATAGAAAATTAAAAGCAGCTTGTTAAAGTAGGTTTCTACACTTGCCCAGCTGCTGGCCCTACCCACTGCTACAAGCCCCAGCAGTTTCACTGTGCTGCCTGGGGCTGCAAAATTATTGCTCCTTGGAAAGGCAACAAGGACCCATACATACCTCAGCAGGAAACCAACTGCCTCCCCTTGTAACCAACCTAAAACCTGCAGTCCCCTAAAACTCACAGTTATTCATTGGGATGCCTTTAGTATTCAAAAGGTATGGGAACTAGGTAAAAAATGGGGACTTAGAATATATGTATCAGGACTAGACCCTGGAATGTCATTTACTATTAGATGGAAGCCTGTCCTCCATGCCCTCAACCCAGTCGGACCCATCAGTAATATCATTCTCCGGGTACCTGAACCTTCTAACCCCATTGTTATAACCACTCCTTCCACCACCCTTTCCATGTAAGAAATCCCTGTGCCTTCTCCACCAGCCCAAAATCAGTTTCTTCCTATGCTGTCAGCAGTTCACCAGCTTGCTGATGCCATTTACCCCGACTTAGCGAAAGACTGCTGGCTATGCCTGGATCCCTGACCCCCGTATTTTGTAGGAACCAGAGCCATCTCCCCCATAGGGAACACCAAGAGGGATATACGAATCCTCAATCTAACTGAGGTCTGGTCTCAAAGGCTATGTCCTTGGGGTAACCATCCAACTCTAACTCTGGGAGATCTTCAAGGAAAGGGAACTTGTCTCCATTCACCACAGTTCCCATTAAACAGTTCCCCCCTCCAGGCGTCCTGTAGCACCACCACCTGAGTTAATGCTGTGGATCTCCCAAGCAGTGAGAGCCCTCAGTTAGCTGTAGCTCCCCCCACCACTTGGTACGTCTTTACATGGGGTACTACCCCATGTGTCACTCTGCAACACCTACAGGCCACCTCAGAGCTCTGTATTCTGGTGCACATTTTGCCCCAAGTATACATATACGGGAGAACAAAAGGAAGGGAGCATTTCCAGTTCCCAGGCTTCACACAGGCAAAACATGCCATTCCCATGTTAGTGCCTCTCCTTATAAGTCTAGGGATTGCGGGGACTGCTGCCCTGGGTACAGCCTCCTTGGTTGTGGGGGACCAGAATCTCAAACAACTAAGCACTCAGTTCAATGCAGATTTAAGTCTATTAGAATCCAGTATATCCCAGCTGGAAGAGCAGGTAAACTCCCTGGCCGAAGTGGTACTCCAGAATAGAAGGGGCTTAGACCTCCTCTTCATGAAACAAGGGGGATTATGCATGACCTTGGGAGAAACTTGTTGCTTCTATGCAAACAAGTCAGGGATAATATGAGAAGCCCTTGCTTAAGTAAGAGAAAACATCCAACAGTGAGAGTTACAAAATCAGGCCTTGGAAAACTTGTATCAATCTCTCTTCTCCTGGTCCCCCTGGGTTACTACCCTAATTTGGCAGTAGCTGGGCCTCTCCTCCTTCTCTTAATAGGTGTTACTGTAGGACCTTGCATTATCAAGCACCTCCTTTCCTACATAAAAAATAGCATCATGCCTGTAAAAATAATGGCTCTTAGGTCCCACTATATTCCTTTGTCTGAGGAGTCAGTGATTTGACTCATGGCACAGCAAACAGGGGGGAATATAAGAAGGAACAAAGAGAACAAAGAAGTATAAGAGGGAAAAACAGGAATAGCTCTAATCTTGAGGCAGGCATTACTCCTTTCCTGGAAACTTTCTCTGCAGACATTACGCAATTGATTGTACCCTTATCTGCCGCACCTGCATAACCAGCTACATCTGCTTCTGTAAACGTGCTTGCTTGCCCACACCTCCAGAATGTTGTGATAAGAGCCCTGGGAAGTCCCAAGTTCTATCTTTAGCTCACCAGGATGTAAATCTAAACTACATAAGACAGCCCTGTGTTGCAGCTCACCCCTTGCTTGGAACTAGTTTCCTGCGAGCAGCCGCTGGCCAGCAGAGCCTTGATTAACAAACCTCTCCTTTGCTAATTTGAGTCAGTGGGCTGTTATTTAATCACTCAGACCCTACTTCAATAGGTGTATACAACCCAGAATTCCCAAGGTTTACCTGCTAGCTGTTATGGATGCAGCAAGTCAAAACATCAAAGAAGTAATACGGTGCCAACATGGAAGGCTGAAGAACCAGGGGGACAAAAGAGGCATTTCAGTTGGCAGTCACCTTTAGTGACAAAACTCCAACAGCCCATCAGATACCTGGTAACAATGGACCTACTAAGGGGATGATATCTATAGCCATAGGTACAATCTGTGGGGGCACTAGAAGCCTGGTTGCCCCAAAGAGGCCTAAATCTCCAGGACCTTGTTCACTGAAAGCCACTGGAAAGCAGGCATGCTCTCCTCTGAAAGGAGGAGAGGGCACCTAGCTCAGAAATGATGGCCACCAAGGAGGCCTGGAAACCTACAATGCCTGGCATAGCTCACAATCACCCCAACCATCTCCAGGTGAATATTAGGGCACTGGAACCCAATTAATAACTGAATGAACACAGATTCTGGCTATCGTTGTTGGCATATAACTTTGTTGCAGTTCAAGTTGCTAGGGGTAATTCAAAGTAAATATATGTTACAGGGAAAGGCAGAAGCCAGAAAAGCACAGAAAAGATGTAAAGAAAGTTCAAGTTGGTATGGTAGTGTTTTTGGTCAGGAAGAATGCAAAAGACAAAATGGTTTTGTATGGGAAGGAATCTTGTATGGTAAATTTTTGACCTACAATAAAGATGGTCACTTGAAAGAAGGTATAGGAAAAAAAAGGGGGGTTCGTGCATATTGAAAAATGGTATGTTGTAGAGTGGTATATGGAACTAAGGAGACTTAATCAGTTAAAACTCATTTTCTAATTTGGACATTAGAGGCTGAGAAAGCCTTTGACCAATTAAAACAGGCCTTAATTGCAGCTCCGGCTCTTAGTCTTTCAATAGGAAAGACTTTTAACCTTTAGCATCTGAGAGAAAACGAATGGCCCTGGAAGTTCTGACCCAGGCACAAGGTCCAGACCAACAACCTGTGGGCTACTTAAGCAAGGAATTTAACCTGGTGGCTAAGGGATGGCCAGCCTGCCTAAGAGCAATGGCAGCAGTAGTGTTGTTGGTGCCAGTAGCTATTAAGCTAACAATGGGAGATTAAAACATGATTGTCTTCAGTCTTAGGAAGTGGCAATAATAATTGTAAAGGCCATCAAAAAGGGGACAGGTGAAATAGCTGAAGGAAATAAACTAGCGTATCTAACAACCAAGTTAGCAGCAAGGAAAACCCAGATTTCTGATCCATTTGAGGCCCCTCTAATTTGGGAGGGCCCCTTGAAAGATGTAAAAACCCAATATTCTCCTGCAGAGATAGAATGGGCTACATTTTGGGGATCCGTTTTTCAACCTTCAGGATGGCTGCAATCAGAGGATGGCAAGCTCCATCTGCCTACCTCCTGCAATGAAAAGGTTCTTAAAACCTTCCATTAGACCTTTCACCTTGGAAGAGGTAAAACTTTCCAACTGACTCAAAAGCTGTTCTCAGGACAAAATCGTCGAGAAACAGTCAAACAGGTTGTTAATGCTTGTGAAATTTGCCTTGTAAATAACCCCTCAGTAGACAAATTCTTTCTCCTAAAATGCAAAGAAAGGGAAGTTACCCAGACTGACCTGAAAATTCCACATCACAAGTACCCTTGTTGATGAGGTGTGGTCCCCTCCCCTGCAGAATCCCACAACTGTCAATCCTGCCCACCCCCTGGCAATTTCTCACTACTGACAATCCTTCTCTTATAGTATGATAATTTTTGAGATCCACTTATGAGTGAGAATATGTGATTCTCAGTTCTTTGTTTCTGTGATAGATTACCCAGTATTATAGATACTTAGGTCCATCAAAGTTGCTGTTAAGTTCATACTTTTGTTCTTCTTTCTGGCTGCATAATATTCCATTGTGTATATGTACCACATTTTTTATCCAGTCCTCTTTCAATGGACAGCACGGTTGGTTCCATGTTTCTGCTATTGTAAACAATGCTGCCATAAACGTGTGTGCAGGTAACTTCTTCATAGAGTGATTTGAGTTCCTCTAGGTATATTCCCAGTAGTGGGATTGCAGGGTCATATGGAAGGTCGACATATAGACCTTTTAGGAATAGCCAAACTGTTTTCCACAGAGGTTACACTAGTTTATGCTCCTACCAACAATGTAAGACTATTCCCTTTTCCCCATATCCTCTTCAGCATCTGTTGTTTTTGTAGTTATTGGTGATTGCCATCCTGACTGAAGTTAGGTGGTATCTCAGTGTGGTTTAATTTGCATTTCTTTGATGACTAGTGAGGCTGAGCATTCTTTCATATATCTGTTGGCTGCTCATATTTCTTCTTTTGAGAAGTGCCTATTCATATCTTTTGCCCACTATGTAATGGGGCTGTTTGGTTTTTTTCTTTTTGGCACATTTGAGTTCCTTGTAGATCCTAGATGTTAGGCCTTTATTAGATATTTAGTTGGCGAATATTTTTTCCCAGTCTGTGGGCTGTCTCCCTGCTCTGTTGATGGTTTTTTTGGCTTTGCGGAAGCTTGTCAGTTTGATGAGGTCCTACTTGTCTATCTTATTTCTTCTGGCATGGGCATTTGGGGTTTTGATCAGGAATTTTTTGCCAGTTCCAATTTCCATAAGGTTGTCTACTGCATTTTCTAAGGTTCTTAAGTTTGAGGCTTGACACTTAGGTCTTTGATTCATTGAGAGTTGATTTTTGTGTATGGTGATAGCTAGGGGTCCTGTTTTATCTTCTGCATGTGATCAATCAGTTTTCCCAGCACCATTTACTGAATAGGTTCTCCTCTCCCCAGTGGTTGGTGGTGGAGGCTTTGTCAAAAATAGATTGTTTGAGAAATTAAAATTTTGCTTCTGGAATCTGTATCCTGTTCCATTGGTCTATATGTGTGTTCTTTTACCAATACCAGGCTGTCTTGACTATTGTAGCTTTAAAATAAAGTTTAAAGTGTGAAAGTATGATAACTCCTGCTATTTTTTTCTTTTTTCTTCTTCTTTTTCTTTTTTTTACTGAGGATTGTTTTGGTGATTTGTGGTTGAAGGACGATGGCGCCAGTGAGACTCAACACCCTTTGAGGCCAAGAGATTTATTAGAGCAGCAGCTACAGAAAGAGGGAAGAAGATCTGTAACTGCCTGGTAGAGAAGGGGGGTGAGAGAGAGTAAACAAGAGGGTGGCGGGGACAGAGAGAGAAAGCAAGAGAGAGAGAGAGCTATGCAGGGAGAAGGGTATATTTATGAACCTTGTAGGGGCTGGCCAGTGCCGTGCCTGAGTCTTACTGGAGGAGACTATGAGGTAGCATTTCTATAGGGAGAGGTTGTTTGAGCACAGGTTTAAGTTTCGTGCGGGCGGGAAAAGCCGCTTAGGGCCTTTGTTGTCTTTGGGAGGCAGAGCCATCCTGGGGATGCCCTTCTGACTGTTCTCTGTGTCTTTCATTCCAACCTTTTCTGTTTATTTGGGAGAGGGGCGTCGTTATTCTTTCTGGCTGCTTCCTGCTGGATGTGGGCATTGTGAGGTGAGGTGGGGGAAGGGCACAGAACCAGTCAGAATAGGGTTTAGAGGTAGGCACTGAAGGTGAAGATTCTTGAAAGCTTGAGTTGTATGAAAGTTTTTTGTAAATGCAGAATGACGACTTGTTTTGGCCAGTCCTCCAGTGGGCATGAGGGCGGTAGTAACCAGCTGTCTTGGAGTAGACTGTGGAGATAAATAGAGAACCTGGAAGAGAACATATCTAAAAGAAAAGTTAAGTGATGTTTAGGGGCAGCACCAGAAGAAGAAGCCAGGTGAACCACAGGTAACATTGACAGGTGATGGTTGAGTTGGGGTTGTGAACAGGGGAATTTCTGATAGGGGAAATGAACAGTAGGATTTTGTGTGCAGGGGTGGTAAGATTTTTATGAATGGTACTGCCATTCTTGCTATTGTGAATAATGCTGCAATAAACATGTATGTGTAGAACCAACTGTGTTGTTCACTGAAAGAAGACTGGATAAAAATGTGGTGTATATATATGATGGAATATTATGCAGTCATAAAGGACAAAATTATGAACCTTATAGCAAGTTAGGTATTCTCAGAGTCTGTGATATTGAGTGATTTATTAAAGAAACAAAGAACTGCATGAAATTACTGAATTGTAGCTTAATAAAAGGAATAAAGTCAGGCCTATATTTTGACAATTGTAGGCACTGGCTGATTATCTTTTTTTATAAAACCTATAAGGCCTGAAGTTATTAGTATAATTTAAATAATAAACTTTAATTTTTGTAGCTTTATTATAAGTGCCAGCTTTTGTATTTTTGGACTATAATGGTGACCTGACAGATTGTTTTAGACTATAATTTGAACTAGGCACTTAAGTACAGCCTTAGTCATAAGACGTGGGCAATTAAATGAGCATAGCCAAAAAACACAAGCATTAGTGTTACTTAGCATTACAATATAAAGTAGGGAGTCAGCATACATTATAAGACTCTAAGAGACTTTCCAGCAGTTTTTTACAGGGACAAGCAGTTGATTATGATTTTAGGCAAGGCCTAAACCTTTAAATGGACTTACTTTTAACTAACCTGTCCTTTAGCATTTGAAAACGAGAACAGCCTATTTATTTTTTAGTTGACAGAGAAAGATTATAAAATTATTATTATTATTATTATTATTATTATTATTATTATTATTATTGGTGGATTAGAATGAGCCCTTTTAGAATTTACGAAGGAGAATACAGTCTAAGGAAGGGAGGTCCCAGAAAGAATTTAAGATAACCGGTAATGCTTTTATATGTAGCAGACAATTTTTTATAACCTTAACAACAAAGGGCAGAAATTTTAACAGTGCCAATGGGTAGGGAGAAAACACCACATAAATAAAAGGAGGCATAAAATGACATCAAGAAATATGCACCAATCAAGTTTTTAAAAGACCACATGTCCCATTAAACAAAGCATAATAACTTAACCAGCTTTTTAGCAGATTTAAAGTGACAGACACACACAGATAAGAGAATGAAGGGTGTGGGAAATATTTGGTTTGTCCCCTTTTGTCATACTTTTCATGAAGATATTTCAGACACCTCTTAGCAATTGATAGGTTGGTATACCCCCAATGCAGACTAACTATGTGGAGCCTTTTTTGTAGTCTTGAGTGTTTACAGAATTTCTTTTACTTTTTTCCACTAACTTTCACCTAACATGTTCGATAAACTCATACCATTCTTTGACATGCTTAAACCTTCTATTTTTGTTCTATGCTTTCTTTAATCAGCCATTCTATTATAGAACAAAATGTACCATACAAGATTCTTTCCTATATAATTATTATCTTTTTATTTATCCTTTCTTATTAAAAACATACCTTACACCAACAATTTTGTTTATATATATTTTTTTAACCTCAGAGCTCTAACCAAAGTAATAAGTTTATATGCAGCGGAAAGGCTTAGGTAGGATCTAATGTGGAACTATTAGGGAAATCCAAAGCTATAGAAAAGACACCCAAAAAGTATAGTGGTGTGAGTTTTAATTTTTGTCATACTGTCCCTTTCCAATAATGGAGCTGGACACATTGGCATAACAAGAAAAGAGTGTTGAAATGTTTTCTCTCTCAGAACACATGGAAGTAATGGCATAGTGAGGGGCCTGGATATAATACCCTGTGCCCCCACAACCAAAAGGGGTGAAGGAAGGAGTGGACCAGGAATTTAAGTAGAGCTGAGCATGTAGCTCCCATATTAATAACAAATGATATAACCCTGCCAGCTACTGATATTTTCACCCTAGGCTTGGTTGGTTTAATGGTTTGTTCCAAAGACATTGGGGCTATCAAGTTAGGGGCAAGTCAACCTGACTGGAGCAAGCCCAAGAGATTTCTTTTTAAGATGTCTGGTGTCCCTTAATTACAGTAAGCCTCTGGACCATGTGCTTTCCTCCAGCTAGGCGAACGAGGCAATCATGAGCCCAATGTCCATGCTGTTTGCATTTGGGACAGGGTTTTGCTGGTGGGCAGGACTTAACAGTCTTTGGCCATATGCCCATTTTGACAGCATCGGAAACAAACCTGGGAAGGGGGCTGTGTACCCCTCTGCTATTGGTCATCTGGGGTGGAAGATTATCAGTGGTGGCTTTTTTTTGTTGTTTAAAGTGGTAGATAAAAGCAGAAGTGATTTCTGCTTATGTTGGTGGTCCTGTATTTTTTCCTCCTTTTGGTTGTTAAAGATTTTAAAGGCCATGTCTGATAGCTCTAATTGAGGGGTTTGTGGGCCCTTTTTTAATTTTTGGAGTTTGAGCCTAATACCTGGTGGTGACTGGGAGATAAAATACACAGCCAAAAGAGTTTGTCCTTCCACAGAGTTTAAATTAATATTTGTAAACTGCTGCAATGCCTTAGAGAGGTAACTTAGAAACACTGCTGGATTTTTATCTGGTTTTTGAAAAACCTCTTTTATTCTGTCTTAGTTAGCCTGTTTATTAACACCTTTTTGTAGTTAGCTAACAGGATTTATTTACATGATCCCTTTACTTTTGTCTGGGAAGAAGGTTGATATAGTTCTAGTTTAGATATAACTTGAGAGAAATTTATGATAAGAAAACAACAAAGACTTGTGGCCTTGGACCGGAGGGCTATACTGGGGGTGATGGAAAGGGGAGGGCACAGAGGTTGAATTGCTGGAGAAGTGGGTGGAGCTGAAGAGGAAGGAGGGGCTCCTCTGCAGGATTGAAATCTGAGACGGGAGAGGAGCAAGCCACCGGGAGGGGCCTTACAGTGTTTGTGGTGGGGGAAGGGAAGTTTGGAGGAGGAAGCAGAGACACATGTAGGACAAAGGGAAAGAGAGAAGCTGTAGAGGGAGTGTTTATGGAAGAGATAAAGGGATGGAATGTGGGGAGTCTCTACCCGCCATTCTGAACGCTCACAGAAGTTATATATGGCACTGATTTTGGTTGTCTAAGGGGTATGTTGACCAGTCTTGTGTGTGTAGAGGTGAATGAGATGCTTGGGCTTAATATCAGGAGAGATAGAGAGGGTAGAGAGATTGTTTAAAAGGCATTTGAGAGGAGAATTTGCCGGCAGAGAAGATGAGCCCCCCATAGGGAGCAGTCAGACTCAATGGGGCATCCTCTGAAGAGTCAGCTGTCCAAGAAGTGTGGCTGTCCAAAGTCTGTCGTCACAGAAGTTTGGCACAGCCTGGGTTCTCCTGGAGAACCAAGGGGTCAAGCTACCTAGCACTAGGATTTCCTGAATCAGACAGAGAACACTTGACCGAGACGGTGGGTGGGGGATATCTTTATTGCCGGTCGAACAGAGTTTTGACATGAGACCCCCTTAGAATCCACTGTGGGCCAACAGACATGACCTGACAGCCGTGGGATTCCTTAGGAGGGGGGAGAAAGAGATAGAGAGAATTTTATTAAGACTGCCATGGGTTGACTGCCGTGGGGCCCCTGGGACCCACTGTAAACCGCAGCCATGGGAGTTTTAAAGTTTGAGAGAGATAAAGGAGAAGAGGAAGACTTTAGGGTCTGCGGTCATCCTGAAAGCCGAGGTGGGTGTGTTTTTCCTTGCCCAGGGGCTGGAGGGGGGATTTAAAGTCCGTTCCCTCCAGAGTTCCCCGGAAAGTTGTTACTCTCTTGTTAGGGGAGGGGGGACTTGCCTATTGAATGAGTGTTAGTGTGAATGCAGCTGGGGTGTTCAGAAGGGTGGAGAGAGAGAAGGATTGGCCACAGGCAGCGAATTGGGATCCCGCCTAGGGGAGAGAGACCTGCAGAAGGGCGAGAAAGGCCCAATTTACAGTGGGACCTAACACCCATTAAGGCCAAGAGTTGAATGAGTCAAAGCGGGACGGGAGGGAGGGAAATCTCTGCCCACTTTTTTGAATGCTGATAGAAGTTAAATAGGTGGTTTTAGAGTCTTAGGCGGGAGAATGAAAAACCAGTAGGGGGTTCGCTGTAGCTTTGAAAGCCTAGGCGGGGTGTGGTCCCCCCCTCACCTGGGCCCAAAAGAGCCACCGGACGATCAACGGTCAGTCCCTTTTGGGTATCCCGGGGAGGTTGTTAGGTTTTTCAGGTAGGGGCACTTACCAATCCGAGGTGGTGATGGATGCGGTGCTGGCATTCAAGAAAGTGAGTGAAGGCCTCAAGGGGCGAGTGCCACTAGCAACGGGACAGTGCCTCGCCTTAGGGAAGAGGGCTCCCGACCGAGCACGGCACCAATGAAGGACGATGGCACCAGTGAGACTCAACACCCTTTGAGGCCAAGAGATTTATTAAAGCAGTGGCTACAGAGAGAGGGAAGAAGGTCTGTAACTGCCTGGTAGGGAAGGGGGAGTGAGAGAGAGTAAACAAAAGGGTGGTGGGGATAGAGAGAGAAAGCAAGAGAGAGAGAGAGAGAGAGGCTATGCAGGGAGAAGGTATATTTATGAACCTTGTAGGGACTGGCCAGTGCCGTGCGTGAGTCTTACTGGAGGAGACTATGAGGTAACATTTCTATAGGGAGAGGTTGTTTGAGCACAGGTTTAAGTTTCATGCGGGCGGGAAAAGCTGCTTAGGGCCTTTGTTGTCTTTGGGAGGCAGAGCCATCCTCCTTCTGACTGTTCTCTGTGTCTTTCAGTGGTCGTTTATGTTTCCATATGAATTCCTGTATTGTCGTTTCCAGGTCTGAGAAGAATGCTGCTGGTAATTCAATGGGTATTGCATTAAATCTATAGATTGCCTTGGGTAGAATGGACATCTTAAAAATGTTTATTCTTCCAATCCATAAGTATGAAATATTTTTCCACTTGTTTGTGTCCTATTATATTTCCTTGAGCAGTTTTTTGTATTTTTGTTGTAAAGGTCTTTCACATCTCTGGTTAGGAGGATGTCAAGGTTTTTTTTTTTTTTTTTTCGCTATTGTAGATGGGATTGTGCTTTTTTGGGGATTCTGTTTGCTTATTGTTGATCTATAGAAATGCAACTATCTTTTACACATGTATTTTATACCCTGAGACTTTACCATAGTCCTTTATCAGTCTAAGGAGGGTTTTGACAGATTCTCCTGGGTTCTCAAGGTATGTATTCATGTCATCTGGCAAGAGGGAAAACTTCTTCTTTTCCTGTTTGGATAACCCTGATTTCCTTCATTTGTCTGATTGCTCTAACTAGGACTTGCAATATTATTTTGAACAGGAGGGGCGAGAGTGGGCATCATTATCTTGTTTTGGTTTTCAGAGGAAATGATTCCCATTTCTGTCCATTTAGCAATATGTTGACTGTGGTTTTCTTATCGATGGCTATTCTTATTTTGAGGTATTTTCCTTCTTTGCCTAGATGTTTAAGAATTTTTATCAAGAAGTGGTGCTGGATTTAATCAAAAGCTTTTTCCGCATCTAATGATATACTCATGTGGTTTTTGTCTTTACATCTGTTGATGTATTTAATTACATTTAAGGTCTTGCAAATGTTGAGCCAGACCTGCATCCAGAGGATGAAGCCTACTTGGTCATGGTAGATGATATTTGAGATGTGTTGTTATCCAGTTTGCTAGAATCTTGTTAGAATTTTAGCATGTATGTTCATCAAGGATGTTGGCCTGTAGTTATTTTTCTTTGTTGGATCTTTACCTGGTTTGGTTATCAATGTGATGTTAGCTTCATAAAATGATTTGGGGAGAGTTTGATCTTTCTCAATTGCCTGGAGTACTTTCAATGGGATTGGTATCAGTTCTCCTTGTATGTTTTGTACAATTATTATGGAAAGCCATCTGGTCCTGGTTTTTTGTGTGCGTGTGCGTGTGTTTTTTTATAGGTAGTTTCCTTATAACATAATCGATTTTCTGGGTTGTTATTGGTCTATTTAGGGTCTCTATTTCTTCTTTTTTTCAACCTGGGAAAGTTGTGTGATGTAAGCAAGTCCTACATCTCATTTAGGTAATGGAGTTTGCTTCCATACAGGTGTGCATAGTAATCTCTCATAATATGTCGATTTCTTTTGGGTCAGTTGTGACTTTATCTTTTGCATTTCTGATTGTGTTAATTTGGGCTTTTTCTCTTTTTCTTGGTTTGTCTAGCCAGCGGTCCATCAATCTTCTTTATCCTTTAAAAACCAGCTTTGGATTTCATTGACTTTTTGTATTATATTTTTGTCTTCTATGACCCAAATTTGGGCTTTTATTCTGGTGATCTAGATTCTTCTGCTGAAATTAGGGTTTTGGTGGTCTTGTTTCTCCAGTTTCCTTGGGTGATTTGTTAGGCTTTTGACTTATGACCTTTCCATTTTCTTCATGTGTATTTGTAGAGACATGAATTCCCCTCTTATTACTGCTTCAATGGCATCCCAGAATTTTGGTAAGATATTTCTTCATTTTCATGTCTTTCTAGGTATCTTTTAATCTCTGTTTTGATTTCTGTGTTATTTTTGTTTTAATTGTGTTTTCTTTTGAGGTTTTATCCATAAATTCTTTACCTATGCATATGTTCATAAACGTTTTTTCCTAGATTTTCTTGTAGGATATTTATGGTTTTGGGTCTTACATTTAAATCTTTAATCTCTCAAGTTAATTTTTGTATATGGGGAGAGATAGTAATCAAGTTTCATTTTTCTGCATGTAACTATTCACTTTTCACAACATCATTTGTTAAATAGGGTCTCTTTTCCCAGTGAATGTTTTTGTCTGTTTTGTCAAAGATCAGTTTGTTTATAGGTATTTGGGTTTATTTCTGGATTCTCCATTCTATTCTACTGGTGGATGTGTCTGCTCTTGTACCTGTACCATGCTCTTTTGGTAACTACAGCCTTGTAGTACAAATTGAAGTCAGGTAATGTGATGCCCCCAGTTTTGTTCTTTTTGCTTAGGATTGCTTTGACTATTCAGGCTCTATTTCAGTTCCATATGAATTTTAGGATTTTTTTTTTTTAATTCTGTGAAAAATGACTTTAGTAGTTTGTTAGGGATTGCATTGAATCTGTAGAATATATATATATATATATATATATATATATATATATATATATATATATATATATATTTGAGTTGGAGTCTCACTCTTTTGCCCAAACTGGAGTGCAGTGGCTGCTCCCAGCCACCGCAGCCTCGACCTGCTGGGCTCCAGTGATCCTCTGCTGCCTCTGCCTTCCAAGTAGCTGGAACTACAGGCATGCGCTACCACACCTGGCTTATTTTTTGATTTATTGTAGAGATGAGGACTCATCAAGTTGCCCAGGCGGGTCTCGAACCCATGGGCTCAGGCAATCCACTTACCTCAGCCTCCCAAGGGTGTGGGATTACAGGCTGAGCTACTGAGCCTGGCTAGATTATATTTTAATAATGTTGATTCTTCCAGTCCATGAGCATGGGATTTTCCTTCATTTGCTTGTATCTTCTGCCATTTCTTTCATTAGAGTTTTGTAGTTCTCCTTGTGGAATTATTCAACTTCTTGGTTAAATATATCCCTAGATATTTTAGTTTTTTCGTTGCTATTATAAATGGAATTGAGTTATTGATTTGATACTTATCTTGAGTTCTATTGGTGCTAATGACTTATGTGTGTTGACTTTGTATCCTGAAACTTTACAAATTTATTTATCAAATCCAGGAGTCTTTTGGAGATGTTTTAAGATTCTCTAGGTATAAGATTATATCGTCAGAATGCAGAATTGTTTGATTTCTATTTTCTAAATTTGGATAACTTTTTCTTTGCTCTGGCAAGAACTTCCAATACCATGTTGAGTTTATGGGGAAAGTGGTCATTCTTGCCTTGTTCCAGTTCTGAAGGGGAATGTGTTCAACTTTTGTTTTTTCAGGATGACATTGACTGTGGATTTATCATATATAGCTTTTATTATTTTGTGGAAATATGCCTACTTTGCTTAGGGGTTTTATCATGAAGGGATGCTGATTTTTATCAAATGCTTTTTTTGTGTCTAATGACATGATCATAAGATTTTTGTTTTTAATTCTTTTCATGAAGTGGATCACATTTGACTTGTTTATGTTGAGCCACTCTTGCATTCCTGGGATAAAACCCAATTTGTCATGGTACAATTTTTTTTTGTAATGTGCTGTTGAATTTTATTTGTTAATATTTTGTTGATGATTTGTGCATTTATGTTCAACATCCCCTAAGGGATATTGGTCTATAGCTTTCTTATTTGTTGTTGTTGTGTCTTTTGCTAGCTTGGTATCAGTGATACTAGTCTCATAGAATGAGTTAGGGAAAATTTCCTTCTTTTCAATCTTGTGTAATAGCTTCAGAAAAATTGGTACCAGTATTCTTTGAAGGTCTGGTAGAATTCATTTGTGAGTCCATCAGGTCCTGGACTTACTTTGGGGGGGAGATTTCTAATTACTGTGTCAATATCATTTTTTATTTTTGGTAAGTTCAGGGTTTCTATTTGCTTCTGAGTCAAGGTTGGGGGATTGCATGTTTATCAATTGGGGGATTGCATGTTTACCCATTTCCTCTAAATTGTCTAGTTTGTTTACATAAAGGTGTTCATAATAGTTTTGGATGATCTTTTGAATTTCTGTCACATCAGTTGTCCTGTCTCCTTTTTTTCCTTTTTAATTGAGCCAATTTGCATCTTCTCTCTTTGTTTCTTAATTAATATAGCTAGTGATCTATTAATTGTGTTTATTTTTTCAAAGAGCCAACTTTTTGTTTTATTTACTTTTTGTATTTTTTAAATTTTAATTTCATTTAGTTTTCATCTGATCTTTATTATTTATTTTTTTTCTGCTGCTTTGGGTTTGGTTTGTTCATATTTCTCTAGTTCCTTGGGGTATGAAGTTAGGTTGTCTATGTATGATCTTTCATTCTTATTAATATAGGCCTTAAGCACAATAAATTTCCTCTGAGCACAGCTTTGTTTACATTAACTATTTTGGGGGGGGGCTTGGCTCATTTTTTTTGTATGAAAACCCTATGTTGTTGCCACTGCTGGAGCCTGGGTCCTCTGCATGGAGACTTTGGTGTGGGTCTTGATGAGATGGTCCGTGAATTCCTGACAAGGAGACTTGGTGAATACTATCTCTTTCCAGAGGTCAGGGGTCAAGTAACTATAAGTCTTAGATGGTGGCCTTGGTGAAATTACCCAGGTGGCAGTGCAGCCCCTGGCTGAGGTGTAGCAGTCATCAATGCCAGCCATCATGAGCAGTTTCTTGGCATGGGGGCCAAGATGATGCCAGTGCCCTTGGGGCCAGGGATAAGGCACACCAGGACAGTCACAGCTGCCAGTCACCTTGCAAGGGACAGTGTGGGGCTTGCCAATCTTGTTCCCCCAGTAGCCTCTCTGCACAGGGTGATGGACAGCTTGGCCAGGATGAGGGCCCCCCTGAATGGCAGTGGCTACTTCTTTGGAGCACTTAACACCTAGACTGATGTGGCCATTGTAGTCCCCAATGACAACAAATGCCTTGAACCTAGTCTGCTGGCCAGCACAAGTCTGCTTTTGCACAGGCATGATCTTCAAAACTTCATCCTTCAGAGAGGCACCAAGGAAAAAGTCGATGATCTCAGACCCCTTGATAGGCAGGGAGAAGAGATAGATCTCCTCCAGTGACTTGATCTTCATGTCCTTGACCAAGCAGCCCAATTTGGTGATGGGCATCCACTCCTTGTCCTCGGCTTTGCCTCTGCAAGCTCTGCGGCCTCACCCCCGACCCCGACCCCACCCGAGACCTTGGCCTTGGAGGCTGCTGCCAAAACCCCCATGAAAGCCACCGTGGCTTCCCATTCTGGGACCCCCGGGGCCTGCTGCACCAGTGTCATCCACCTTTTGGGTGTCCTTTTGGAGAAAGAGAGCAACTATTGTTAATATAAAGTCTGTTTTATATGATATGAAAATGATCACTGCTCATTTGTGGTTTATCTGTGTGGAATATTTTTTCTTTCCTTTCCCTTGAATCAGTAGGTTTACCTCTTTGTGAGTTAAGTGGGTCTCTTGAAGGCAGCAGATATTTGGGTTGGGTTTCTTATACATTCTGTTAGCCTATATCTTTTTAATGGGGTATTGATACCATTTACATTCAAAGTTACTAATGACATATAAGGTAATATTCTACTCATCATACTTGTTATCTAGTTGCTTTTTAAATTTATTTTCTCTATTGTGTTGGTGTTCCATAAAACTTGTGAACTTTATTATTTCTAGCATTTTTCTACTGGTGTATTTCAACCTCTAGCTTCAGTATTTAGTATTCCTTTGAATATGTCTTGTAGAGCCTGTTTAGTGGTGACAAACTCCCTCAGCATTTGCTTGTCTGCAAAGGAATTCATTTCTCTTTCATGTATGAAACCTAGTTTTGCAGGGACAGAATTCTTGGCTGACAATTATTCTGTTTGAGGAGATTGAAAATGGGCCCCTAAACCCTTTTGGTTTATAGGGTTTCTTCTGAGAAGTCTACTCTTAGTCTGCAAGTTTTCCTTTTGTAAATTATTTGACTCTTTTGTCTTGCTTCCCTTAAAATTATTTCCTTCTTATTAACTTTGCTTAGTTGGATGATTATATTGCTTGAGGATGTCTCTTTTTTTTGCAGTAAATCATCTGGGGGCTTTTGGGCTTCTCATATCTGGATGCTTTAATCTCTGGCAAGGCTAAGGAAGTTTTATCCCATTATTCCTTTGGATATGTTTTTCAAACCTGTTCCTTTCTCTCAAACCTATGATTATTAGGTTTGACCATTTTGCATAATTCCATATTTCTTGGGGCCTTCATTCCATTATTTTGACTCTTTTTTCTTTATTGTTGTCTGATTGGGATAATTCAAAAGCCTTGTCTTCAAGTTCTGAAATCCTTTCTTCTGCTTGTTCTAGTCTACTATTGCAACTTTCCATTGCATTTTGTATGTCCCTAAATGCTTCAATACTTCTTTCATTTCCAGAATTTCAGCTTTTTATTTTTTTAGGTGTTATCTCTTTGCAGAATTTTTCATCCATGTCTTAAATAGTTTTTAAATTTTTCTTTCTTTTTCATTTTTTTTTTTTTGACCTGAAGTTCCTTGATCAACTTTATCATCAAGCTTTTGAATACTGTCTGGAATTTCAAGCATTTCGTTTTGGTTAAGGTTATTTGTTGAAGAGTTGCTGTGGTCTTTTGGAGGTGTTGGAGAAGTCTGTTTTTGTTTTGTTGTTGTTGTTTTCCATATTACTGGAATTATTTTTATGATTCCTTCTCACTTGGGTAGATGATTTTTCTTACTTGCAGTTGGCAGGAGGCTGACATAGGCACTGTAGTTAGTTATATATATCCTTGGTGTGGTGAGTGAAAGGATTTCAGTGCCAGTAATGACTCCACACCCGGCCAGAACCAAAAATTTATTAAAAGGGCAGTTACAGGAAGGGACTGTAACTGAGGAAAAGGAGAGAGAGAGAAGGGGGTGAGAGAGAGGTGGGAGAGTGGCGGGAGAGAGAGAGAGAGAGAGGGAGACAGGAGAAAAAGAGAGAGGGGAGAGAGGGGAGAGGGGGGGGGCGAGAGTGTGAGAGAAGAAAAAAAGAGGGAAGGAGAGAGAGAGCTATGCAGGGAGAAGGGTATATTTATGGGCCTGGCAGGGGCTGGCCAGTGCTATGTTTGGGTTTTATTGGAGGAGACTATGAGGTAGTATTCCTATGGGGAGAAGTTATTTGAGCACAGGTTTAAACTTCACACGCGCAGGAAAAGCTGGAGCTTAGGGCCTTTGTTGTCTTTGCTTGGTTCTATATAGTGTTTAGTGCCATCTCGGAAGATCCCCCTCTGACTCTTCCCTGCACCCTTCATTCCCACCTTTTCTGTTTATTTGGGAGAGGGGCGTCGTTACTCTTTCTGGCTGCTTCCTGCTGGATGTGGGCATTGTGGGGTGAGGTGGGGAAAGGGCAAAGAACCAGCCAGAATAGGGTCCAGATGTAGGCACTGAAGGTGAAGATTTTTGAAGGCAAGAGTTCCATGAAAATTTTTTGTAAACGTAGAATGGCAACTTGTTCTGGCCAATCTTCCAGTGGGCATGAGGGCAATAGTAACCAGCTGTCTTGGAGTAGACTGTGGAAGTAAATAGAGAACCTGGAAGAGAACATATCTAAAAGAAAAGTTAAGTGATGTTGAGGGACAGCCCCAAAGAAGAAGCCAGGTGGGGCACAGGTAACATTGACAAGTGATGGTTGAGTTGAAGCTGTGAACAGGGAAATTCTTGATCGTGGGGGAAAATGAACAGTAGGATTTTGTGTGTAGGGGGTGGTAAGATTTCCTATGAATGGTACTGTTGTAAATGGGGGCGACTGAGGGCTACACATAGGAAGCAGTTAGAAAGGTTGCCTAGATGTGAGTAGTTGAGAAAATGTGCTCCCTGTTGGACTACTGAGAGCCAGGAAACTGGGGTGACTTTTTATGAAAGACACTTAATAAGAATGAAGCTAGTTATAATGAGAAGGTATATGATAGCCAACAAAGCTTTGACTGTGGATGGCCGATTTGTTGGTGTTGACCAAGTAAGTAATATAGTAAGGAGGATGGCAATTAAGCCAAGAAAGGAAAGGGACCAAGGGTTACAGGACTGTATTTAGGTTAAAGGTGAGGGATGCCTGGAATTTGGCTAGAATGCCCCTGCCCATAAGAGGTATGGGACATTGAGGCAGTATCAAAAGGAATGAGTGCCTGATCTTGTACCTGAAGATTTGCCTAGTGGGGATAGGATAGGCTGCTGTTTGTCTTTTAGTAGAATGTCTGAATGTTTATTAATTGCTATACTGAAGCCAAAAGACAAAGAATAAGCAAAGGGTTTTTTTTTGGGTTTTTTTTTTTTTTTTTGGTTTTTATAGGTACTTTTAATTTTTTTATTCCTGCTCTTGGAAATATTTTTATAATCCTGGGAAATGGGGTGAAGATCATCTTTTGTATTTATTTTCTGCTGAGATGGGGCCATAGTGATGTCTCTACCTATTTATTTTAAGGGCATGAACAGGAAATGGCAGAACCTTAAGTAAATGTTATTTGGATGTAATAAAACATCAGGTGAGAGCATATGCAAAGATTATTAAGTAAACAATGATGAAGAGTTATTGTCCCAAAAAACAATGTTGGAAAAGTGAAAGTTCCGTAAATCGTATGTGTTTATAAACATAAGTTGAAATATTTTTTTGTAAATTATCTATAGTTGTTTTTAAAACAAGGAAATATAGCCACTTTGATAGAAAGTCTGAAGAAAGATTGAAAACATTAGAGACATGTAGTTAAGTTTATAGCTTAAATTGAAAATTTAAAACAGGTAAAGATTGGCAAGAGAAAATATTTTTTTTTGTTGTTTTTATAATAGGTCTGATATATTTTTATAACAATTGATATGTTAGTGAGTAAAACCCCAGGTTATTTTGCCACTCATCCTATGTTGGATAGTAATCCTTGTGCCTGGAAGGAGATTTTAAAGTTTGTTAGCAATTTGGCAATGTTGTTAGTAAAATTTAAATTTACCTGGCCTTTAGGCAATTTAAAAGGGGGGTGGGGTAGGTGTGGTTCCTGGAGCTTGCTGCTTATCTCCCCCTAGAGACTGAATTAAGAACTTGAAGAGTTTAAGTACTAGAGTTTTTTTTTTTTTTTTTTTTTTTTTGAGTTGGAGTCTCACTCTGTCGCCCAGACTGGAGTGCAGTGGCCGCCCCCGGCCACCGCAGCCTCCCCTGCTGGGCTCCGGCGATCCTTCCACCTCACCCTTCCGAGTAGCTGGAATTACAGGCATGCGCTAAGAGCCCGGCTGATTTTTTGATTTATTGTAGAGATGAGGTCTCGCTGCCCAGGCGGGTCTCGAACCCGCGGGCTCGGGCAATCCACTCACCTCAGCCCCCCAAAAAGGGGGATTACAGGCTGAGCCACCGACCCCGGTTTTTTTTTAAAAAGCATGTTATGACATAAAATCACAGTAGTTATTATAAAAGTTATTCATTTAGTCAAAATGATAGTCCAACGATTTTGAAAATAAAAAAACTCGCTTTTTTGTAACAAAGACAGTGGGGGAAGGGCTAATTGAATTTTGTCTCTTTCTTCTCCCTTCTGTTATTTAAAGAAGAAAAATTTTTTGGAGATTGTTAATTAAGAAGCTCATGTTCTGGTCTTTGAGTAGCATGTTAGCCAGCATTAGTGTAATGATATTAATGGTAAATTTATAGAACCTTTTGTAGCCTCGAGTGTTTATAGAATTTTTTTACTTTTTTTGTAAACTTTCACCTACCATGTTTGATAAACTCATACCATTTTTTTGACATGCTTAAACCTTTTATTTTTGTTTTATACTTTCTTTAACCAGCCTTTTTTATTATAGAATAAAAATGTACCATATAAGATTTTTAAAATATAATTATTATCTTTTCTTTATCCTTTTTTTTTAAAAAAAAACATACCTTATACCAACAACTTTATATATATAAAAATTTTATATATATATATATATATATATATAAATTTTAGAGCTTTAACCAAAGCAATAAGTTTATATGCAGTGGAAGGGCTTAGATAGAATCCACCATAGACCTATTAGGGGAATCTGAAGTTATACAAAAGGCACCCAAAAAGCACAGTGGTGATGGCTCAGGGTAAAGAATAATATGAGTTTTAATTTTTGTCATAATGTCCCTTTCCAATAGTGGAGCTGGACACATTGGCATAATAAAGAAAGAGTGTTGAAATATTTTATTTCCCAGAACACATGGAAGTAATGGCGTAGTGAGGGACCTGGATATAATGCCCTGTACCTCCACAACCAAAAGGGGTGAAGGAAGGAGTGGACCAGGAAATTTAAGTAGAACTGAGCATGTACCCCCCGTATTAATAACAAATGATATAACCCTGCCAGCTATTGATATTTCCACCCTAGTCTCGGTTGGTTTAATGGTTTGTTCTGAAGACATTGGGGCTATCAAGTTAGGGGTGAGTCAATTTGACTAGAGCAAGCCCAAGAGATCCCCTTTTGAGATCATGTAAGATGCCTGGTGTCCCTTAAGTGTAGCAAGCCTCTGGGCCATGTGCTGTCTTCCTTCTGGGCGAATGAGGCAATCATGAGCCCAATGTCCATGCTGTTTGCATTTGGGACAGGATTTTGCTGGTGGGCAGGGCTTGACAGTTTTGGCCATATGCCCATATTGATGGCATTAAAAACAAACCTGGGAAGGGGGCTGTGTACCCCTTCTGCTATTGACCATCTGGGGTGGAAGATTATCAGGGGTGGCTTTTTTTGCTAAAGTGGTAGATAAAAGCTGAAGTGCTTTCCGCTTATGTTGGTGGCCTTGTATTTTTTCCCTCCTTTTGGTTGTTAAAGTTTTTAAAAGGCCATGTCCAATAACTCTAATTGAGTGGTTTGTGGCCCCTTTTTTTAATTTTTGGAGTTTGTGCCTTATACAAGGTGCTGACTGGGAGATAAAATACATAGCCAAAAGAGTTTTGTCCCTCTACAGAGTTTAAATCAATATTAGTAAACTGCTGCAATGTCTCAGACAGGCGACTTAGAAACATTGCTGAATTTTCATTTGGTCTTTGAAAAACCTCTTTTATTCTGTCTTAGTTAGTCTGTCTATTAACACCTTTCATGGTTAGCTAACAGGATTTATTTACATGATCCCTTTATTTTTGTCTGGAAAGAAGGTTGATATAGACCCAGTTTAGAGAAAACTTGAGAGAAATTTATCATAAGAAAACAATAAAGAAGTTTTTTTTTTAACATCCTTTTGTCCCAGCCCCCCCCTTGAGAAGAGGCCTATTAAGCCATGTGGAAAGTTGAATTGGTTTTTCAAGTAGGGGAGGGGGGTGAGAAGGCTGGAGGCTGGGTTTAGGCACTGTGGCCTTTGGCACTGGCCCCTTCTCTGAAGGTAAAAGAGTGAGACTGAAGGTCAAGGTTAGGTGCCACGGCCATAGACACCAGCCTTTCCTTCCCAGATAAAGGTGGAGGGTGAGAAGGAGGAGAAACTGATGGAGAATGGAATAGCAAAAGCAGACTATAGGAGGTTTATCTGCTAGGTTGAAGTTAGTAATAGAGGGAGGTGGCAGGATTAGTTGTGTATGATGTAAGACTTTCTTTTTTATTTGGGAGAGGTCTGAGATAGAGAAGGGAATGTGTACCTGAATGACCACTGGTGTGGCCTTTGATCGGGTTACCGGAGGGTTATACTGGGGAGTGATTGAAAGAGGAGGGCACAGAGGTTGAATTGCTGGAGAAGTGGGTGGAGCTGAAGAGGAAGGAGGGGGCTTCTCCGCAGGATTGAAATCTGAGACAGGAGAGGACTTGCAGTGGGGGAAAGGAGGTTCAAAGGGGGAAGTACAGACACATGGGGACAGGGGGGAGGGAGAGAAGCTGTAGAGTGAGTGTTTATGGAGGAGAGAAAAGGACTGAAAGTGGAGGAATCTCTACCCACTGTTTTGAATGCTCACAGAAATTATATAGGCCACTGATTTTGGTTGTCTAAGGGATATGTTGGCCAGTCCTGTGTGTAGATTGTTTAAGAGGCTTTTAAAGAGGGGAATTGGCCAGCAGGATGATGAACCTCCCACAGTGGGACAGGTGGGCTAAACGGGGCGCCCCCCGAAGAGTCGGCTGTCTGAGAAGTGGGGCTGTGGCAAAGTCTGTCATCACAGGGGTTTGGCACAACCAGGGTTCTCCTGGAGAACCGAGGGGTCAAGGCACCTAGAGCTAGGATTTTTCGAAACAGAGAGCACTTGACTGAGTGGCAGGTGGGTGGGGGGGTGTATTCACAATTCCTGCTGGTCGAACAGAAACGGGAGTCCCGCAGGGTCTGCTATGGGTCAGCAGACATGGGAGCCTTTAGGGTACACTGTTGCCAGACAGACATGGGAGTCCTGGGGAGTGGGAACCCTACAGAGTCCGCTGTAGGCTAACAGCTTTGGGAGCCCCCCGGGAATCCACTGTGGGCCAGCAGACGGGGGACCCCTGGGGTCCACTGCAGCCCGACAGCCATAAAATTTCCCTTTGGGGGGGGGGAGAGAGAGGGGGAGAGAAAGAGAATTTTATGGAAACCACTGTGGGTTAGCAGACATGGGACCCCTGGGGCCCACGGCAGCCCGGCAGTTGCAGGAGTTTTTAAAGTTTGAGAGAGATAAAGGAGAAGAGGAAGCCTTTAGGGTCCGCAGTGGTCGTGAAGGCCAAGGTGGGATGTGTTCCCCCTTGCCTGGGGCCCAGAAGGGCTGCCGGATGATCAAGGGTCAGTTCCCCCCGGGGGGTCCCAGGCAAGTTTTAGGTTTCTGTGTCTGGGGAACTCACCTATCCAATGACCGCTGGTGGATGCAGTTCATGCGTTCAAAACAGTGGGAAGGTCCGGGTGGGCTGGAGCGGCCACTGGCGCAGGGTCAGGGATCCTGCCTATGGGGATAGACCTGTACAAGTGCGGGAGAGCACCCGATCCGAGTCACGGCACCAATGAAAGGATCTCGGTGCCAGTAATGACTCCACACCTGGCCAGAACCAAGAGATTTATTAAAGGAGCAGTTACAAGAAGGGACTGAAACCCAAGGAAAAAAGAGAGAGAGAGAGGGAGACAGAGAGAGGGAGAGAGAGAGAGTGAGAGAGGGGGGGAAAGGGAGAGAAAAGAGAGAGGGGAGAGGGGAGGGGAGAGAGTGTAAAAGAGAGAGAGACAGAGAGAGGGAAGAGAGAGAGAGGAGAGAGTGGGAGGAAGGAGAGAAAAGAGAGGGGGGAGAGGGGGGGAGAGAGTGTGAAAAGAGAGAGACAGAGAGAGGGAGAGAGAGAGTGAGAGAGAGGGGGGAAGGAGAGAAAAGAGAGGGGGGGAGAGGGGGGGAGAGAGTGTGAAAGAGAGAAAACAGAAAAGGGGGAGAGAGAGAGAGAGGGAGAGAGTGGGAGAAGGAGAGAAAAGAGAGAGGGGGAGAGAGGGGAGAGAGTGTGAAAGAGAGAGAGACAGAGAGGGGAGAGAGAGAGTGAGAGAGAGGGAGGAAGGAGAAAAAGAGGGGGAGAGAGAGGGGGAGAGAGTGTGAAAGAGAGAGAAAAAGGGGGAAGGGAGAGAGAGAGCTCTGCAGGGAGAGGGGTATATTTATGGGCCTGGCAGGGGCTGGCCAGTGCCGTGTTTGGGTTTTATTGGAGGAGACTATGAGGTAGTATTCCTATAGGGAGAAGTTATTTGAGCACAGGTTTAAACTTCGCACGCACGGGAAAACCCGGAGCTTAGGGCCTTTGTTGTCTTTGTTTGGTTCTATATAGTGTTTAGTGCCATCTTGGGAAATGCCCTTCTGACTGTTCCCTGTGCCCTTCAGTGAGTTTCTCAACAGCCAGATGTGGTGACCCTATGTTGTGTATCTGCACTGACTCACAGTATCTTAAGTAGCCTGGGTGGCTTAGAAAGTATTTTTTGCTGGTGTTTGAGATGAGGCCGTCTCCAAAGCTGAGGTGTTCTATCTGATGTGGTTGGCTGTACTGTTGCCCTCAGTTCAGGAGGTGGCTCTTGTGGGAGAAAGTCGCTAGAATAGTGGCTGTAGGGACCTCCTTTGGAGAGCATTTCTCCAAAGATGTCCCCACAAGTCTGGGTTGAAGGCAGGGCTCGGGGAAATTTTTCCAAGTTTTCTGTCTATTTTGAGTCTTCTAGTTTCATTCAGGGGACAGGAGGTGGAGCTCTTCATAGGCCTGCAATCTTAACCGTCCCAGAGCAGAACCAGACTTAACAAAGGGAGAGGTTGCCATAGCAATGTGTCCCACCAGGCTCCTGTCTTGGCCTCAGGCAACCTGTCATCTGAATGTTAAGGTGCAGCAGGCCTCAGGGTCTCAGGTGTTCTCAGGTAACCCACCCAACCTGGAACTGTCTGCAACTGGGGAGTTTGCCCTCAGAGTCTGGCCTCTCTCATGCTGGCTGGAAAGCAGCCACTCCACCCTGCAAGTTCTAGTTCCTGGGAAATGGTAGCTGGCAGTGTTCTAGGCTTTTTTCCTGAAATTCTACACAGCGCTGCGTGACTTTGGGGAAGGAGGTTTACTAGTGAGGGGTTGTGGTCCCAGGAGGCCCAGGGATTCCTGCAAGTTCATGGCAGGAACACAACTTCCAATGTCCTGTGACTCACCCTCCCAACTGCCTCCAGAGGCAGTGGTGGGCTATGCAGTGCAGAAGAGTCCAACTAGTTCCAGCCCGGGTTTGGTGGATCTATTTCCTTCTTCTTTGCTCTAAGTAGTTTTTTTTTTCTTCTTTGGAGACTTGTGGGGTATGCTGCTGGATCTGTTCCTTTCTGGGAACTGAGGGAACTATTATGGTTCACTCTGTAGGAGAAACTCACTGTAGCTGCCTCATGTTGATCATCTTAATCCCATTTCAATCTTACTTGGTTTCAAATACTATAATGTTTTAATAAGCAAAAGTTTCCTTGGTAAGGGCTTGATATCACACCAAGACAGATCCAGAAACAAATTCAGATGAACATGGTAATGCTTAATATTGCCAGAAAATACATTGTTTTTGAAATATTCGAGTAGTGCTAAAATAACATTGAACCATTTAAAAAAACATTGCATTGACTAAATGGGGAAAATGTGAGTATTTAAATGAAAATAATAATAATAAATTTTTGAACAAATAAATATAATAAAATGATGTGTTCTTAATTAAACTTGGAAAGAGTAATGTTAGTGGTAGTTTTAGAATCGGGTTTAATACTTGCAATACAAAAAATAAATTTTTCAAGTGATTGAATTTTAAACTAAATTTTGATAAAATGATGTTAATTTGCGTTAGTATTATATTAATACATCTCTTAAATACATATTAGATTATAAAAATGTGATTTTACAGTATTCCTAATAGTTTTGGAAATATCACAATTAATTATTACTAGTATTTAACATATAGATCATGTTCTACTATAATAATAGTATAATAGTGATAGTGTACTGCAAGATAATGGATTGGAGCAGTGTCCTAAGAGAACTACTGAAAATTTAGGCACAATTTATCTGCTTTTAAAAGAAAAAAGAAAATAAATCTCTAAATTTCGCTAATCATTGTAATTGGTAACTCAAAAGGCACATTGAAGTATCCATTAATGCATTCAGATGTGGTCAATATTTAATAATGCCCTATAAATGTCTATATAATACTAAAGAAGTGAAATTTGAATAGCATGTTATGTGGGTTTTGGGAAACTAAATCTATGAGAAAGAAATCGACAAAAAATAATATTGTTGGATGTGGCTAAATATATCAGCAATTGTCTGTTTACATAAAATAAAAAAGGTTTTGATAAGTAAAATATGTATGTATATCCATATCTATCTATATTTGTCATTATGTATTTGTGTCTATCAGTTATTTATCTATCACTCATATATCTATCTACTTATCTGTCTGTCCATCTATTTATTATTTCTCAACACACTTCATACCTGGTGAAACTATGAGACAGGAACAATTTATAGATTCCAAAATTTGTGTTAAATATTATAAATAGCCTACATAAGACAAAAGTCAGTGGAGACGAAGATGGAGAGAAGAATGAAGGGAAATTTAAAAGCAAGGTGTATGTAAGGAGTGCAAACATTTTAGAAAACAGCAGCAACAACACAATCTTTTTAAAAAGAGCTATATTCTGTGGTGTAGATATTGTACCTTTTATTTGTCACAGTGTGAACTTGGGTAAGCAGGTTGATATAGTGGATCTATCTAATAGAGACTGAGAATCAAACAAGTCACCATCCACCTGTCCTTCTGAAGTACCTGCAGAGGTGAAAAAGCAGGGACATACTGGAAGCCCTGTATATCCCACTGTGAATGTCAGACTTCCACACAGGGGAAGCTTGTGGAGTGGTTTATGGGAACTGTTGTCTCTGGAGAGCAACCACTGCCTGGTGTCTGCCGTTAGGCCTGGGCTGCTGTTGCATAGCAGAAAAGACCCAATTTGGGAAGAAGATCTAGGCATGTAGCAGGAGAGTGAAAAGACAAGCTGGAACCCACTGCTGTATCTCTCATCACCACTTCTGATCCAGTGGCCACTGTTTTAATTCTACCTCCCACATTATTCTCTGGTCATCTTTAATTTGGAATCATAGAGGAAAGGGGATTCCCAGATTTACTAAATTGGAGGTAGAATTTACCACAACATATTAAATCAATTTCTACTGCACCCCCCAAAAATAGACATTACTGATTCTTTCTTTGCATTCACTTATTGATAATGCACACTTACTGATTGCCCATATATTTATACTATCACTGAAATGGAAAACAATAAATATTTTGGAAAACAAAATTATACATCCTATAATGAAGGTAAACAGAAAAAGCTAATCTTTGTTTAAGCATAGTAGGTGGGGAACAAAAAACCAGAATTATTTATAAAAATTGTGCAATTATTTTTGTACATTTAAACCTCAGTCACCTTCAAATTCCTCTCTGATGCTTACATGGATGCTTTTTGTACTGTTCAAAACAGTTTTTGAACTTATCAGTTTTGATGCCTTTTAGTGCTTCTGTCAGTTTTGTTGTTTTTGTTGTTTCACCTCTTCCACACCATCACATTTTTATTCAGGGGAAACAAACAAACAAACAAAAATAACTTGAAGAGAGATTGGGTGAATGGGGAGAGAGGGATATGGGAGTGTTGGGAGGTGATGAATTTTGTAGGAAGTGATGAATTTTATACCCTGTGGCATGTAAAAGTTTTGCGTTTATAATATCCCTATATAATGAACATTGTAGTGAATTTGTAACCCCACATATTAGGTGCTGTGTGGTAATGTCGCTCAGCTGGAATGTGCTTTTAGGAGGCGTCTCTAGGAGATGCCTTGTTTGGACTGGAATGCACACTCCAGAGGGTCTTTGGGAAGGACCAAGTGGCTACGTTAGATTAGCTCACTTGCTCATTCTGCTTCTGTAAACCCCGGTGGTGTTATGTGATTGGTATATTTGAATTTCTTGGGCTCGCAAGGTGGATGGGCTCTAACCTATTTAAGGGCAGTCTCTGCCATAGCTCAGGGCCCTGCTTTGTGTCTGCATGTCTGGCAAGCAGTCTCAGCTGGTTGAACCTTGGCTAATAAACCTCTCCCTTGTTAAATTGTGTAACGGTGCCATGAATTAAGCTCTCAGACCCCACTCCATCTGGGGGCTCATCCAGGATACTCCAGTGCTTAATACATGGGTTTTAAGCTGACTGGCTTTGTGAGCTTGCTAGCCTGCAAACTCCCAAATAGCTGAGCCATCCCTGGCAGGCTCAGAGAGGTAAGTCAGGTTTTCATTTTGTCTTGCCTTTGTTTGCTTTTGTCTGCAGTAGTGCACACTCTGGGTTGGACTTGCAGGAAAGCTGGACGCAGCAGTAATTCCAGAGTCTGAGGACCCAATGAGATGTCACCAGGTCCTCTCGTTTGGAACCCTGAGCAACCAACTGTCGAATAAGCCAGGAGCTGAAACAGGCTCTGGAGCTAAAAGGGGCTCAGGCGGCCGATTGGTGGTGAATTGATTGGTGTCCCTTGTTTCCCATTTGGAACTCAGAGTGGCCAGTTGTTGGATAAACCAGGAGCTGAAGCAGGCTCCAGAGCTGAAAGAGACTCAGGTGGCCAACTAATGGAAAGGCTCGGTGTCCAATATCTCCCAAGGACTGTTAGGTCCTCCTGCTCTGTTTGTGTCTTTGTTTCATTGTGTCTTGTGTTTGTAACTATTGTAACCCTCATTTCCATTGCTGTAGTTGAAGGTATGGGACAGCAGGGGTCTAAGCCTCACAACCCCCTGGAGCTGGTCTTTTCATTTAAGGATTTTCAGGATGCTGTGGGTCAGTCGGGGGATCAAGTACTTAAAGGGAAACTGACCACTTTCTGCTCCCTTGAATGGCCTAAATTCGCAAACTGCAGCTGGCCACCAGAAGGCACCTTCAACCCCTCAATAGCAGAGGGAGTTCAGAGAATCGTCTGCCAGTACCACCCAGACCAGATTCTGTACATCACTGCCTGGTACATTCTTATCCTGCAGCACCTGGCCTGGATGAAGAAGGCTGCAACTAACTCTTCTCATGTTTTAGCCCTACAGGAAGCTAAGCCCTCCGTCCTCCAGCAACCACCAGAGGAAGAGGATAACCCTTGCCCTATCCGGTGGCAGGACAAGGGTGGAGTGTTCAAGAGCAGGGAATTCTTAGCTTAGAAGTGTTTCTCCTACCAGCCCCCTCCTGGCCCGCCATGCCCCACTCTTGACCTGCCACCCCCCCAGGGCACGACAGCCCCAAGCCTGAACTCAACTACTGAGACCTTGGAAGAAACCCTGGCAATCTTCCCTCTGCAGCAAGCCCTGGGTGGGATGTGGGTGGGATGGGACCCTGACCTTTATGGTTTATGCCCCCTTTTCTACTAGTGACCTCTACAATTGGAAGTACCAAAGCCTACTGTTCTCTGAAAGGCCCCAGGGCCTTATTTCTCTCTTAGAAACTATTTTCTACATGCACCAGCCCACCTGGGATGACTGTCAATAGTTCCTCCAGGTCCTCTTCACCACTGAGGAGAAGGAGCGCATTCGGCAGGAAGCAAGGAAGTTAATCCTAGGACCTGACGGACGGCCAGCAGGACATCCACGATTGGAGCATGTCTTTCTCCCTGACAGACCAAACTGGGATTCTAACACTGATCACGGTAGGGAGTGTCTCACCGCTTATCACCAGACTCTGTTGGGGGGTCTCCAGGCTGCTGCAAGGCACCCCACAAATTTATCTAAGGTGAGTGAAGTCACTCAAGGACCACAGGAATCTCCCACCATCTTTCTGGAGCATCTCTTGGAGGCCTATTGGACATACACCCCAATAGACCCAGAGGCACCAGAAAACCAGAAGGAGTTAGTCATAGCCTTTGTCTCTCAGTCAGTCCCTGATACAAGGAAAAATCTGCAGAAACTTGAGGGTTTTGAAGGGAAAAAACCTGTCAGAGTTAACTGAGGTAGCTCATAGGGTTTTTAAAAGCAGAGATTCTTCTGAAGATAAACAAGCAAAGAGGTTGGCCAAAGTCGTGGTTGCAGCCTTGGAAGGACAGCATGCAGGAGAATGCAGAAGGAGGACTCCTTTAGACAGAGACTAATGTGCTCGCTGTAAAAAGAAAGGACATTGGAAAAGGGATTGCCCAGACAAATCGAAGAGGTGAACAGGGTCCCCTCCCAACTTGGAGTCACAAAAACCGACTCTGATACTCCAATTGGAATCTGACTGATGAGGCTGGGGTTCTGTAAATACCCCCCTGGAGCCCAGGGTCAAACTTATAGTGGGGGATAGCCCTGTACACTTCTTAGTGGATACGGGGGGCAGAGCATTTAGTACTCCAAAGACCCAATGGTCCTCTCCAAAATAAGCATAGTCTGGTTCAGGGTGCAACTGGGACTTGATCATACCCCTGGACCACTGAGAGAACTGCGGACTTAGGAAAGGGAGAGGTGGCTCATTCATTGCTGGTAATACCAGACTGCCCATACCCGCTCTTAGGCGATACCTTTTGCATAAACTCAAGGCTAATATAGGATTTCAGAAAGCCACAGCAACAGTAGATTTTCAAGAGCCAACCAAAATTCTTGTAACGGTGGCCCTCCGGGATGAATATCTAATGGCAGGGGGTGAGCCACTCCCACGAGATTTGGAACTCTTAAGCTTCAGACTGAAATCTCAGCTGTTTGGGCTGAAACCAACCCCAGGGTTAGCAAGGAACCATGCCCTGGTAGTAGTGCAGTTAAAAAGCCAGGCAACCCCTGCTAGAGTGCACCAATACCCCATCTTCCAGGAGACCTGAAGAAGTATAGCCAAACATATCCAATGCCTCAGGGAGGCTAGAATCCTGGTGTCCTGCCCCTCACCCTGGAATACTCCGTTATTGCCAGTAAAAAAGGCTGGAATAGGGGACTACCACCTGGTGCAGGACCTCTGGGAGGTCAACAAGAGGATGGAGGGCATTCACCCAATGGTCCCAAACCCATACACCTTCTTAACTGAGCTTCCCCCGAACGACAGGTCTATACGATCTTAGACCTCAAGGATGCCTGTTTCAGCATTCCATTGGCCAGAGAGAGTCAGCTCTTGTTTGCCCTCGAATGGCCGGACCTGGAAAAAGGAGTGCACGGGCAGTTAATATGGACATGACTCCCGCAAGGATTTGAGAACTCTCCTACGCTGTTCAATGTGGCTCTCCAACAAGACCTGCAGTTTTTCCAAAGATGCAATCCCCAGGTAACTCTGTTGCAATATGTAGATGACCTACTCATCACTGCTGAGTTGTGAGAAGACTGTCTGCAGGCCACCTGAACTCTCCTGAGGGAATTAGGAATGTTAGGATACCGGGTGTCAGCGACGAAGGCTCAGCTCTGTACAACCGGGCTACCTACCTTGGGTATGTTCTCCAGGAAGGTAAGAGAGCCCTGTCCAGTCAGTGCATTCAGGCTATGGTCGACATTCCAGTCCCAGAAACAAAGAAGCAGATCAGAGAGTTCCTGGGAGCAATGGGGTATTGCCGGCTATAGATTCCTGATTCACTGAAATCGTCATGCCCTTATACAAACTTACTAAGGGCCTGGAGAGGGAATTTCAATGGACCCCTGAAAGGGAAAAAGCCTTCCGAACCTTACAGGAGGCTTTAATTTCGGCTCCGGTGTTGGCCCTACCAGACCCTGGGAAGCCTTTCCACCTCTTTGAGAATGAAAGTCAAAGGGTCACCTGGGGGGTCCTGACCCAGAAACTTGGTCCTTGGAATAGGCCAGTGGCATACTTGTCAAAAAGCTAGACCCAGTAGTGGCAGGATGGCAGCCTGCCTGCGAAAACGTTGCAGCCAGAGCTATGCTGATAAAAGACTCAGACAAGTTGACCCTGGGACAGGACCTAATTGTCACAGCCACACATGCAATAGAGGCCCTTCTCTGGGGGGCCCCCGCAAAATGGATTTCCAATGCCCGGGTCACCCACTATCAGGCATTGCTTCTTGACCAGCCACGTATCAGGTTCCAGTGAACTGCCAGTCTAAATCCCGCCACCCTGTTGCCGGCAGGGACCTGTGGCACCCACAACAGCATTGAGCTCATTAAGTTCTTCCAGAAGCCATGCCCAGACCTGAAAGATTTTCCTTGGCCAGAACCAGACTTAACCCTCTATATGGACGGCAGCAGCTTCATGGAAAATGGAATCAGATATGCAGGGGCAGCAGTGGTAACACAGCAGGACACCACCATATGGGCCGAGCCCATTCCCCAAGGGACCTCAGCCCCAAAAAGGGGGAGTTAATTGCCTTGACAGAACCCCTCAAAGCAGGCTCAGGAAAGACTGTCAACATTTATACTGACAGCAGGTATGCCTTTGCAACTGTTCATGTACATGGGACAATTTACAAAGAAAGAGGGTTGCTCACCACTGAGGGAAAAATTATAAAAATTAGAGAGGAAATTTTAAACTTCTTGGTGGCAGTCAGGGCTCCAGAGAAGGTGACAATCATGCATTGCCCAGGTCACCAACGGGGAGCTCAAATGAAGCAGTCAGCAATAGGAAAGCGGATCAAACAACCAAAGAGGTGGCATACTGCCGTACTGCCTGCCTGCTGGCACTCCTCCTCCAGTACTATGTGAGCCACTGGTTTACACAGAGGAAGATTTCTGTATAGCACAAAAATTAAATGCGACCACAAATTCGGAGAGATGGATGCAACTCCAGGACAGGAGGGGACCTTCCTCCCCCAAGCCCTAGGACGCAAACTCCTACAGCAACTTCACGAAGGCACTAATTTGGGAAAAACTAAGTTGACTGAACTCATAAGAAAGGAGTTCTACTTGCCTCACCTGGATCAGCTGACCCAAGAACTCATCCAAGGCTGCATACAATGTCAACAGACTAATGTCACTAAGGTCAGTGTATTTACTCCAGGGACCCAACACTGGGGAGTAACCCCTGGGAGACATTGGGAGATGGATTTTACAGTGGTAAAGCCAGGGCAATATGGATATAAATACTTGTTAGTTATGGTAGACACTTTCTCCGGTTGGGTCGAGGCTTTTCTTATAAAAACTGAAACTGTGTCTGTAACAGTTAGGAAACTTTTAAACATCATCCTGAGATATGGTCTACCTATCTCAATAGGATCAGATAGTGGGCTGGCCTTTGTCTCCAAACTTATGGAAGATATAGCAAAGGCTCTGGGGCTAAATTGGAAATTACACTGGGCTTATCATCCACAGAGTTCAGGACAAGTAGAAAGAATGAATCAAACACTTAAGGAGACCTTAACCAAATTAACCCTAGAGACCAGTGAGGGATGGGTGACGCTCCTTCTCTATGCCCTCCTAAGGGCAAGATGTACCCCCTACATCAAGGGCCTAACCCCCCTTTTAAATCCTTTTTGGGTGGCCCCTGCCACTCCTGCTAAAAGTAGGCCCAGATAAAGCACTTGAACTGTCTAACCATGATTTACTTCTGTCACTACAGGCACTTCAAAAGGTACAAAACACAGTGACTGAAGCCGTGCGGGCCACCTTCCAGGAGCTGAGTCCTGCAGACCCTCGCCCATTCCAACCTGGAGACCAAGTATGGGTCAAACGGCACAAAATTGAGGCTCTAACTCCAAGATGGAAAGCTTCTCATGTGGTAATCTTGACTACTCCAATGGTGGTGAAGGTTAGTGGTGTCTGTCCCTGGATCCATCATTCCCAACTAAAGAAGGCAGACCCCCTCGCCGAGACCAGTGAGGAACCACCAATGAAATGGAAGGTCATCAAGCCGGATGCCAGAAAAGACTCACTAAAGATAAGACTTTCAGGGGCCCTGATTCCTTAGGTCCATCGTGTAACTGGAGGCAACTGTGTCCCACCTTCCCAGGGAGGCTAGTAGCCCTCCTTATTCTTTTAAGCTTTCCCCAATGTACAACCTATTACCTTCTCCCGCGAAACTCTTCATGGGAACTGGTAAACACTATTACTGAAACTGTAATTTCCACCTACATCGGGGAAAGGGCCCCCGGTCTTTGAATTTGACCTTTGTAGCCTGTGGCCCAATTTAGCCATAACTGAGTATGATTACTGCCCGGCACTGAGTGGTTCAATCCATTGGAAAAGGGGCTGGGGATGCATTTCCAAGGACATCGAAGATGAAAAACAGGTTGTAATGTATAACTTCTATGCCTGTCTGCCGTTGCCCAAAGCCAATGGCATAAGGCAGGGCACTTTCATTGTGACGAATGGGGTTGTGAAACACTTTCCCCCGGAAAACTGAGGACCCCTTCATACACCTTCAAAGGCAAAACCGTGTGCCCACTTGTAATCACCTTGAAACATGTAACCCCCTAAAACTCACATTATATAATGGGATGCTTTTGGCATCCAGAAAATATGGGCAAAGGGCAGAGCATGGGGACTCAGACTGTACATTTCAGGAAGGGACCTTGGAACAGAGTTTGCCATATGAAGAAAAGTTATACCCCATGTCCTTTCCCCTATGGGGCCCAACCATTATCTCTTTCTGCCACACCCTCAGGCAAGACCTCAGGCGCCCACACCCACTCTGGAAAACCCCAGGTCAGTTAATTTAACAACTGTTACTGCAACCTCAAAGCCTATTGCAACCTTAAAGCAGACAAGACTATTGTTACTCTTCCAATTACCCTACTTGGGAAAGAAAATCTTTACCTCCTTATGTTAGCAGCAGTCTATAGGCTGTCCATTGCCACCCAACCAAACTTGGCCAGGGGCTGGTGGCTATGCCTAAATCCCAGCCCCCCCTATTATGTGGAGGTGGCTATAAACTCCTCAATGGGTAATACCGGGGGGGCACATACAAGTTCTTAACCATACTACTACCCAACTCAGGGGATTATGTCCATGGGGACAGAATCCTGCTCTCACCCTGGGAGATCTCCGAGGGCAAGGAGCCTGTCTCCACACTTCATCCTATAACATAGAAAGCTCCTCCTATCAGGAAGCTTGTTTGGCTTCTTCCAGAATAAGTGCCTCCGGGCTGGGCACTCCTGAAGGCCTTAATACGGTTGTTGCACCCCCCACTACCTGGTTTGCCTGCACACAGGGGATAACCCCGTGTGTCGCCCTAGAGCTCCTCAAAGACAGCTCCGAGCTCTGTATTTTGGGTGCACATATTGCCCCAGGTGTACATTACTGAAGGGCCCGCATGATGGAGACAATTTGAACTCCAGAATTTTAGATGAACCAAAAGAGTCCCCATCCTAGTACCCATCCTTATAGGATTGGAAATTGCAGGGTCGGCCTCCATGGGGGGTGCTGCACTGACCGTAGGAGATCAAAATCTTAAGGAATTAAGCAGGCATGTTAATGCAGATCTGTCTAACCTTGAGACAAGCATATCCCAATTAGAACAACAAGTAGACTCTTTAGCTGAGTTAGTGCTCCAGAATAGGAGGGGACTAGACCTCCTGCTCATGAAAGAAGGAGGGCTCTGTGCAGCATTAGGAGAAGCCTAATGCTTTTACACCAATAGGTCCAGAATAATCCGGGAGACACTCGCCCTGGTCAGAGAAAATATTTGCCACAGAGAGTCTAAAAAACAGGCTTCAGAAAACTGGTACCAATCCTTATTTTCCTGGTCCCCTTTGCTCACAACCCTGGTCTCAGCCATTGCCGAACCTCTGCTCTTAATCCTAATATTTGTAACCATGGAGCCATGCCTAATGTCTTCCCAAATTACATAAGGAACAGGCTAACACCCACAAACCTGATGTTCTGAGAACCCAAGTTAAGTCCCTGCACGACGAGTCAATGATTCGACTCTAGGAACATCTCAAAGGAGGGAATGTTGGGAGGTGATGAATTTTGTAGGAAGTAATGAATTTTATACCCTCTTGCATGTAAAAGTTTTGCATTTATAATCTCCCTATATAATATACAATGTAGTGAATTTGTAACCCCACATATTAGGGGCTGTGAGGTAATGTCACTCAGCTGGAATGTGCTTCCGGGAGGGGTCTCTAGGAGATGCCTTATTTGCACTGGAATGCACACTCCAGAGGGTCTCTGGGAGGGACCAAGTGACTACCTTAGATTAGCTCACTTGCTCATTCTGCTTCTGTAAACCCCGCTGGCATTATGTGATTGGTATATTTGAATTTCCGGGCTTGCAAGGTGTTATGTGATTGGTATATTTGAATTTCTTGGGCTTGCAAGGTGGGCGGGCTCTAACCTATTTAAGGGCAGCCTCTGCCATAGCTCGGGGCCCTCACTTTGTGTCTGCATGTCTGGCGAGCGGTCCTGGCTGGCTGAACCTTGGCTAATTACCCTCTCCCTTGTTAAATTGTGTGTCAGTGCCATGAATTAAACACTCGGACCCCACTCCAGGAGTCCTGCCATTTTCAGTCACAAACTGCTGAACTCTCTGCGTGGTGTGGACAGGTGGACTAGTAAATCATAAATGGGCAAATGTGTTGAAAGAATCTTCAAAAAAAAAATTCATTGACGCTGAATGCAGCCTCTCACAACAACCACAATGCTGATGTCAATAGGTTCCTAGAATACTTATCTAAACGGGAGTAACCTGTACTAATATAGTAAAAGCTGTACTATATTAATCCAAATATAATTCTATCCAAAATATAATTCTTTTTCTTAGGGGTCCCCACCCCATTTATCATATTAGGCACTGCATATTTTGCATCAAATATTTATAGAAAATTTAATATCTAACAATATTCCATTTAGTGTGGCAACTATTATATTTTTTCCCTTTTTTTGTGTGCATTCAATATGAGCACTAAAATAGTTATTTAAGACTAAAGTGGAAATGTTTACCATGTCACAGTAACCAAACTGCCCCAAACAATGTACTTACATAGTAAATAATTCCACTGTATTGACACATCATTCCGTAGAATATTGTCAAAAAGTGATGGCAAATATAAGCAATTACACATGGTAAATTTATTATCATTATAAAGCTTTAAAATTGTAATTCTGTTTTTTTTCCCAATCTTCTTATGTGTAACCTCTAGGAATTGGAGGAAGATGAGAATAGCACAGATTGCCTGTCTGCTTCTTATTTCCTCCCTTGGGATTTTTCTGAGCTTCCAGCAAGCTTAAAATAATCTCTACATAAACAAATCTATTCTTTTGTATTTCTTAGCCTTATCTATCAAGTCCATTTCAAGAGTGTGGATATGAGCAAAATAATGATGTGGATTGAGAGATTCACCAAGACTTTGACTTGAATATTAATGCAGCAAGTGCTTGACTTTTGAGGAGCCAGATCATGTGAGATGGCCATATTGATATTTTTTATAGTGGTGCTAGGTTCCAGATCTAATTCTGGTTTCAGCAAAGTAAATAAATATGTGACAAAATACACTAGATTGTATATTAAATATAATTAATTTACACAGTTATAATGTGCCTGATAGCATTTTCTGTATCATCAACAAGTTTAGCAATATATATTTTTTTGACTACAAATTGTACTGGAACAAAAGTAAGCGAGACATTCAGAAATAGCTTGACCATATATATGTATCAGATCAGAAAACAGAAATTCAGAAGCACACACATATATGTATAAACTCAAACTATTAGAATACTATTAAAATAGGGTCAAAAATTAATATCATGTATGTATAAATGTTTATGTGATTATTATTTATAAAAAAACTCTTAAAAATAATATACATGTATTTTTATCATGATATTTACCTACAGAGACACTATTTTAAATATACATAGGTATGTACATGACAATTTTGACTTTCTTTTTTAGATTTTATACATTGCTGTAATATTCTAATAACAGATTTCAAGAATGGTAAATATTTACAGATATATTTGTAATTATTGAGTGGCTATAGATATAAAATATTAAATGATTAGTGAGACTATTTGAGTGAAGAATAATTCAACTTGCTATTTTCATTTAATTTAAAGTAGCAAGTGAATAAATAGATTTTATAATGAAAGTATATAAATAAATAAACAACACCAAAAAAGATGGATGTAAGGAGAATCCTGTGTTACACTAATTCTCAAGTTTCTATGCTACAAAAAGGAAACAAATATAACAAATGCAAGTATATATTATATTTAATCTTTACTTATCTATGTGTATTATTTACAAAATTGGCAGAAAACTTTTCTGAGTATGTTTCTCTTGATAATAGAGAAAGTGAATACACATAATATGTAAATAATCTACATGTGATTTTTATTGATATTTGTAGAGCATTCCAAGTTTCTTTGTAATCACCTCCTTTCTCTCTTAAAATAATGGATATTTTCTTAAAATCTATGAAATGTTCTAAAATTGGAAGGTGCCGATAATTTTGTTGTATTTATTTGTTTGTATTATGTAATTTTCTTAAATTGACAGATGTAATTATATGTTATTAACGTTTACAATATATTTGAAAGCATATAAACACTGTTTATTATATTTAGCTAATTAAAATATGTATGATCTCACATAGTTATCATTTTTTTTTGGTGTGAAAGTCCCTCAAAAAATTAAAAAATAAGAGCTGCCTATATTCTTAAAATTATTTTATCTTCGTGTTTCTCTCACTATCATTATGCATTTTAGTTATTTTTACTTACAGGAGGCAAATGAGAAAGATTCAAGAGGTCACTGAATAATCTTTTTATTTGCAAACATTTATTGTATTATTTACTTAGGATTATGTTTAAAAAATAAATCTGAATTGCAAGTGAAAAATACAAGAAACATCAGATTTTTTGCTAAAAATTTAAGAGTTTTTCAGAGCATACTTAATGAACTTTTCATATTAAAATCTTTCACAAGTATTATTTTATTTTATGTCAATATACTATATAATATCTGTATTATATAATTTAATGAAGGCATATGTGGTGACACAATTCTTATTTCTAATTGCTCTGTCAATTTAATTCTAGGAGACTTGGTTGTTAAAAAAATTAAAATTGCTTTGACCTAATTGTAGGCATAAGACTCTCTACCAGTAATATTCTTACACAGGTGTCAATGAAATGCAATTAAGTTTGCCAGATTTATGAAACAAAATAACAGAATGTCAAGCTAAATTTTAATTTCAAATAAATACAAATAATTTTTAGTATATCTCAAATATATGCATGGGATATACTTATTAAACAATCATTGTTTAATTGAAATTCACATTTAAATGAACAGCTTGCATTTAATCTGGTAACCCCAGCTCCAATCCTGACTTAAAACTGAGTATTTTAATAGTTTGATTGTCATGGTCCTAAATAAATATATGTGGTTCTGTGATGTGAAAAACCACTGAAGGTTTCAAAGGAAGTCACCATACTGCTTTTGTTTTCCATATAAAATATGCCAAGCAAAATACCATCATAGTTTGACAATATATTGCAGGAACTAACAAATTAATAATAATTGACTTGCACATGTCTGTATTATATTTTATGATTTATTTAGCAAGTTATTTATCATCAAATACAAAAAAGTTTATCTACTGAAAAATCTAGTAAGAATAACTAAAAACAGAGTATAAAGCAGGAATTAACTTGTTTTGTATTTCAGAAAAAAGGTACAGAGCTGCTCTTGCTTTTTTCCTTAGATAAGTTAAACTATTGCTTTTGTCTTTCAAGATATAAAATATGGATAAATAAAATATGCCTAATTGCAAAGTTATTTAGAGGTTAAAATATCATGATAAATATTGAAGCAAAAACTGAATTATAAGCAGTGTTATCTATATAAGAGAAATATCCAAATGTCATGTATTTTGTCCATTGAAGAGAACCAATTTTAATAAATGTTTGGTAAAGGAAAAACAATGTCTTACTCCTCAGTTAATATGTGAGGGATCTTTCTTTATATGCAAGACATAGTGACATATATCATTCTATAATTCACTTTTTGCCTGAACTACTTTATTTGGAGAAATTAAAAAAGACTTATAGATATTATGACCAAGTCACTATCACTGACTTTTTCATATTAAACACTTAAAACAGTATTATTGTAAAATGGTTTTATCTTGCTACAATATGATATATGAACATTAATGAGTATCCAAATTATCTTATTGATACAATTTATAATTTTATAGATATAACTAGTTTCACTTTACATTGATACAAATGTCACCTGAACAATCAATTTGAAACCATTTAAAATTTCACTTTGGGTTCACTAAAATTATTTCTTTCTCACTCATTCATTCTCAAATGTATCATAAGTTTATTACATTCATTTGGTTTTATATGGAATGTATTTAAATCATTAGAAAATCTCAATATGTGCCAAGATTTTCTTTAAGTATATATTTTTATTTTAAATGCTTTTATGAAATCATGTTTTTTAGAAAGCTGTGAAAATAACTAATATTTTGTGTGTCTTTAAGAAAGCCTACTTAAATAATTCATTGAGTTCTCTTCTCAAATCTTTCTATTTAGTTTTTCTGTGGCATTTTAGTTACCTCCCAACATAAGTGATTATTGGCTTTCATAAAATATTAGATCTAATATATCTATTCTATTGGCATCATGCTATTAAAATCAGTAAAATGCAGGTGGCTTCACCAAAATATAAAATGTACTAAATGATTTAACATAAGCTCATGTGTTTTTAATTATTCTTAAATTATGTTTTCTTTTTTAAATAGCTTTTTATTATAAAAATCTAAACAGCATTTTTGTGGATGTTTAATTTTTTCTGGAATAGAATTATTCTTAAAGAACATTGTAATATCAATAGTCTCTAGCTAGTAGTCAAGATAACCATAACCAACTAAGTCTATAAATCTAATGCATAGCATGAGGACTACAGTTAATAATATTGTACCGTATACTAAAAGTTTTCTCAGAGAATAGATTGTAGATGTCCTTACCCTCCAAAAAATAATTATGTGAGATGATGGATATGTTAATTGGCATGACTGTAGTAACATTTTCACTATGTATATGTATATCAAAACATCACATTGCATACCTTAAATCTATACAATAGAAACAATTGTTACAATGAATATTTTACAACCTGTTTGTATATATTTGGATGTGTGTGTATTAATGTTCAGTTAAGTGTATTTATGTGTCATTCTCCAATGCACCGATAATTTTTTAGCACATGCTATGTGCTAGACTCTCTGCAGAACCAAAAAAGATAATAGCAAAACAGCCAAGTTCCACATAATCTAATTGACATCTAATACATCCTCTAATTGTTAGAGCCTTTTGGTAAATCATTATAAAATTACATGATTAAAATTTGTGATAAGTAGAAAAAAGAAATGTGTAAATACGTTTGTCTAAGTGAAAGAGAGAACATATTTTAATGAGTTAATAGAAATATATAAAACCCCCAAAACTATGATGAGGAACTTTAATCAATAAGGTCTAAATTAAAATTATTTAGTGGCTATTAGGGACTAAAGATGAGAGAAGTTGAAATTTGGATCATTTTATTAAAACAATAAAGTCACACTAGATTACCAATCATAACCAACATATGCAGATTCTACATAGAGTCTGTGGAGTAAACACAACCAGAAGGTAGAGGCTCTTAAGAAAGAAAATGAATAAAAAGGAGAAAACTGTAGTGCCAGAGAAAAAGAAATTGTCAGGATACATAAAATCTCTACTTGTTTTCCAGTGTTGGTTATGGTATCATACATAGTGTAATAGAATTAAAACAAATACAGATAGATGCATGGATGGAGATGTGAGTGTGTGGTAAAGTCAATTAATATAGGCAATGTATAAATAATGATTGCTATATTATTATACAGCAAAAAGTAATATTTTAGTCACAACAATATTTTTAATATATGAAATAAAAAACATACTGTTCACTTATTTCTTATTCCACTGTTTTAGATGTGTGTGTGTGTGTGTGTGTGTGTGTGTGTGTGTGTGTGTGTACTATATCTCTGGCACTAAAACTCACAAAGTATAAGTCATTCATTTTTCCAATGTTTTAATATCTTCATAATTAATAGGATCATTATTTTTCATAATGGCTAGTAGTGAATCAGAAGTAGTCTGTTAATTTTATGTCAATTTATTTTTCTATAAGAAGATTGAGCAATATAAAATGGTTTATAATATTGAATTATTAAATAATATTTTGCTGTAAAACTGATAAAAGTAAACTTCTATTCTTCAACTACCAACAGTTCCTAATTTGTGGAGTTTGGCATGCAATTATTTGTTAGTGTATATCTCTACCTATCTCCTGCAAGATGTTTCAAAATACAAACTTGTCTACAAAATTATTTATAAATTTTACTTCCCATTTTAGTTTTTATTTTTGGTTGTTCTCCTCCCTTGGATACATAAAGTATATGAAAAAAATACCGTATGTGATAATGATTGATCTTCTAATTTATTTCTGTAATTTCTTCACAGATATAAACAGAACCCAAATAATTTGATTTTAGTAGAATATACAGTTGAGTGGTGACTTTTTAAATGTAAATTTCCCTCCGTAGACAAGTGAAGAACACTATTAATTTTCTGTCTCTTTTTGAAACCTGAGCATTACCAATCTCTTTACGGCTCATAATAAAACATCCTCAGATGCGTGTGACAAACTATTTTACAATTTACAATGTGTTCAAAAATTTACCAAATGTAAAGAGTTAATAGCCCTTCTGTCAGGATAAATTACTTCTACTAAACCTCTTGAAGCCCAAGCATAAAAATGATAAAAAATAACTATATACAGCTTTCATTGTCTTGATTTACTTTTACCTCTCACAGTAGTGGAATGATTTCTAATACACTGACAGTCCAGCTAAGTAAATTAACAACCAGATTCAATGTATAAACCAACTGTTTGAAGACGTTGGAAACAACCATGACAGCAAGACCACAAGATCCGAGAGAGAAGGGTGGCATATTGAAAGGAAGCCCAAGTAAACTTCTAATTTTCCATTAGTTTATGTGAATAAAACATTTAAAACTTCTCCTTCTCCATGAGAAATTGAGTTTGGGTTAATCTTTTGTATTTGTTTTTCTGTAAACTGAATAAAGATAAGATATCAACTATGTTGTCAGACAAAATTACTTATTGTAGAAATGACTTCCAGTTGGTAAACTGCATTTCTATTTGGAATAATATAAACCAATTATGTATAATTACTGGGCAGTCATAGTTTGTGACTTCCCTGAGTATACTGTAACTCATAACTAGGAGTTCCCCTTGTTAATTTCTCAAAGATATGCCTGTAGAATTATTACAAGAGATCATCATTTCTAGACAAGTATCTTATGTGCCCACTCATAAAGTCTCATTTTCTCTCATAAGGTTTTTATTTGGGGTTCAACATAAAAGGCATGACTGATGTGACTCAAGTTGGAATCCTGGATTTCCTGCTCTGTATACTAAATAAACTTGGAACCAGGAGTAGCCTATTTTGTTGAGTTTAAATTTCCTGTTTTATCTAAGTGGAACTCTCAGGACAGTGATAATTTCAAGACATTTGCCAATACTCATTTCAATGGTAGAGATTAAGTATAAAGCAGCATTTTGGGGGCATATGAAAAGATCACTGAGTAGAAGAGACAAAAGTTAGATTTTAAAGGAGGTGGGAATTGAAAGCCCGAGATTCTAGGAGAAATGGAACTTCAGGAAAGTGATCCAAAATCTCTACCTGAAATTCACTCCTAATAATTTATTACTTTTTAAGCCTTCTGAACACTGGTGGAGAAACTAGGAAACTAAGCAGACAAGAAAAAAATGGAGCAAAGATTCCAGTAATCTTGATGTTATTTGAATTACTAAATGCAAGAAGACTGTATAAATACCCCAGTCTTTTGGCTGTGACTACAGAAGAGCAACCTTAGCATAAAACATACAAATGACTAAAACACAGCCTCAAATGCATCAAGATGATATGCTCACACACAGGCATATACATATATTTTATTTATTATATATTTATTTATTTTTCCAAAAGAAAAATCAATTTACACTGGAGAAAAATATCTATAGTTTCTGTTTTTCATATGTAATGTCCAAAATTCAATAAAAAATCAGCAAACATGCCAACAATGACTTAATGAATGAATACAGTGACTTATAATCAGAGGAAGAGCAAAAGAAGAAACTGGCACACACACACACACACCACACACACACACACACACACTCCAGCAATTGGAGTTAATAAATTATAAAATAGAAAATGAAAAACTAAAAAGTGTATTTGGTTAATCAAGAAAAAGATTACTCTTGAATTTTTTAAGGGGAAATTAAGCAGAAATCCTAACTCTGGAAAATATTAAAATTAAATTACAAGTTCAATAGATTGGTTTATAGCAAATTATGCCCAAGAGAAAACTAGACAATTTGGATATCCATCACCTTAAAAATAATTCTATAACATAGAAATAAGAAAAAGCAAAAGTGAAATATTGTACACAGTAAAAATATTCTTATATTTATCTTATAAGGAAAACAAGAAAAAGAAAAGTATAAAAGTGACATTTGAGTAAATATTGGCTGAGATCCCTCTAAATCTGAAGAGACACATTGACCCACATTAAATGTCGATGGACTCTTAGAGGTGAACTCAGATTAAACCACAAATAAATATACATAGGAATATTGAATACAAGGTGAAAATATCAAAAGCAGCCATAAACACACACACACACACACACACACACACACACACACACACCGTCTTTATGGAGCACAACCATTAGATTGATAGCAGACTTTTTTACGGAAACAAAAAAAAGAAATAGAAATATGACCTTTAAAAAATAACTGCTGATTTGGAAATCTACATTCAATGAAAACATATATAAATAGAGATTGAATTAATGACATTTTCAACCAGGGAAAAAAATGCTGAGAGAATGTAAAATATCACCAGAACTTCACTATAAGAAACACAAGTGGATGTTCTCTCATCATAACAAAGAATTAGCCCATGAGCAAGCAAAGAAACACAAAATCACTGAAAAATGTGTGAAAATCTAAAAGTGTTTTGCTTAAAACAATAACAAGATCGTGCATGATGTTAAATTTATGTAAAATTAAAATAGACAAAAGTAATAGTAGAAAAGGTAAGAGGAAGAAAAATGGAAGTAACATTTTTATTCCTCACATTGTTCATGTAGTAATAAAAGTGCCAATTAAAATAAACTCTAGTAGTCAAATAAGTATATGCTAATCTCTATGGTAACCCTAAAATATTAAAAATTAAAAGAAGAACAATTGCATAATAATAATGTTTGATTAACCAAAGAGGAAACAAACAAAATATCCTAATTTAAGACCCCCATAATTTTGAAACCAAATAAGGACATTATAGCAAAAGATGGTATAGACCAAATTCTCTCATTCATGCAGATGAAAAGTGTTCAAGCTAGTTATTAGAAAATTAATTCCAGTAGTATCTAAAAGTGGTGAATTTTTACCAACAAATATGCGAAATTCCAGGAATTTTCCAAAGAGGATATACAAATGCACAATATGTATTTGCTCAGCATCAAGAGTCAACAAGAAAATGAGATTTAATACAGCAATGAGATATTGACATATATTCATGAGAAGAGCTAAAAAACAAAAGGAAAAAATAACTGTCTAATTTCTAGTGCTGATCACAATGTAGAACAACAGGACACTCCATCTATGTTGAGTAGATAGTAAATTCACTTTGGGAAATTGTTTGACAGTACTTCTTAAGCTTAACATACGTACATGCATATCTTACCTCCATAATTCCTATACAAACACATTACCATCAGCTAACCTGTGTTGATATTGTATAAGATACATGCATTGTCCTTAACACAAATAAAACACAAATGAAACAATTCAAAGATCATCCAGAGTAGAAAGGATAAATGAGGACAGTTCTCAAGGTAGCCTTGGTCAAAATCAATTTTCTCTCCTTTTTTGTTTGTGTTCTCAAAAAATAATTGTAAAGCATTCCAGGAATGCCATATCTGAGATAAGGGAGAACTGGCTGGAGCGTCTCAAACTTTTGCCAATTCCTAGTAAAAACAGGATATCCATCAACATTTTAGCCCAGTTTGTCATGGAGCTCCTTGGGTGTAAAACCCTAAGTGGGTTGCTTTCCACAGTATCTTAGCTTCAGTGAAGGTGGGGCATGTAAACATGAGACTGCATTTGCCCTTGGCAGCTTTCCTGAATCCTGAGGGACCACCTCATTAAAGTCCTAGGTCTCTGTTGTCCCTGCTGTTTATCTGTAAGTCATAAACTTGATTCACATAATTTGTCATGGGAGTGTTGTGTCTCACCAGACTCCAGCAGGTAGTCAAAATGCAGCCCAAGAAGCAATGAGCCAAAAACTGACAGGATGACAAGAAGACATTTTCTATGGTACTGGTATTATTCTTTACCTCAATATTAATTTTTGAAAATCTACTTGTACCTTTAAATGTACAGATTTTGTTTATACATTTAATACTTATTTAAAATGTTATGTAATGCATTATGTAAGAATGAGTTGACAAATATATTTTGTCGATTATTTTAAAAGTGCTATATTATCAGAGAGATGAAATGAAAGATATTGGCATAAATGAAGTGAATAAATGGGAGGAGACACTAGATATTAAGGAAAAAACACACAACCAACAAACTGTTAATTCCATATGTACAGAAGTAAGTACCTTTATTGAAATAAGAACATTTTATGTAAATACAGAGGAAACACCAATTAATTCCAAAAGGGGATCAACAAAAGGTCGATGGTGTATAATTTAAACTTGTAAATGAAAGGATGCTTAGAATTTCAATAAGTTGTAAGACATTTGTAGGATTTGCTTAACAGAACATGTTACACTTAACAAATCATGTTAAATTATAAAACTGTAGGCTATTTAAGCCAAGCTAAGTATTCTTAACTCTGAAATAAGTAGTATTATCATATAATCAATGACATTTCATACACCAATGGCAACTGACATTTGTAAATGTGAAAATTCTCCTTTTCCAGCCCAAATAAAACCAGTTCTTGAATAACCTTTAGTATCCATTATAAACTTAGAGGGAAAAAAACAAAACAAAAAATAATCATCAGAGAGTTGCCACAGACAGTGCACAGGGAAAAATTGCTCCCTGAATAATAGGGGGCAGACATTTTTTGCAAATCACTGGAAAGATAGTGAGTCTTCTTATGTCCCAGTGCAGCATACAATTTCTGTGTCTCTTAGCAAAAAATGCTATTTTTTTTAATGTATAAAGATACCTTGAAAGATAGGAGAGTGAGAGTGTGAACATTAAGCATTAACAGCTAGAGAACCTAAGGAGTCTCTTCAGTCATAGAATCTCTGATACATGGAAAGTGATGATTCTGCCACAGAGCAGAGTTGTGATATAGACACATTAGGCACAGAGAAAGACTGGTGGATAACACAGCAACATGGCTGAGGGGGCAGAACCATTTCCCTTAACTATGTCTGTTTTGTGTGTAATGATGAGCTATGACCTAGCATTTAAATTAGATTATTTTAATGATGTAATAAATTGCAATCTATTTTTTATTTGTAGCTTAAGAAAACCTCAACAAACTTTTGTGCAGTATAAAGGATTGATCTAGAAACACTGAGAAATATGCATTTGTGTGATGATAAAGATGGAAGCAGGATTCAGTCAAATATAAGACCCAATGGGGACCTATCCTGAATGCTTGCACCATGCAATCAAGGGAGGCAGCGCAGCCAAGTTACAATCAGCTCAGGATTTAGTTAGGGGTGAGTGAGAACTGCAGCTTCCAAAAGCAGATTTATCTTACTGTGGATTCGATTCCAGTTTGAGTTAAACACACTAGGGTTTACTTAAGACAGGGTTGGACTGACACAGAAAATGATAAATCATTAGCCATCATGGAGAGATAAAAACACCCTATTCTTGAGGTGCTGTATAGAATAAAAGAAAAGGAGAAGACACTCAAGTCTGAATAACTACTGACTCTAGAGCAATCCTTCTGTGGGGGAAAACCCCAACGGAGGGAGAGTCAAAGTTATTGAGTGCCTGACAACAAGAGGATTAAAGTAAGTCCATTTTTGTAATAGGATTAGAATGTTTACATGGAATGAGAGATCTGAGAATTCAGTGTTGACAGTTGAAACTTGGGCAAAGTTCCCACACCTGAGAAATAAAACAGGACTTGAGAAAACCATGGACAAGATGGAATGTACTCTTTTTGAGGGTTGACTGAGACAATGGCAGATCTTGGCGACAGTGCAAGATTTTTAAAAAATATATATTTTATTTTAAAGATGGGGTACAATTCAAGATTAGGTATGTAAGTGGACATTGTACAGGTAAAGGCCTCCCTTTGGTCCCCAGATGGTGCAAGATTTAATTAGAGGGGAGGGGGTTGGAAGTTAGGGTTCAGAAAACACCTATGGGGCTCAATGTTCACTGTATGGAGAATGGGCCACCTGAGACCCACTCTATACCAATAAAGAATATATCCACGTAACAAGCACATGTGTACCCCGGACTCTAAAATAAAATACAGAAATACAGAAGAGTACTAACAGTCAACAAATACACATATTTCCTCAAATAGAATCACAACTCAATATTTATTTCCAATTTATCTTTACCATATATAAATTTTAAATATTCTAATATATGTATGCATTCTCCTTTACAAGCAGCTGTACGTAACAGATAAAGCAAGTTTCCTTGGAACATTTCCTCCACCACTGACAGGTGCCTTTTCTCTCTCTTCTCTCTCAGAGAAAATCACCATCATATGCTCAGAATATATCACACATGACAGTTCTTTTCATTTTTTTCTAAATAATATAAATGTTCTCCAAATTAGTTATATGAATTCTCCCTGCCACCAGGGTCTTAAGAAATTACTTTACTGTATCCTTGCAATATTTGATCTTGTCAATTTCAAAATGTTTTTCTAAATATGAGACGTGCAAATAAAAATCAGATCTCTCTCTCTTTGTGTATGGATTGCTTTGTTGCCTCTAATTAAAATAAAATATTTTGTAAGTACAGGTCTATTTCTGACCTCTCTGTTCTGTTGTATTGATCTAGTTTTCCTTCCTTATTCCAATAACACATTGTCTTGATACCAAGAGCTTTGTGGTATGTCTTGAAATAAGGTAGTGTCTTTTCTCCTCCCTTTGCATTTTCCTGTAAAATTTAGGTTCAGCATAACTGTTTCATGCAATGTATTCCCATTCAGAAAGCCTCCCGGGATTTTGTTTGGGAATACATTGAATCTGTTTATGTGTGCTTTGTTTTAAATTTTTAATTATAAAGATGGGGGATACAAATCACGTTTAGGTCTACAAATGTTTATTATGTAGGTACACTTGTTGATGAAGTGTACCCCCTCCACTCTGGCAGTTTCTTACTACTGCCAATCCCTCTCTTATAGTATTATGATAATTTTTCAAGTACCACTTATGAATGAGAACATGTGCTACTCAGTTCTTTGTTTCTGTGATAGATCACTCAATACTATAGTCTCTGTGTCCATCCAAGTTGCTGTTAAGTTCATAATTTTGTCCTTCCTCATGACTGTGTAATATTCCATCATGCATATGTACCACATCTTTGTATCCAGTCCTCTTTCGATGGGCAACACAGTTGGTTCCATGTTTCTGCTATTGTAAATAATGCTACAATAAACATACATGTGCAGGTATCATTTTCATAGAGTGATTTGAGTTCCTTCAGGTATATTCCCAGTAGGGGGATTGTGGAGTCATACAGAGGGTTGATTTTTAGATATTTTAGGAATCATTAAACTGTTTTTCATAGAGAGATTACTTCTACACTGTTGAGGGAGTGTAAACATTGAATCTTTAAATCAATTTTAGGAGAATTGATATGTTAACACTACTGAGTTTTCTGATCTACAGCTATAATATATCTCTTAATTTATTAAATTAGGTTTTACCCAACTTCTGTCATCAATGTTTTGTAGTTTTTAGCACAGAGGACATGAATATTTTTGATTAAATTTATTCCTATTTTGCTTTTCGATGGTATTTAATTGTTTTCATTGTCAGTTGTTTACTACTAACACATACAGTTGACCCTTGGGCAATATGGGTTTGAACTGTGTAGATACATTTATTGGTAAATTTTTTTTTCGATAAATATAGTTGGCCCACCATGTGGATAGGTTCCAAATCCACACTCAAATGCTGTTCCGGATTTGCAGGATGACAAACCCGTTTATATGGGGCGGGGTCAACCTTTTTTTATCCTTGTGTTTTCCTTGAGTATTAGTGGATTTTGGTATAGGTGGGCAATTCTAGAACAAATCTCCCAAGGATATTGAGGAATAATTGTACATTTTAAAAAATAGCCTTGCACCTTGCAGTCTTTTAAATTTCATGGATTAGGTCTAATACATTTATAGGTTGCTTAAGATTTTCTGTATAAGCAATAATGTCATCTTCAAATTAAAATATTTTATTCATTCCTTTTTACTATTTATGTCTTCTATTTCATTTTTGTTACTTAATCATAGTAGCCTTGGAACTTTTAAACAATGTTGAATAGAAGTGACATCCCTTTCTCTGGATCCTAGGAGCTTTTTAGTATTTTGTCATTAAGTTTCATGTTACATTTAGTGTTTTGGTATATGCTCTTTTTCTTTTTCTTTTTTTTCTAAGAACTTTAAGGTTTTTGAAAGGACAGGCTGAGAGCAGGAAGCCATATTGTTTTGTTCCTAGATCCTGCTGCAATGATGAGAAGGTAGAAACTCTGCCCTGGCAGAATGCATTTTTTAGGTAAGGATTAACTTTGCTAACTTTGTCCTTCCAGAAACACAGACTCCTCAAGCATGACTCATATCGGCCTATTGTAATCTTAAAATAAACTCCTGAGGGTGGTGAGATCTTGTGACTCAGTGCCTGCTGACCAGGACACACCCCCCACCCCTACCCCCAGGGTCTCCAAGGCATTCACAAGTGGTCAACAAGGAAATCATGGCAGTCACATTCACCTGATTACAACATCTCCAGAAAAGGAATTTAAGCCGGAGGTTCAGGGAACTGCAGGGCCACACACATCTTAGAGTTCTGCTGGCCCTCACCCTGTCTATGGAAAGTGATCTTCTTAAATGAATCTTCTCCTCTTTCATCTTTTTGTGTGTTGCAATTCTTTGCATTACTCAGATCTCTGGTTACCAGCTCACACCCCTGGCATGCCAACCCCGGTGGTGCTGCATCCCTCCTAACCTTAACAGTTTTAATATGCTGATACATTACATTTACAATCATTCTGACCAATACATTTATTTATTTATTTGTTTGTTTATATTTTTTAGATTAGAGAATATAGTTTATTTAAAAGTAAATTAGAAAGAGAGAAAAAGAGGGGCCAAAACCAGAAGACATAGCACAGTCATAGCTCAAAGCTCACACAGCCACACCAGAGTCTAGTAAGACAATGGTCACTATGGTCTGGCAATGGCCTGACCAATACATTTATATCTGAGCAGATTATCTATATGATTTTTAAAATTTAATTATTTGGTCAACTTTCAAATGATTATGCTTCCTACTTTTCTGAAATTTCAACATGAAGCAACTTCTGCTTTTTGTTCTTTTGTCTGTCTTTCTTTTTGGGGGGAGAGGCAGAGAGCACAATCCTACTCACAATAGCCACAAATAAAATGAAATACTTTGGCATGTTCCTTGCCAGAAAAGTGAAAGACATTTACAATGAAAACTACAAAACACTGTTCAAAGAAATCAAAGAAGACACAAACAAATGGAAAAATATTCCACGTTCATGGGTTCAAAGACTCAACATTGTTGTTAAAATGTCCATCTACAAAGGCAAACTACAGATTCATCAAATTACCAACATTATTCTTCTCAAACCTGGAAACAACAATACAGAAATTCATATGGAAACATGAAAGACCACAAATAGTCAAAACAATCCTTAGCAAAAGAAACAAAGTAGGAGTTATCACACTTTCAACTTCAAACTTTACTATAAAGCCTGCAATAATCAAAACAGCCTGGTACTGGTACAAGAATAGGTCTATAGACCAATGGAACTGGATAGATATTCCGGAAGCAAGTTTTCAACCAAATTTTCTCCAACAAAGCCTCTACCAACAATCACTGGGAGAGGAGAACTTATTCAGTAAATGGTGCTGGGAAAACCGGCTGAACACATGCAGAAGAATGAAACAGACCCCCATACCTATTAGCATACACAAAAACAAACTCTGAATGGATTGTAGACCTAAACGTAAAACCTCCAACTATAAGAATCAGAAAATGCAGGAGACATCCTTTCAGAAATTGAAATAAGCAATCAATTCCTGATTTAAAAAAAAAAAAAAAACAGATGCCCATGTCCTTTTTCAAATTGAACTTTTTTTTTCATTATGAATGAACATACAATTTGTCAAATGCTTTTTGTCCATCTATGACAATGGTCATATAGTTTTTCTCCTTTATAGTAATTTTTGTTTTTGTGATTTTAAATCAAATTCACAGTTCTATATTTCTAATATATAAGAATTTGATTTGCTAATAAGTGTATTGTGTATATGATTATGAGGGATATTTATTGGTAACCATGTTTTATTTACATTTTGATGTAATTCTGTCATTTTGCTACTTGGATTTGTATTTTATATTTTATACTGGTGGTATGAGGTAAATGGAAACATATTTCTTCATCCTAAATTTTTAAAGGGTTTGGGTAAAATTGATATTATTTACTTCAAAAATGATTAATATGGTTTATTAACCATGTTTACCATTACTAGCCATCTTTATTGTTTGGGGAAAATTAGATTTTTTTACATGATATCATTTCTCTTCACCTGAATGTACATCTGCTATTGAAAAATTCTTAGTTTTCTTTTATCTGCAGGAATGTTTATTTTGCCTTTATTTTTCAAGGATATTTTTGCTGTACACAGAATTCTGGGATCAACCAGTGACTTTGGATTAGATTTTAGGCACATGATTTGGAGTCCATCTTCATATCTCCTCTCTTTTTGGGTTTAATTCTTCATTTTTTAGTACCTGTATTTTCTCTGAATTCAGATATCTGGCTCTTAAAACCAGAAAAAAATTGCCCTTTCTATTGAATTCTGAACCACACTAGATAGAAGAGATACAATCTCTAATCATAACCTTCCAGGCTACCCATGTTTTTTGTGGTGGTGTCTAGATTTTGTAGCTATTATCTGCAGTATGCTAGTTTAGCAGGAACTTAATTGCCTATAAGGCTCCTTAATTATTTTATCTCTTGTCCTTAGCTTCTTTACATTTTCTTCCTACCTATAGTATTTTTTAAAGTGTGTTTTCAGAAGAGAATGGTATAGATATATACTCTGAATCAATCACATGTTGTCAGAATCTACTACTGTGGACAGTTTATTTTCTTTGCCCATGTGTGTAAAGGCAAATTTATAGCAAGTGAATTTTCTTCTGTTTTTTATTATTTTTGTTTATTTTATATTATCTACAGCAGAAAAGTTGGTGAACATTTTTAGAAGATAATTGGAAATGTTACTTTTTTATTTAAATGTCTGTTGTTTTCACATACATTTGAAACATTATTTTTTCTAGTAGTATTTTCCATGCCTACATATGTCTTTACAAGATCAGGATTATACCGTATGGAAGCAGGTGCAGCACATATTTTATTTAATGCATATTAGTTTACTACATAATTTTTTTTTTTTTTGAGTTGCAGTCTCACTCTGTCGCTCAGACTGGAGTGCAGTGGCCATTCCCGTCACTGCAGCCTCGACCTGCTGGGCTCCGGCGATCCTTCCTCCTCAGCCTTCCAAGTAGCCGGAATTACAGGCATGCGCTACCACGCCCGGCTGATTTTTTTTATTTATTGTAGAGATGAGGTCTCGCTGCCCAGGCGGGTCTCGAATCCGCGGGCTCAGGCAATCCACTCACCTCAGTCTCCCAAAGGCACGGGATTACAGGACTGAGCCACCGAGCCCGGCTTAGTACATAATTTTTGATAAGTGATTTTTACATGTATTTTAGTTCATTACTTCTCAAACTTTATATGACTGAGATTCAGAAAAACTTATTATAATACAGATTATTGGACATCTCTTAATTCTGATTCAGTATTTCTAGAGTAGAGACAAGAATTCACAATTTTAAACTTTTCCTTGGTTATACTGGGGGCCACACTTAGAATAGCTATACCCTAGTTTAATTAGGCATTCGTTTAATTTAATTATTGAAGTAGGTTCATAGTTTTGCTACTGATAATGTGTTTGACCATATCTTGCTGGAGGCTTCTTAAAATAGTTTCAAAGAATTTAAGTGAATACAAGAATTTGGCTATTTTACAAAATTTTATGCAAACTTTGGAAGGTCATTAGGATTGTTTTTAAATGTACAAGCCTATTAATAAGTGATTTATTTTTTGTTTCCTTAATTTGTATACTTTTTAGTGTAACTAATATTTTTATTAATGTATTATCCTTTTTATATATTTGAAAGAATGCATAAATATAGCAATGTTTCAGGAGACTGACTGAGGAAAGAGAAAATATAGAAAACCTCAGTGACTGTGCAATACCTGGAATATTGTTTTGTGCTAAACCAGAGCTCTATCTTCCTCCACAAAATCTAGTGAAATGGTTCATGGCCAGGAATAAGAAGCTAGGAGTGAACACGATGTGGGACAATGGATGCTCTCCACAACTGGAGAAAGACAAATACCAATGTTTTTCGGTCATTGCCATGGTCAGACACAGGTGTGTTGGCTAAGTCATACAACTGCAGTTGAATGAATTTTGCCAAGCAATACAACTTTATGCTAAAAAGAGAAAATATTAAAAAAAAATCAGTAACAAACAAGAAACCCCACAAGTCTCCCTGAAGAAGGGAACCAGCACTAATTAATGGAAATTTCAGATAACAAAACACTTGAGTACCAAAAGCTTTATTTAAAGAATGTGCTGGGAATAACTATAATAAGCGTATTATTTTTATCATAAGCAATCAACTTTCTGTGTTTTTTTCTGTTTAAGGTAAATAAATAAGTGTGTTGTAGAATTGCTTATTTTATAACCATGTTTACAGTGGACTGGACACTAGGAACCATGGTGGTAAGTGAAATGAGAGTCATAAAGCTAGGATACCAAGGGCAGAGGGGTTGGATCTGTTTTGAAACTGAGATTTATGAGGATGACGTGTTCAACAAGTACTTGGTTTAAGCGTGGCATGGTTGAAGGTGTACACCAATTTGAATAGAACTTAATTATTCTATGGGTGCCAGGTATCTTCAATAGTCCAGGATTTGAGGATCAGGCAAGCAGTTTGGCCTATAGGTCAATATTTTATATGGCTCTTTATATAAAACCCTATTCTTGATGATATGGCAGCAAAAGTAGACACCATGGTCTCTGCAAAAGATATCTACATTTGCAAGTAGATTCTATAGCGTCACTGGGCACGGTATTCAAAAAGTGTCTACACAAAATCAGTATGAAGAGAATCACTGTTGTTTATCCTCTTGATGAAATTGACAGGACCAAGGCCATTATTATGCTGTCTTCTGGCTCTGCCAGGCCTGCAATAAAGCCTTTACATGCTTTCCAAGTAGTTTGCTAATTTACTAAGCTATAAATCAGAGACCTGATGACCCTATATGGCATGTTCTTATCCGTCATGTTGAAATATTTGCAGATTTGGTATATTAACCAATGCCCAGGTTGCACAATGATTGTCCACATTTGATCAGATAGAGCCAGAGTCACAATGCATTCTCCCTGATGGAATCAATAAAAACGCAGATGTTTAGAAGTATAGAGGAGACTTCTATATAAAAGCTTTCACAATTTTTATCTGATAGTAAATAGGGCTAGGTTATTATGTGATTGTTATGCATTGTCTTCAGCTATATTTCTTCAGAGATAAATCGATTCACCGTTACAGCATGCATAAACTGAAAGTTTGTAGAAATGCATTGGATCCTGTATCATTCAATATCCACCTATCAAAACAGAAGCAATTTAATGCAGGACTGTTTATACAAGTGATGGGAGAGACTGACAAACCAACCAGAAATAGGTAGATGAAAATCATAATTTTGTATAACTTTACTGAAAGTGTTAGAATTAAGAATTATTAGGGATCATTTCCTTCTCAAGACCACTTATGAATGCTGACTTAAGGAAATTTAATACCTTTTTTCTTCCTGTGAACCCATATAGACATAATTATCCCAGATATCTACACACAGTATATTCCAATTCAATTATGTATCAAATATATGTATTCATAACTGGAGTAACCATTGAAGATATAAAGATTTCACCTCATCTTAATTCTTCCTAGGTAAACTTCAGAGCCTTGGAGCTAATTTGAAAGTCTCCTTTTTGTGATTCTTTCATCTGTATTCAATGTGCACTTCTCACTTCTTTGCTTCCACAAATATAGAAAATGTCATTAACCAAGCAGAATGCAGTTGTCAGTTCACTTTTTCTTCTACTGATAGACTATGTCTTGTGTCTGCTATGGTGTCTGTGTCAGTGTGGATACTAGGTAAATATTTATTAAGCAAAAATCATTAAATTAATGACTAAAATGTTCTATATCCTTCAGGCATTTCTAATATACTATATAAATATGAAGAGCTTCAGGTAGGGGTTTTATGGGCAAGCTACAAGATTCACAGAGAAAGAGAAGTTCAAGAATATCCCAAAGTAAGTTTAGGAACTTTTAGATAGGGAAATGATGGGAAAGGCATCCCAAGAAACGAATAATATTTTTCTAGCAGCAAGAGGCTGTGTTTTGTCCTCCATGAACACACCTTAAAATGCAAACAATAATGCAGTTTGTTGTGGAGAAAATAAATCAATTGCCTTCTTTTCAGACCTAATCAGTAGGCATTGTCTTGAACATGTTTCTAGACTACCCAGAAGTCAGACTTGTATGTAACCAAGCATCATTTGTGTTTTAATTATAGTACTCCATAATACTTATGTATTTATCAATATGTCTGGTTATAATCAATATATTTCTATATCTGTAGTGTGGATTGACTTTCTCAAAGCTCTTGTCTTCCTCTCTTTGTAGTTGGTTAATTTGTAAGGCTGTAGCAACCTCTAGACTCCTTGGCTGCTAGGATTCTGGATATGATTTAGGTCCTGTCAGTTTATTTTATTCACATGGAATTTGTGTAGAAGAGAGGCAGAGGTGATTCTCCTTGGGCTACTGGCTGATGATAGAATTTTAAAAAGGTCATGATTTTCTGCAATGATGTTTATTAGACAGTGTACAGATTTATGAAAGACACATCTTCATTTAGAACTAAAATAAGTAATATGATCTGATGGGCATATCAAAAAACCGACTGCTGATGAAAGGTGGTCTGTAGGTGAGCCAGGACAAGAGACAGGCAGGATGTTACTTTCATGTAAATGAAACAAGGATGATGATTCAGATTACAGTTGGAGATAGAAATGCTAAGATGTTACTAATTCAGAGTGCATTTGTATTTATATTTTATGTTTACCAGTTTGAGGCATGATTGCTGTATGTGCCTAAATTTCTTCAAATTTAGGTAAAAGATATATTAGGATTTCCCATAGTTGCATTCATTTAACTAAGATATACATCATTTAGAGTTGTTTAATTTATAATGTATTTCTTTAACAAAAATCCAAAACTCCATTAGCTGTAATCAACCCAGACTTATATAAGCAATAGATTTTGGACTTCTATACTTTTTTCTTTTGATTTTAAATTCTGGAGGAAAAATACTTCCATCTGACTTTCAATATAAGAACTTATCAGCATTGAATTCAGGGTTAGCAGTCACGAAAGTTAAACAAAATGACATCTATTGCATTACAATAATATGTAAAATATATACGAAGTCTTTCCTAACAATACTGTGACTTGAATGAATGCTCAGATTAAAAAATATTATAGTCTGTCATTTGGCAATTACAGGATAACTTTTTGGAGTCAGGAAATTGTTAATTGTGTTGAAGATGTGCTTTGCTCTCCCTCCTCCTTTTAAAGGTGAAAAGAAAACAAATTTCAAACAGGTCATAAGATATTAGGATGACGTATTGTAACAAGATATACTGCCTCTCATAAAAAATAGCAAAAGTAAAAAGGCAGATAATTATGAAGCACAGTACTGTGGTGTTTTCTGTGCTATGTCATGTAGAAGCTTGAAAGATGAAGTTAAGTGATGTGGTGTGGCAAAAGCAGCAGCTAAATATCCTCACTCTCTCTCTGGGAGTTGTCTGCCAATCAAGTTATTGATTGCAAATGAGAATAATGCATATTGCAAGCAAAGCTGATGGAAACATCCTTACACATCATCCAATAATGAGCCACATGGACTTGTCAAAACAGGAAAATGTTTTCTTGAGACTCTAGTTTAATACGCCTTAATGACTATAATCTATGCAATGAATTTTAATATAGTAGTTTCTGAGAGTAAAAAACACATCTGACAATCTTTCTCTAGCTATGATGTTTAAAAGGTATATCTTAAGTCTATGTTGTAAGGTCTCTAATCATTCAATTATTTTTATCATTTGGATATATGCAGGAATGTAGTTGCCATATAAATGCACCATTCAAATGAAGTATAGGTCTTTTTTTAAATCACTTTAGTCTGTCTTTTTTGGTTTGAGATATTCCTTCAACATCTGATAATTCTTTATACTTATAAATGAAGCATTAAAAAGTGAAAAGAAGCTAAAATGTATGAACAGAGTTTGCCTACTAATGGGTCTTTAAAATCAATTTACACAATGAGATGAGACTTGGCTGCTTTATGTGAAATAATCCTTCTCCATCTACCCCAAAATCTGTATCTGCAGGATTTTACTCTTGGTCTGCCCAGTTTTTCCTAAGGACTCTGTTTTGCCTGGTATGGTTAGTGGGTCTGCAATGTAGAGTTTCATGAGGTAATTCTCCTCACCATCAGCAGGGTTCAGTGGACCCCAAGGCAGAGGCTCTCTTAGTCACTTTCCTTGGAAGTATTTTTTTTTAGTTTCCTACAGGAGTGTTGGGGGCAGTCCCTTAGCTAGCTAGTGATAGGGTTTGTTAATTACCGTTGTACTTTCAATCTTCTTTTCAGCATCTCTCCCTCCTACACATGCCTTTAGAGAGGTATATTGACTCTAAATCACCAAGTAATTATAGGGATATCTGCAAAATAAATCTACAGAATTCTTGGAATATTCTCCTGACCACCCATCTAGAGACTTTCAGATGGAGATATACGTAAACCTCTTATCATTTATTATTTGTATATCTACTTTCCTTCAAGTAAATTGGTTGACATTTCTCGTCTACGGTTATCTCTGTTTCATATTTCCATGTTCTTGTTATAATGTATTTATTTTTGTTAAATACATTCACTTTTGTTTATTGGAATTGTGGAATAAATAGAGATAAACATATGTATTTAAACAGAAAGTTTAATAAAAATCTCCTCTTCTCAGATCACAGTAGAATGAAAATAAACATCACCAACAACAAGAGGTCCCCCAAACACACAAAGACATAGACACTAAACAATACACTGCTGAACAACGTCTGAGTCAACATGGAAATCAAGATAGAAATTAAAAGATTCTTGGAAACAAGTGAAAACAAAGAAACATCTTATCAGAATCTCTGGGATGCCATGAAAGCAGTATTGAGGAAATTTTGTAGTTCTTCACATACACATCAAGAAAACTGAAAGATAACAAGTAAACAGCCTACTATCAAATGTAAGGGAACTAGAAAGGACAGACCAGCAAAATTCTAACTTCAGCAGAAGAGTCCAGATCACCAAAATAAAGTCTCAACAGCAGGGCATTGAAGACAAAAATATCATAGAAAAAAGTCAACAAGACATAGAGCTGATTCTTTGAAAGAATAAATAAAATTGACTGACTTCTAGCCAGACTGAATAGGAAAAAGAGAGTGAAAATCCAAATAAATAAAATTAGAAATGCAAAAGATGAAGTCAAAATCTCAGTTATAATTCTTATTTGTATTTAAAAATTATCTTACTGGGCTTGATAGCTCAGCCTGTAATCCCAGCACTTTGGGAGGCCGAGGTGAGTGGAGTGCCTGAGCCCAGGCAACTTGATGAGACCTTGTGTCTACAATAAATAAAAAATTAGCTGGGTGTGGTAGCCCGGGCCTGTAGTTCTGGTTACTTGGAAGGCCGAGGTGGAAGGATTGCCAGAGCCCGGCAGGTTGATGCTGGGGTGGCCATGAGCATGCCACTGCACTCCAGCCTGGACGATGGAGTGAGACTCCAAGTCAAAAAAAAAAAAAAAATCTAGAAACTTTCCTTTCTTTATAATTTACAAATTATGTCAAATTACCATTTAATCATTTGCCATTTTTGCACATATTAGTGTATAAATTTTATTTAAAATACATATCTTGAGGTTTCTCCTAAAATTTTAATATTTTTTTCAATGTGATGTCTTGAACTGGAACTTCATGACTTTATTGACATTTTTATCTTATATCAAGCCTAATTATCTAGTAATTTAATATAAATATTAGTTTGTATCTATTATTTATTTTGTCCTTTGCTTTTTCTACTTCATTTTATTGTAAGTTTATATTTAATGAGTAATCTGTGGTTCCATATGTTATTTAAGAAAAAGAACAATCTTTCACTTTTAGCTTATTAGTTTAAATATTACATATTTATTTTTATAACAGACACACCGTTCTAATTTTAATTTCTTAGTTCATGTTTTTGATTTTTTATGTTTTCTTGCTACTTCCCTCCATTTATTTCTCTTCTTCTATGTTGCTGTTTTATATGATCTTAAATTATTTAGTGGGTAGATATGTTGCTTTAAAAATTCTATATAAAGTAAATGTATTAAGTACATGCCTATGTTAATATTTTATAATCACTAACTATATTGAGTAAGTACAATCAATATTCTAATATTGCTATAATATGATCACTGCAAACTCAATTAAATCACTTATATTTTCTGATCCTCATTTTTCTCCTTTGTAGAATGAATTTTGAAATAAGTTACTTAGAATAGTGAAAGATAAACAGACTACCACTCAATATTAAATGAAAACACATTCTAAATGTATCGCTTATTTTGTTAAAGAAGAGCTACACTATTTGGGTACCATCTCTCTGAGTAAAACAGACTGCCCAATTTACATAGATCTTTTTAGGAATTATAAGTTTCAGAAATATGTGGACTTTCAAAGGCATAAGTGGGATGTCATCATCTGTAGAAGTATGATTACTTAGATAAGACTATTGCTGATTGGTTAGCACTCAGAGGTGTATCTATTGGGATGAGTCTGTGATTTGCTGACCTTTATGAACAAGGCTCTGTAATTGATTGGTTGATGTGCAAAAACATGATCACTGAGAAAAGGTTTTGCTTGTTGAATAAAAAGGTTTTAAATTGGTCTGGATTGCTATTTGTCTTATATGTCACCGAGTAAGTTCCAAGGAGACAATGTGAAAACTTGATCAGGTTTTCTTTAGTCTCTTGAGAAAATTTTAACAGCTTCTCTTCAGGGATAGCTGCTTAAGGAAACCAGATGACCTGGCTCACGTGTCTTACGTAGCCAGGTGACCCCCCATCAGATATCAGAGTAAGTCAGATCTGCGGAAAAACCTCTGCATACAAGAGCAGACCGGTGTGAACCAGAGCACACCACCCCAATTACCGTTCACTTATTAGCATATTCTTATAATGCTAAAAATCAACCACCAAGAGAAAATCGCCTCTGTTCTGTGTATATCTGACATATGGAGAATCATGGTTATGAACTGCACCCGCCTATCTGGAATTCTGTTCGTGCTTGCATACCTTCCCCTCCCAGCACCCAAGTCCTTAACACTCTCATACCATCCACTGTTCAGAGAGAAGGTGCCTTTGGAGAAGGGGCTCCTCTTCTCCGTTCTTTGACCACTGAATACAACTTGATTGCTTTTCCAAGTGATCATTCTTTCTTTGTCACTGATGAAAAGTCGAGAAAGAACATAGTTTACCAGTGATAGTTATAGGGCAATCAGTGTTTTCTAGAGTTGTAAAAACTTCCCTTTGTCAAGAATATGTGAACAAACTGAATCATAGATTTTACATAGAGACGCATGTACATTGTACGGTTCATTCCTGTACTGAATACATTGTATTTACTATGATCATTAATGTTATGGTTATTTGTCAATTAAAAATATAGAAATTTAGCACAGCTTTCTTTACTATGTCTGTATTGCAAAATTATTCTTTCAGGAGACTTCTACTTTAATGAACTTTTGCCATCTGCAAAGCATATATCTGTGCTATTCTTCGTTACTATAATATATAAATTAATATTTTTGTTCATTTTATCTATGGTGCTGTTTACTTTCAATTTGTCCACTTGACAAGCATGTAGTGTCAACAGTATGACTATATGACTCATGTTTGATATGTGCTAAGGATATGTAATTTGCACACATTCGTACACACAATTTGATGGGAGTTGGGGAGAGATAAAGAGAGACAGAGAAAGAACTAATGTAGAGTCTAACAGGTTAAGATTTTTAAATGAAAATAGTTAAACAAGTCTTGTTTAATATTGTGATGAAAACTAAGATGAAATACATAGTACTGTGAATTTTTGAGATCAAGGTCATTAAAAAATGCCTTTTCAGTTAAGACATAAAATGTGAGTAGGAAGGAAGGAGTGAATGGTTGAGAGAGTAGTAATTATTCCAATAAAACAAGCAGTGAGGGCAAAAATTCTGAAAGCTAAAGGCTCATTTGAGTGACTGAAAGATAATCAGTGTGAGTGTACACTTAGGGGGAAAAATGATAGAAGAAAAGTACTGCATTAGTAGAGTTTAGCCTAAAAGCAATGAAATGACCCAATTGTAGTGTGAGAACTGACTCAATGAAGCTTCAATTTTTAAACATAAGGAGGCTGTTATGTGATGCACAGAGAGTAGGAACGCAAGTAGGAATTTGTGGATAAGTGGGGAGGCTATTTTAATGGTTATAGGAAGAGCAGGCACACTGTTTCTGCTGGTGTGGAACAGAAAGACGGAGGTGAAGTGACATTCCAGATCTACTGTGAAGACAGATTCGATGGATTTTATAGTGAAGAGTTGAATGTATAAAAATTTGCTATTCAGATGAAGGCCACATTTCTGAGTAAAAATTTGGAAGTCTTGCTTACCTAGTAATTATAGCTGCAAGCAAAAATGTGACAGTAATTTCCATTAAGAGGTTTTTCTACAAGAGAATAATCAAGCTGATCTACTGAAAAACTTTCACCAAATTTCCTCCCATCTTTTAGCTGCAAATCAAGATAATGGTTTTAACTATTTCTTTTAAAATGTCTTTTTAAGCATTCTGATTTTGTTTTTGAGAAACCAATGACTTCACTTGAAACATTTTAATATCTTTCTCTCTCTCTCAAAAACATTTTACCCTTACATAAAAATAGAATCTCACAAAACAGAAATAAGCTTTCAACCAGTCTTTGAATCATCTCAAAACCTGGTTATCAATGAAATAAAAAATAAGACTCAAATAGTAGTCAGGTCAGCAAACCAGACCATAAGGCAACATAAGCTACAAGCCATTTCAGTATTTTCTATTTATTTATGTATTTATTCATAAATTTATTTATTTAAAAGATGTGGGGTTCAATTCAGGGTTAGGTATACAAATGTTCATCATACAGTTATTCTTGTTGATGAGATGTGCCCCTCCCTTCCCTGGCCATTTCAGTATTTTCAAAATCTGTATGTGATCAATTCAACATACTGTATTATACTAACTTTTAGAAGTTTGATTTAATCAGAAAGCATTAAATTATATTTTACACTCCCACAATAATTTCAGACAAAATTTATTTTTCACTGTTGATGTTTTAACTTATTTACAAGGACCTTAATAAAAATATAGATCTGATGTTGGACACCAGTATACAAATTTAGCTTTCACTGATTCTTTTAATAATAAATATGAATTCTACGATAATCAGACTTTGTGAAGTCTGACAATCAGTATTTGTTTAAGTATCAAATAAATTTTGAAACAATATAAGTATACATTGCTGAAAAAGGAAATACTAGCAGAATCAGTTTTATTCATGATTTTTATCCTAGATTTTACCCTGGAAGTCACTGGTCTGTTTTGTTCAAATTCCTTAAAGTCACAATATTTTTCTGTCCATAGTTGATTTAAACAACCATTCCTATAAATGCTTATGCAATTGAATTCAGTTTTTTATGGTCCTTAATAATACTAATGAATCCTATCATCATTTTACATTGCATACATGTATCAAAACATCACTTACCCTATAAATATTTATAACCATGACTTTTAATTAAAATAATAATATTTTTAAAAAGAATTTTATGATCACCTGATAGTACACTAATATATGTTACTAATTTCCCCAAGTATTACCTTAAAGGTAACTTAAGCTTTCAAAACTTGCAATGCAGTATCAAGCACAAGGTTTTTACTCTTTTTATTGTATGCAAAATTTTTCTGCTGATGTGGTAAAAATGCTTCACTAGGGCATATAAAAAAACATGAAGTCATAAAAAAATAAATATAGGTTCTAGAATGTATTCCAGTCACAACAGTACAGTAGAATATGGTTGTTGATTGGACTGCTGGTTTACTAATGCTTTTGATACAGAATATACAATGTGCAGCTGTAGCCTTCCTAGACTGAGAACTTTTGATGGCCTTCTGAGAATTGAAAATAAGCATACAGACATCCTTTATAGCTTAATGTTATTCAATTCACTGTTATTGCTTTATTTGTTTTTTTTTAAGTGAAATAGTTAAAAAAACAAATTGAGTTAAAATGAACCAAAACACTAGAGGAAAACAGTATTCAATAGGATAGATTGTGCGTGTATTGAGAGAGCGAGAGAAGTAAATAGATTACTTAAAATAAATTAAAACATTTAGCAAATTTTATTATCTTATTTTGTGCCACTAATGAACAGGGACATATACATTTTTAGATGCAGGTAAAAATGATTTTATACTACAAATTTATATATGGTTAGAGATATCTAATTGTAAAATCTATTTGTTAAACAAGCTTCCTTCTAAATTACTGTTACACCCTACAGAATCACATCTCTCAGGTGTGAACATCTTGAGCTGTATATCCACGTCCCAAAAATCTTCCATGAGGGCTCACAGTGGGTCAACCATGTTAGCAGTGCTGAGAATTTTAGTTAGGCTGGGCAGCATCTCTGGTCTGCCTAATTTGTTTGAGCATAGATTTGTCTCCCAGGCTTAATATTTACCCTCACAGAGAGATAATTATATGATAAAAAGGTAGGCAACAGTTAGATAATATTTTCAACAGAGCAAGTCATAAAGGGAAAACAAATGACAATAATGTAATGGCTATAATATTAGATTATTTTGTAGATTTTTTTGGTGTTAAGGTATGTATTTATTTATGCATACTAACTATAGCAAAGAGGCTATCAAGAGATCACAGATTTTGAATAGACTGCTATTTTCTCCTTCCCTTTATCTTCCTAACATACTTAAAATTATTAATATACATTGCTATCTACCAGTTGCATGCCAGAAATAGTTGTTCTTTGAGCATCTAATAATCACATGACTTTGCTCTTTTAGTTTTACTTTTGTTCATCCTATAAATTAGGAATACTTTTAGAAGAGCAATAATGAGTCAACAGTTAAGAGTATTTAATATAAAACTTGAGCATTAACCAGTTTCCTAGAGTGCTTGTCATACTCCCAATCACCACTTCTAAATTAATTTATGGTGAAATGTTGGAAGTGTCTATAAGTATGATAAAGCATGATATGTACATTATAACTTTATATATAGGTGAAAATCTGGATTTATTTTAAAGCAGAAAATTCAGATGATACAATGTCTTGTACAATCATGTTTAATTGCAATCAAAGCAATAATCAATAAGAAAATATTCTTAATTTAACATTAACACAATTTTTTCTTTATAATAAATTATTCTAGTGAAATTATAAGGAGGAAGTCCTTTGGTTGTACTACATTGTTGTTTCAAATAAATAGATTATCAAATCAGGGCTTTGTAAAATATTATCCCTTTTGTTTACATAGCTTTATACAAAATAATGTATAGAAATAAAGTTAATAGTGAATATATTCTGGGTAAAATCAAGTCCATAGGTAAAAAACAAAGCAAAACAAAAACCTTTAGCCTGTAATTTAGAAATATACTGTACTGCTGTAATGTGTGAAACTTATTATTATTTATCATTTGTTGTAGCCACACAAAAGTCATAAAGAAGACAAGTTCTTGCCCTGGAGGCCCACAGTCTTAGGAAGGCAAGTTTAGCAAGTAAAGTAGTTGAAAAATGAATTGCTGCACATGAAACTTTTATTCCCATCTTTCCTTTATCTTAACCATCTGTTAAAACACCAATTTGAAATGTAGCCCTGCTTTAGAGGAATGATCAGATAGCAAGAGACCTGGCGGCAGTAGGTATTGGAAGTTTTTATTCAGTGCAAAGGGTACCCTTGGGCTACAAAAAAGCATAGGTGAGCCATTCTTTCAGAAGGCAAGATTTTATGGCATTAAATTATTTTCTGTAACTTCGAATGACTCTGAAATACACAATTGATCACTGTGCCTCTAACATTTCAGTTTCAATGGAGGCATTTGTTTCACATACAAAAATTGAATACAACTGCATAGATTGCACCTAGAGAAAAAAATTACTAAAAATTGTTAGTGAAACCAGGAGTCAGTAAGAAAAAAAAAAACTAGGGAAAAAATTGTGGACATAGTGACTCTTGGAGAAGATGGTCTAGAACAGAAATTACCAAAGTGTCTTTGTAGAAAAGTGCATAGACTGACCTGATTATAATGAAAGGGTATATTGGGAAAGAAGTGGAAAATAAACCTGGGATGTCAAATGGAGTTTTAGTATGGAAGATCTTAGCACTAGGAGCCAATCATCTCACCCCTGTCACTCTTAGGAGGATGCATAAGTCACATATTTAAGGTAGTAATTCTTAGAGTTGATCTCATATTAAAATAATTAGATTCTTCTATGAGTACCAGATTTTTTAGCTTGATATCCTTGGAGAATTTTTTTTTTTTTTTTTTTTTTGAGTTGGAGTCTCATTCTGTCGCCCAGACTGGAGTGCAGTGGCCGCTCCCAGCCACCGCAGCCTCCACCTGCTGGGCTCCGGTGATCCTTCCGCCTCAGCCTTCCAAGTAGCCGGAATTACAGGCATGTGCTACCACGCCCGGCTGATTTTTTTGATTTACTGTAGAGATGAGGTCTCGCTGCCCAGGCGGGTCTCGAACCCGCGGGCTCAGGCAATCCACTCACCTCAGCCTCCCAAAGGCGCGGGATTACAGGCTGAGCCACCAAGTCCGGCTTGGAGAATTTTTAAGATGAATTTAATTCGAGTTAGATGAATCATATTTCAGCATAATTTGAATTAAAAGGGCAGAAAAACGATCTGTGGGTATAATAGAGATTGTGCCCAAATAGTGTTATTGAATTGTTTGATCACTCAGAAATGTATGTGCACACACACACACAAACACACAAAATGACATATATATACCAAATTGTTGAGAAGTTTTATTTAAAGGCTTAACACATCAGAAAATTATGTAATGAAAAATAGCTTTATATAATTTTTCTCTGTTTTTGTAATTGCTATCAGTAGAAACTGAATTGAATTGATATGTGAATATGAGACATTTATTATTGAAATAGGTTAGTGAGAGCACAGCTTGTCCCTATGATAAGCCTGTGAACTATATTAATAACAGTTTTCTGAGATGAGCAATCCTTATTGCAATGCTCTGCCATGTACTACCTTTGTGTAATTATTTTCTTAAATCTTTAATATGGAGGTTGTACTAGACAATATTCAGTAAGGCTCATTCCAGTTTCAGTATGTTCATGTATATAAATCTATCTGTGTAAGCCTCATTTTTGCATTATTTTCTAATTGTTTTATATTTGTGAATCTTGTGTTCTTGCTCGACTTTTAAGTTCTTATTGTTTTTCTTTGTCCATGGTATACATATGTGTGATTTCCACACTTTTGTCCCCCAAATTCAATAATACACATTAATATCCTACCACTGATTAATAAAAAATATCTACTGGGTCTCTCTCACGTAGCAGATACTATATCAGGGTATGCAGTTTCAGTAGCAAAAAGCTAACAAAGCTCCTGCTTTCATAAAGCATATTTTCTTGTAAAAGAAACAGACAAAAGATAAAGAAAGATATGTGATCAATATAGAGATCATTTTTAAGCATGTAAACTATGATATATGGTTTATAGAAAATAATACAAGGCTCTGTTAAAAATCCATGATGGTGTAGTGTGAGGGGTACCTCTCTAGATGGGTCGGTTAGAAAAAGGCTCTTGGAAGCTGTGACAACCAACAGTTGAAAAGAGTCAACCACACTCAGAAACAGAGAAAGGAGCCTTGGTGTTATAAAGGGAAAGGAAACCTGCAGTCTAGAGGGTTGGGGAGACTTGTATATATAAAGAGTTGGGGAAAAGACCGTGTTAAAAGCGATTTAATGCCCCCTCTAGTGTTCATGTCTACATTTTCCCCCAATTATATCTTTATTTTCCTTTTTCAAGTTAACTCCTTCCTGTTCTCATCCATGAGGTTTGTACAGATTTGACTTCACCTTGACCTCCAGTGTGGGCCATGAATATCTTAAACCAATTATGTGACTCCATTATTGTGTTCACAGTGATTGATATAGGAATCGTATGACCTGGTTCAGGTCAATGAGAGAAAAAGAATTACACAATAACATGGGTACTAGAGGAAGAGAGTTCTTTTTCTCTTAGATGATGCTTACTGTCTTGTGGGAGACCACTAACGGCAGCAGATGGGGAGGGAGCCATACTACTTCTAAAAAAATTCTAAATTAAGTATAATATATCTTAGGATACTTTAAGCTTTCTATTTATATTTGTTATCTTCATGACTCCTAATTTATATTGAATATCTGGACATTATAAAATAGCATACAGAATAAAAACATAATTATTTGCTTAGTCTATCTTTAATACTAAGTCTGGTTGATGTGATTTGTAATGTAATATTATTCATTTTTATAAAATGTTTTCTCCACTGACTTTTTAAGAATTATTTATTTATTTTTTAAATGGATACCTTGCAACTGTACACATTTATCAGGTACAATCTGATGTTTCTATTCGCATTCATGTTGTCAGATGACCCCATCAGGATTATTGTGTATCCATCACCTCAAGCGTTTATCTTTTTGGGGGGGAGGGTGAGAATATTCAAATACCCCTCTTCTAGCTATTTTGTAACACACAATATTTAACTGTTAACCACAGTCACCCTACCATGCAATAAAACACTAGAACTTCTTCCTGCTATCTAATTGTAACTTTTTAGCAACTGACCAATCCATCCCCATCCTCCTTTTCATCCTCCCCTCCCAGTCTTTGGTAATCACTGTTACCAACTCCGTTTCTCTGATACTAACAATTGTTTAAACTGTTTTTTAATACTCCACATATGAGTGACAGCATGTAGTATTTGTCTTGACTTTCTATGTCTGACTTATTTCACTTAACATTATGCTCTCCTGGTTTAGTCATGTTGTCACAAATGACAAAACGTTATGACTGAATGACATTCCATTGTGTGCATAGGACATATTTTCTTTATCCATTTATCCACTGTTAAGTACTTAGGTTGATTTCATTTAATGACCTATTTTTAACTGAATCCATCAAATATACAATTTCCAGTCAGGACTATGACTACTGTGATAATATGTCTATGTGCCTTCCTGAACAGATATCCTTTTATTTATAATACAAAAAATTTAGCATGCACCATTTAATTTAAATATAAAGCAAATTCATCAACTTATCAGTAGAAAAATTGGATTACCATGCTAAATGCTATCTACTTGAATCTTATAGCAAACACAATACTCAGAGTTGAAACAGTAAATGTATTTATTAATAGTTCAAACAAGACTAGCAATAATTTCTATTATGGTTCAACATTAAACTAGGGCAATAGTACAAAATAAGTAAATCAGGAAATTTAAGAAAAAATGAATAAGTGCTTAAAAAAAAAAAACTAAAAAGCAACTCCACCACAAAAACATTCTTACTCATAAATATAAATGTAAAATGATAGAAATGATTCAATGAACTCAAACATTGTTTTGAAAGAACATGTCATGTCCCATGTTTAACCTTGTAACGTTTTCAAGGTAAATTAGATCACTTGCAGTATAAATGGACCACTTATTTTCTATTTTCCACTTCCGATTTTTTTTTTCTTTTTTATGCGATATTTGGGATCCTGGAAAGCTGATTGTATAACTTGTTGCTGGCACTCTGCCTTCCAGTTGGGTTTGTGTAGTGGAAGGAGTTTAAAAAAGAACAATTTAATTATTTCCCATATTCTCTCTAGAGCTCTGGTTTTAGCAAGGCTTCATAACTTTTCGTATGACTGAAGCTCCTAACAAGGGGGCAGTTTTCCAGACATTTTTTCCCCAGGTTCCAGTAACACCATTCCTTCTGCTTTGTACCCTGGGAGTGGTTATAACGTCCCTTGGATTCTTGTCCCAGAATGTCTTACTGTGAGAGAAGGAAGGAAGTAACTGGTTGGGCAGATAGGCATCTGGTCTCTGAACTCCCAGCCCCTACTGGTGTGCTGTCTCCTGATTGACCATTGTACTCTCCTGTCTCAATTGATCCTTTACACTATCATGCCTCTTTCTGATTGGTGCATTTTGAAGCCTGCTCATCAACCAATCAACATGCACTTCCTCATTTTGAGCCCACAAGAACCCCTAAACTCAACTACCTCAATGGCAATCCACTTTGGGGTCCCCTGTCACTCCCAAGAGTTTCCTGTTGCTTAGTAAATTCCAAATTATTGGCTTGATGTCCATGCTCCTTATTCTACTTGGTCATAAAAAAAGTACCCAGAACTCACCAAACCAAAAGAGCTCTAACAGAATTTGCCACGCTAAAAAAGCCATAACGAAACTCATTGTACTAAAACGCTGTAGCATTTCTAACCTTTGATGGTTCCTTTAATACCTATTGCAAATTTGTGCATTTAATAGTTCTTTAATTTTTTTAATGCTCTTACAACATTATTGATATAATCATGTACTCTATCCTTGAGAATTTATTCTGATGAATTTAGTAATTTTATCTCTGTTTTAAAGGAATTTTATATTTTATTATTTTAAAATATCACTGGCAGCAGTTTGACTGTTTTCTTCATTTGATTCAATGTCTGTGTCTTCAATTAAATGTCTGAGTGAGGAGATTTTGTTGTTGCTTTGCTATAATTTTGCTGTTGTTATTCTAATACTAGTGAATACTGGTCTGTAAATGCACATTACAGGATTTTCTTGTCTAAAGCTTGAGGACTTATCTAAATGATTAAGCATACAGTTTTCGTTGGAATTTCTTGTATGTTTGCAAGATTTACATTTATCCTCTCTGTCTTTTTTTTTTTTTAATTTTAGTTCTGCTTGCATTTTCCCCCAAAGATAATAGTTATCTTCCTCTATGATTGTGTACTTTTCAGATTTGTCTTCATTTCACTAATTTGGAGCTTGTCAAAGCTTTACGACTTAGTAAATGAATGTTCTCTTGTCACATATTATGATAGATGCTTTGCTTTAGCCTTCATTAATATTTTTGTTTTAAATTTATTTTCAGAAGATAGCTTTGCTTCATGTTATTTCTCCTTTATTTTGCACTTTCTATTCAGTTTTTTCTTATTGCTTTCCTAAGAAGCATCTAGCTGAATTTTTTATCCTTATGAAAATGTTTATTTTATTAAAATTATTAATTTTTTAAATTTATAGTCATAATGCAAGATCTGTGTTTAGTTGTGTATAACGTTTGCTTGCTTCTAATTTTTGAATGAAATTTTTATGTAGCATTTCAGAATTTTGTTTTTTTAAAAGATGTGGTGTACAATACAGGATTAGATATGTAAAAGTCATCGTACAGGTGTGAAGCTTTGATATTGTCTTTTTCTCCCAAGCCATGTACTCCCCTACCTCCAGGACAACTTGGAAAATTTTATGTAACATTTTCTGGGGACTGGGACCCCCACAACAACCATTTGGAATAATAGCTTTGTCTTTTTAAATTTCAATTGTCTAAATTTTAGTGAGAAACTAAGATTCTTGCTAAGTTCTAATGAAAGTAGCAATAAAAACTATTATCTTACAGTTGATAGATTTTAAAAATTTTTATTTAGAAAGGAACCTCAGTGAAAAGGCATAAATGAATTTTATGCTTACTAAACTCTGTTAATCTGTTCTGGTCTCCATCATAGACAAGCCAAGAAGAATATGTTTAGTTACATACTTCAGTGAAATATTCCATGGCTTAAATGACTTGTTTGGGCCTGTCTAATGCTCATGTATTAACATATGCAATTTCAGAATTAGTATAATTGTTTTTAATACACTAAGAAAGGTTTCACTATAACATAATCTCTTTATTCACACACACACATACACACACACACTCAATTCTGCATTTTGGAATTATCATTGACTTCTTGTCAGTGGGTAATATGGTCTAAATTTTTGTCTTCCCACAAATTAATATTAAATCCTAATGTTCAGTGTAGTAGTATTAGGAGATAGAAACTTTGGGAGGAAATTATGTCACAAAAGTGGCACTCATGTAAATAAGATTAATGTCATTGAAAAAGAAACTCTGGAACGGTCCCTGACCACCTCCACCATGTGAGAACACAGAGAAAAGATATTCACCTATAAACAGCAAAAAAAAGGTCCTTACTAGACAACTAATCTGCTAAAGCCTTGATCTTAGATTTACCTACTTCCAGAATTGTAAGAAATCAGTATCTGTTGTTATAGACTACCTCTTCAATAGTGTAATTGTTACAGCTACATGACTAGGCTAAGACAATTGGTATGGAAATTGAGAATTTTGACAGACACTATTTAAATTGTTAAGCAATGAATGAGTGAACAAAATATGTATATCTCCTGAATTTTGACTTTACCTATCTGAATATCTTATAATCATATAACATGAACTCATCCTAACACATAATTTACATTTGGTCAATTCTTAGTAAACAAATAAGAGCATAAAAAGGTGGCCTTGTATGTTTGCAAATTATGCTATAGGGAATGAAATCAGAAAATATTTTTACAAAGAGGTTGCAGGAAAATAATAATTTTAGTCACTGCAGTAGAAAAAGAATGTTTCTAGACTGTACAATATTATAGTAAAGTGAGTTATTTTATGCTGATTGATATTTTTTTTCATGATCACTGAGATTAAAATTGAGATTGTGCACATTTGTTTTTTTGGGGGTTTTTTGAGTTGGAGTCTCACTCTGTCGCCCAGACTGGAGTGCAGTGGCTGCTCCCGGCCACCGCAGTCTCGACCTCCTGGGCTCCAGTGATCCTTCCCCCTCAGCCTTCCAAGTAGCCAGAATTACAGGCATGCGCTACCACGCCTGGCTGATTTTTTGATTTATTGTAGAGATGAGGTCTCTCTGCCAAGGTGGGTCACGAACCCGCTGGCTGTGCACGTTTTTAGTGATCAAATTTTAATGCATTTTGCATGTCTTAATTCAGTGTTTTATCCTACTCATAAAGAGGAGGACTTTTTCCTTTATTATAAAAACAAAACTATTCTTACATCTTTTACATACAAGAAGCACTTGTTAACTCTTTGTATAACTAGTAGTTTACAAAACAACAATTCATGTTTTTGTAGTTTATCATTTTAACCTTATGTTGTGTTTGTAGATTTAATCAATCTCTGAGTACAACAAAACCAACATACTTACGTCCAAAAACAATATTTTTTGGTTACAATTTAAAAAGATATTTTGGATGTCAATATTTATTATAATGTATTTTGAATGTTTTTTCATGTAAATAAACAGGACATGTAGTAGTTAAAAATATTTTTTCTTCAAGACAACTTAATGAATTGTTTTTTTTACAAAAACTGACCTGTAAAATTCTAAAATTTGTTTACAGAAACAATATAATCTTATATTTCTATTTTATTTAACAGGATAACATGCATAGTTTCTTGTTCCAATGAAGTCCTCAATCTCCAAGACAAGAAAACTGAGAAAGGATTAGATATAAGTTAAATAAAATAAGTCAGGTAATTTCAAGTCACATCAACATATTATAGTTCCTTTTTGTTTTTGTTCAATATTAATATCTTATATCTGACAAACATTTTAAGTGTAACATAACTAATGGCTTCTTTTTCTCCTCTGCATGCAATTTAGACTCAAATTTTCAATGAAAATATGAAGATGTATCATTTTATTATTTAATAAAATCTTATCTAATATTGGAAATCGTGCTTTAAGAAATGTTGCAGAAATATAAAATATAAAGCAGTACGCATTTTGTAACATAAGATAGTGATTGAGTAATTATGCCCAATGGTACCACATTTTTACAAATAGTCATGAGTCATTACAATTCCTGCTATGTATTGATGTATCATACAAAATATTTGTTTATAGACTGTTTATGTTATTGACAACAGTAGGATGTTCATAGTCAATAGTTATATATGGATTTTTAACAGTTCCCCTAACTCCTGTGTTGTGCAGGGTTAACCGTACATGTTTGCCTTTCAACTTCCCGAATGTGTTATGACCCCACAAACACTTCTATTTCAGCTAAATAAAACACCCTATTCCCTTACTAACACTTCAGAACAGTTATGGTTAATTTTTTCACCCTTTCCCTTTTTGTTTTACTTTCTAAAATAGCAAACAAATAAGATTTCAGAGAGGATATATAATTAGGGAGACAGATTTCAAAGAAAATAAGCTTATTCTAAGAATCTGGCATATGAATGTTCAACGATGGCTAAACGTAGTATAAAGGGACAAATCTAATGGGACTTATCAAATTCTGATTTTTTTGGTGCACATATAAGATGTGAATGTGTGTGTGTGTGCACGCACGTGTATATAAGGGTGGTGCTAAACCTATGAAAAACCAAAGTGGAATAAACATTCAGAGAATTCAGATTCCTGTTGTCTGCTATCATTACTTCAATTTATCCTTAATATAAGCCTCTGGGCAAAGCCAAGACAAGAGCTGTAGGATTTATAATGTACACTTTAAAGTCTAAAACTCCCCTGGATACTGCCAGGATCAGTCTGTTTACTGGTAGTTTTAACCTGGTGTATCCTGTAAAAACACCCTGGCTTAGCTACATGGTGAAAACACATAAGCCCCCTTCCCAGCTTCTACTTTGAGCTCTTGTGAGGCCAAGATTTCTTGCACAAGTTTTGATGGCAAAGAATTCCATATATTGAGTAGATAAAGCCTTGCAGTACAAATCATTCTCTTAAAAATAAAAGCAATTTAACATTTGCTTAAAACATAGGCATAGTATTGAGTTGATTACTATTCTGTAGTTAAAATAGAGAATATGATAAACTGTAACCGTTTATAAAAGACGCCAAATATTTAGAGTTTTTCTGACAATTTTAGGTTTGCGATATTATTTGTAACCTCTGTTGATTTTATTTTTAAGTTAGCCTCCAAGGAATCACAAAACTAAAATATTCATTTTAATTATGATGATATTTCTCATTATGACCTTAGTCCATTAAAATCCCATTGAATCATATTACAAAAAAAAAATACTCAGTTGTTGGTTAATTCTCAGGGAAAGAAAAAATAATTTCACTTCAAATATCCTGCTATGACTTAGAGCAACTATCTAAAATGATTGTCAGTAAATTGTGAAACTGTTAAGTGCTTTTCTTAAATCTTGACTTAATGCCTAGCATAATAGTATATTTTCATGTCTTAATTTTAATTTGTAATATAAATTATGCATATTTAAAAATACAATATGGTCTTTTGATATACATATAAATTTTGAAATAATTATTAGTCAAGGACATTTTCAATGTGGAAAAATACCTGAAATAAAATTTTTGACAAATACTTTCCTTTTTTGTTTTTAGTAATAAATATATACAGTAAAAAGAACTTTAACATTGCAGTTTAGTTCAATTTTTATTTTTTTTAGTAAAAAGGAAAGGACTTAAAAATGTTACATCTTTATTTCCTCAATACTTATTCCCTATATAGCTAATCATATGATAGTGAGAAAGCAGTTTGTATTGATAGAATCAAATAAAAGCAACCTGTTTGAGACCAACATTTATGACACATAGAATGATGTTCAAATATCCATATTACAGCACTTCCATCTGTAAAGAGCTGTATATCCCTAAATGACTCACAACATAGGTGTAAAGTCTGACGGTGAATTTCTTGTTAATCAATTTTACAAACATGGTGTTATACTTTCAATTTTTATATTTATTTTCAATGCTCTGTTTATAAACCATAGAATATGGACCAAAATGCAGATTTTGGAAGCAGTAGAATATAGTCGATTTACAAGTTTTAATGCACATATTGTTGATCAACTTTGTCAAAAATTATCGTCCTTGAACTTCAAATATCTTTACCTAAAAATGAAAATACTTCCATAGAGGAATATCGTAACATTAGGTTTCCCATTTTGCAAACCAAAAGATGCTATGTAAATAAAAGTTATGAAATAAATTACATTTAAAAGATAATACGTGGGAACGTAGTTTCCTAATAGGCAGTGTTTACTGAACTCAGTTATACATGAAATGTAACTGCCACAATGTCTTGATTTTGATAAAGAAAATAATTAAAACCTATATATATATATATATCGACTTTCATCTCCCAATGTAATTATAAAAAGCTGGGATCAGTATTGTAAGCATTCTTAAAATAAGGGGGGGGCAAACATTAAAGTCATATTTTTTTTTGAATACTGAAGATAATTTAGTTAGCAGAGCAATTAACTATCTCAAAATAGAAGACACAGTGCCTGTAGAAAGATAAAAGGCACAAACATGGACTCACATGGAGTAGATGCAAATGGACACCAGTATGGAAAAAAATCTGCTTGACCTTGGTTTTGACAATGCATTTTTAGATAAACATCAAAGTCATAATCCATTTAAAAAAATGATAAACTGAACTTCATCAAAATTAAAGCTTTCTTCTGAAAAAGCTTTCATTTGGAAAATAAAAAGATCAGACACAGACTAGGAGAAAATATATGCAAATCACATTTCTCATGAAGAGACTTGTGTCCAGAAAATATAGAAACTCAATACTAAACAATAAGAGTACAAACAAACCAATTAAAAAATGGGCAAACGATCTGAACAAACCCTTTAACAAATAAGATATAAATGTCAAATAACCACAAAAAATTCTATCACGAATTATAATGGAAACACAAATTAAAACCACACTCAAATATGACCACATAGTTATTATATATGTGTAATTGCTATATGTATAGATATAGGTATAATTTTGGTAAATTCTTCCTTTAACTTCCTATTTTTCATTTTTTATATTTTATTTTAAAGATGTGAGCCGGGCTCGGTGGCTCAGCCTGTAATCCCGCTCCTTTGGGAGGCTGAGGTGAGTGGATTGCCTGAGCCTGCGGGTTCGAGACCCGCCTGGGCAGCGAGACCTCATCTCTACAATAAATCAAAAAATCAGCCGGGCGTGGTAGTGCATGCCTGCAATTCCGACTACTCAGAAGGCTGAGGCGGAAGGATCGCCGGAGCCCAGCAGGTTGAGGCTGTGGTGGCTGGAAGCGGCCACTGCACTCCAGTCTGGGCGACAGAGTGAGACTCCAACTCAAAAAAATAAATAAATAAAATAAATAAATAAAAATAAATAAAGATGTGGGGTACAATTTAGGATTAGGTATACAAGTGGACATTGTACAGGTAAAGTTTTAACAAGAATACAGGATAAGTTAATATCTCATACATTGCTAATGAGAATTCAAAATAGTACAGTCGCCATTTAATCTGTTAAAATAACTTATATGAGTTTCTTATAAAGTTAAATATATACCTCCAATATAGTTCAGCAATTCTACAACTAGCTATCTCTCCATAATCAATAAAAACATATCTACACAAAAAATGGTGTGCAAATATCTTAGCCCAAAACTGAAATAACCCAGATATCCTTTACCTGGTGAATTTATAAATTGTAATAATTCATAAAATTAAAACTATTCTGTAATACAGAAGAATGAACAATTGTATCACTCAATAACATGTATGACTCAATTGCATTTTGCTAAGTGAAAGAAGTCAGTCAAATAAAGCTACATATTTCATATTCTGCAAAAGGCAAAATTAGAGGGAGAATAATCAGTTGGACACAGATGTTGGGTTTAGGAGAGAAGATGTTTGTAAATATGTGTCATGTTGAAATATTTTCAGTGATGGAAGTTTTATGTATTCAACTGTGATACAGTGGTGTATTACCTACTTTAAGCATTTATCAAAACATAGACATTTACCCCACAGACTGAGTGATGGCTCATATCTGTAATCTCAGCATTTAGGAGGCCAATGAGGGAGGATTGCTGAAGACCAGGAGTTTGAGACCAGTTTGAGCCAATAGCGAGACTCTGTCTCTATAAAAAATAAAAAAATAAACTTAGCTGGTCATGGGGGTGCAGTACTGTAGTCCTAACTACTCAGGTGACTGAGGTGGGAGGATTGCTTGAGTCTGGGAGTTTAAGATCACAGTGAACTATGATCACACCACTGTACTCCACCATACTCCACCCTGGATGGCAAAGCTAAACCCTGGCTCTTCAAAAGAAAAGTTTATACCACAAAAAGTGAATATACTACAAGCATATCTAAACAAACCAACCAGAATAAAGAAACATGAAATAGAAATTCCCCCCAAATAAATCTAAGTCTATTATAATAATCACATAACATACTAAAGGGGACAGGAAGAAAAGGATCTGACTTAATATTGAGAAATGGGGTTTTGCCTGGATATTTTTAGTCTACGAACAAAAGAACTGCATACAATCTATGTTTCTAGTTGATAAAAGTATTTCTCATGGCGGTATGGGTTGAGAATTCTAAAATACTTTATTTGTACACTAAAGTTAAACAAATGAGGGAAATACATAGAAAATGAAAATCAGACTTGTGTTTTTCTGACTAGGAATTAGGCTCTAATTACTATTTTCTGTAGCCACTGGTGTCAGAGACTAACATTTCTTCTGGTGATTTTGTATTTTTCTCCCCTTTTGTCCTTGCATTTTCCTAGAGACTTTCTTAAATAGTATCTGAGCTGGACATTCTTTCAGTTCTATTCTCCAGTTATTTACAAGAGCCCTAGATGTGATGGTGATGGTGGTGGTAAGGTGTGGAAGAGCAGTGTTCTATCATCCTACAATTACACTTTATTCTTTTCGTGAATCTGTGTTCCTGGATTAGGATCTTTAAAAATGCTTCTTAGCATTTTTCCTTTACAGAGGGGGCATTTTCTTTCCCCCATATCCAAAGCTAGAGGAGGTCAAAATTAGGCATTTTCTCCCTCAACATGGATTAGACTCTAGTAAAATCCAAAGTTGGTAAGGCTGTAGTAAAACAGTTTATTATGAGGAAAAGCTTTTGTTTAAAAAAAAAAATGGAATGCTCTGGATGTGTTTCAGTGCACAAATTTTCTTCTTTCCACGTAGGAAAAAGAAAGAATTTTCTTCCAGTTTTTACAATGAGAATCTGGTAGAATTTGTGGAGGTAAAACCCACAGATGTGTCAGGACCCTCCTAAAGGTGGACTCTCTGGGGTGAATTTTCAAAATAGTCTACACCAACTGCCAATAAGTTCTTCAGTGATAGTTTGTTTCTACTGGTGCTGGTTCCATCAGTGGCTTCTGCTGCTGGGCTTCTGCTCCAGGTAGGTTGTCTTCTCTGTATCTGCCACTCTCTTTAGTTTTGGGTCAGTGATTTGCTATGTAGTCTTAATGGATCCAAGACTAGTTTTTAGCTTATTCTACTTTATCTTATTTTGGGGTTGGAAGTACTGACTTCCAAATATTTACATATCAGTGTAGACATATAAATCATTATTAAAAACAATCAAGTACACATAAAATTTTCATGTTATTCTTAGAAAAATATTTTTCAGTGTATCTAACAACAACTAATACTTAAATTAATTCTAATTTTGTTGTTAAAATATTTATCAATCACATGTATACCTAAGAAAGCTACAAAATACAGAGAATACTGCCTTATTTTGTTGACAGTATAGAAAATTAAATGTGTTTAATTTGCTGATTTATCTTAAATTTGTTTAATTAACTCTACACAAATTCAAAAGGATATTGACCTCACATCAAGCTTTTTTAATGTGAACACATAAGAATCTGTAATCTTAAAATCATCTTCAAATACTTTATTTTATATCTCTGCCTGAACATTTTTATTTGCCATCAAAGTATTTCCTAAAAGTTTCTCAATGTGCAACAATGGTATTAAAATGGAATTCTTAAGTGTGAGTAAATTAAAATTTTTATTACTTGATCAATGACCTATCCTCACCTAATCCAGTTTGGAGAAAACAATAATCACCTCAGAAGAAGAGAAAAATTCTGAGATCTTCACAGATATTGAATGAGTTGACAGATGTCTGTAGCAGCAGAAACAACCATGATGTTCTGGCTGTCAGAACTATTAGCAACCATAACAAGATTGATTGTAGGCTTTGAGCTATAGACAATGTTTGAAGACCCTAGCTGTTATGTGCTTTAAAAAATAAATAACCAATAATGCTTAACATGGTTATGCTTATATCCATACAGTCATGTGCTGCTGAACAATGAAGATACATTCTGAGAAATATGTCATTAAATGACTTCATTATTGTGCAAACATCAGGGAATATACTTACACAAACTTAGATAGTATAGCCTATTACACACCTAGGCTATGTGGTATAGGCCATTGCTCCTAGACTCTAAACTTGTACATTGTGTTAATGTGCTGAATATTGTAGGCAACTGTAATCCAGTTATAAGTATTTGTGTATCTAAACATGGAAAAGATACAGAAAAATATAGTATTATGATCTTATGGTACTACTGTTGTATATACGGCCCATTGTTGACTGAAAAGTCATTATGTGGCTCATCATTGCATACAGATAAATAAAGTATTTTATGTATTGTACACAGATATATAAATAAATATCTTCAAATGTATGCACACACATTTTTGGCACACAAGGATGCCAAAAATGTGTTTGCATACATTCAAAGATATTTATTTATATATCTGTGTACTATATATAAAATACTTTATCTGTATATATATATGTTTTATATATATATATATATATATTACATGATGTTCTCTATGTCTTACTTTTGTTCACTATAATCAGAAGTTTCTGGACAATAATGGTAACCACTTCGAGCGCCTCTTATAATTTCAGAAGTCAAATATGACTTGTACTCATCTTTTGTTACTGGTAAACATTGAGTTTTACAATTTTAATCGAGTTTTTCTTTTCTTTTCTTATAATGTGTCTTCTCTTTTGACACCCCCATATAAATATGTGTGTATACATTTGAAAAAAATATATATATATATGGTGGTATTCAGAACCCCAGAAACAAAAATCTATAGGGATATTTTCTTGCATGGAAATATTTTTAAAGAAACTGAAATAGAGAGTATTTTACTTTCTTACAAATGACATTTTAATTCTAAACCTAGTGGTATTTTTATAAATAATAATTAGGTAATTTTCACAAAGAAATTGTTTTCCTACTATAGTTTCTTCTTCCAAAGGAGAAAATTTAATGCTCTATCACTAAACCTTCCAAATACACAAACTGGCAAATCTACTCCAAAGATGCCAAACTAAATTCCAAAATAACTGGCCAGTTAAGTCTCGTAATGACCATGTTGCTTATATCCTGAGTCATATATGTATTTTAATCATATATATTACAACGCCAATTCACACATACCATAATACTGAACTGCAAGTTCTTGCTTATACCTAACTCAAATATATTAGACTTCTTTTGTAATTACAAAGTTATTTTTTTCTTCATATAGGTTCCAGACAATATACTTTATTGTTATTCCTAGGTATTTTATGATTGGTATTGCTGTTGAAAACAGGAAATTGTTTTCAATTACATTTTCTGGATAGTTGCAGTATAGAGAGATATTTGCAAATTTAGGTGCATTTGGTTATATTTATCTACTTTCTTGACACTAATACAGTTTTGGAAGTTTTAATTGATTTCCTTTAGTTTTACAGATCAACAATGATCATATCTACATTTATATCTATTTATATCTATCTGTAGTTTCAGTTTCAGTCAAGAAAATTTAATCTAACACAATCTAATGTAAAATTTTAAAAAAGAGAATTCAACTCTAGCTCTCCTTTTTCTAGGTAGACTGCTCTTTTTAGCAATATCTACTCAATAATTTTTCATAAGAATTTTCACAAGATAATTTTTAATCCAGTGTTTAAAAGTGATACACATTTATGCATTTCTAAAATAAGAAGAACTTAATTCTTCCAATCTGTCTAATTTTGATTTTATTTACTTACCTTATGGTACTGGCCCACATATCTAATAAAATGTTGAATAGGTACGGTACATGGATAGCCTTACATTGTTTTGACACCATAGAAACAAAATTTACCATTAAGAATGGTATCATTTAGTGTTTTTGTAGATGTTCTATATTAGGTTGAGGAAGTTCTCATCTATTTCTAAATAGAAAAAAGTGTTTATCAGAAATGAGTGTGGTTTCTTGTCCAACTCTGTGTGTCAAATTAATGTTTGTTCTTTTTCTTTTTTAGTATGTAGTTATTATATTGATATATTTTCAAATATCAAATGGTCTTTATATTTCTGAGATAAATCTCACTTGATCATGGAATACTATTCTTCTATACATTGCTGGATCTGATTTGTCAATATTTTGCTGAAATTTTTTTACATCTGTGTTCATTTTGAATATTTGTCTGTAGTTTTAGTTTTGCTATTTATGTTGTTGTTGCTTCTTCATTTTATTTTAACTGTCTTTGTGTGATTTTGGTATTGAGTAATGCTGGTCAAGTCAAATACTTCAATTTACTATTTTCTGGAAGAGATTGTCATAAAATTGATGCTATTTATTCTTTGAAAATTAAGTAGAATTTACTATTAAAATCATCGTTGGTTAGATGTTTCTTTTTCAAAATATTTTAACTCAATTAGATTTCTAAAAGATGTTTTAGAATACGGACTCGGTGGCTCAGCCTGTAATCCCGCGCCTTTGGGAGGCTGAGGTGAGTGGATTGCCTGAGCCCGCGGGTTCAAGATCCGCCTGGGCAGCGAGACCTCATCTCTACAATAAATCAAAAAAAAAAAATCAGCTGGGCGTGGTAGCGTATGCCTGTAATTCTGGCTACGTGGAAGGCTGAAGCGGAAGGATCCCCGGAGCCCAGCAGGTCGAGGCTGCGGTGGCCGGAAGCGGCCACTGCACTCCAGTCTGGGCAACAGAGTGAGACTCCAACTCAAAAAAAAAGAATACATGTTATAGCATCATCTTGGTTGTGTTTGCGATTTATGAGGAAATTACTAAATATTATCTAAATTTTTATAGTTATGGATAAAGAATTGTTCATAGAATGTCCTAATATGTTGTTATTGCTTGCACACTTGAAATAAGCGAAATCAGATAATAAAATCAAATTGCCAACAAAATAATAGTATCAACCAGCTTACTCCATTTTATTTAAAACTTCCATCTTAGTTGCCTGCCTGACCTAAGAATCACTCCTCAATGCCTATGTGTGATTATAGTAATGCTCCCATGACCACAGACCCACAGCTTTGTTCCCTTTGAGCAGGTCGTGTTGACCATTTCCTGCTGACTGTTACAAAACTCCTTAGCCATAAGTTCCATATAATTGTATGCTTTGTTAACTGAAATCAAATGCTACGCTTTGCAAAACCCCATTGCTATATTTTCATATTTTGTTCTTATATTTTGTTAGTGACCTAATCAAGGTAACTCCATTGTGTAATAATTCTTCTACCTTGTCTCTACGTACCTACCTTAAACTATATCTTGTTGGCAGAAGTCCAGGTACTTTCCAGGCACTGGCTATAACCTAGCACATGAAATTAATAAAAACTCCCTAAAAATCAAAAGTTCCCATTTTGGTTGCCAAGTTGTTATTAATGGTTGCTATGGTCACTAAGTTGCTATGTAGCCAACACTGTAAATTTTACCTATAAAAACTTGTCACAGGCCACGCTCGGTGGCTCAGCCTGTAATCCTGTGCTTTGGGAGGCCAAGGTGAGTGAATTGCCTGAACCTGTGTGTTCGAGACCCGCTTGGGCAACTTGGTGAGACCTCATCTCTACAATAAATCAAAAATTAGCCGGGTGTGGTAGCGTGTGCCTCTAGTTCCAGTTACTTGGAAGGCTGAGGCAGAAGGATCGCCTGAGCCTAGCAGGTAGAGGCTGCAGTGGCCAGGAACGGCCACTGCACTCGTCTGAGTGACAAGAGTAAGACTTCAACTCAAAAAAAAAAAAACAAAAAAACTTGTCACAAACTGCACTAGTTTGTCAACAGTTTTTCTGGCATTTGCCTGCTCTTGACCCATGTGTTAATAAAGAACTCACAATTAATTAGACTCAGCTTGCTGGCGAGACTTCTCGTTTACTAGGTCGTAACACATTCTAGTTATATTTTCTTCTAAATTCGTAATATTGGTAATTGTGTCTTCTTTCTTGTTAAATATTTATCAAGTTTTTATCTTATTAAATAATCTGATTTTAGTGTGCTTTATATTTTGCTTCTTTTTCCAGTTTGTAATTTCATTTTTTCTCTTAATTATCTACTTTTCTCACTTAATTTTTCTGAAATAACAATTAATATAATTTCTTGAGCTTTTTTTCTGTACACAGAATTTTCTTTAGCACCTTGATAAATAAGATAAATTGTTGAAGACAGAATTTTGACATGCCTGAATTATCTGGCCAAATAGCATCACAAAATACCATAACAATTTACCTTCCCATATCCCTCAATATATTTGCTTTTATACATGCCTTAACTAGTATGGAATAAAATGTAGGAAAATATATAAGTTATAGTAGTCTATTAAACAGCATGGTGACTATAGTCAATAATAGTGTATAACACATTTAAAAATTACTAAAAAAGGTTGATTTTCAAATGTCCTAACTACAAAAAATAACCAATATGTTTATTGCTTGATTTAATCAATTTACGATATATGCATATCCTATAACATCACAATGTACCTCATAAGTATATATATTTATTTTTCAATTCAAAATAAAAATCATAAAATACCTATATTTTACATTTATCCACTGCTTTTAAATCTTGAATACATATTAGGATCATCTGAGGACCTTTAAGAAATTTGGAGGTCCATGCTGCTATGAATATCAATTTAATCATGATATTTGTGATAAAAATTATACTAGCATCTTCATTTCTTAGAGCTCTCCAGGTAATTCCAATATACAGTAAGTTTCATAAGAAATCACATAGGTACACACCATGCAATGAAATTAATATATGCGTGTATTGATGGAAATAACACAGTTTTTAAATGATGTGATCCTATACCTAAAAGTAAATGATGTATTTACATATGATCAATTGTTTTTTGTTTCTGCTATTGGTTTTGATATGCAAATCATTCTTTCACTTTATTTGGAACTCTATTATTTATATATAAAAAGCACTGGTATCATGGCCTAATGAAATAATCTGGTATGATGAACTTCTGCCTGAACAAATACAGTCCTTAAAGGATTTATTTCTATGCCTCTACATCTATTCAGAGACTAATAAGTAAAAATCAGGGAGAATGAGGAGGGGTAATCACATCATTAATAGGCAAAGGTTGTGATTATATAAAGCATATGATACAAGCTTACCGACATTAAAGAGAATCTAGAAGACTAGAGAAAAATCAAGTCTAAATAAAAATAAGAAAATATTAACATTTGAGAAGAATCGGTTTCTTTGATCCCCCCCCCCATGGGAGAGAAAGAAAAAGGAAAACACTGTTTGACTGAAAGATACTGAGAAAATAATCCAAATCAATTTTTCTCAGATGAACATTTTACTGCCAGTTGTGCTGTGCATTGAAAATTGTTTTCCTGTGGTCTTTGAATATGTTCTGTATCTGATGTTCCACTGTCATTACATGGAGATTCTCAGTTTCTTTTCTAGAGTCCAAATGTGAAGGGACAGGGAAACATTATTGCAGTTCTGACTTTTTGAGATGCTGAAAACCTTGCCTGACAAATGTAGTACAAATTCACTGACTTTAGGTAATATCTAGGTCTCCGCTAAATGTGAGTAAACAGTAAAAAACAATTAAACCAACAAAACGAAACAAAAAGCTAAATACAATCTTACTGTTAAGAACCAATCATTCCATGTCCAAAATCAAGATTCGCACAAACTGTAAGTTACAATATGATGAATACAAGCAATAAGAGGAGTAGTAAACAGGCAAAGTACTTGACAAAGAATACATGAATCCTGCTCTATTGTTGTATACTTTTAGTTTTAAATTTCAAATAAAATGTGTACTATTTTATTTAAAAAATAAGCATTCACACATTCCTTTGTGTTACTGTTACTAGGAGAAGGGGTGCAACTCCCAGTGTGGGATGACAGGTTGATGTCAACAACTGGGTTCTTGTGTTCAAGAGTGGAAAGAATTCTCAAACGGACACATAAAGCAGCAAAGACAAGCAAGTAGCTTTATGAAGCAATTAACAGCAGGCAGAAACAGCCTACAGAGGCTGTTGCTTCTGCACCTAATTGTTGTTGAGCTATAACTTTTATTCTTAGGGGTACAGAAGGATATGTTTGGGGATGGTTTTTCTTAGATGTAGGTGGTTTTGGGGCTGGATTACTGTTACTCCTCCCTTACATCAGGTGGGGGAGATTTAGACCTTATAGGGTCATACCGGTACTGTTATGGTATCAAGTATATGATGGGAGTGGGAGGCTCTCCTACGGTAACTGTAGGTGAATGGTGTTAAAATGAGTTTAGGTTAAGTTAAGGATATTCAGTTGATTATTGCACCTGAGTCTGAGGAGGGAGAGTCCCTTCTGAGCAAGCATTGAGGTAGGAGGAAGTTCTCAACTACATTAACCACATTTTCAACTGCTGGTGGTTTAACAGGGCTGTGCAGGAGTGTTCCTGTGGGCATTACCTTTCTCCGAGACTCTCCCTTTCTATCTTCCTAGCATTATCTTCTCTAGCATTATCTCAGCATATGGTACATACATCAAACACAACATCAAATAATTATTTTTGTGTTCATTTCCATGTCTAGGCGGAAAATTATATAGTGAAAGGAGTTATGAAGGGGATTTTTAAAAAATCTTTAGTGACTGGTGACCAGAATGAGTTTAATAATTTTTTTCAGATAATTTAATACATATATTATTCAATATGCATTGCCTAATTAAATTATCTACACAACATATTTTGGGGGCTTCTAATGTATATAATATTTGAACTAATATTTAACCAATACTGCTTTCTATGTAATCAAAGAATCAGGATATACTGGCCATTAAGAAAATTACATGAACTCCAAATGAAATCAGGTATTAATTTGAACATTTTTGCTCTGAAATTATACAACTAATAGGAACAGTGTCCTTATGTCTCTGAACTAGCAATTTCACTGATTTTTGTTGACACCTGAAATCTATCTATTCTAACTCTTCTGTGTATCTTAATTCTCAAGGGTATATACTTTCTTTTTATATAGAAGATTGTAAATCATTTTCATTTGGTAAACAAGGTATATTTAGTATCACATTTAATAATACTAGCAAGCATTCTGTTTTGTCATTGCTTACCCTTACTGTAATAACCACAAATTTTGCTTCATATATATGTCAGAAACTGTAAGTAGTAGAGTGTGTAGGGCATAACAACAGTATGAGTTCCACATGTATGTTTATTGCAACACTATTCACAATAGAAAAACATGGAACCAACCATGCTGTCTATCAAAAGTGGACTGGAGAAAAAAAAATGTGGTACATAGACACGATGGAATATTATACAGCCACGAAGAGGGATAAGCATATGCACTTCATAGCAACTTGTATGCATTGAGACTCTATAATACTCAGTGATCTATCACAGAAACAAAGAACAGAGTACCATATTTCCCACTCATAAGTGGACCCTGAACATTTGCTATAATACTCTAAGAAAGGAATTGGCAGTAGTGGGATACTGCCAGGGTAGGTAGGGTGGCACAACATCAATAAGGGTACCTGATCTCACACCAGGAAATGTGGGGACCAAAGTGAGGCCCAAACTTTACCTGTACAATGTCCAGTTGTATACCTAATCCTGAATTGTATTCCACATCTTCAAAATTATGTGTGTGTGTGTGTGTGTGTGTGTGTGTGTGTGTGTGTGTGTGTAAAGAGAAGGCAGAAAATAAGCAGGGGAGTTTTGCGACTGAAGGGACAAAAAAGGAGCTACCTCAAGGAAGAGAGACATTGTGGTGGTTAGTAGTTCCCGGGAGATGAAACTATATATGAAGGACATTGGAGTGAAAAAACCACATCCGAGAGCTGATTTTATGTGTAGCTAAAAAAATTGAAAGGGAAAGGTAACTTTGTGTTTTTTTTCCTCAGTCCCTGTTGTTGGCTTCTTTTCCTTAGTCTATTTCTAAAATTAGATTCGTGTATCCCCGGAATCTGTCTTTGACCTATTTCTCCTTCTCAGTGTGCCATCAGCAGGCAATTACATGCTGCCTTTTTGTTTTCTACTATTTTTTACACATAGCCCAAAGTTTGTATTTCCAGCCCAGATCCCATATTGACCCCTAATCAGTTAAAGCTAAACAACCAGTGTGCTTCTGTATTTGGGTTTTTATCAAGGCTTAAAATTCAATGCTTAAATTAGTTTATCACTTATCCCTAAATCTAGTATTCCTTCAATAATGTTTTCTCAGCATATAGTAATAGTATTCATTAAGGATGAGGGACGATTACTGTCTTAATGACAAGAAAATTTTAATTTGTCCATGACTGTTTGCATTTGTTTTTTGTATGCAGGTTGAGTGTTGAAGTTATATATGTATTTATATTTTTAAATGGAAATTACTGGAATTAGGATGCCACTTTGGTATTAATAGTACATTAATTAGAATAATATTGCAGTAGAGATTGGAAGTAGTAGGCAGAGACTAGATAATGTATATAATTCTGTACATATTTGATCACTTTTCAAGAGAATTGATTGAAATTTGTAAAGTGAAACTATTTACCAAAATTATTATTTCAATTTTTCTCATATTTATGACCATAAATATAAACTCTAATCTTAGTTTAGATATTCTTGACAATGGGTACACTAATATTTTTTCTGATATTAAATATTTTAAGAAAAACTTTAAAAATCACTGTGCTTTAAAGCTTTTCCTGGTCACCTCTTTTCAACTGCAGTTTGACACATATCAAGCCACTATCTTTGAGGATTCATCTGTCACACTGTGATCTCACTACAAGGAGAAGAAAGAGTGTTCATTCTATTCACAGTTAATTAGCAAGCTTAAGATTGAATGGTCTGAAGATATTTTAAAAGACAAGGAAAACAAGCATGAGGAAAATTGCTTTTGAAGAATATCACAAAAAAACTTAACAAAAAAGTCTTCAACTCTTTCTACAGGTTTTTTGGTATTACATAAAAAGTCAAACATTGGTTCTATTTACTATGCCACCACCATAGCTCATGATAAATGTATATTCTTATAAAAACTACAGACTGCATAGTCATTAACCATTGTAGTCTAATAAATACTTACTAAAACATGATTTAACCTTGCTTAGGGAAATGTGAAATTCAACAGTAGCACTGATTTTTTTTTTAAAAAATATATCAAGGTATTTTCATACAATTATGATAATAATGCAAGAATAAAGGACAGTTCCACAAATAATGAATGATTCTGGATCTATCAGTCGTTATTTAAATAAAACAATTAAAAAATATCTGTCATAGTTTCTTTTTTGTTGTTGAGTTGGAGTCTCACTCTGTTGCCCAGACTGGAGTGCAGTGGCCTCTCCTGGCCACCGCAGCCTCGACCCGCTGGGCTCCGGCGATCCTTCCGCCTCAGCCTTCCAAGTAGCCGGAATTACAGGTGCGCGCTACCATGCCCCGCTAATTTTTGATTTATTGTAGAGATGAGGTCTCGCCAAGTTGCCCAGGCGGATCTCAAACCCGCGGGCTCAGGCAATCCACTCACCTCACCTCAGCCTCCCAAAGGGCGGGATTACAAGCTGAGCCACCGAACCCGGCCTATCAGAGTTTCAAAACGTATTTAGAATATTCTCAACAAGCTCAAAGACTGACATATTTTTATGAAATCAAAGGTTATGAGCACTGAATAATATAGCAAATTAAGGGAGTGGTCATCACATTGAATCTGTCAATCGCATTTCATATACAACTGGATGCAACTATATCTTTAATTGATTTAAGATGCATCAGGACTGTCAACAGTGAAAAATTGCAGGGGGATGGGTGGAGCAGGATTGGCGGTAGTTGGGGAGCGGACACACCTCATCAACAAGGGTATCTGCATGATGAACATGCATGATGAATTGTACCCCACATCTTTAAAATAAAAGATAAAAAATAAATAAAATGCATCAACAGGGTGCATGTCTTGTTGATATTTAGAATAAAATCTAAATTTTAGATTATTAGGGGTTTATATAAAAACATTGAACTCTATCTTTCATTTATAGAAAATTAGGCTACTATGTCATTGTACCCCTACTAGCCTGAAAAACAGATCAATGTGATTCAAAAAGCAAACAAAAAATCAAAGTTATATTCAGTAGACATAAGATATTCATGTTTTTTCTGAGGACTCTACTAAAATCTGCTCATTGACCTATTGTTCCATAAAGTTTGGTTTCTTATCAACCTTGTGAATGGCTGGTTTTATATATCATGCTATAATATAATGAAAATGAGATCACCTTCTCTTTATTACTCTTTATAGCCACTGTCTTTCTTACTGTGAGAAATCTTTTGTAGAATGTCTTCCCATGCCATCTTTCATACTCAGCACAACCTCCATTTCAATTAGGTTACTTGCATCTCTTTCTCACAATCGAGATAAAAAGTGTAGAGAGTTCACATTAATGATATGCTAGACCTGTTTACACATGTCTACTCTTAATGGCCTGTTCTAAAATTATCTCACCACTCATATTACTGTACAATTGTTACAATCTCCAAATTTAAATCATGCCCCACTCTCTGAGAGATAATTATAATTTTTCCCTCACAGGTTGTTCAAAATTGTTCACTCCTTCTCATAACCTAGACATTGAAACCATCACAAGTGTATAGGCCTGGAAACAGCATCTATTTAAGGAATTCTATCTTCAGTGATGAGTTTTACCACATGCTATGTTAACCAGGCCCCCTATCAGGGCAGTCTGTGTCTCCTTTAGAAGGTTTGGGTGTTCTGTGTTATTAGTGAGTTTGTGGAACTACACTCATACACTGTTCATTCGTCATGATGCATTCTCTAGACGCCAATGCCAAACTATGATGACATACAAAAAGTTGGTGGATCAACAGAACAAAGTAAAATTGACTAATTATCTATGTTGACTATGAATAAAATATTTTAATAATGTTAAGTTTTATCTAAATTAAGATGACAGTCAAAATAAAAACTGAACAATGACTAAATATTTCTCCGTTAATATATGAATAATATAATGAGAACTTTCTCTGTGTAAAAGAAAATCAGAGCATCAAATATAAGCTATATCTGGTATTGTCTTCTATTATTGTTTTTTCTTAAAATTTTATTAAATATAAAATTTGCTTTCAGTATTGTCATAATTTCTATCATAAGTCCTCTCATAATTTGGATATAAAGGCTTTTGCTTGTAAAGATTTTTCTATGTACCACTGTTTATAAATTGAATCCAAGCTGAAACTGAAAGCTAATAGAAATATTTCAGCCTCTGATAATAAATATTTAGATTTTTTTGTTTCTAAGACATTTTAAAAATAATTATACTTTATCACTTTACCTGAAACATCTATGAAAATAAATGTACAAGGTTTTGTTCATGTTGTATCTCACTGTTTTTTTAAAGAAGACAAATATTATTTGCTTTAGAGATAAATGACCATTCATTATAAATTGTTTACCTCTAGGTGCATTATTTTGAAGTTTTCAGCACAGATAAATATCCATGTATTATTAATTTTGGATATGACTCTTTAGCCCATATATCTACAATCCATGTCAATGACAGCCTGTGTTTAAAGAAAGAATATTATCGACTTCCAGAGCTACAAGTCTGTTGATATTTCAGGAAATAAAACATACTTTCCACTTTCTTAACTTTACCACATTCACCATAATTAATTTATTTTATTACTTATATCTTTTGTGAAAAAGTATTATATTTACTGTTTATATAGCAATAGGGATGACTTTAATGAAACCTAGAAGTAGTTTTGAAATCAGGCAGTGACATTTCATTGGAGATTACATTCCGGTTGTAAATCTTTTTCTATCTAGAATGGATCATACCCCAAAAGGAGATTTATCAGAAATAGCAGCAAAGCTTCCCATGATAGATTGGATATTGCATGTTCAGCAGAATCTCTTTGTCTTGATACCTAGCTTTAGAAAAGCCAAATGTGTCTAAAAAGTGAAAAGAGAAACCTCTAAGGGAGCACTTAAAAAAAATTGAGGCTTTTGAAGATCTAGCACTCAAAATGTTTATCACAAAAATTTGTCAAACATCCTATCACTTGTTTATTTTTTTGTACTCACAAAATTATAGGAATATATTGATTGACCAAATGTATTATCTGTTAGGTACAATTAAAATAACTAAATTGAAGCTATACTAAATTAAAAAGGTAAATAAGACCAAAGCACAAGGCTTAATTTTGAAATGAACAATTCCCAAGCATGATGATATTTTCAGGTTCCAAAAGTCATTTTCAATCAAAAATAATTTTCAGTAGTAAAGGTTATGAAATTGTCTGAATCCTCATTCACAGTTAGAAAAGATTCCTTATAATTTTCATGAACAATCTCTTTAAAATCTTTTGTTTTATCAGGGAAAATTGCGTTCCAAGTAGAATATCTCTCTAAAATCTCTCCTGTCTTCCTTCTCATTTATTTTAATTTATATTTAAACATATACTATGATAGCATACTAAAAATCAAGCAAGACAGAAAAATTTTAAAAGTAAGTCGTATTACAAATACGTTAACTCACATGGAAATATATGAAAAGAAAATAATGAAGAAACTTCAAAAAGAAGTATACCTACTAATTAATGCATCAAATGCTTTCATTTTCCATACTTAAAGTAGTTACAATGACATTAATGAAAGCATTTGTTAGTAAAAACCTGCAGATAGTTCTTTCTGATATCTTTCTTACCCTTCTTCACCAGAAGTGATCTATTCTTGAATTTATGTTTTTAGCTGCCATGCCTATTCTATGTATCTAAGTATTTAGTTCCATGTATTTAAAACGTGTTTTATGTATCTATAAAAATTATTTGAATTTTTTATGTTTTCGTGCAAAGCATACTGCAACTTCTACCTCATAATTATTTCAAAATAATGATTAATTTTGATATGAGAATCTCTAAAGTATCTTTTGTTTATTCATTTTAGCAGCATTTTAGCATCCCACCTATGATACTATTAATATATTAAATTAGATACAATGAAAGGTGATTTTATACATATATCTACTATATTTATTTTATTTATTGTTTATTACTGAAAATAGTGCTGTAATAAATATTATTGAGTGTGGATCCATGTGGATATTTCTAGTGTTTCTGAAGGGCACACTATGCAGAGAAGAATGAATGAGATGATGGGCTTGTATATTTACCCAGTAATGATACTTTACCCAGTAATGATACTTTACCCAGTAATGATACTTTGCCCAGTGATGATACTGCTTTCCAAAGAAGAAACAAAGATGTGAAAAGATCCTGTTACTTCCTATACCACAGCAGGATGTGATAGTTTCCACTTTGCATCATTCAACAATTTGGTATTGACATATTTTTATATTTCTGCCAATTTGCATGGTAAGATTATTATTTCAATTTGCATTTCTCCCACTACCAGAGAAAATAGATGTGTTTTCAAATGTCCGCCGATTTCTCAACTTACCTTTGAGAATCATTATTTTAATATCATTTTCATTTTCTTTGCTCTCCTTTTTCCATTTTATGGTCCCTATGTTTTCTATATACTAAATTTTACTGTTTAATGGACTGTAATGAATTATCTGAGTCTGTTATTGTCTTGTTTTATTGTCTGTCATAAAAAATTCAACATAAATGTATTAGTATGTTATTATCTGTTTCTTTTTCTTTTTAAATACACTATTGTTTATTTTTAACAATCATCTGAATTTATCTAATGTTTAAAAATATTGATTCTCCTTAAGTTTTTGAACTATGAACGACCTAAACATTTTTTGTGTGTTATCTAATTTTATTTTGTTTCCATATAGAAAACCACTTGTTTCAGCATTACATATTGAACACAATCTATTTCCACTGGTTTGCAATATCATCTTTGTAATATATAAACTTCTCACATATATATGAGGAACTATTATCAGGTTTTTTTTTAGACTTTATTCACTGAGTGTGCTTCATCACAGATATTTTTATAGTCTATATCATAGTTATTTTTCAATGTGCAATGTTACACTGAATATTTTATTTTGATTTCATAACATGAGGGAAGTTCAATTTTCTTCTTCAGAATACTCTGGTTTATGCTACACAGCAATGAGAATAAATGCAATTTACTGTATGTAACAAAATGGATGAATCTCACAAACATAATAGTGTATAAAAGAGGCCAGGTACAAAAGAGCATATCTCATAGGATTCCATTTAAATAAAAATCAAAGGCAGGCAAACTGTGACATTAGAAGTCAGAAATGTAGGCGGGCTCGGTGGCTCAGCCTGTAATCCCGCGCCTTTGGGAGGCTGAGGTGAGTGAATTGCCTGAGCCCGCGGGTTCGAGACCCGCCTGGGCAGCGAGACCTCATTTCTACAATAAATCAAAAAATCAGCCGGGCGTGGTAGCGCGCGCCTGTAATTCCGTCTACTCAGAAGGCTGAGGCGGAAGGATCGCCGGAGCCCAGCAGGTCGAGGTTGCGGTGGCCGGGAGCGGCCACTACACTCCAGTCTGGGCGACAGATTGAGACTCCAACTCAAAAAAAAAAAAAAAAAAAAAGTCAGAAATGCAGTTATTCTTGGGAGAATGATATGACTAGAATAGAACAAGGGGTAGGTAGGAGGTTTCTAGCTTCCGGTTGTTTTCTTCTTTGAGTGTATGTTACATAAGTGCTCACTTTGTAAGACTGTGTTGAGCTTTATACTTTCATGTTTTGATGTGATAACTGAGTATATAATTTACATAAAATAATATTTTCTATTTTTTACAGTAGTGACCACCCATTCTTGAGAATGTCTCCTTTCTCTGCTTCTTTCTCATGTTTTATTCTTGCCAAAATTCATTATGATCTGATTTCCTTTCTCAGAAAACTTTCCATGAAACTCTTGCTAAATTCAGCAATAATTTTGCCTTAGCAACGGGCAGCATAAACTACAGGAATAAACTGGTTAATTGTTCTCTCAGCAGCACAAGCTATGGTTGAATGCCTTCCAATAAATGCCCTTTTCCCTTAGGGTTTATGATAACAGATCTCTTCCCTCTTTACCTATGCATCAGATCACTCATTTTCAGTATTTATTATTGGTTTCTCTTGCCTGGCTCATATAAAAGTGGTCATCTTTTTCATTTCTTCTTGGGTCTCTAATTTTTTCTTGATCTATCTAATTTCCCTAAATGCTCATTTTCACTACCAAATCTTCAGTTGTCTCTGTATAATGTATGGGTGAATTACTGTAAGGTCTAACTTCATTTTTATTGCATTGTTGTAAGAACGATACTGATATTATTTTATTTTTAAAATTCGTTAAGGCTTCTTTGTGGCCTAACATATAGTCTATCCTGGAGAATGGTTCATGTGCCATTGAGCATAATGTGTATTCTGGAGCTGTTTTGTAAATCTCTGATAGGTCCATTTGATCTAGCACGTAGGTGAGCTCCAATTTTTTTTTTGTTGTTGTTAGTTTTCTGTCTTAATAAAGTGAAGTGCTGAAGTCCCTTACTATTACAGTATTACAACCGATTTCCCCCTTTAGGTCTGTTTATATTTATGTTACATATTTGGGTGCTTCAGCATTGGGTGCATATACATTTATAATTATTTTATCCTCCTGCTTTATAACAATTATAAATTTACCCCTTACCATTATGTAATGATGTTCTATACCTTTTAAAAAATTATTGCTAATGAAAAGTCTATTTTATTTTTTTATTTTTTATTTTTTTTTGAGTTGGAGTCTCGCTCCGTCGCCCAGACTGGAGTGCAGTGGCCGCTCCCGGCCACCGCAGCCTCGGCCTGCTGGACTCTGGCGATCCTTCCACCTCAGCCTTCCAAGTAGCTGGAACTACAGGCACGCCCCACCATGCCCGGCTAATTTTTGATTTATTGTAGAGATGAGGTCTCGCCAAGTTGCCCAGGTGGCTCTCAAACCCACGGGCTCAGGCAATCCACTCACCTCAGTCTCCCAAAGGCGCGGGATTACAGGCTGAGCCACCGACCCTGGGAAAAGTTTATTTTATCTGATAGAAGTTTAGCTACTCCTGCTCTTTTTTGGTTCCATTTGCATGGGATAATTTTTTTCATCTCTCCACTCTCAGTGTATCTTAATAGGTGAGGTGAATTTCTTGTAGGCTGCATAAATATTAAGTGAAATAAGTTCAACACAGAAAGACAAATACCACATAATCTCACTCATATGTGGCACCTAAAAGTGTCAATTTCATAGAAGCAGAGTAAAATAGAGGTTCCTAGAGACTGAGGAGAGTAGAAAGAAAACTAGGGGAAGTTGGTCAATGGGTGCAAAGTTATAGTTAGAAAGCAAGTTCTATTAAATAGTTAGGTGACTAGCAAATTGTGTACTGTATATTTCAAGATGCCTAAAAGAGAAGATTTTGAATGCTGTAATCACAAGGAAATGATATTTAAAGTGATGTAGTAATTACTCCAATTTGGTCATTAATAATGTATACATATATTGAAAAATCTCACTCTACTTCATAAATATGTACAATTATTATATGTTAATTATAAATTTTGAAAAATTAAAAATACAAAATAAAATAAAAAGAATAGTAGTTTTGAACAAGATTCCAATTTCCGGTCTCCAAATCCAAAATCTACATTTTTATCTGTCAGATATCCACATAGAAATTATTTCAATCTTCAAATCATTTTCTCTTTCAATGTTTCAAAAGCTAGAAATCTGACAATTATTTTGGTCTTCTATTATTCCATTTTACTCAATTTTCAACAAACAAATTAGTGTCACTAATTGTGGGTGGTGAATTGAAGATGACCCAGATAGTTTTCTTGGCATACTTTTTATATGAAGTTGGGTTAATGATCTCTCCCTTTTCATCTGAGTAGATCTGCTTTGGCCATCAGTAGGTAAAAGAAGTGGCAATGTGCCAGTCTCGAGGCTCCAGAATTAACAACAGCCTCCATATCTATTAGAATACTGCCTCTAGGAGATTTCAGTTTCCATGTAAGAATTCCATATATCATGCTGTGAGTAAACCTAAGCCAGAATGTGGAGAGGACTTGCATAGAAGATAGGGATGTCTGAAAACTCTAAGTAACTCCTGTGTGGCAGATATAAGTGTAAAGAAGAATTCAGTTTTGAATAGTTCCCACTTAGATGTATTCTCTCTTAGACCTGGAGTGACCTCTCAAATTATATATAAATTATACTTAAAACATGTCAATATTATCATTCAACATGATAATGTTGAATTTTAAAATGACAGAATAGTCACTCAGTAACCTGCCTTTATCTGCATTTTGGCATCATATCACACTGTTCTTTTTCTTTTTGATTCAGCTTCTAGTTTTCTGGAACTTTTTTTTTCATTTCTTAACTTACTTCTCTACAGATATTCTTTCCTTTCTGAAATTGCTAGTTTTTTCAGGATTGGTGTTTCTAGGAATCACTTCCTCAAACAGGACTTTACAATCCCATAAGGCCGAGGTACTGGCATAGGTCCTAGAGCATCCTCTAAGTAGGGCTGCCAAAGCATCCATTGCTCTGTATTGAATAAGTCCATTATCTGTTTATATTACCTATTATAATGTAAGGTCATTTAGGGCAGGGACTAACAAACTTCTTACTAAGACATGTCAAACATCAAGCAAGTGCCCATCACATCTGTGCTGCATAAAATTGGTAAATTAGAAATAAGTAAATAAAAAATAGAGATCTTGAAAATGTGTACAAATATGCTTTGAGACGTAACTTCTAAACAAACACAATAAGATAATTAGAATTTTTAAATATGTTGCGTTGATTTTTATGAAACACCTTCTGGTTTATGTCCTATTCAAAATTAACATCTAACATTTGCTTAGTGGTTGCAACACATATCTATTCTAACATTTATTTCTTACAATTTTATGATGCAGAACTTTTCTGATTTCATTTGATATGAAGAACATAAATTTCAGGAAAGTAGTTAGAGTATGTCTAGGGTCACATGGCTGACCGTTCACACATCTAGGAATATACTTAGGTTGTCTTTCTCTAAGCTCCATCCTCTGAAATCAACTATGTCTGTTTTACTGATTGGTCGACTGTAGTAAAAACATTTAACATGAGATCTATTCTTTCAGCCATTTAAAAAATTTGTTTTATATGTGATATTTGCACATTTTTTGGAGTACATGTAATATTTTCTTACATTCACAGAATGTGCAATGATCAAGTCAGGATATTTTGAGTATATATCATCTTGAGTATCTATTATTTCTATATGTTGGGAACATTTTAAGTCTGCTCTTCAAGCTATTATTATTTATAGACATGCTAGTGATATCTGTATTTTTGTATATTGCAATTTTACTGAATTTTAATAGTTCTATGAATTTCTGTGGGGAGCCTATTAGTTTGTTTAAGTATGAGATTATATCATCTGCAAAGAGAGACAATTTTATTTCCTCCCTTTTTTTCAGTTTAGATGTATTTTATTTCTTTCTTTTTGCCAGATTGCTCTGGAGAAGATTTCCAGTACCATAATGAACAGGAGTGGTGAAAGTGGGCATCTTTGTCTTGTTCCAGTTGTTAGATGAAAGACTTTCAGCTTTTTCACATTAGGTATGTTAGTTGTAGGTTTATCAAATATGGCCTTTGCTTTATTGAAGCATGTTTCTTCTACTCTAATTTGTTGAAAGTTTTTACCATAAAGCGATATTGAGTTTTATTGAATTATTTTCTTCATTTATAAGATAATTTTTTTCTTCTTTACTCTGTTGATGTGATATATTATGTTCATTGACTTTTGTATGCCGAACTGTCCTTGCATCCCTGGGATAAATTCCAGTTGATCTATTATCTTTTTTAATATCCTGTTGCGGTCAGTTTGGTAGTATTTTGATGAGAATTTTTGCATTAGGGATATTGATCTGTGGTATTTTTTGCTGTTATGTCCTTGACTGGTTTCAACATTAACCTAATACAAGTCAAATTATATGAGTTAGGGAGATATACAGGAATACCTGAGGATAAGATTTTTTTTTTTTTTTTTTTTTTACAAAAAGGGAGGTTTGTTTGGCTCATGATTCTACTAGGTGGAAGACTGGGCACCTGATGAAAGCCTCAGGCTGTTTCTACTCATGACAGGAAGTAAAGGGGGGTTGATATCTGCAGAGATTATATGGCAAGGAGAGAGCAAGAGAGAGGGAAGTTGCCAGGCTCTTGGTAGCATCCAGCTCTTGCAGGAACTATTAGAGCATGAATTCACTCACTCCCCTTACAATAGAGATGGCCATAATCTATTAATAAAGGATCCACTCCCATGAGCCAAACTTTTTCTACTATACCCATGCTCTAACATTGGGAATCAAATTTCAACATGAGATTTAGAGGGCACACGCATCAAAACTATATTAATTTGTTTCAATAATTTAAAAAATTAATTTTCTTATTGTTAATGGTTTTTCCAGGTCATATTGTGTATTTTCTTTGTATTTGTATGATTTTCAAAATTAGTCTTGTTATTGTTTTCTACTTTTATTCCATTGTGGTCTGAAAAGATAGTATGATTTTTATTTTTTAAAGATTTGTTGAGAACTGTTTTAATGGTGTAACATAAGGTTATCTTGAAGAATGTTTTAAGTACTGATGAGGAGATATGTGTGATTTGATATTATATTTTTTAAATTGTTAAGACTTGTTTTGTGATGTAATATATTGTCTATCCTGGAGAATGTTCCATAAGCTGTTGAGAAGAATGTGTATTCTGTAGCCATTCAATAACGTGTTCTGTATGTATCTGTTAGGCCCATTTTGTCTAAAGTGCAGTTTAAATCCAATGTTTATTTATCAATTTTTTGTGTAGATAATCTGTCTGATGCTAAGAATGGTATATTGAAATCCTCCACTATTATTATATTAAAGTCTATCTTCTTCTAATAATATTTCCCATACATATCTGGATGCTCAAATATTGACTGCATATATATTTAGAATTTTTATGTTCTCTTTTTGTACTGATATATTTATCAATACATAATAACCTTTATTTTATTTATTTTATTTTGTACTGTTTTATCTGTTACTTAGTATTGCTAGTTCTGCCTGATATGGGTTTTCATTTGCATGGAATATCATTTTTTTATACCTTTAACTTTAGTCTATATGTGATTATACAGGTGAAGTGAGTTTAAGTAGTATGTAGTTGGAACTTTTAAAAAAATTCATTTAGTCAGTCCGTGCCTTTTAAGTGAATATTATGATTTGTTTGCCTCTAAAATTATTACTAATATGTGAAAACTTTTTTCTGTTATTTGTTAATTGTTTTCTGATTGTTTTGTATGCACTTTTCTTTTTTTCTCTCTTGTTATTATTGTGATTTGGTTGTTTTCTATAGTTACACCATTTGAGCACTTACTTTTCCTTATTTCTGTGTCTACTCTACCAGTGAGTTATATACTTTTGTATGTTTTCATGATTGTAGATATCATATTTTTGCTTTCTTATATAAGATTACCTTAAGCGTTTCCTGTAAGGCCAGTTTAGTCATAATGAATTCTTTCAGTTTTTGCTCATCTGGAAAATATTTCCCCTTCATTTATCGAGGATAATTTTGCTGGGTATAGTACTCTTGATTTGTAGACCCTCTGCCCCCAGTTCTCTTCTGGTTTTTTTAAGTTTGTGCTGAGAAACCCACTGTTATTATGATAGGAGTTTCCTATATGTGACTATATGCTTTTTCTCTTGCTGTTTTTATAATCTTTTGTTTGCATTTGACTTTAAACAGTTTTACTACATTGTGCCATAGAGAAAAACTGTTTGAGCTGTGTCTTTGGAGGTCTCTGAGCTTCCTATTTCTTGATATCTTAAAATCTTGCTAGACATGGGACATTTTCAACTATTATTTTGTTAAATCAGTTCCCTATGCCTTTATACTTCTCTTCACCTTCTATAACACCCAACATTTATATATTTTGTCACTTAATGGTGTCCCATATGTCATGTGAATTTTATCTTCATATTTGTCTGATTGGGTTATTTCAAAAGACTTGTCTTCATATTCTGAAATTGTTTCATTAACTTGATTTAATGTATTGCTGATGCTCTCAATTGTATTTTTATTTTATATACTAAATTCTGTGCTAGGATTTCTTTTTGGTTCTTTGTATGATGTATAGCTCTTTGGTAAGATTCTCATTCGTATCCTGCATCTTTTTTCTAAAGTATTTATTTTGTTTCTGTATGTTCTTTTATATCTCACTAAACATTTAATATCATTATTTAGAATTCTTCTGGCACTTCACAAATTTTTTTTATTGAAATCTGTTTCTGAAGTATTATTGGATTTCTTTAGAAGTTTCATATGTTTTTCATACTTTTTGCTTTTTCATGTGTCCTATGTCCTTACATTGATATCTGCACATCTTGCAAAACTGTCACTTCTTCCAAATTGGGGATCTAATTTTCATAGCACAAGTCCTTTTCCCAAAGGTACATCTATGGTGTTGATGGAGTAGAGCATTTTAACTTTTATTCTACATGCATGCAGTTGTGTAGTCTATATGTGATAACAGTGTATCAGGTGTAAACAGTGTCAACATTTTCCTTAGCATTTTAGTCTGCAGTTGTTTGTGGAGACTGTGGTGAAGTTTTGTGAGGTGGAGGACACCACATGTGCCAGCCCTTGGGCTCTGTTTTTGAGAGTAGAAGACTAAAAGTGCCTGTCTTTGGGCTCCTAGGAAGTGTATGTGGTCATAAGTGTTAGTGAATCCAAGCAGGCCATTTCTGGAACTTCCAGGGGCCTTGTTCGTTTACTGGAAGTAATGGCAATGACCTGGGAAGGTAAGTGGGCCTCCAAATGCACCAGGTGCTTGAAATAGATGATGACTATATTGGTGGTAGGACAATTCTTGGACTCTTAGGCTGTGTGATTTGCACTAATGGTGACTGTGATTTTCAGGCCTACAGATGATGACTGCAGGTGTTTGTCAGCTTTAATGGTATTAGCAGACTGGTCAGGTCCATCCTTAGGTCTCAAGGGGAATACACAGATGCTAGAAATGGTGGATGTGATGAGGTAGTCTCCAGGCTACTGGGTGATATGTTAAGGATTGGGAATGTCAATGCCAGACTTAGTAAGCTTGTCCTGCTCTGAAAAGCAGTATGACGTGATCCCTACACCACTTGGTAGGTTGCTTGACTGGGAGTATCAGCTATAGTGGTGCGCATGGATAACTCATTCTCATGGCGTGTACAAGTATGTTTTGGCTTTGCTATGAGATTAGGGATATAGATAGTGACAGTGGCCACAGGTAGGAATGCAGAGCATGTGCTTTGGCACCTGGAGGAAGCAGTGATGGGTGGAAATAGCCTGTCTCAGAATGCATACAATTACATCATGGCTTTGCTTCTGGTGGAAATTGGGTTGCTGTTGGTGGTGGCCACAGGCAGGCAGAATTCAGGCTCTGGAGAGCATGTGTTTTGGTTCCTTTTGTCCCAGAGGTTGTCTTCCCAGTGTGCTACAGTACCCATTCTTCAGAGTATAGGACACTCTGGTATGCTAGTGTTCTGGTGTTTCCGCCACTGTGCTGTGTATAACCTATGTTTCATTGCTATCACCCTCTAGAAGGATGCAGAGGAATTTCAGGGCAGTTCCAGGGATGTGAAGATGCAGTAACTCTTGGGCCCCAGGGAAGTATATAGTCTATTGGCATTGTATTCTTAAAATGGCACCATTCTACAGCTTTTTAGGGCTTGCAAAGTATATGCAAACCAGAGTGTCATGCTCTCCAGGCAGCTCCCTATTCTCCTCTCAGGATCCATGAGGGTTGAAGGTCTCTTCTAAGACTAGAGTTGCAGGACACTATGGTAGAAATGTGGATTGCGGGAGCTCTCTCATCTACCTACTTTCCTCATTGAGAAGTTTCTCTGGGCTTCCAGTCAGTCCAGGTTAAGCTGGCAACCTTTCTTCCCTCTCCTGCAACAGTGCTTCCTGTCACTTCTCTGTTGAATTTCAGTATTCTCTTTTAGGTTCTATTCGAAGTGTGATTATCTGCTTACTATTTTGGTTCTTTATGGTCCTCAATAAAGGCTCATGTCAGAGGCTAGTGTCAGCCTCTGGTCAGCTATCTTGAAGTCCTCACCTCTTAACAAATTTTTAAATGTACAATGCAATATTGTTAACTACAGACACACTGTTGTACAGATGATATCCACAATTTATTCATCTTCCATAACTGAAAACTTACAACTTTGAAAAAAAGGAATTCCCATTTTCCCTTTTCCAACCCTGGCAACACCATTCTTCTTTGCGTTTTTGTGAGTTTGACATTTTTTCCACAAATGTTCCAAAAGGTACATACATACATGTATACACATTTTCAGGGAAAAGTAGGAAAAATAGTGGTGATGCATTTTAGTACTTTTGGCTGTTAGGTATGTTTTTCTCTGAAGTCATGATTTTATGATACAGAAATATAATGTTAAAAACATGAGAAAGTAAAATATTTTATCCTTTGTGCTGATGTGGTACAGTAACTATGAATAACAAACATTTACTTTTCTCTGTACATGCTATCCATGATTTTTATTTTATTTTTGATAATTAATAAATATGTACACGAGCATGACTTTGCCATTATCTGTCAAGATAGTGGTGAATAATCTACCTGAATTCTTCTTAAAGTATCCATTATTTCTGAGATCATTGATAAAATCTGTGTGCAAGCCGGGCTCAATGGCTCAGCCTGTAATCCCAGCGCTTTGGGAAGCTGAGGTGAGTGAATTGCCTGAGCCTGCGGATTCCAGACCTGCCTGGGCAATTTGGAGAGACCTCATCTTTACAATTAAATCAAAAATTAACCGGGCATGGTAGCACACGCCTGTAGTTCCAGCTACTTGGAATGCTGGGTGAAAGGATCGCCGTAGCCCAGCAGGTGAAAGCTGCGATGGCTGGGAGCATGCCACTGCACTACAGTCTGGGTGACAGACTGAGACTCCAACTCAAAAAATAAAATAAAATAAATAAGAATAAATAAATAAATTTGTGTGCAATATGTAGAGACTCAATTTGAAGTCCATTAGCCAGGGTATGTCTGTGTTCATCCTATGTTGCTAGTCCTTCTCAGTTTGCTTATTTTAATAAGTTCTTCCCAAGTAATGCCTAAACAGAAAATTTTCAATATTACCAACCCCAGACGTATCAGACTATGTAGACCAGTTCTATGGAGTATGGTAGTAGACAGTTATCTGAGTCTATTTAAACCCATCTGTTTTTCTATTCTTCCATATTTCCCCAGTATTTCTCAGATACTTTGCAAGATTTTAAAGATAATGTCTGAAACTGTAACTGGGCTTAACTAATTCAGCTTTGTACGGTCATTATCTCCACTGAGGGCAAAAATAAGTGGTTCTACTGAGTGGCTCCCTGATAGCAGGTATTACAACACCAAATCATGATGCCTCCCGCAGCATTACAAGTTGAAATAACACATCTAATTATATCTTTTTGATGGAGTTTTCACTTGCATTATTATATTTGATTATCACACAAATCTCAAAAAATTCTTAAGGTTATTGTCTTAGTTTATTGTTGCTGCCATAAAAAAAATCTCCTGAGACTCGATAATTTATAAGTAATATAAGTTTATTTCTTACAGTTCTGACAGCTAAGACACCCAAGATTAAAGCATGAACAGGTTCAGCATCTGGTGAAGAACCCTGACCTTTACTTTAAAGCCTGTGCCTTGAAAGTTGTGACCTCATATGGTAGAAGTGATAGAAGGACAAAAAGAGCTTAAGCTAGTTCCAACTACCTTTTTCTAATACACCAATAAATTAATAAAGTCAGAATCCTCACTATTTAATTACTTCCCTAAAAAATCCCACCTGTTAATAATACCATAATGGGAGGTTGTTCCAACATGAATTTTGAGGTGTCATCACTATTCAATTCATAGCAGTAACAGAATTTCACAAATATGAGTATATTAGAAATAAGAGACTGAAAGTAAATTACTTATCCAAGTTTACAGTAGAGCCAAGAATAGATCCCAGAACTTCTGCCTGCTAATGTAGGCCCTCAAAAGATGAAAGATGCAGTGAGCACTCCAAAATATGTCTGATGCTTTGACCACCAGAGTAGCTCAAATCATGGTATTCTTGTAAGTCATCCAAGGAAAATACTGATTTTTAACACATACCTGGCAATTTTTTAAAGTCCATCAGGGCAGTGCCAGATATCATCAAGGATGAAAATGCAAAAACATTGAATTTTCACATATTTAGTAACTTTGTAATTTTAAGGCCAAACTCTATCGTAAATTTAAAATGTGTTTTATTTTATTATTATTAATAATCCAGAATGTTAGGATGTCTTGTTCGCACACTTAAACACTAATCATAGATAGTGAAGATTCTGTCTTCACTTTAAAGCGTTATGAAAATAAGCTAGTTGAATACACTCCTGTTTTATTACTCATAGTTATCTAGATGTTAATATATACACGGTTTTTAGTCTAGTGCTCTTCAAAGTCAATAAATGTCATTCATTAAAGAAAACTATTGAATCACCAAGTATACCCCAGAATTAATAACTTTTTATCAGAGGGCTGAACCTATTATTATAAAATTTTGGGAGAAAATTGACATACAAATTCAACTCTTAAAAATGTGAAACCACTTTCTCAACATCAAGAAATGACATTACATATATTAATAAAAAGATTAATCATCACTGAAATTTTCCTTCTGTGTTAAGATATTTTATAGATTTGCAAAATATACATTTTATCATTTGCACTATGAGAGTTTTGTCATTTACTGAGCAATAGAAACTTAGAAAATTGATGATAATTTCCAACATTTTCCCAAAGTTCAAGATGCTTTGCTTCTGCTTTATTTTTGTCATTACAGTAAAAAAACCTTTTCATTATTCATTATATCATTATGACTCATCCCATATCGAATAGTAGGTGATTGGAATAGGATAAGTTGTATACATGTGTACAACCGAATTTATACTATTGCCTACATCAAAATATTTGCCACATCTTTTATTAGATGGATATAAAAATGAACTCTAAATGTAAAATTGCTATATACTGTATATATCATTATATAATTATCACTGGAGTTAGAGTTTAAAATAAACTATTAAGCAGTTTTAAATGAATTATTTTAATTTTTTAGGTCTCAGTTGTGAATAGAGCTATCATATCACACTAGCAAATAAGTGTATGCCTATCAGTCAGATAACTATCAGAATAAATTATACAAGTTATTTTAACAGAAAAGAATTAAATAAAAAATTGCTTCCTGAGTGTGCAATCCCCAAAGAAGGAAACTGAAGAGCTGTCACAAGTTATACAAATATAGGTAAAACAAATATGGGAATTGTAGGAAATGGCTGCCAATAAGATGGGGGGAGGCTGAAATTATTAAAATAAAGTTGCTGGAGGGCCCTTCAGAGTTTAAACACAACTCTTGAGAAGGGGCTTATTTTGTGGTGCTGATGGTGTCTCATGCGTCTGACTTTAAAGGAAGGTGCCCCATAAAGCTGAGGTCAAGACTTCTAAGAAGGGAGCCCTGGCCAACAGGTACTGAAATTTTTAAGGTACAAAATAAGACTTGCTCTTAGGGCATAGAAAAATTGCAAACTGCTGTCATGGGAACAAACTGCTAATACCAATGCTGCCAAACATCAAGGCTTCAGTCTGAGTCCTGCTGCTTACTGCACAGAAGACCCATCACTGAGAAAACAAGTATTGCTGGAAAGAAGTCTATTTTTTGGATGTCATCAATTGGAAATACAGGAGGCAACATCAAATCTGTTCTTCATCCACCAATAAAAGTAAGAATTTATATAGCTGGGCAGTAAACCAGGTGGAGCAAGAGAAAGGAAGTGGTCGATAAGTAGCAGGTGGTTGAGGGGTCTGTTATTTCCGTGTAGCACATGAAGGCAAGCAGGAATGGGGGGAGGGGTAAGGAAAGGGAACTGGTCAACAGGCAGCAGCATGTATGTTTCCATTTTACTGTACAAGTTTATTAAGCTTCAGTTCTATGGCCATCCGGCTTGTTGGAAAATTGTGCCAGTTTCACCAGGATGAAGAGATATTGCCAGAATGATAGAAACTTGCTTGTAGAAACTGAAACCAAGTGAAACCCTTCTTCCTCCACCTTATTAATCTTCTATTAGTAGAAACTAACAGGGAGCTGTTAGTGAAGTAAAAATTGGTTTGTAGGACCCCAATCCCAGGGTCATTGAAGTTGTGTATAGAAGGGTGGAATTGAACTGAGAAGACAATGCTGAGGAGCCGGCTGGCAAATAAGGGACGAAGTTTTGAGAATTAGGAAAAATGTGTGTATATTTCATTGGAAGGGCGGATCCCTTAAGTAGAGGCCTGCCCCACGAGGAAAGTGTTCTAGGAACCTATCACCATCAGTGCACCAGCTAGCATTGTTGTGAGAGGGCTGCATTGGACTTAAGTAATTTTTTTTTCAGATTCTTTAAGCTTTTTTGCCCATTTCATGATGAATGGTTTACAAGCGAACATGCCCACAATATGCTGAATGTTCAGTAGTTTTTGACCCAAAATGTCATGACCCCCATACCCTACCCTCCTTACTCACCCAATCTCGACCAGAGCAATGTTTTTTTGTTGTTGTTGTTTTGGGTTTTTTTTGGTTTGTTTACTCAGATGAAACAAGTCCTCAAAGGGAAACACTTTGCTGATGTGAAAGAGATGGAACGAAAAATGACAGAAATTGATGAGTTAAGAAACTGTTCAAAATTGATGAGTTAAAAAACTGTTTTGAGCAGTGGGAAAAAGCATCTCAACAGAGGTATTGCATAAAACAGAGAGTACTTTGAAGGTGACTAAAGTTTAACATGTAGAATAAATATAAAATTTTTAATAAATAAATTCCGAATTTTTGTCTTCCCTCATATTGTCTCTATCTATTCATCCATGCACACACACACACATTCTTTATGTATATGTAGCATACATATGTATATATCCATATAAATACACATACTTTAGGAAAATGCATATAATATTAAAACTGTATAGATATAAATATATAATTATATGTATGCATATATACTAGATATATGACACATAGTTTTAATGCCAAATTTAGAAAATTTATAACTTTAAAATAACGTGTTCTGCCTGTAAGTGGTCTCTTGAGATGTTAGAATGGCAGCTGAAGAGTCTACAAAGGAAAAACTATAATAATATACACTTTTGGCTATTTGAGAAGATGCAAAAAAATGATAAAAACTTAAAATGATATTCCAACAAATGTTTCCTTGAAATATGCTTTATTTAATCATTAAATGTTAACTTGAAGCTGAAAATTCATGTCATGTAGGATTTTGCTAGTATTTTCAGTGTTACAACCTTTCAAAAATACCAAATTTTTTTCTCCTTAGTACATATATATAAAGATAGGGAATTATGGTAACATAATTTAAATGTTAACCAAAGATAAATAAAATAATATGTTCCAATTTTAGTATATGTGTTGCTGAAGAAAGTACAAAGATAAAATAAATTTGTTGAAAACATTTACATGACCTTGATTCTAAGATTATTTAAACAAATTTATATTAAGTTAATGGAAGAAATACAATATTTTGATTTTCGTTTCTTGGTTTCTTTGTTTCATTTTCTTACCTACAGAATAAAAATCATTGCTAAGATTTCATTTTAAGCACTTTCAGTGAAAAGGTACATAGAAACAAATTTGACTCAGCAGATGAAAGATCAGTAAGAAACTCTCTGATAAAAGGTTCAAATATGTTATATTCTGAATAATTCCACTACATATAAATTGTAGAAGTAATGTAGTAAATGATCTCATTCTCTATTATTATTTTTCTGACCATTTGGCAAGATTGAAGACTTTAACACAAAATTATAAATAATTGTTTTAAATGATTAATCATTTCAATGGAAAGAGAAAATGGCCTGATGGAATAAATCAAAGAAAGTTTCAAATATAATGTTCCTTTAAAAGACTCACTTTGATTGTAAAGACAGGCTGAATGTAAATGAATGAATGAATGAATGAATGAATGAATAAATAAAAATAAATAAAAAAAACTATATGATGTAAAATACAAGCATACAAAAGTTGGTTGTTTACCTGATATGAATATCAAAGTAGAGATAAAACAAAGTATACAGACAGAAATTAAAAGACTGTATTTTAGGCCACTAAGCCTGTAATCCCATCACTTTGAGTGGCCAAGGTGAGAGGATTGCCTGAGCCCGGGAATTCAAGACCACTCTGGGCAACGTGGTGAGATTTCATCGCCACAAAAAATTAAAAAATTAGTAAAGCACAGTGGTTCATGCCTGTGATCCTAGTTACATGTGCTGCTTAAGTGGAAGAATCGCCTGAACCCAAGAGGTCAATGCTGTGATGAGCCATGATCTTTCCACTACACTCTTGCCTGGGTGACAGAGGGAGACTCCCACTCAAATGAAAAAATAAAATAAAATATAAAAAGAGGATATATTTTAAATAATAAAAGTCTCAATTCATCACCTAGTTACAAAATTTCAATATACACAAAAACTTATTTAACAGACCTATAGAGAGAATGAAACTCATCCAAAATCATAGCTGTGTGTTTTTAAATATCAGTATTCATTAACTCAGAACCCAGAGAAAAAATCGGGTAGTTATACAAAATTGAATTAATATCTGCCAAATTGACCTAATTCTGCTGTGCAAGTTTGTACTAAGTAAATGTGGGTATCATTCTTTCAGCATGCACAAGAAATATTTACTGAATATAACTATATTTAGAGATATTAAAACGCCTCAATAAATGTTAAAGTATTGAAAAAATCTAAATAATGTTTTCTAAATTAAATACTAAATTAAATTAAATTCTAAATTAATTCTAAGTTAAATTAAATTTATTCAATTAGAAATAAAGATAAGAAACCTACAGTATCAACTGCCAGCTGGTAGGCACTCTATATTTGTGGGTCAAAAAAAAGTCACAAATATTTCAAACTTATTAACAATAAACTCCAATTTGTAAAAATTTGTGAAAACAAAAAAATTCTGATGCAAATTTTAAAGGAACAAATATAACATGTTAATAGTTAAAGTGAAATAATAAATATAAAAGTTAAACAAATAAACAAAATAGATTATTAAAAAAACAAAAAATGTTTTTAAAAGTTAATAAATAAAGTCCTAATAACTGAAAAAAAGATACAAAATTAACAATATCACAGATGATAGGAAAACATCACTAGAAAACCCAAAAAGGAAAATATATATAAGTATATATGCATATATGTATAAAATATAAATAATAAGGGAATGTATAGTTATTTATACATCTTGAGTTGTATATAAATATATTTATGTAACATTTTTATCATATCTGTTTTTCTTTTAAATTTCATACAAATTTCTCATAAGAATCTCATAAATACATAAATATGTATTTTATCATAAATTTGAAAACTTAAAAGGGACAATTTTTAATAAACTCTACTTAATATTTAATAAAGAAGTAATAACAGTACTTTATTTTTAGAAAATAGAGGTTAGTATAATCTTGATACCAAAATCTGATTTAAAAAATAATTTGAACAATACTTTTACAAGGATCATTCTCCATAGTATTCGATCACAATATTTAACATATAATTGAATAATAGAAACCAAAGATAATTGACAAGATTTTAAAAATATATTAATTAGGATTTTAGTTTAGCTTTCAAAAATCAATTAATATGTCATCATATTAACAAACAAAAGAAAAAATCACATAATTGTTTTAGTTTGTGAAATAATACATATATTAAATAATATTATATATTTATAATATATAAATATAATGTATATGAAATAACGTATTATTTCACAAACACCTGATGATATGTATATATAATAAAATATGATACATAATTATTATATATACATATCATTAGATGTTTGTGAAATAATACATGTTATTTCATATATATTATATTTATATATTATAAATATATAATTCTTGGTACTGAGTTCCTAAAACTCTTGTATTTCCCTGGGTGATAGGAGTGCTAGAAAGATATTTTGTTCTAATATTTGCTCTTTGACCTCAGTTTCCAACACAGAGCACTTTAATTCCTTGAAGTTTTCTGTGTGCATCTTTTGTTCTAATGAGTTGACTTTTGGTGGGCTCATGGATAACTTCAGGATGGCATCTTGTCACCAGAAAGATCCAGCTATTATTGGAAGTTTTGAACTTTCACTCCTCATCCTCTAGGGAAATGAGAGGGGTTGCATATTGAGTTAAAAATTGATCATGTCTCCATTATTAAGCCTCCATAATAATCCTTAAAATACGGGGATTTGAGAGCTTCTGGACTGATGAACAAGAACACATAAACACACTAGAAATGTGTTGTACCTGGAGAGAGCATGGAAGTTCTGTACCCGTTCCCATGTGCCACATACTATGTACCTCTTCATATGACTATTTAATTGTATTCTTTGCAATATATATAAAATTAAGGCAATGCCGGGCTCGGTGGCTCAGCCCGTAATCCCGCGCCTTTGGGAGGCTGAGGTGAGTGAATTGCCTGAGCCCGCAGGTTCGAGACCCGCCTGGACAGCGAGACCTCATCTCTACAATAAATCAAAAAATCAACTGGGCGGGGTAGTGCTTGCCTGTAATTCCGGCTACTCGGAAGGCTGAGGTGAAAGGATAGCCACTGCCCAGCAGGTCGAGGCTGCGGTGGCCAGGAGCGGCCACTGCACTCCAGTCTGGGTGACAGAGTGAGACTCCAACTCAAAATAAAAAAATAAAAAAATAAAATAAAATAAAATAAAGGCAATCAATATACGTAAATGTTTTGTTGAGTTTTGTGAGTATTTACAGGAAATTATTACACACAAGGAGGAGTTGGAGGGGATCTCCAACTTACAGTCAGTTGCTTAGAAGTTTGGGTAGGTCAGACTTTTAATTGCCCCTGAAGTGGGGGAAAATCTTGTGGAATGCAATCTTTAACTTGTGGGGTCTGATACTAATTCTAGGTAGATAGTGTCAGAATTAAATTGAATTGTGGGGACACTCAATTGATATCCACAGAGAACTGGAGAACCAAGGAACCAAGGAACTACTATAATTAGTAAATGAATGTAAGAAAATTACAATATACAAAACAATATACACACTTTGCAACCTACCAAAACAACAAAATTAAATTATAAAATAAAATGTAACTGGCATAAAATAATAAAATAGGGATGACTTTTAAAAATTAATTAACCCATCTACAGTGAAAACTTCAAAATACTGTGGAAAAAATTACAGAATATCTAAGCAAATAGAGCAATATTACATAAGTATATATAAGCAGCTCAATTAAATATTGGTAAGATGCCACTCCTCTCAAAATTGATTCCACATCTTTTATTTGGATAGACATTTATAAGCCGAATCTAAATGTGCATGAAAATTCAAAGGTTGAAAATTATCCAATCTTGAAAAGTGCAAACTCTAAAAACATCCCCCAAATTACACATAAAGAGAGTGTATTACTGGATTGAGGGTGGATTAATGAAAAAACATACAGTGTCCAGAAATGGGCATTCACATATGATTAATTGTTTTTTCAAAAATTTTGAAACCATGTAGAGGGAATAAAAAAATAATTTTATACTGGAATAACGAGATAATGTGTGTGGCCTAAATAATGATCATGATTATCATCATCACCTCTACTTCATACTGCATAGAAAAAAAATACCTTAAAATATATTATCTCTTAAATGTAAGAATTAAAATAATAAAGATTCCCCCCAAAAGCCAATATATTCAAGTCTTTGTGATTCAGAACTATTTGTAAGACAGGAAAAACATCAGGAATCATATTTTTTTTACATGTTAGTAGCTTTTACTTTATTTTCAAAAGTAGCTAGAATATAACTTTTAGTCTTTAAAACACATCACTAAGAAAATAAAAAGTAATTCACCAAAGGCTGTGATAGCATTTAGTCAACGAAGAATACAAATATTTGAATATCTTTAAAATATTAATAAAAATAGTCATTTTTTAAAAGTAAAAAAGACTGAGAATAAAATATTCACAAAGAGGATATATCTACCAACACATAAATTTCCAAAGGGCTCAATATCATTATTCATCAATGTAATACATATTTAAGGAGTGATATACCACTTCACATGTACTAGAGTAGCTAAAACATTTTGGCAGGAATATGTAGTAACTGGAAGTGAAACACATTTTTGGAAGATATGTAACTGTACAATCATTTCAAAAAGTGCTTGGTTGTTTCATATAAGTTTGAGAGAACCTGTGAACCAGCTATTCCAATAATAACTATACTCAAGAGAACTGAATATCTATATTTACAAAAACATTTATAAAATGTAATGATGTCAGCAGCTTCATTAATAAAATTCAAAAAAATACATATTGAACAACTGGAATAGAGAAAAAAATGCATGATGATATCAAAAATTTGATGAGTCTGAAGAAAGTTAAAATAGTCACTGTGGCAATAATAAATTAAACATACAGACTGTGTGACATCCCTAAGCAATGTTGTGATGTCACATTTAAAACTGATGTTGATCTAATTTTTTTTAGTTTACTTTTCTACATTATTCTGAGATCTTCAGATGAATCATAATGAAATCAAATATTTGTATTTGTTAAAAGTTGAAGTTTTGCTGGACAAATGTAGCCAACAATTAAAGAGGCAAGGGTGTTTAGGATACAGATGAGGATGTGTTCCTAAAATGATAAACCATGTGATATCCAATCAGCAGGGAAATCGAGTAGTGATGGATTGGGGGAATGTAAAATTGTCAGAACTTTTGTGATTTTGACCTATATTTTGAGTGTAGAGGTGGGTTAGTAAAGTAGAAAAGAGGTGACTTGAAATAAGATTGTGAAGAGATTGAAAGGGAAGGCTTTGAGATTTGTAATACAATTTGCTATTGGAGTCTCCTAAGATAATAACAGAAATTCACATAGAGAAGAAAACCAAGATCTAGAGTGAGTGGTTATGGTGAAGTGGGGTACATGAAAAGGAAGAAGGGAGAAAGCAGCAGTGCAATTGAGAAAGTGGTAAAGCAAGTAAGGAACAAAACAGGCAACAAAACTGATTTTGATATGTATATTTATATTCTGATATTTAAGACAGTGTGACATAGCACAGACAAGGGGTTTTATTTCCATTATCTTGAAAATATAAGCATGTCAAAGTTATGAGTGCACATGAATAGAGTAACAAATAAAGAATAGATTCCTAAAGAAAAGTTTTTAATACTTTTTAAATTTCAGAAATAAATTAATGTATCTTTTCATGGAATCTATACTCCAATGCATAGTCTATTATTTTTTTCCCATTCTCATTTTTTTTCTCTTACCAATCTTGCCTTGAATTTGCAGCTGCAAAGCATGAATTTGCTTTCAACCACTATTATCTTATTTATGTCTGTGGTCTCTGACGAGGCAATTCACAAAAGTACCTAGGTTTTCAGTCAGTCATCTAATTTTCATCTTGATCTCAAATAACCTTTCAACCCTGTATTCTCATTTAAGACTCCATTCATAAGGTAGCTCTGCCCTTGTGAAATTAACTGACCCATGTTTTCTATACATTGTCAAGCTCTCTACCTTCTTTAAAGTGTCTGCTCAATATCTTCCTAATTGTCACCACATTGTTATTTTCATCACATCTTTATATTCTTCCTCTTGTATAACTCAATATTTCTTCTATTACAATTCAATCAAGTCTCTGTCAGATCTCTATTCACAACAAGATAAAAATGTGGAACCAACCATGCTTCCCATTGAAACTGGACTGGATAAAAAAAAGTGATACATATATACAATGGAATATTACTCAAGAATAAAGAAGGACAAACATATGGACCTCACAACAACTTGGATGGATTAAGAGTCTATCATAATCAGTGATCCATTGCAGAAACAAAGAACAGAGTATCATATTTCTCACTTATAAGTGGACCCTGAACATTTACCATAATACCATAAGAAAGGGATTGGCAGTAGCATGATACTACCGGGGTGGGTGAGGGGCAAAACAATAATAGGGGTACTGATCTCAAACCAGGCAAAGTGGGGACCAACGGGAAGTCCAAACTTTACCTGTACGATGACCACCTGTATACCTAATCTTGAATGATACTCACTTCTTTAAAATAAAATAAAATAAAAAATTGTCTTTCAATTTCTAGCTAATATCACCAACTTATCTAAGTTTCACTCACTCTGCAGAATATATTGAGTCGATGCATAAATTCATAGTGCTTTTCACTGTTTTAAATGGTCTTTATCAAAGTCCATCGTCTTCCTGAATGTGGAGATTCACTCAGGTCAACAAACCTTTTAAACAAGAAAACCATGTTCTTGCTGTGCTTCCCCTAATGGCATATTTCCTGTATATGGCACAAATGATTTCAGCAACCTCCGCTGCCTTTACTCCTCTATTAAGCTCAAACAGGAGAATATGTTGGAAGTGTTTGTTTGTTTTTTTCCGCTTGACCCTCCAACTTCTTTAGCCCACAAATAGCACGAACTTTTTTCAAATCTGCAAAATGCAAAGCGTAGTCACAAGTACAACATAGTCACTCCAAATGACAAATGACAAACGATAAACTCCCAATATTTCAGTGGTGCTCTCCAAAAGCAAATGCTCCAAACTTAAGTATCAACTTAATGTTTACAATTTATTGCCCTTCATGTTCTCTTCCATTTTCTTTCCACTCATCTTTATCTTTTCTCATATCTTCACTTACCATATAATCAATTTCAACTTCTGCTTTATTCCATTCACTATATATACCTCTACCTGTGGCATCTTCCTGTATGTTCTGTTGCCATCTAAAACAATGTGACAAGGTCAGACTCTTGAAATTTCCTGCTAAGCACCCTAACACTTCCTAACTCCATTACTTTCTCAATTTTGCCAGTATGAGACTTGGGCATTAACTTGAATATCTTTTCAATCTATTCCTCAAAGACCTATTAACAGTTTTGCCCAGTATAATCGCTATAAAGCTACTCTTTCTTTATTCCTAGAATAAAACTTTGTAAAGAGTCCTGATTTTTTTTTTTTTTTTTTTTTTTTGAGTTGGATTCTCACTCTATCACCCAGACTGGAGTGCAGTGGCCGCTCCCGGCCACCGCAGCCTTGACCTGCGGGGCTCCGGCGATCCTTCCGCCTCAGCCTTTCAAGTAGCCGGAATTACAGGCATGCGCTACCATGCCCGACTGATTTTTTGATTTATTGTAGAGATGAGATCTCGCCTGCCCAGGCGGGTCTATGAACCCGCGGGCTCAGGCAATCCACTCACCTCAGCCTTCCAAAGGCGCGGGATTACAGGCTGAGCCACCGAGCCCGGCTAGGAGTCTTGATTTTTATGGTTAGGTCTTGTGCATTGGCTCCTCCTGATGTTCCAATTTCTCACCTGCCTCCTCCCATTTTCTCCTAATACACAAACATATTTCATTATGTTTCATTAAGTTAATATGACTTTTGTATAAAGAAATGCATTCAAATTATCCTTTAGTATTTTCTAGTAGTTTCCTACAGAGAAGAGTCACAAGAATATGTCTCTTCACTTATTTATTTCTACACCTAATTATATAACTTCTTATATCTAATGGGTATTTTCTTATATTATCTTCTTCACAATCTCATGTCTTCTTAATATTAATATATGTAATTCATAATATATTAGGAGTTCGTATCTTTATAATGACAACCTATTTAACTACAAAACTTCTGGGATTTATTTATGCTTAATAAGAACACTTTCCAAAATATGAAGTTACGCTATTGAAAGACTCCAAATTTTTCTAAGGTGAGATAATATTCAATGAATTGTCAAACTCCTTTTCATACTGAAATTGCCTTATTTAAGATCTGGTGAAGGGGGCAGATATTTAAGATAAAATATCACACCAGTCCTCTTTCAAACGTCTTTCTGTGTTTCTATAATTCTGCTCTATAATTTTTACAAGTTATCTTGAGTGCCATTTATATTTTGTCACTTTCTGCTAGACATTTTTTATATATAAAAAGTTAATCAAACAATATAGGCATAACAGCTCTCATATGAAATTTCACAGAGATGCTATATTGCTTTTTGAAATGTATGTAATAAGTTTAGTTGTACTACAGAAAAAAGTTTTTGTTGAAAAGTCTATACAATACCTAAACTAATATATCATACATAGGTCATAAAAAGTGAAAATGTTTATGACACTGCTGATAAAATAGGAAATGTATATGAAATTCATAGCTAGGTTTTAGGACTTGTAATTAAATAAGTTTTAATTCTGATTATCACAAGTATACTAGCAACATATTAAATAACTGATTACAGAACACTTAATAGGTAGGAAAGGTATATCAGCGCATTTCATCTTAATATTTATCACTTTTATTGAAGGGAGGACAAAAGTGTGTGTACATGCATAACTACTGATAAATAGCTAGCTAAATTGCAGTATTTTGGAAGTTGGTAGAAGAGTATAAAGTCATTTGCTATATAGCTGTCTAGAAAAAAGGAATTATTAAATTATTTTCTTGTCCAATTATCTGCTAGACTTAAATAAACTGTGATTTGCAAATACCGAATAACTTTTTAGGCCTGAATTTTTAATATTCTAGTTAGAGTAAGATTTTGAACCATCTAATCTAAAATATCATTAAATTAAAACCTACCTTGTATATTATAATTGCTGCAACTGCTTGATATTTGAATCAAGTAAACAAGTTCTCTTTCTACTTTTATAATTTCACCAAAAGACTGGGAAATTTATTAATGTATCTTTGCTTCCAAACTTTCCCTTTTTAAAAGTTGAGCCTTTTAAAAAAATGCAATATTAGAGTAGAAATCAAAAATGTCAAATTTCAGAAATCTTACAAGGTAGTCAAGTGTCTGAAGTATACTAAGCATTTACTAGAGAATTGTTCTATAAACTAAAGGAAAAAGACTCTCCTGCTTCTGGTAAGCCATATATGCTCTAGCTCTTTCAAAACAAGCTTTCAAATGAGCTCTGAGTAAGCGTTATAACAGCTGTATTTTAAGTTGACAGAAAATGAACTCAGTCATTTCCAAGTGTTAACTTGCTTGCATAATGTAAACATAATTTTTGAAAAAAGTATTTTCTTTTTATTATACAAACTGCCAAGTCAACATAGCTGTATGAATCTTAGTTATGGGACCAATTTTCTCTAAAAGACTTTATGTTTTATAATTCTTCAAACTCAGGGATTATATTTTTTTATTTCCTTTTTTCACAAACACACACTAAATCTATTCCTCATGCTGGCTTTCAAGATGAACCTTAAACATAGCAAAGACTAGGCAGGTCTTGGCCACCATTTTGTTTCTTTTTCTAACCAGCTGGCAAATTTATTCTTTTTTATGTCTTTATGCACTAGTTGAAGAATTTAAAATGGTTTACATTTTTTTTGTAAAAATATTTTTGCAAAGTATTTTTTAATTGGAGTGGCTAACTTAAAATATATTTAATAAGAGGTCAAATAAAAGACCATGACCTGTAATAATGTTATTTTCTTAGAATAATTTACAAAGGATGTTATTCACATTCACCTCTTGAGTGACATACATGTGGCTATTCCATATATTGCTCCTTCTTATTCTTTGAACTCAGTCTAAATATTACCTCATAATAGAATTTTATCTTATCCTTAAACTAGATCACCCCCCTCAGTTCCTTATAAGCTGCCACAACACTCCTTACGCCCCGGTTTTAACTCATCATCTTTGAAAGTTTACTGAAAATGATGCTCCATTTTTTCTCATATAAACCTGTCATTTATAGTCAGAAATTAGGAAAGGATTTTGGGAACAGGCATGAATATTTGGAACAATGATATAACGTACTACACTTTCTAAGAAAAAAATAAATATGCACTAGTTTCATTTGGTTTGCTCTTGCTCATAAAGCCTTTATGAAGTCTGTAGGGCTTCTCAACATTGGATGAATATAGTATAAGCTAATATTGATAAAACAGTCTTTGTTAGGTTACATACATGCATATGCATACATGCAGGTATAATAGCACTTGTCTTTTCCTTAATAAAGCAAAATACACTGATGAGATTTTTAAAGACAAAAATATTACTTGAGTATTATCCCTTATTGAGTTATTTAAATTAAACTACTAAACTATGTATGACAGGCTATATAATGATCTGACAAAGATGCCCATATTCTAATTTCTAGAACCTATAAACATCTTACCGTCATGGCAAAAAAGGCTTCTCAGATAATATTAAAGTAAAATCTTAAGACCGGGATATTATTTAGTGGGCCCAAGGTAACCACAAGTGTTCTTGTAAAAAGATGACAAGGGAGTTAAAGACAGAGAAGGAAATAAGACAACAGAAAGAGAGGGAAATGGGGGATGGGGGAGGAGAGAAAGAGACAGAGATCAACTGATGGTCTCCTGTAGGATTTGAAGACTGAGAAAAGGGCCACCAATCAAACAGGGCAGATATCATTTATAATCTGACAAAAGCAAAATAAAGAATTCTTCTCTAGAGCCTTCAGAAAGAGTCAGTCATGCTGACACTTGATTTTAGCTCCATAAGACTGATTTGGACTTCTGAGCTCTAGATTTGTAAGACAATAGATTTGTGTTGTCATTAAAATTGTGATAATTTGCTATAGCATCAATAGGAAACTAATACTATGTAACCATTAGGTTGTTATATTTTTAGAGAATTTATGAATTACACACAAAAATGAGACATTACTTTTTAAATTAGATTTCATATGCAGATCTTCGACATTGAGTTTTTGAACTCTCCAATTTAAAATTTTCCTTGAAAGAGAAATTATTTTAGAAATATGTAATATTATTTGCTAAAGCAAAGTATACAGCTTGAACTAAAAATGAGATATTTACTTCTTTTTCCTACTCGAAAGCATTTATTAAATATTTATTGAAGATAAATAGCTTCACTTCCATTATATAATTTTTAGTAAAAAGGAAAAAAGAAGCTCAGCTGATCAAATCATAAATCAAAAAATTATAGTCTACGTTTTAGTCTTTACACATGATATAACATCAACAAATTACTTAACTACATTAAGATATGCCCTATGTAGGAATATCTTCTGTTTTTAAGTGGATTACAAATGTATGGCACTGTTATCATTAAATTGCTAGTTATTTTTTACTTAACAATCACATACCTTCTTATTCTTATACACAATTTCTTATAGAAGAACTGACTACCTTTCTGAAGCTTATTCAACATACTGAAATTATAATGGAAAAAGCATGAACATTTACTTTTGTATCATATTAAAAATGAAAAATAATAGCAGCAGGAGAAGGAAGAGAGTAATAAGTAAAATATATTTGAAAGACTTTAGCAAACAAAATAGAGTAGGGCTGACTTTGGCAATTTTACTTTCTAGATTCAAATAAGCAGGCAGAAATAAATAAAATTTTACTCAGAAGTAAAGACAGAATATGTGTAATTCATTCCAGTGGAGCTAGATTGGGCTCATGTGTTTTTACTCTAAGCATAAAGCTTAAAGATATTGTAGGGCCAATTTCTCTTTAACCCTCTGAAAATTCACTTAAAATCTAAATTTCAAAAGGTAGATTATTGGATAAAAGTTGCACCCATTTATTTATTTTGTTTATGTAAATGCTTTTAGAATGAAGACCCAAAGATGAAGTAAAACTTATCCATTTTTATGCTTGGGTTTAACAAAGCATGGACAGTTGTGGGGAAATATGATTAAACAAAAAGGATATGGACAAATGCTAATAGACTGAAAGGGAAACCCAACATATCCTCTGTATAGATTCTTATCGGCCTCTCTGAGCATGCATTCCTTCCTTCTGGGTGTGGGCAGGAACCTGTCTGAAATGAGTGTCTCAAGACCTATGGTCAAACAAGGTAGGTCAGATCATTTCTTTAAGGCCAGTTTTTACGCAGAAAGGTGGAGGGTAAGTTAGAGTGATAATTTTAGATTTCATGGCTGTCGGTAGGAAAAAAAGGGTTCTGGTTTCTATGACCTGTCTTGGGAAAGAGGAATTCTAGTTTTTACTGCTAGCCACAAGGGATAATGTGCTGAGAAACAGGAGAGCAGAAGGTCAGAGAAAAACTTTTGCTTCTGCAGCCTTTATTTGCAGTATTTTTTTTTTTTGAGCCCCAACAGTATAGAATCCTGTTTTGCACACCAACTGTGAATTGGTAGTAACAAGTTGACAATTATAGAACTAAAATATTCACCTTCTGCCTCAAGGTGTGGACAACTGAATGGTGGGACACTGCCCCTCTTACAACAGAAAAAGAGCTTGACTAGCTTTATTTTTATGACAGGCAGCAGAGCAAATGACTGGCCTCAAATCAAAGAAAAGACAGAAAAGGTAGAAAAGATGGTCTTTGAAAGGAGAGAGCAGATTCAAATGCTTACCAGGGGTAGATGCAACTGAACATTGAAGATAATAACTTTATTTACATTTTATAGTTTTTAGTAAAAAGAAAAAGAAAAAACTCAGATAATCAAATTATGAATAAAAACCTTGCCTTAACATCTAGGCTTTAGTCTTTACAGGTGGTATAACCTCAACAAATTACTTAACTACATTAATATGCAGCCTATGCAGGGGGATTAACTGGAAAACATGACAAATTGTTGATGGCCAAATGTAGGCTGGAAGGAAAGTGTGCAATGCCTGGAGGGAGAGATCAAAATACAGAAGCTATTTCTCCAGAAGTGTTGCAAAGACCTCTGGGAAGTGTCTTCTGTGCAGCAGGTCCAGGGGAGGGAAACATTAACTTTGTAGGAGCGGCAAAAATTTCAACTCAGATTATTTTCCTCTCTCTTCTATGAAGCAAAACTCTTATTCTGTTTGTGGGATGGTGTTAGTAGAGGGTAATTGGGCATGCCAGTACTTTCAAGAAAAGAAAGAAGAGGGACTGACTGCAAAGGAGCTTTTATAGGAAATTGAGGGTAATATAGCTATATTGCACTGGGGTGAAAGATACATGACTGTATTTGTCAAAACCTACACAACTGTAACACTACAAGTTATGACTTTATTAAATGCTGATTTTTAAAAATATCTAAGATATCAGATATTTCTGCTTGGGACATACAAATCTTAATCCTACTTTTATTATAAAGAAAGAATAAGTGAAAAACAACTGACCTAAATAACTTAGGTGAAGATTATTTTGACTAGACATTTTAAGGCAAAAGACAAAAAGGTCTGTACATAAACATTGTCGAACTCAAAAACTACTTTACTTGCTTACTGGGGTCAAAAAATAAGCAAATTACTTGTAGCTTATGAGCGCACAATGCCTTACAGCATATATTCAAGATAGACAAGATTAAAATTATCCTCTTTATATAGAAAAGGAAAGAAGTTTTTTTTCCTCTTTCATCACAAGAATCATGACGAAGACACTTATAACAAAAGACAGATCAACAGAGAAACATACATATTTATTTGTCATAGGTTTTATATGTTTTTTTTTGTTTTTTTTTTTTTTTTTTTAGTTGGAGTCTCACTCTGTCGCCCAGACTGGAGTGCAGTGGCCGCTTCCGGCCACCGCAGCCTCGACTGCTGGGCTCCGGCGATCCTTCCACCTCAGCTTCCGAGTGGCAATTACAGGCATGCGCTATCACGCCCGGCTGATTTTTTGATTTATTGTAGAGATGAGGTCTCGCTGCCCAGGCGGGTCTCGAACCCGCGGGCTCAGGCAATCCACTCACCTCAGCCTCCCAAAGGCGCGGGATTACAGGCTGAGCCACCGAGCCCGGCGGTTTTATATGTTTTAATGATAAAATTAATGAACAAACTTAAAACAGAGACTAGATACTTGCATATTTCCATATAGCTTCCCTCAAACTTTCTACCCTGGTAATTTAAAAAAAATCGCAAATCTTTGTTACCTATTTTTCAAAATTGGGGAGGTTAATACTCTACCTTTGAATCTGGACTGTGGTTAGTAAATAGCACCTTAAACTAAAGTATGTTAAAAAAAATTAGTACTTTGGATGAGACTAAGTAAGCATGACAACAAAACACAATGTGGAACACTGAGTTGGATCTTAGAACTGCAAAAGTACTTTAGAAAATGAAGCTTATAAGGGAATGGGCAAGATGACGAATGAATCAGTGAGAGTGGGAGAGTCTCTGCAAGGCAAGTGTCCATAAAGACTGCATGAGTGGTTGTGTGCCAGTGGATGAGTGAAAGTCCGTCTGAAGGGAAACTCCGGATCAAGCACTGGGGACTCTCCCCTGGAGGCGGCTGCAACCCACCACTCCCCTGAGATCAGAACCCATGGTGCACAGGATCATTTGCCATTCTTGGGGAGGATCTCCCTGGAGGAGGCAGCAAAGATCAGCTGCTCCTTAGCACCTGGCACCTGTTCCATGCCACAACCTGTAGCAGCAGGCTGGGCACTAGCAGTGGGAACCATGGAGAATGTGTTGCAAGGAAACTTGAAGCTGATCCCCACCACTGGTGAGAAGACACCCAAATGGCTGCTGCCATTTTCTCTGTCCTGGGACCAGGCAGAAACCTGCATTGGCCCACCCAGCTCTGTTCAGCCTCCAACCAGAGACCCAGTCGTGATCTCCGCACCCCTCTGGGATCCACCATCACTGGTCCAGAGAGGAAACTTCAGGAGCAGACAAGGAGAGACAGACGTCCCACACCCCCACACTGGTCCAGGAACAGACACATCTAATCTGAATGGGAGACTTGGCAGCAGCAGCAAAGTTGGCTGAGACTGGACCTGATTCACTATCTTCCCACAGTAGTCCATGGAGCACATGACCCACACAATGAGCAACCCAATTGCTTGCACTGAGAGTAGAAAGAAGGGGCTAGAACTAGTGCCCACTCCTTATTGTGGCAGTAGCCAAAAGAGGCTGTGGTGCTTAGGGAAGGATTCTGAAGTTCCAGAAATGGACACAGAGGGAGTCTTTCTTTCTTTCTTTCTTTCTTTCTTTCTTTCTTTCTTTCTTTCTTTCTTTCTTTCTTTCTTTCTTTCTTTCCTTCCTTCCTTCCTTCCTTCCTTCCTTCCTTCCTTCTTTCCTTCTTTCTTTCTTTCTTTCTTTCTTTCTTTCTTTCTGCTTTTGTACTTGTTTTTGTTTTTTGTGGTTTTTTTTAGTTTTTCTATTTGTGTATGGGTATTTTTGAGGGCAAGACCATTGTCAGGTTTGTTTGTTTGTTTGTTTGTTTGTATGTTGGTTTGTTTGTATTTTGTTTGTTTTGTTGTTGTTTGTTTCTTTGTTTATTCATTAGTTGGCATGCCTGGATGTTTTCCTTCTTTTTCTTCTTTCTCCTCACCTTCCTTTCATTTCCCCTCTTCCTTTTTCCATTATTTTTATTTTTCTTATCTCATTTTGTTTTCAGGGGCATACATACACCCCCACCACATGAATGGACTGTAAGGTGGTGGGAAGTAAGTACTAGGGGACTATACACCTGTCAGTGGATACTGTGTCTTGAAGATAGCTTCTAAACCAAAGCTCTCCCCATCACACCTTAACCAAATCTCAAACCTGCAAGAAGCATAGCCCCTCATCTCCATTTCAACTTCAAAAGTGAACAAATCCAGAGATTTCACATAAGAAAGAATAGAGGATTGAGCAAGAGAAGTGAAAGCCAATCCCCCGTTATCACTGAGCAATGGAATTAAAGAAGATGGGGGATGGGAAGGAAAACCATCACAAACAAAAAAAGAACCAAAGGAGGATCACAGATCTCATGCAGGCTCCTGGGAGACAGCACCTGAGAATACGGACTTAAGGACTCAATAAATAAAGAGTCCTCAGAAAGACCAGTGTCAAACCACAAACCCAGATGTCAAGATATTAATAGAGAGAATGAATAGAAATGAGGAAAGGCAAGAGACCAGAATGAAGAAGTTGATAACTAAAATGATGGCAATAAGGAGTACAGTAAACAAAATAAATAACAAACTGACAAATATGGAAAGCAGAATTAACAAAACAGAAGAATCTTAGAGCTCGAGGAAAAAAAATATGGAACTAACCCAAACTGTTAAAAACATAGAAAAGAAGCTTTAAAAAGATGGAACAAAGCCTCCAAAAAATGTGTGATTACATCAAGAGGTCAAACCTTTGATTAATTGGCATTCCTGAGGCAGATAGAGAAATAGAGACCACCCTGGGACAAACATTCCATGAAATTATCCAAGAAAGCTTTCCTCATTTCATCAGAGAGGTGACCATTCAAACATAAGGGATTCAGAGAACTCCTGCAAGCCATCAAATGAGAAGACTAACTCCTAGACATATAATAATTCACTTAAACAAAGTAGGTATACAAGAAAAAATCCCAAAGGCAGCAAAAGAGAAAGTTCAGACTACCTACTAGGAAAGACCAATTATAATATCAGCAGACTTGTCTACAGAAACAGTATATGCTAGAAGAGACTGGAGCTCAATCTTCAAAGTTCTCTAAGATAAGCAATTTAAAGCAAGAATTTCCTACCTAGCTCAGGTAAGCTTCATCAGTGGTGAGTATTTCAACTCCTTACCAGATATTCAAACCTTAAGAGTTTACATAGCTTCTAGACCAGTTCTGCAAGACCCACTTAAGAAACTATTGAACACAGATGAAAGACAAAAAAGAACAATGATGCTTTTTCCAAGAATGCAGGAAAAAGATTGAAAACAGACACATATATCAACCCAAAAATCAAAAGAAAACCAGCAAACAAATGACAACAAACTCTATAGACCTTATAGCAGGGATAAACTATCACATCTCAATAATTAGCATGAATGTGAATGGACTAAATGCACCATTGAAAAGACATAGAATGGCAAACTGGATTAAAAAAAAAGAAAAACATGATGCAACAATATGCTGTCTCCAGGAGACACGTCTCTTCAGAATGTGCACTCACAGACTCAGGAAAAAAAAAAGGATGAAAAACAAATTCTCAGGCAAACAGAACTCAAAAGAAAGCAGGAGTTATGACCATAATATCAGAAAAATATGCCTTAAGCTACCAAAAGTTTAAAAAGAAACAGAAGGATACTACATAATGATAAAAGGTTCAATCTATTAACAAGAAATATTCATTCCAACCATAAATGATCTCAACATCAGAGCACCAACTTTTATAAATCAACTTCTAGGTGAAGTAAAAAAAAGATATTGACTCTAATACTATCACAGTTGAGAACTTAAATACCACACTAACAACCCTAGACAGATCATCAACACAAAAAAACAAGGAAATTCAGAATCTCAACTTGATGCTTGACAAATACAAATAGACTTAATAGATACCTACAAAACACTCCACCCAACAACCACAGCATATACATTCTAGGCATCACCACATGGAACATACTCCATGATTGACCACATCCTCAGCCATAAATCAAGCATAAACAAATTTCCTAATATCGTAAGATCATAATGCTGCCATGCACCTTCTCAGACCACAATGAATTAAAAATAAATTTCAACACCAACAAATTTCCTCCAAAACCCACAAAGACATGGATAATAAACAACATGATGCTGAACAACTCCTGGAAATTAAATTAAAAGATTCCTAGAAGCAAATGAAAGTGAAGAAACATCTTACCAAAATATCTGGGATGCCGTGAAAACAATACTAAGGGGTGATTCATATCTCTAAAAACACACATCAAGAAAATAGAAAGATTACAAGTTGATAGCCTAACAAATCACATAAGGAGGTGAAAATACAAGACGATAAAAATCTTAACTTCATCAGAAGAATTTGGACCACTAAAATAAAAGCCCAAATATAAGACACAGTAGACAAAAATGCAATATAAAAGAATAAACAAAACAAAAAACTGGTTTTTTAAAAGGATAAACAAGATTGATGAACCCGTAGCCAGACTGACCAGGAAAAAGAGAGAAAAACCCCAAATAAACACAATCAGAAATGCAAACGATCAAGTCACAACTGACCCCAAAGAAATATCAATGAGTATCAGAGATTCCAATGCGCACATGTATGGAAACAAACTCGAAAACCTAAATAAAATGGAAGACTTTCTGACATCACCCAATCTCCCAAGGTTGAAATGAAGAAATTGAGACCCTAAATAGACCAATAACAACCCAGGAAATTGACTTCATTATAAGAAAACCATCTTTAAAAAACAAAGCCCTGGACCAGACAGGTTTCTAGCAGAATTCTACAAAATATACAAGGAGGAGCTGATACTAATCATATTGAAAGTTTTCTAGGCAACCAAGAAAAATGGAACTTTCCCCAATTCATTGATACCCAAACCACATAAAGATCCAACAACAAAAGAGAACTATAGGCCAATATCTTTGATGGACATAGATACAAAAATTCTCAACAAGATTCCAGCAAACTGAATCCAACAAAAACATTTTAAAAGTCATCCATCATGACCAAGTAGGCTTCATACCTAAGATGCAGAACTGGTTCATGTCCACAAGACCATAAACATAATTAAATACATCAACAGATGTAAAAACAAGAGCCACATGATGATGTCTTTATATGCAAATAAAACTTTCAATAAAATCCAGCATCCCTTCTTGATAAAAACCATTGAACACCTATGCATGGATGGAACATACCTCAAAATAATAAGAGCCATCTATGATAAACCCACAACCAACATACTGCTAAGCAGACAGCAATTGGAACCATTTTCCCTGAAAACCAGAACAAGACAAGGCTGCCCACTCTCACCACTCCTGTTCAACATTGTATTGGAAGTCCTGCCTAGAGCAATCAGACAAGAGAAGATCAAGGGTATCCAAATAGGAAAAGAGGAAATTAAGTTATACCTCTTTGTGGATGACGTGATCCTATACCTTGAAAACACGAGTATCAGTTTAGAAAGCTCTTTGCATTGTAAAGCAGTTTGGCAAAGTATCAGAGCATAAATCTGTAAAAGACAGACGCATTCCTATACACTAACAATAAACAAAAACCCCAATAAAAAGTGTGAATTCATTCACAATAGTCACAAAAAATTTAAAAACCTTGGCATCTTACTAACCAGAGAAGTGAAAGAACTTTATAATGAAAAGTACAAAATGCTGCTCAAGGAAATCAAAGAAGACACAGACAAATGGAAAAATATTTCATGCTCATGAATTGAAAGAATTAACATTGTTAAGATGTCCATCCTACCTAAGCAATCTACAGATTTAACACAATACCCATTAAATTACCACCATTCATCTCAGACCTGGAAATGACAATACAGAAATTCATATGAAAGCATAAAAGATCATGAATAGCCAAAATAATGCTTAGTGAAGAAACAAAGAAGGAGGTATCACACATCCAGACTTCAAACTTTAAAGCTACAATAATCAAAACAGTTTGGTATTACTACAGGAGCAGGCATATAGACCAATGGAACAGGATAGAGATTCTGGAAGCAAAATTTCAATTTCTCAGCCATCTCATCTTTGAGAAAATCTCTACCCACAACCACTGGGGAGAGGAGAACCTACTCAATGATGCTGGAAAAGCTGACTGACCTCATGTAGGAGGCTGAAACAGAACCCCTACCTATTACCATACACAAAAATCAACCTTAAATGGTTCAAACACCTAAATGTAAAGCCTTGAACTGTAAGAAAACATAGGAAATGCCTTTATGGAAATTGGAATAGTCAACCAATTCCTGATCAACTCTCCAAAAGCAAATGTCATAAAAGTTAAGACATAAAAATAGAACCTCATCAAACTGAAAAGCTTCTGCAATGCAAAAACAAAAACAAAAACAGAAACAAATCAAGAGAGCAGGGAGACAGCCCACAGGCTGGGAAAAAAATATTTGCCAACTGTAAATCAGGAAAAAGCCTATATATCAGATTTATAAGGAACTCAAACATGCTTAAAGGAAGAAAACAAACAATCCTATTAAGAAACGGGTAAAAGATATGAACAGATACTTCTCAAAAGAAGATTTATGAGCAGCCAACAGATACATGAAAAAATGCTCAGCCTCAGTAATCATCAAAGAAATGCAAATTAAAACCATACTGAGATACCACCTAACTCCAGTCAGGATGGTCATCATCAATAACTCAAAAACAACAGACGCTGGAGAGGATGTGGGGAAAAGGGAACACTTCTATATTGTTGGTGGAAGTGTAAACTAGTACAACCTTTGTGGAAAACAGTGTGGCGATCTCTAAAAGATCTAAAAATAGACCTTCCACAAGATCCAGCAGTCCTCCTTCTGGGAATATGCCGGAAAGAACCCAAATCACTCTACAGAAATGATACCTGCACATGCATGTCCATTATAACATTAGTCACAATAGCAAAAACATAGAACTAACTGTGTTGCCCATCAAAAGTTGACTGGATAAAGAAACTGTGGTACATTTACATGATGGAATATTATGCAGCCACAAAGAAAAACAAAATTATGAACTTCACAGCAAGTTGGATGGAATTAGAGTCTATAATACTCAGTTATTTATCACAGGAATAATAATCTGAGTACTACATGTACTCACTCATAAGTGAACCCTGAACATTTATCATAATACTATAAGAAATGGATTGGCAGTAGTGGGCCAGGGGAAGGGGTAGGGGACACATAATATCAACAATAGTAACAAACTTTACCTGTACAATGATAACTTATGTACCTGACCTGAATTGTACCCCACATCTTTAAAATAAAAAAAGAAAATGAAGCTTATAATTTTGGTTTTGTTGTATTATGATTATAATGGTATATTTTGGTTATTATAGTGTATTATTATGATTATAATGGTATTGGCAAATTTAAGGAATTAAATAGTAGGAAAACATTGAAATATATCAAAATTTGAACTCTGTCAAATTTTTTAAACAGCTTTGAGATATAATTTACATAGGATAAATTCGCCACGTACAATTGAATAACTTTCAATATATGTTCATAGAATTATGCAACAATCATAAAAATCTAACTGTGGAGCTTTTCATCACCCCCAAAAGAAACTCTGAATCCATTAGCAGATTAGCAGTCAATCCATATTCCTTTCACCATCATGACCTCCCAATCCTAGGCACCCACTAACATACTTTCTGTCTGTAAAATTTGCGTAGACATTTCATGTAAATGAATAATTAAATCAGTTGTCTTTTGTGACTGACATCTACTTAATGGAATGTTCTCAAGTCTCATCCTGGTGTTGTGTACATTGAGACATCATCCTTTTTGCTCCACTGTATGAATAATTTGTTGCATAAATGAAAAACAAAGTCACTTTTTTTTTTTTTTTTTTTTGATTTGGAGTCCCACTCTGTCACCCAGACTGGAGTGCAGTGGCCGCTCCCGGCCACCACAGCCTCGACCTGCTGGGCTCCGGCGATCCTTCCGACTCAGCCTTCCGAGTAGCCGGAATTACAGGCATGCGCTACCACGCCCAGCTGATTTTTTGATTTATTGTAGAGATGAGGTCTCGCAGCCCAGGCGGGTCTACGAATCCGCGGGCTCAGGCAATTCACTCACCTGAGCCTCCCAAAGGCACAGGATTACAGGCTGAGCCACCGAGCCTGGCTCAAAGCCACATTTTTAAAAATCCTTTCATCGGTTGGACATTTGGGTTGTTTCTACTTTTTGGGTATTATAAATAATGTTACTATGAAAATATTACACAAATTTTTGCATGAACATCTGAGAGGGTATCCAAAAAACTCCTAGAATTGTCTTTTGGAGGGTAGGCCCATTGTTGGATGGCTTTCTCCAGTGAAACATGTAATCTACAAACCCCACTGGCATGAGAGTATCAGTACCAGCAAACATTGCTGTGAGAGGATGTGTTTCGCTTCAGTGAAAAAAAATTTTTTTTGATTATTTCAGCACATTTGCCCATTTTATGACGGGTGATTTGTGAGCCCACCTGCCCACACCCCATTGAGTGTTCAGCAGTTTTTGACCAAAAGCGGTATGACCACCCCCATGTCCCATCCCCTATTTATCCAATCTTGCCCTGAGAAAAATTTTTTTTGTTTTCTCACATGTAAAAATTCGTCAAAGGCAAACATTTTGCCTATGTGGAAGAGGTGAAACAAAAGTGACAGAAGCACTAAAAGACATTGAAAGCTACTTATGGAAACCTAGAAGAAACTTAACTTATTCTTAGTTTAGTCTTTTTGCCTCAGCATAACCATTAGAAAATGTTCAGACATTCTACAGAACAAGCAGCACCCTATCCCATCCCCCCTGGGCAAATCTCCTTCAGAGGCAAGACCATGACAGCCCAACCATTCATGGTTTAGCATAATAATCTCTAGTAAACTTTTAGGCTCCTTGTCAAGGCTGAAGATCAAAGATCACCCTTTGGCTGGCCAAAGTCATAAAAGTAATAATATGACCACCTTTGGTCAAGGAGTTTTTGAGTTGCAAATGTCTGAGTCTTGAATTACAAATGTCTAACAAGTCTCTTATAGGAAGCCACCCCCCAGGGTTAACCTAATCAGCCCTTTGTGACCTACATAACACGAATAAACCTCACCATGGCAGCAATCATGTGACTAACCCACCTATCTGCTTGCTATCCATCACTTGATGTCAGTACCTGCGGTTGCCTGCCCCTTTGTGATGATGTGGAACAGACCACCACCCAATCACCTTAGTAGTCTTCCCCCATCCAGGGATATGGTTAAAAGGACTCAACCACAAGCAACCTGTGGCCATTGCCTTGCCAGACTCTGGTGTGGCCATGTGATCTTTGAACTATGACTATCACCATGCTTCCTGGCTTTGGCCTCCTCCCTCACCTTGGGAGGTGAATCTTCTCTCTCCCTTCTCTTTCTCTAACTTACTTTTAAATATACTTTTCCTTCTTAACATTTTTGTGTGTTGCCATTCTTTGCAATTACTTGGATCTGGGTTACCGGTGCTGTGTCACCCCTCACCTCTCCACCTCTCCATCCATTCTCCCTCACCCTATCTGGACCCTAACAGACATCAATGTTGATGAGTTCAAAAACTATTTTGAGCAGTGGAAAAAGCATCTTGATAGATGTATTGCATCAAACGTAGAGTACTCTGAAGGTGACTGAAGTTCAAACATGTAGTACACAATTTTTTAAAAATAAATTCATTTTTTTTTTTGAGGGAGGAGTTTCCCATCATATGTTTTCAGTACTCTTGGGATTATACCAAGGGCTGAAATTGCTAAGTAATACAGTAATGTTTTAAGGAACTGCCAACCTGTTTGGAGCAGAGAAGGAATCTCTATCTTGCCTCTGAAAAAGAAGAGAAGGTTAGCTCTTAATAGGGAAGACTGGAAAATTCATGAAGATTCAGAGCTTGCAGATGCAACTAAGGATTTAACATTTGGAAAGCATGTGCTAAGTTGAGGTTCCATATTTCCCCAACAATGTCTCTGACCTTGGCATAGCAAACCTGATTTGGTTGGGGTTTTAATCTTTTCTGGACTATTGCCATTCTATTAAGTCCATAGCCTGGTCTAACCTTTGCTTGCTCTCCAGCTGCAGGAGGAGAGCCACTTTACATGCTGTTATGGGAATTCCTCTGGCTTTCACACTTGCATCTCAATTACCTATTAAATCCTTCATCTCTTCATTACCTTTTTCCACAACATCAGTGGTGCTTAGCAATAGCCATTCTATCACATTATTTCTATATTTACTGTTTCCCTTGTGTCCAATAAATGGCACCAACTAACCTTCCTATTCACTATCATATCATGTCTATTCCCTACCTAGGAGACTTTAACAGGTAGACTATCTTCTTGTGTCAGGGTGTTCATGTGTTTCACTTAATATCAATGAAGGTTCCTCATTACTAGCAGGGGAGCAAGAGATTCAGTTTTTAAAACTCTGTATTATCATCATTTTTGTAATAAAGATACTAGTTTGGTATAGCACGCTCTTCTCTGAAGAATAATCTGGCTATCCTGGATTAAACCTAACTCTTTTTTTTTCTTATCCAAATTCCTAAGAGGTTTAGAGTCATTGCCTGAAAAGGACTCACCAGATAGGGTTTTATTACCCTATTACCACATGCACTAGAGTTTGTTTTCCAATCTGACTCTGGCATAATATCACATAACAAATAAAAAAGGAAATCAAAACATTTTATGGTCCTGCAAAGTCATCTCTTGGGGACTCCCAGATGCCATGTACTTTGTAAGATACTTAGCTATCCTCACTGAAGTTTGCCACATATAGAACTTCATGTACATGTCAACAAACCTGGAGTTATCTGCCTCCTTATCTCAACAAAGCATCTCCTCTACTGATTTCCAAAATTCCTTAGATAGGATCAACAAATCATAGGTCAAGAAATCTTTGAATCCACATATAACCTGAAAGTCCCCACTTGGAAATGTCCCTCCTTACTGAACCAAACCAATGAAAATCTCACATGTATTGTTATTTGGTTTCTTGTAACTTCTGTCATCCTAAAATGTACATAACCAAGCCACCATTCAACCACAGTGGGCACAGGTTCTCAGGATGTTCTGACAATGAGTGTTTCTGAACCTAGGACCTCAGGTTTGGTTAAGAATAGACCATCTTAACATATTTTACAGAGTTGGGCATCTTTTTGTTAACAATCTACATTAAATAACATGGGATAAAGTTAAAAACAAAAAATATTCTCTCTCAGACCAATACTCCGTTTTTCCACATTGCTCCATGTAGAACAGAGTAATATTTGCTTGCAATTGAGAACTTTTACTAGTTTTTTGTTAGAACTTTTACAAGTGAGTTTTTTTTTTACTTTTTCTTAAACCAATACTGCTTTCAATGATACCTCCTTTTTATAAATGTTTATAATAAATACGGCTTCTATCACTCAATTTGGAATGTGTGTGTATGTGTGTGTGTCTTTGCCAGTTGTGTGCATTCTAAAATTCTAACGTTTAACTACGTACACAAAGATTGTCTCTTATAGTATTTACATAAATCATTCATATAAAAATTATAAAAAACCCAAGTAAAAGAAAGAATTTAAAATCAGACATATTTTTTCTATCTATGATACAATAAAGATATGATTATTTTGAATACAGGACTTTGGAAAATCATTTTAAAAATACATTTTAAAGTAATAACTCTACCACTCAGAAATAATAACTATTTTTTGTATCAATTTTTGTGTTTTCTTAACTTTATTTCTACTTTTCTTCATATGTCACACAATATTTTGGATTTGAACAAATTGACATTGCTGTTTGCTGGTTAAGAAATCAAACGTTTTATAGAACATGTAAGTGTCAACAGTGAGATATTGAGATGTAAAGACTGAAGAGTTAAGAACTAAAGAACACATCAAACATAAAACACATAGTCTTGCCAAAAACTATATAAAAATTATCTTGCCATTTCAAATTTTAAAAATAATGGAATATAAAAAGCAAATACATTAGATATATGCAAATTTAGAACAAAACAGATGCATGAAATGTTTTTTTACATGGCTACATTTATCATTGAAAGTATCCTTAAACAAATGCATTTATTTGATGGTATTTTATTATTTGTTGTTTTACAGCCTCTATAATGTCAATTTGATGCATGTAGTAAATTTCTGTTCAAGTTGAATAATATTCCTATGTATTTGCAGCAGATGCTTTTCTATACCAAATGATTTTTAGACATACTCATCAAATACATAAAGCCATTTTGGAATTGCATGCATGCAAATGAAGATTACATGCATGTAAATTTGCATTTGAGATGACTAAAATCTCTTTCCATTTCCATTCTTTATTCTCAAAGCAAACTATTTTCATATCTTAAAAGAAAATATTGGTTCTAACTCAGGATGTTTATGACATTAAAGTCAAAACAGATGTTTACATCCAAGTAATATCACTAGATTATTTTTTGTTATAATGACCTATTTGATCTTTAAACAGAAAACAGTTTAGAATAGCATAGCACTCTATAGACCATATTTTTGTGTGGAATATTTTTGCAAAGCAAAATGATGACCACTACCATATTAAACTACAGGCATTAAAAAAAAAATCTAATACAGTTTTTAACAAAATGAAGTTCCCTTGCAATATTATCGTAAAAGAAAACAGAAGCTCAGGACCCCAAACTTCTGTGTGGAAATGAAAGTTAAGCTTGGAACTGAATAATGCAAAACAAAACAAAACAAAATCTTGCTTTTGTTCCCAAACAGATAGCTGCCAGAGAGAAGGCCGCATATCTCCCTAGATGATTTCTTTCACAAATTGCTCATAAGAAAACTTCATGTGGGCCTCAAAATGTTTCAGATACATGTGCCCCTTGTGGACTAGTCCTGAACTAGAGTTTTGTTGAATCCTACCCTGACAATGTAAATTAACATCTTAATTTTAAATGTATGGGACAAAAACAAGACTACAAATTTTCCCTCTGCTAACCCTGTGACAGATGCACAATTGACACCACTCCATTTTTCTGTATGTTTATCTTACATAAAATGTAGATTATTTACTGAGCACAATAGGAACCCATAATTGAGCATTCTGCTACCCCCTCTTACCATATGAAAGATATGCATTCACTGAGTACTAACCAAAGCCTACACAAGAATGTCACCACTTATTTGATTGCCTACCCTCCACCCCTTTTTTTTTCCTCCTTTCCCTACTGCCTGCTCTATCCCCCTTTAAACACGAAAGTCTCAAAACCCACTTGGGGAAAAGAAACAAATCACAGATTCTATTGTAATTTCTAATTCTTTTTTCCCTGGACGTGTCCTCAACCTTGGTAAAAGGAACCTCTAAAACTACCTGCAGAAATTTCGTTATCAGGGCCATGGTACCAGCTGAATCTCTTTATTGCTCTGACTAATGGTGTGATTTGGTGAGGTCTAGGGCTTCTCCCTCCAGAGATTCCTGATCTCCCAAAATTTTGGTTGAGACTTGAAGTTCATGCTGCTATAGAACTCTTTTTCTGGAAGTTTCCCACTTTTCTGACAGCAAAGAGCAGGCTTCAGCTTGGTCTCCATCTTCAGTTAAGGACCTGGTTTGGGGTTTTGTTTGGGGATTTCATAGCCAAAGATCAAGGTTTTTTGTCAGCTAGCTATAATTTTTCCTTATGCTCATAGATCTCAGCTATTAATATATGTAAATTATGCTTTTTCTTTTGGGGGGACTTTGGTTCATTTTCTATTAGATTTAACCAATTTATTTTTCCCTCTGATGTGGAATGAAATCTCCACTGTAACAGAAAATCCAGTCTTACCTCTAAAAAACTTGACCAGTTATAAAGATGAAAAAAAAAAAATGACTAAGAGTCTTCATCAACATAACAAGTCAACATTTTGCTAGCCAAGCCTTTTCTTTTCTTCCTCCCATTATCTATGTTACCACTAAAATCTTCTATTTGGACATATTCTGAGTCGCCATTCTTCTGTAATTTCAAGATGAAATATGGGCTTTTGTTATTCATTGGGAAATTGGGTCTTTGTTCTGAAGAATCGTGTGTATACATGTTTAATAAATTTGTATGCCTTTCCTCCTGTGAAAGTCTACCTTCTGCCAGTGATTTTTTTATTGAAATTTTAGTGAGTCAATGGCCATATACCCCATGTTGCAAATAGATTGAAATCTAATTTAACCATTTTTTAAAAAGCACAAACTCTGAACACAGATTTAGTAAAGTATTAATATAGTTAGATATTTATAAATTGAAAAAAGATCTCTCAGGCCTAAGTAGAGCAGGAAACTAGAAGGCTTGAGATTTAGAACAAACCAAAACCTTAAAACGAACCCAAAGGCAGACTGTTAATTAAACAGAATGGTTAAGCTAAAGATGGTTCATACACACAAAGCATGAATGAGTTTGCAAATACGTGTCCTCAGTTTCCTAGAACTATTTTTGAATCTAATTTAGTTATAAATTTTTTGAATATGAATATCCAGTTGTTCCAGCACCACCTGTTGGAAAGACTATCACTTCATTAAATTGTCTTTCTCAAAAATTTGTTGTCCATATGTGTATGAGTTGATCTCGAGCTCTTTAGACTGTTCCATTGATGTATGTGTTTATCTTAATTCCATTACCACACTGATTTTATTAAGGTAGGTTTATAATAATTCTAAAATTCAAGTAGTATTAATCAAACTTGTGTTGCCTATGTCGTTTTGTCTATTATGGGTACTTTTCTTTTCTATACCAATTCTCAGTTTCTGGAGACACTAACAATTCTGCTAACAAGCTTGTGAGGACATTTTGAAGCAGATCCTTCCCCATTCTACTCTCAAAATGACTGCAGTTCTAGCTGACACCTCCATCACAGTGTGTGAGATATCCTGAAATACTGACTACAAAAATGGTGAGATAATAAATGTTAAATAAGCTACCAAGTTTGAAGGTAGTGTTTTTATGCAGCAATAGATAGCTAATTCATGTCCAGACAACATATTTTGTATGACTTGAATACTCTCTGAGTCTTATTTTATGGCCTGGAATATGGTCTCGATTGATACATGCTACATACACCTTGAAAAGAATATCTATTTTGCTATTGTTAGATAATATGTTTTATAAATATCATTTATGCAAAATTGGCTGATAGTAGTGTTCAAGTAGATTGCAGTAATTCCCCTTTCTTCACAGTTTTGCTTTTAGAGGTTCTAGTAACCTGTGATCAACAGTAATTAAAAAAAAAACTAAATGGAAAATTCCAGAAATAACAAATCCATAAATATTAAATTGCGCACTGGTCTTAGTAGCAGAGTGAAATCTTGGGTTGTTCTGCTTTGTCCCGCTCTGTCCTGTTCCATCTAGTCCTGACCACAAATAATCCCTTTGTCGTGTGTATCCATACTGTATATGCTACCTGCCCATTAGTCATTTAGCAGACATCTTAGTTATTAGATCAACTGTCATGGTACCTCAGTGTTTGTAAGTAATATTTATTTTACTTAACAATGATCCCAAGGCAAAAAGTAGTGATGTTACCATGTCGTAATATTTGTTCTATTTTATTATTAGTTACTGTTGTTAATCTCTTAATGTGCCTAATTTTTTACATTAACTGTGTCATAGGTGTATGTGTATAGGAGAAGACAGTAAGTGTAGGATTTGGCACTATTGCCATTCCAGGCAACCACTGGAGATTTTTGAAACGTATTTCCCATGGGTAAGGAGAGACTACTGTATATCCTTCCTACTTTTTGTCTACTACCTCCATCAATTATTGAAATATGATTTTTCAAATCTCAACTATAATTATAAATTCATCTATTTCTCCATGCATTTTTATCAGTTTTCCTTTGTATCTTTTGAATCTCAGTTATTCAGGGCATACACATTTGGGATTCTGATATTCCTTTGGTGAATTAACCTCCTTTTCATGACAAAATAACCATCTTTGTATTAGCACAGTATGTCTCTTTCCAACTGTTTGATTTTAATGTTTACATTATATTTAAAGTGTGTTTCTTGTGGCTAGCATAGGAGAAGGAGCACCAGAAAACAATTTATTTTTTCAGATAAATATAAACCTTACTATTTCATAATAGATGGCAGACATAGGACTAAACAGTTTTGTGAGGAATGAAGTTCGTATCTGATTCATGTCTCATCTTCTGGCTGTAGTTTTCTTCTTTTGGTATTTTCAAATTGTTAAATTGTGTAAATTGAGAAACCCTAAAAGATTACAGCACTTTTTGTCTTCCATGTGAGAAGACACAGGCACATACAACAGGTTTTTTCGAAATTTGTTGTTATAAAAATTTGTGTATATATCCTTATGTTTAAACTTTAGTCACCTTTAAAGTGCTTTCTGTTTGATGTAATACACTTATCAAGATGCTTTTTCCACTTCTCAAAACAGTTTTTGAATTTTGATGAATTTTAGTGCTTCATTCATTTTTCTTCACCTTTTTCACATCTCCAAAATGCTCCCTTTGAGGACATTTTCTCATCCTAGGGAAGCAACAACAAAAAAAGGTTAATTGGGGTAAAATCAGCTGACTAATAGGGAGGGTGGGGAATAGGAGTCATGGCATTTTTGGTTTAAAACTGTTGAACACAGCATGGTATACTCTTAAATCATCCTTCATGAAATGGGCAAATGCTTTGAAAGCATCTCCCTCTCAAAAATTCACTGAAGTCAAACATTGATGCCAATGGGTTCCTAGAACATTTACTTAGCAGGGGAAGCCTGTACTCCATGGGACCCACCCTCCAGAAGATAATTTTGTGAATTTTATTTTGTGGAATCCCCTCTTGTATTTTTTTCCCGTTTGGTTTTCATGCAGTATCTACCTTTCCCTGGGACACTGAGACCACTTATATATAATGTGATTATTGATATAGCTAGACTTAGGCCTATTATCTTTTCTGTTTCTTTTGTTTTGTTTTGTTTTGTTTTGTTTTTAGTTGTTGTTGTTCCCCTTTCTTCATGTTATGCCTTATTTTGGGTTAATCTTTTTTTAATGATTCTATTTTATGTATTTTCTTTCTTATTAATGATAGGTATTAGTTTTCAATTAAGTTGCAACCTATTATCACAAACTTAGAGGCCTACACAATAAAAACATATCTGAACAGTTCTGTAGTTCAGAAGTCTGGACTGGGTCTCACTGGTCTAACATAGAAGTATCAGCAGGGCTTTCTTCCTTTCTTAAGACTCTCATGCAGAATCTGTTTCCTTTTCCATCTTCTAGTGGCTGACCACATTGCTTGGCACCTGCACCTCTTTCTCTATCTGCAGAGTTAGCAACACAGTCCTGAGTTGTATTCTTCTAATGCCACATCACTTCACTTCCTTTGCTACTTTAAGGCTTACGCATTTTTAATGTACCATAGTACCATAGGCTATCTTAAAGTGATAGTATACCAGCTAACATAAAATAGTATTTTTATAATAGTTTTCTTCCATCCTTTAGACTATTTTGTCATGTCTTTTACTCATAACTCTGTTAATAAAGTCTTATTATTTTTGTTTAAAGAGCCAATCTCTTTAAGAGATTGAAATTATAGGAAGCTTTTCTATGTTTGTCATGAAGTTGCCATTCCCATATTCTTCATTTCTTTGTGTATATCCATATTCTGCAAGAAGGACTCCCTTTAACATTTCATATAGTTTGGATCTTTGGTGATAAGTTATTCCAAGTTGTGTTATTTGAAGATGTCTCTATTTTGACTTTTATTGGGAATTTTTTTTTTTTTGGTTTTGCATTGAATTCTAGGATAATATTCCTTTTTTTTTCAGAAATGCAAATATTTGTCTCCCTGTGTTCTATCATTTGCATTATTTTCTGCAAATATATTGTCATTCTTATCTTTACTTGTGTTTGCCTAACATGTGTCTTTTTCTCTGGAGTTTTAATATATTATCTTTGACATTGGTTTTCAACAGTTTGGTTATGATATGCCTTGATGCAATTTTCTTCATATTTCTTGGTTTCTTGGGCATGGGTTAGGTTGAGGTTTTAAATCCCTAGATTCTTATTTTTACAAAATTGAATAAATTTTACTCATTATTTATTTAGATATATATTTATCTTTTAAATTTTCTTCTGGTATTGTATTTGCCATGTAAAGTATTTCCACATTTGAATAATCCTATTTTCACTTTTGAAATTTGTCTTTTTTCTCTGTATTATTTTGGATTTTTTATTGTTATGATTTTAAATTTAATAATCTATAATTTCTAATCTGCTATAATCCCATCCAGTGTATTTTAATTTCATGCATTGTAATTTTAATTTTTAGAAGCTAATATGTTATTTTTTATATCTCCCATATCTCTGCTTTACTGCTTTTTTAAAAAATTAGTTTTACATATGGAGTAGTAAAATTAAAATAATGGTTTTAGTGTTCTTGTTTGCTAATTCTATTAGCTGTGTCAGTTTCAACTGTTTTATATTCTTTCATCATGAGTTGCACTTTTATATTTCTTTGGATGTCTGATAGTATTCGATTGGCTGTTTGACATTGTAAATTTTACCTAATTTGGTGCTGAGCATCTTTGTATTTTTATAAATAGACTTGTACTTTGTTCCTTATACAGCTAGCTTACTTGGAAACAGCTTGAAATGTTGGGTCTTGCTTTTGAGGTTTTCTTAGGTGAGTCCAGAGCAGTGCCCATTCTAGGACAATTTTTTTTTTTCTGCTACTGAGGCAAAACCTTCCTGAGTATTCCACTGAACCTCCTACTAATTGTTAGTTTTCTCACTTTGGTGAGAGTAGGCTCCGTTCTCAGCCTTGCATGAGTTCCAATCTCTATTCCTCTCGTATTTTTTTCATTCCCTGGCTATGAATCATTTTCATGTCTTTTTGTACAATTTAGCTGTCTTTTAATTACTCATGTATAACCTTCTTTAAATTTTCAAAGTTCCCTATCTTTATAGCCTTCCTCTCTCTGGAACTCTGTCTCAGGCTTTCTCTTTCCCGGTACTCTAGCTGTATTAATATTTCTGAACTATTAACTAAGGCTTCTCAAATAATTGACTGAGTTCCACTTGAATATTCCTTTACTGCATTATGACTTTGAAAGGCATAAGCTGGATTATTACAGGGCTAATTTTGGGTGCTTTTCTGTGTCTTCTCTTACCTGATGTCCACTGTCTTGAAAAATCATTCTTTCAAATATAGTGTTTTGTGTGTGTGTGAAGTTATATTTTTGAATAGAAATGCTTATATACATAGTAGTTATTGTTTCTGTATGTTAAAGATCTTTGAATATAAACAAGTTTTGGAAAACAGTATTTTGTTTTTGTTTTTGTTAACACTGTACTTGCTCTAGTTCCAAATAACCCCTGCAATATTTGTGTTAGTACTTCACAGGGTGGTACAGAATATTATTTGTTTATATAATTGGCCCCAAGATCGCTACAATTTATTTCTACCACTTAGTTAATATTTATTTAAAGACATTTTAAAATTCATAAAACTTGCTATTTCAAAAAAAGTAGTATAATTATTCCATGTTTTCAAAAGATACATTTTAAGAAATATAATGCTTATGGTTAACTATACTATTGGTTTTATTTCTATGAAATAAACCCATTTTTCATATGCCTATAGAAATTGTATGACATTTTTGAAGATACAAACACATACTCTGAGAGACTGTTGTAGTGGAAGCTAAATTAAGCCTGAGAATCACGTTTATATTGCCATGATGGAGAACAAGGTCACACATCCTGAAAAAGAGAGAACCAGAAGACCTAAGAAATGTTAATAAAACTTGATGAAATATAGGAACACCGTAGTTTATGAAATTGAGGTCTTGAAGCAATATGAATTGGATAGCTTTAGATAGAAAGACTTTAAGTGATTTACTTACACAGACATAAAGCCCAATAATCAGAGCATGGAGTTTGTGTGAAATTTGCATTGACATTATGATTTAGAGATACTACTTATTTATTAAACAAGGAGGCTGGACCAGAGGCAAAACAGTAAGACAGTAATCTATTGATTATAGTAGAAGTAAGTAAATACAACTGTTTTATTAAATGTTAAAGCTAATTTGTTCTGACATTTCTCATCCACTGTTTTAAGAAGTATATTTTTTAAATATAGTCACAAGCCGGGCTCGGTGGCTCAGCCTGTAATCCCACGCCTTTGGGAGACTGATGTGAATGGATTGCCTGAGCCCGCGGGTTAGAGACCCACCTGGGCAGCGAGACCTCATCTCTACAATAAATCAAAAAATTAGCCGGGCATGGTAGCACGCCTGTAATTCCAGCTACCCGGAAGGCTGAGGCAGAAGGATCGCCAGAGCCAAGCAGGTAGAGGCTGCGGTGGCCAGGAGCGGCCACTGCACTCCAGTCTGGGCGACAGAGTGAGACTCCAACTCAAAAAAAATAAATAAATAAAAAAAATATATATATATATATACATATATATGTATATATATATATACATATATATAGCCACAGTTACTTCTAGTGAGTTATCTGAAAATCACATATAATCAATGACCATATAGCAAAGAATGCATTTTTTCAGAGACAAAAATATGCCACTTTTAGAATAGATACATTAATAAATTGTAATGGTAGTGATACCTTAGACATAATGTCCTATTTCATCCTCATATTTGTCACTAGCTTATATAACACTTTTAAAGTTCACTATCATGCAGAATATAAAGTTTCTTGTTTTCATTCAGTTCTGGTAAAATTTTTAAATTGGCATTGCATTATAGTTCTAAAAGCCTTTATGTTTTGAAAATATGAATTCTAACTCAAGGAAAAAAGTCAAATCTTCTTAGAAGAAGCATGTGAAGATGAAATGACATTTAAAAATTGGAATAGGAGCCGGGCTCGGTGGCTCAGCCTGTAATCCCATGCCTTTGGGAGGCTGAGGAGAGTGAATTGCCTGAGCCCGCGGGTTCGAGATCCACCTGGGCAGGGGAGACCTCATCTCTACAATAAATTAAAAAAAAAAAAAAAATTAGCTGGGCGTGGTAGTGTGCGCCTGTAATTCCGGCTACTCGGAAGGCTGAGGCGGAAGGATCGCCGGAGCCCAGCGGGTCGAGGCTGCGGTGGCCGGGAGCGGCCACTGCACTCCAGTCTGGGCGACAGAGTAAGACTCCAACTCAAAGCAATAACAGCAACAACAAAAAATTAGAATAGGAAATTAGTAATGGTAATATTCTTTAAATGCAATATATCTTCAGAATTTGCGGAACCTTATCATCAAAACCAACAACTCACCTTTCTCTTAAATTTAATTATTATTTATAATTGCCTTTTGTTCACTTCAGGAACGCTTCAGAATTATGATGGCATAAATTGCAGAAAATATACATTACTCATGCATTTATGACAATCAGGTTTGAGAATATCAGACAAAGGTAAAGGCTCACTATAGTTGGTATATGAATGACTATGGGAATTTTTTGGTTAAAATGACTGTATCATTTTTGTAGTTGAAATATGTATCCAAATTTATAGTAGTCCTTCCATTACATTCCTGTTAGGAACGTAGTTGAACACACTGAAAGTACTAGCCAAGGCAGAATTTTCTAGTGCAGGAATGAAGAGCAGACTCTTTCACATGCACACACACACATTATAAAGCTAATAATACAGTAAATAAAGCAGTATACATTTTTAAAACTTCAAGATTTTCTTTTCCTAACTGCCATAGTTTACAAGTTAACTTTTTCAAAATTTATACACTTAAGTAATTCTAAAAAGAATACTTCAACTATTCTTACACTTGACGTATTTAAAATGTTATTTGTCCCTGAAAATCCAACTTTATCCATGGTGTAAAAACTCCAAAACTGCATGGGATTTTAAAGATTTTTGACCAAGGCTGAGATTTCTCAAGCTTCTCTGAAATAAACAAACACACACTGAAATTCTGAAATAAAGTCTCAGGGTATTGTGTGGCTCATTTATGATTCTCTTTTTGTAAAAAGCAGGACAGAAATCTTTCTTCAAGTATTTGATTAGATTCAGTGCTTTCACCTTGCAGAACTGCTCAGCTGCATAGGTTTGCCATCTCTATTGGTTGAGGGAAATATTACAGAGACCATATGGCCATGATCACTCTCTTAAGATAAACCAGGTCATTTCAGCTATTTTACCACACAAATAGACTTTATTTCCCCCTTCCCCGTTTTTAAATGCTATCAATTCAACAGATATATATTAAAGTTCGAGTATGGGGAAAATGGAATATTAGATGCTGAAGGGCAAACAGTAAGCATCCACTATCAAATAACTGGTAATGTACTTGGGAATCCATGGTAAGTGTTTTAAAATAAATGCAATGTAAATATAAATATCTTTTTAATAGAAAAGAGGAAAATGTTATGGGACTGCATTGATGACAGTGAATGTTTTCAGTGTGTCAAACAGGAAATATTTTAAACAACTAGCATTTAGAGTGATTCTTAAAAAGATGTGTAGAATTTTCCTTTATAGCATAAATGATCAAATAATATTAGAATATTATTAGAATATAACATTATGTGGTACCTATGAGCATGTCACTGCACTCCAGCGTGGGCAAGAGTAAGACACCAACTCAAAAAAAAAAAAAAAAAAAAGGGGGAAAATTTTAGCCAGGCTCTTAAGAGAGAGAAGGTGGAAATTAATGTACTTAGGAGAGACTATTAGACAGGAGCAAAAGTAGTTCTTCCCTAATAACAGGACTGATAGCACTGAATAAATATGTAGATAGTATCAAGAAACATTTTTTGGGAGATCTCTTTATTGCTTTAATTTTCTCTGTGTCGTATAAAGCAAGATCATTTGCTGAGACTGATAATAAAGAATATGGCATTAGGAAGACTATATAAAATATCTTTGTAGAAAAGTGAAAACATGGACTAAAGAAACAGTGTGAAAATTATTATTCATTGTAAATAATAAATACTTCACTTACATTCATATACTTCACTTATAAATATAGTGAAGTGAAGTAATTAAAGGCATGAGATGTAGTAACCTAATCACAATTACAGTCCCATCTTTGTTACATACTCTTGGTATTAACATCAGACAAGTTACTTCCTCTCTTTGTGTCTGTTCTCTAGTTATAATGACAACCATATCAATGATGTTTCCATTCAATAAGTATTTGTTAAACACTCACTACATACTCTTCTAGGCATTAGTGAACAAGCAAACAACAAAATCCATGCATACAAAACTTATATTCTAGTGGGAGAATATATACAATAAACAATAAGTATGGTAAATAATTGAATTATGTATGTTAGAAGTGGTAAGCACTATGGAAAATGAAATAATCTTAAAGAGAATTGGTAGTGCTCTGGGGAATTGAAAGGTGTTTGCAAATTTTTAGTATAATCCAGGTAGGATTTATTTAGAGGATGAAATTTTCTTGAAGGATGTAAAGAATGTAAGAGAACAGTGCTGACATTAGCAATGGTCTAGTCAGAGGAAGCATGTCTTGTGTGTTTAGAGAAGATCAAGGAGGTAGCGAAGCTGAGGCAGATGGAGTGATAGAGTTCAAAGAGAAAAGAAAATTGCATGCACACAATTAGTAGATATAATAACAACTCTAAACTATTTTTCTTATGGTGTAAAAGCATAGGGTAAATTTAACCTATAAATAGTAATTGTGTCTAACTTTTGAATATTATTTAATAGCTTAAGAAATAGTTTAAGCCGGGCTCGGTGGCTCAGCCTGTAACCCCTTGCCTTTGGGAGGCTGAGGTGAGTGGATTGCCTGAGCCTGCGGGTTCAAGACCCTCCTGGGCAAATTGGCGAGACCTCATCTCTACAATAAATCAAAATGAGCCGGGCGTGGTAGCACAAGCCTGTAGTTCCAGCTACTTGGAAGGCTGTGGCGGAAGAATCGCTGGAGCCCAGCAGGTCGAGGCTGCGGTGGTCAGGAGCAGCCACTGTATTCCAGTCTGGGTGACAGAGTGAGACTCCAACTCAAAAAAAAAAAAAAAGAAAGAAATAGTTTAAGTGGCATTTTACTCATTCTAACAACTACTCAATTAGGTGAATAATAGAACCTTTTCTGTAAGGATTCTGAAGCTGAGCATTAAATGTAAACAACTTTTCCAAATTAATATAGCAGAATAAAACAGACCTTGTGTCTTTATATCTCCATGTTGTTTCAGTATACCAAAAATTTTTTCTGGTTAATTAAACATTTACAAAGGCCTTTAGACATATTGACTACAATAAAGCTAATATCCTTTTGAAAAATTTAGGAATTTAAATACCTTAGAAACAGGTGATCGCATACCCATTAAAATGAAGGTCTGTGTGGCTTTAAGGAAAATAAAGGAATAATATAAATAATAAAGTGTTTAGGATATTTCAAGTTAATCATTCTTACCACTTCCATATATAGTTTCAAAGGTCCACAAATTTATTTACAAATGACCAAAATTACACATAGTGAAGAGAGTACCATGTATTTTAAACAAAGTTTCCAATTATATTTAATTTATAAAATATATAATGAAAATATGTGAACATTCTTAAAGTATTTAAGCAAATAATTATACCAGTATTAAAAATTGAACCATGTGTTTATACGTGTAGAGGCTATTTCTTATTAATTTGTCAATGTCTTCACAGACAAGGAATTAAAGAGAAACCCTAGTTTATTTCTTTGTTTGACTTTTTCAAATAGTATATGTCAATTTATGGGATATGTAGAAAATTGTCTCTATAGGTTGAAATACTAAAAAAAATGGTGATTATGGCCAGGCTCGGTGACAGCCTGTAATCCCAGTGCTTTGGGAGGCCAAGGTGAGTAGATTGCCTGAGCCTGCGGATTCGAGACCCACCTGGGCAACTTGGTGAGATCTCTTCTCTACAATAAATCAAAAATTAGCTGGGTGTGGTAGTGCGTGCTTATAGTCCCAGCTACTTGGAAGGCTGAGGAGGAAGGATTGCGGGAGACCAGCAGGTCGACGCTGGGGTGGTGGTGAGTGTGCCATTTCACTCCAGTCTGGGTGAGAGTACGAGTTCAATTCAAAAAAAAAATGGTGATTATTACATATATACCTTATACCATTAAGAAAAAGCAGAACCTGTTTTGTTGAGAAAAACACTGAGATCTAATTTTTTTTTCAGAAAGTCTTATAACAGCTCTATTTTTAAAATTAAAACAAAACCAAAGATTATTGGCTTTCTTTACTCCCACCCCAATATTTACTATGCATATTCATATTACTTCCAAGATATTTATGACACTTTGGGAATTTTTGGTTTCACTTATTAAATTTTACATAGAAATCTCTAAAATTGTTTTAGCTATACAATAAAGACAAAGTTAAACAATAGACATTAGTCATTTTTAAGTAACTTTTAGGTAGGGAAAAGCTACAATTTCCAAAAAATATCTAGATCATTAAACATTTTAAGTTGTGTGTGTATATGTGTGTGTGTGTTAACCTGTCTAAAATAGTGGTTCTTTAAGAAAAGAAAATAATTGTTCTACAATTAATTTTCAATGTGCCTTTCAACATGAATTAGAACTTATACAAATTCAACTGGCTTAGAAAAAAAGAAATGTATGACGTAACTTGATGTACTTTAAGCACTATACACATTGGAAAATATTTACCAAATTTCACCCTATCCATATTAACAACTATATAATAAGCATAACACAATAATAAATGTTTATTCCTATAGCTACCAACAATACTACATCAACAATACTCATCCACATGTGTTAGTGTTACACAAACTCCTCAAGCACAGAACACTGTCCCATTGGGTCATAGTTCTGCTCATGATAAATACAACTGAAAATAATTTTCCTTGAATCTTTTTGTTAGCAAACAGAGAATAAGGGATTTTCAAGTCTCAGACATTTCAGTTTTCTAAAATAATATTCTTGAGAACACTGTGTTAGATAATTCAGAAAATAGCTAGAGTATTGACATAGACAATGTCAAAAATGCTTTTGCAGTCTTCAGTATTTCATAAAAAGGAAGTAATGTTACTTCAAAATGGGTGTAGTATTTCTATATTATTTAAAATATATGTGCAATAATAATTTATTAAATATTTTAAATGGATATTAAGTACTAGTTACATTCCTACAAATACATATTCAATTTGTTTACTTATAAACATTCTGAAATGTATCTTACAGTGTAGTGTGTAATAAATAGTAATCCTAATGTAAGTAAATAAACAATGAAATAATACTTCCAAGAGATGTGGCCAGGTGAGAATGTTAAGTATTAGCATGCACTACTTTAGAAAGTCGACTGGTTACCAAGATAAAATTTATATAAATAAATAATAAGCACAGTAATAACACAAATATTCAGTAGTCTGCTGTCTTATGATGATTAATGAAAAGTTAAATAATTCTATTATAGCCACTTCTCAATGTTGTATACATGATATATGCTATAGTCTCTCTGTCTCTGTCTATATCACTCTTTTTCCCCTTTTCTCTCTCTTATTTGTATACATTTGAATTAATGCAGCAGAAAATCGTGTATATGCTACTATAAATCTGTTTCTCACCTTTTCTTTGTTTCATAGTATGCATTCCCAGTTTATATCCTTTATTATTTACTTATTTATTAAGAATAATTAAGGTTTGCATTTATGTCATCAGACTAGAATATATATAGATTCAATGTGGATAGAAATCTTTTCAAATGTTAGGCATTGATATATCCTATCCAAAATGCTTACAACAAAGAACAATAAATATTATATGCTGGGTGAGTGAATAGCATTGTTATTCATATTATGCTGCAACGATTCAGCCAGTGTTGAACATAGGGTTTGGAATATAGCAGTGTCTTGAAAAACCTTTGAATATGTACAATAAATTGTATGAGCTTCTAAACTATACACCACTTGGGTTAAATGTACTTATCTACACAAGCTATGTATGGAGAGTCTTCTGATATCACAAAGTTTAGTATCACTTTTCTGGTTTAATTAAAATAACCTATATTCATATTCTAAACCATATGACCTTTTCTCCTCTGTCTTCTTTCTATTGGAGTTCAGTTTTCTCTTCTACTCCATTTCATTTGTGTAAGCACATATTGTCATTTATGAAATGTTACAGATGTGCAGACAGACATTATCTTGCCAAGCCTCACATTCCTAAGCAAGCATGCCAGCAACTTGTTCAGATTCCATTCTCTTACAGAACCACTTAAGCTTATCTGCTGATCCTGACACAATGGAAAGGAAATTTTAATTAATATTTCTATGCCCATCAAACTGAGATTCTCTTGTTCTAAGAAGAGCAAAATAGTTACATCTCTCTCTTTTGTTTATACACACTAATGTGCTAAGAAGACAGACTAAGAAGACAGACTCTAGCTCCTAGTGCCAGTTCGATACAAATTACAATTTGCAAGAGATAATTCTTTTCACATCAACATGAAGGACGTCATCTTTACTTAATTTAATTTTGTCTTAAACTTGTTCATTATAGTTTTAAAGCACTTAATTGGTATTTCTTTAATTGAATATGAGTAGCAAAGATCATCATTCAAAATTATTTAAGAGGTTTCACAAAAAATAATCTGCTCATTTAAAAATATTAAGGATATATAGATAGGTGATAGATCGATTAATAGATAGATAGATAGAGTTACAGATATAGATGTGTAGTCTTTACTGAAATATTAGGTTAAAATCTCCTGGCAAAGTAATAAAATGTTCTTTAGGCTATTTTTTCCAATGACTTTCAGTTAGAATTTCATGCTGTTAAAAGTCCAATAATTGTAGTATTCTAATGTTCTTAAAGATGAAGTGTAATAACATTTGCAATTTTAAAAGCTTAGATCGTTCTTAAAATCATGTTTTTAAAGCAAAACTTGGAGAAGGAATCACCAAAAAAAAAAAAAAAAACCTTCAACTTTCCTCATATCAATCAGAATAGTCATATAAAATGTTTACTGAATATCTCCTATATTTTTTCAATGAGTTACATTGTAAATCAAGGTTCTATTATTTCATGGAAGACTCTTGTCAATGAGTAAAATATGTAGGTCTAATGATTGACAACATACTTGTCAGGAGAAGGCCACATGACTTTGCCTGCTAAACTAGATACCATGGCAACACCTGGTTAGGGAAAGTTGAAGAAATATTTTGTAGTTTTGCATTTGTTAGAGCTGCTGGACTGTAACAGATATGTATTAATTGGAAATAGATGTGACAGCTTGCAGCAGTTACTAAGATAGGAAGCAAATCATCAGCACCTGTCAAGGCTAAGGACTGAAAAAAGATGAATCAAATGCTATGATGTGTGACTTCAAACATGGTGTCACTTTTGTGTACTCATCATTTGAAAAAAGTGTGGGGAAATGTGGGATTTTGTTAATATATAAATATTTTCATCAGTATCGTGAAGATATGAAAAAATATCACCTGTCAAGTTTAAAAGGGATAAATTATAAATTCAAAAGAACACAGAAAACTTTGACAGTTTTAATCATGTATCATCACAATGATTTCACAGCACAAGACACATAGATGCATGAAAGATATTCCAAATAGGGATTGGCAGTTTTAGTATACAAAACAGCATTACCCTTTTCTGGCAGATTAAATGTGATTAGATAGTTTTAGATATCAACGTCCTTCAAAATTAATATCATATTTTTATGTCCTTCAATGGTAGACAGAAAGCTAATTTTATCAATAGGGTCAGTTTTTCTATTTGCTGAAAAACAAAATGCTCTTGCTATTATTTTCACAATCTGTGAAATATATTGAATATTTTACTGATGATTAAGTGTAGAAGGCTCTTATATTTAGAAGGTAATTTGCAAATACTTTTTTGTGCATATGCTTTTTGTTGATTTTACTTATCCCCCATTTTTGCACTGAATAATGAAATAACTGTCTATATGACTGAAGCACATCTTATTTCAATATCATCAAGAATGTTATAAAGTTAGAAAACAAAATACAAGGCAGAGTTACAAATATAAAATACATTCTTCAAACTTTTAAAATCCAACTTACATTTAGGTTGTTATTCATGTGTAAATGCTAACTTTTAAGTGAGCCAAGAGTAACCACAAACACACATAAAAAGTATGGTAGAATAACTTGGGCAATATCATCTATGCAAAGAAAAGAATTATGTTAAACTACTTAGTCTTAACATTATTAGTAATGTGCCATGTTGAGGATGACTATGCATTTGATCAAGTACAAATTTTTTTTTAGTGTCAAGGACTAGATAACATTTAGCTGACAAATTCTGAGACCATGCTGTCATAGGGAGAAGAAAAAAAAATTCCCCATCTCACCAGAGTTGTGAACATCCAAACACAATAGATACAAAGAAACCTCCAAGACATCAAATGAGAAGACCAACCCCTAGACAAATAGTAATTTGCCTACACAAAGGGTACAAAAGACAAAAATCCTAAAGGTAGCAAGAGAAAAGTCAGACTACCAACTGGAGTAAGTCAATCAGAATAGCATCAGACCTATCAGCAGAAACACCACATGCTACAAGAGACTGGGGTCCAATATTCAAAGTCCTCAAAGATACACAATTTACACCAAGACTTTCCTACCCAGCCAAACTCAGCTTCATCAGTGATGAAGAATTAAAATCCTTCCCAGACAGCCAATCCCTAAGAGATTATGTGGCTTCAGGCAAGCTCTACAGGAGAAACTTAAAAAAGCATTAATACAGAAGAAAGATAAAAAGAATAACTATGCACTTCCCAAGAAAACAGGAGAACACAGCATCAACAGAGAATACATCGCAACTGCAATCTTGGAAACACACACATACATTAACCCAAAAGTTAAAACAAAGAAATGTTTATAAGAACCTCATAATGGAGAAAAACTGATATTTCAATAGTCAGCCTAAACATGAATGAACTAAATGTATCACTTGACAAGACACAGAATGACAAACTGGATTTTAAAAAAATGACCCAATAATATGCTACATCCAGGAAACTCATCTCACCACAAGGGAATCACACAGACTCAAAGTTGGAGTATGGAAAACGAAGTTCCAGGTGAATGGATAACAAGAGAAGCCATGAGTTGTAATCTTAATATCAGGCAAAACAACCTTTGAGGGATCAAAACTTAAAAAAGACATGAAAGGACTCTACATAGTGATCAAAGGGCCAAACCATTAACAAGAAATATCCATCATAAACATATACACACCCAATAGAGGAGCACCAGCATTTATAAAGTAACTACTTAGTAAACTAAAAAAGATATTGACTCTGACACTATTATAACTGGGGACTTAAATACCACACAAACAACCCTAGATAGACCATTGAGGCAAAAAATCAACAAAGAGACTTTTGGCAAGATGATAACAGGGCAGATTGATCCATGAGATTCTCCACAAAAGTGAGTGTCCATAAGGACTCTTGCTCTCCCCCGTGGCTCCTGCTTCCATCGCTGCCAGTTTGCTCTTCAGCCAACTGTGCAGGCCTGCAGGATGGCAGAAGCTGCCACTACACACTGTTTTGCAGTTGCCACAGCCACAGCAGTCACCAGCCGCACTGGCCCATGGGCTGGAGGCCTTTGGTTCCACGCACTGCACTGCTGACATGGCTGCCACTGCCACCCCTCCCTCCTGCAGTCACTCGTCCCTCTGTCCAGAGTGGCCCTTGGCTCCCAGCCCATGAAACTCCTTCCATGCACTGCACCGCTGATGTGGCCACCGCTGTTCCCTCCTGCAGCCGCTCCCTCTTCCCACCTGGGCCAGCCCTTGGCTCCCAGCCCTGTGTAGCTCCAGGCTCCCATGTCTGCTGCACCAACCCACCCCACCTGAGCTGCCCAGTGCCACACTGAGCTGCAGCTCTGGGCTGTCTCACACTCCACCTCCCCGAGCTCACTCCCTAGCCAGTGGGTCCAGAGAACAGCTGGAGCCCTGAGACCTGCAGGCAGAGAACTGCATTGCCCCACCCAGCTCTGCCAGGTTCCAATTGGGACCTAAGGTAATAGCATCAAACTGGGAGAGACAGAAGCCCCTCCCCCATGCTGGATCAGACACAGGTCAGATCTGAGTGGCAAACTTCTCAGGCAGCAAGCTGACTGAGGTCAGATCTGATCCATCCTTCCCCACAGCAGGCCTAGAGCATCAGATTCTAGCTGTGAATAACCATACCAGACTGCAATGAGAGCTAGAGATCAGAGCTGAAAGGATGTTGGACTTAGAGGAATGATCTAAGAGCCTGCTTGGTTCCCTTGATTTTTTAAATTTTTATTCTTTGTTTTACTCACATTTTGTTTTCTCTTTTCTCTCTCTTCTTACTGTTATTGAGAAAGTCTTCATGTCTGTGTAGGGGAATAGTATCAATAAGAAGGTTGATTGGATCGTGTGTCTGTATGATTGTCTATATGTTTTAGTTTTTTTTTTTTAAATCTCTCTGTCTTTGTGTTTCTTTTCATTTGTTAATCAGTAAGTTTGTCTGTTTTCCCTCTTACTCTTCTTACTCTCCTTACTCTCCACCTTCCTATTTCCCCACTCCTCTGTTCCATTCTTTTCCTTTTTCTTACCCCATTTTGCTTTGAGGGAGCAAACCTATTCCCCCACTGCATGGATAGATTACAAAGCAGTGAGAAGTGGCTTCCAGGGTATTCATATACCTGTCGGTGGATACTCAGATCTGCAGATAGATTTTGAATCACAGCTTCCACCTCAAATTAAATCTCAAAACTGCAAAAAAGTACAACCACCAACCTACAGTCCAGCTTCTGAAGTGAACAAAACTAGAGGATTCACATGAGGAAGCATAGGAGATTGAGCAAACAGAAGTAAAAGCAGCCCCTCCACCCCTGAAAAACAGAATTAAAGAAGGGGGGAGGAAACAGTGGGGAGGAAAATCTACACAAATGAAGGAAAACCAAAAGAAAAATATAGGTCTCATACAGATCCCTGGGAGATCAGACACTGAGAAAACAGACTTTGGAACACAAATAATGAAGAGCCCCAAGAATGACTGGTCACATACTGCAAACCCAGACATCAAGACATTAGTAGAGAGAATAAGAATAATTGAGGAGAGAAAAAAGGAAAATCAGAAGGAATGGATAACTGAGATAACAGCACTAAAGAATACTGTGATTGAAGTAACAAACTGATAAGCCTGGAAAGCAGAATTAGCCAAGCAGAAGTAAGAATCTCAGAGCTTGAGTACCAAAATATAGAACTAACCCAAACTGTTAAAAACATAGAAAAGAAGCTTAAAAAGACAGAATAAAACCTTCAAGAAATAAGAGATTACTTCAAGAGACTGAACTTAAGAGTAATTGGACTTCCTGAGGCATAAAGAGAGACAGAGACCACCCTGGAACAAATATTTCATGAAATTATTCAAGAAAACATCCCTTATCTCATCAGTGATGCAAAAATTCAAACACAAGAAATTAAGAGAACCTTACAAGACAACAAATGAGAAGATCAACTCCCAAACACATAATAATTCACCTAAATAAAGTAGGTATAAAAGAAAAAATCCTAAAGGCAGCAAGAAAAAAGTTCAGAGTACCTACCAGGGAAGACCAATTAGGATAGCAGCAGATTTATCTACAGAAACACTTCTGGCTAGGAGAGTTTGGAACCCAATCTTCAAAGTTCTCAAAGAGAAACAATTTCAACCAAGAATAACCTACCCAGCTAAGCTAAGCATCATCAGTGACGAAGAATTAAAATTTTTCCCAGACGTCCAATCTCTAAAAACTTACCCTGTCTCCAGACCACCTCTACAAGATACACTTAAGAAAGTATAAAACACAGAAGAAAAGGAAAAAAGAATGACAAGATTCTTCACAAGAGTACAGAAAAAAGATTGAAAACACACGTGAATCAACCCAAAAACCAAAAGAAAGACAACAAACAAACAGATACAGCAACAACTCTATAAGTACCTCATGACAGGGATAAACCTCACATTTCAATAATTAGCCTGAATGTGAATGGACTAAATGCACCACTGAAAGGACAAAGAATGACAAAATGGATAAAATATCATAAGGCAACAATATATTGTCTCCAAGAGACTCATCTCAGCAGAAAGGACGCTCACAGACTCAGTGTAAGAGGATGGGAAGTAAAATTTCAGGTGAAAAAACACAAAAGAAAGCAGGAGTCAAGAACTTAATCTCAGACAAAATACCCTTTAAGCTATCAAAAATTGAAAAAGCATACAGAAGTTCACGACATAATGATAAATGTTCAATCCATCAACAAGAAATATCTTTAGCATATATGCACCAAACACAGGTGCACCAAATTTCATTAAGCAACTTCTAGGCAAACATAAAAAAGATATTGACTCTAACAGTATCATAGCTGTGGAGTTAAATACCCCACTCACAACCCTAGACAGATCATCAGGACAAAAACATCAGCAAGGAGATCTGGAACCTCTATCTGACTCTTGACTGAATGGAGTTAGTTGATACCTACAGAACACTACATCCAACAACCACCGAATAAACATTCTACTTATCACCGCATGGAAGGTACTCTAAGATTGACCACATCCTTTGCCATAAATCAAGCATAAACAAATTTCATAAGATTGAAATTTTGCCATGTACCTTCTCAGACCACAGTGGAATAAAAATAAATATCAACACCAACAAGGTTCCCCCAAAACCCAAAAAGACATGGACACTAAACAGTATAGTGCTAAGCAACTCCTTGGTCAACACAGAAATCAAAAAGGGATTAAAAGATACCTGGAAACAAATGAAAATGAAGAAACATCTTGCCAAAATCTCTGGGATGTTATGAAATCAATACTAAGAGGGGACTTCATATCTCTAAAAACGCACATGAAGAAAATGGAAAGATCACAAATTAACAGCCTAACAAGTCACCAATGGAAGCTGGAAAAGCAAGACCATCAAAACCCTAACTTCAGCAGAAGAATCCAGATCACCAAAATAAAAGCCCAAATCCAGGATATATAAAACAAAAAGATATTTTAAAAAATCAACGAAACCTAAAGCAGTCCTTGGAAAGGATAAACAAGATCGATGATCCCCTAGCTAGACTGATCAAGAAGAAACGAGAAAAAGCCCAAATAAATACAATCAGAAACACAAAAGATGAAGTCACATTTGACCCTGAAGAAATACAAGAGAATATCAGAGACTACTTTGTACACTTGTATGGAAACAAACATGAAAACCTAAAGAAAACAGAGGACTTCCTGACATCACACAACCTCCCTAGGTTGAAACAAGAAGAAATTGAGACCCTAAATAGACCAATAACAATCCAGAAAATTGACTATGTCATAAGAAAACTACCTACAAAAAAAAAAAAAGCCCAGAATTAGGTGGTTTTCCAGCAGAATTCTACAAAACACACAAGGAGCAATAGATAACAATACTATTGAAAGTATTCCAGGCAATTGAGAAAAATGGAATTATTCCCAAATCACTTTATGAAACTAACATCACATTGATACCCAAGCCAGGTAAAGACCCAACAAAGAAAGAGAACTACAGGCCAATATCTTTGAAGAACATAGATGCTAAAATTCTCAACAAGATTATAGCAAACTGGATTCAACAACACATCTCAAAAATCATCACCATGACCAAGTAGGCTTCATCCCCAGGATGCAAGCCTGATTCAACATTTGTAATACCATAAATGTAATTAAATGCATCAACAGATGTAAAAACAAAAACCACATGATTATATCATTGGATAGAAAAAGATTTTGATAAAATTCAGCACCCCTTCTTGATAAAAACCCTTGAATATCTATGCATAGATGAATCATACCTCAAAAAAGTAAGAGCCATCTATGAGAAATCCACAGCCAGCATACTGCTAAACACACAAAAATTGAAACCATTTTCTCTGAAAACAGAAACAAGGCAAGGATGACCACTCTCACCCCTCCTGTTCAATATAATTTTGGAAGTCCTAGCTAGATTAATAAGAGAAGAGAAGGCGATCAGGTTTATTCAGATAGGAAAAGAGGAAGTTGAGCTATCTCTCTTTGTAGACAACATGATTGTATACCTTGAAAATCTGAGTATCAGTCAAAAACCTCCTTACACTAATAAAGGACTTTGGCAAAGTTCCAGGGTATAAAATAAATGTGCAAAAGACAATTGCATTTCTATACACCAATAATAAATAAACAGAAACCCAAATAAAACGCGCAATTTCGTTCGCCATAGCCACACACACAAAAAAATGAAATACCTTGGCATCATCCTAACCAGAGATGTGAAAGACCCTTACAATGAAAACTACAAAACACTGCTCAAAGAAATCATAGATGACACAAACAAGTGGAAAAATATTCCATGCTCATGGATTGGAAGAAACAACATTGTTAAGATGTCTATTCTATGTTAGGCAATCTACAGATTTAATGCAATACCCATCAAATTACCAACAACATTCTTCTCAGACCTAGAAACAATAATACAAGAAGTCATATGGAAACATAAATGAACACAAATAGCCAAAACAATCCTCAGCCAAAAACACAAAGCAGGAGGTATCACACTCCCAAACTTTAAGCTTTATTATAAAGCTACAATAATCAAAACAGCCTGGTGTTGGTACAAGAACAGGCACATAGACCAAATAGAATAGAACTGAGATTCCAGAAGCAAAACCTCAATTTCACAACCAACTCATCTTCGACAAAGCCTCCACCACCCACTACTGTGGGGAGGAGAACCTATTCAGTAAATGGTGTCAGAAAAACTGGCTGGCCACATGCATAAGATGGAAACAGGACCCCTGCCTATCCCCACACACAAAAATTAACTCTAAATGGATCAGAGACCTAAATGTAAAACCTCAAACTATAAGAATCATAGAAAATACAGAAGACACTCTTATAGAAGTTGGAACTGACAACCAATTCCTGATCAAATCCTGAAGTGCTCATGCCATAAGAGATAAGAGAGACAAGTGGGACCTCCTTAAACTGACAAGCTTCTGCAAAGCCAAAGAAATCATCAAGAGAGCAGGAGACAGCCTACAGATTGGGAAAAAATATTTGCCAACTCCATGTCTGACAAAGGCCTAACATCAAGGATCTACAAGGAACTCCAACATGTTGAAAAGAAAAGAACAAACAGCCCCATTACAAATTGGGCAAACGATATGAATAGACATGTCTCAAAAGAAGACATAGAAGCAGGCAACAGGTACAAATGAAAAAATGTTCAGCTTCACTAATCATCAAATAGATGCAAATTAAAATTACACTGAGATATCACCTAACTGCAGTCAGAATGGCCATCATAAATAACTCAAAAATTAACAGATACTAGAGCACATATGGTGAAAAGGGAACACTTCTACACTGTTGGTGGTAATGTAAACTAGTATAGTCTCTGTGGAAAACAGTGTGGTGATTCCTAAAAGTTCTAAAAATTGACCTTCCATACGACCCTGCAAGGAATCTACCCATAAGAACTCAGAACCCTCTGCTAGGAATATACCCATAAGAACTCAGAACCCTCTATAAAAAAGATACCTGCACATGCATGTTTATTGCAGCATTGTTCACAATAGCTAGAACATGGACCCAACCATGCTGCCATTCAAAAGAGAACTGGATTAAAAAAAAATGTGGTACATATACACAATGAAATATTACACAACCATAAAGAAGAACAAAATCATGAACTTTGCAGCAACCTGAATGGAATTAGAGTTTATAATACTGAGTGGTCTTTCACAGAAACAAAAATCTGAGTATCACATGTTCTCACTCATAAGTGGACCTTGAACAACTACCATAATACTATAAGAAAAGGATTGACAGGAGCAAGAAACTGGGGGTGGGGTGCATGCTGGGGATGTGGGATTGACAGTAGTCGAGATCTGTCGGGTGGGAGCATACCTCATTAACAAGGGTAGCTGCACAATGAATATTTTTATACCTAACCCTGAATTGTACCCCACAATTAAAAAATAATAATAAGTAAAAAAAAATCAACAAAGAGATCTGGAACCTCAACCTGACACTTGACAAAATGAACTTAATAGATACCTACAGAACAGTTCACCCAGCAACCACAGAATATACATTCTACTCATCACCATATGGAATGTACTCCAAGATGAATCACATCCTCAGCCATAAATAAAGCATAAACAAATTTCATAAGATCAAAATTCTGCCATGAACCTTCACAGACCACAGTGGAATAAAAATAAATATCAGCACCAACAAAATTCCCCCCAAATCCACAAAGACATGGACACTAAATAGCATGATGCTTAACAACTCCTGAGTCAACATAGAACTCAAAACAGAAATTAAAAGATTCCTGAAAACAAATGAAAATGAGGAAATAGCTGACCAAAACCTCTGGGGTGCCATGAAAACTGCTCCAAGTGGCAAATTTATATCTCTGAGAACACATAACAGGAAATGGAAAGATCACAAGTTAACAGCCTAACAAATCACTTAAGAGAGTTGGAAAGTGAAGAACACCTAACTTTAGCTGAAGAATACAAATCACCAAAATATAAGCCCAAATACAGGACATAGAAGAAAAAATATCACAGAAAAAAATCAACAAAACAAAATGCTGGTTCTTTGATAGGATAAAGAAGACTGATGGACCCCCTAGCCAGAATGACTGAGAAAAAGCGAGAGAAAGCACCAATAAACACAAACAGAAATGCAAAATTTCAAATCAAAACTGACCCTAAAAATTACCAAAGATTATTGTAGATTACTACACACATTTGTATGGAAACAAACTTGATAACCTAAATGAAATGGAAGAATTTCTGACATCACACAACCTCCAAAGGTTGAAACAAGAAGATATTGAGACACTTAATAGACCAATAGCAAAGCAGAAAGTTGACTTCATCATAAGAAACCTACCAAAAAAAAAAAAAGTCAGGACCAGATGGCTTTCCAGTGGAATTCTACAAAACATACAAGGAAAAGCTGATACCAATCCTTTTGAAAGTACTCCAGGCAATTGATAAAAAGGAATTCTTCCCAAATCATTTTATGAAGCTAACATAACACTTATACCCTAAGTGGATAAGGATCCAAGAGTAAAAAAAAAAAAGAGAGAGAATACTAATGAACATAGATGCAAAAATTACAAACAAAATTCTAGCAAATTGGATGCCACAACATATCTCAAAAATCTTCCACCATGACCAAGTAAACTTCATCCCCAGGATGCAAGACTGGTTCAATATCCAAATGACCCTAAATGTAATTAAATACATCATCAGATGTAAAAACATGAACCACACAATTATATTATTAGATGCAGAGAAAACTTTTGGTAAAATCTATCATTGCTTCTTAATAAAAACCCTTAAACACTTAGGAAGAGAAGGAACATACCTCAAAATAATGTGTCATCATTGACGATAAACCTTCCAGCATATTGTTAAATGGACAGAAACTGGAAATATTTCCTCTGAAAACTGGAACAAGACAAGGCTACACCTCTTACCCCTCCTGTTCAACTGTGTGATGGAAGTCCTAGCTACAGAAATTAGATAAGAGAAGGAAATCAGGGGTATCCAAATAGGAAAAGAAGAAGTTAAGTTGCTACTCTTTGCTGATGATATGTTCCTATATCTTGAAAATCCAAGACAATCTGTCAAAAATCTCCTTGCTCTGTTAAAGGACTTTGGTTATGTCTTGGGGTATAAAATGTGCAAAAGACAGTTATATTCTTATACACCAACAATAAACAGGCAGAGACCCAAATAAAAAGCGCAATCCCATTCACAACAGGCACACGCGCGCGCACACACACACACACACACACACACACACACACACACACACAGAAATACCTCCTCGGCATCTTCCTAACCAGAGAGGTGAAAGACCTTTACAATGAAAACTACAAAACATTGCTAAGAGAAATCCAAGAAGACACAAACAAATGGAAAAATATTCCATGCTTAAGGATAAGAAGAATCAGCATTGATAACACGTCCATCCTACAAAAGGCTATCTACAGATTCAATGAAATACCCATTAAATTACCAACATCATTCTTCTCAGACTTGGATATGACAATACAGAAATTCACATAAAATATAAATGACCATAAATAGCCAAAACAGTCCTTAGCAAAAGAAAGCAGGAAGTATCAAACTTCCAGACTTTAAACTTTACTATAAGGTTACAATAATCAAAACAGCCTGGTATTGGTACAAAAACAGGCATATGAACCATTGGAACAGGTTAGAGATTCCAGAAGCAAAATCTCAATTTCTCAGCCAACTTGTCTTTGACAAAGCCTCCAACAACAATCACTGGGGAGAGGAGAACCTATTCAATAAGTGGTGCTGAGAAAACTGGTTGACCATATGCAGAAGATTGAAACAGAACCCATACCTATCACTATACACAAAAATCCACTCTAAATGGATCAAAGATTTAAACTTAAAACCTCAAACAATAACAATCTTAGAAAACACAGAAGACACTCTAACAGAAATCAAAGTAGGCAACCGATTCCTAATCAAAACCCCAAATGTCCATGCCATAGGAGATAAGACAGATAAGTGGGACCTTATTAAGCTGAAAAGCTTCTGCAAAGCAAAAGAAACCATCAGAAGAGTGGGGAGACAGCCCACAGAATGGGAAAAATTATTTGCCAACTGTATATCTGACATAAGCCTACCATCTAGGATCTACAAAGAACTAATATGGGCCAAAAGGAAAAAAACAAAAAAAAAAACAAAACAAACAAACAAACAAACAAAAAAACACAAACACAGCCCCATTAAGAATTATGCAAAAGACATAAATAGACACTTCTCAATAGAAGATATATGGGAAACCTACAAAACATGAAAAAGTGCTCAGCCTCACTAATCATCAGAGAAATGCAATGAAAACCACATTGAGTTACCACATAAACCCAGTAAGGATGGTCATCATTAATAAAACAAACAACAACAGATGCTGGCGAGGATGCAGGGAAAAAAGAATGCTTCTACACTCCTGATGGGAATGCAAACTAGTTCAACCTCTATGGAAAAGAATGTGGAGAGTTCTAAATTTCTATAAGAACTAGAAATTTACCTTCCATGTGACCCAACAATCCTTCTACTAGGAATATATCCAGAAGAACTCAAATCATTGTACAAAAAAGATACCTGCATAAGCATGTTTATTGCAGCACTATTCACAATAGCAAAAATATGGAACCAACCATGCTGCCCATCGAACTGGAATGAATTTTTTAAAAAGTGGTACATACGCACGATGGAATAATATTCAGCCATAAAGAAGGACAAACAAATGGACTTCACAGCAACTTGGATGGATTTATACTCTATAATATCCAGTGATCTATAACAGAAACACAGAACAGATACATGTTCTCACTCATAAACAGACCCTGAACACTTACCATAATACTATAAAAAAGGGATTCTCAGTAGGGGATACAGCCAGACTGTGGGGGTGGTGGGGAGACACAACATCAACACGTACCTGATCTCAAGCCAGACAAAGTGATGACCAAAGGAAGGCCCAAACTTTACCTGTATGATGTCCACTTGTATACCTAATCCTGAATTATACCCCACACCTTTAAAAAAATATATATATGTATAAATTTATATATACATACATATATATATGTATAGAAGTGACATATAAATAAATGAAACATATCTCTAAGAAACCAAAATTCTACTTGGCTACAAGTCACTTGCAAACAACAGTTAAACAGATTTGCCCATGAACACATATTCACTACCTTCTATATAAGATTAGTGCATACCATCCTCCAGAAAGCTAGTTATAGCATTCATTGTTGCCTTTTAAAATTATCTGAGCTATTCCTGTGATACGTTTTGTTATTAGGCAACATGTTTACATTATTATAATTTTTAGAGGCAGATTTTTAAAGTAATTATAATGATGAATTAAAATTCTGTTTTATTCATTTAAATATAATATATCTCTTTTTTAAAAGTTGTGTATTTTTCCCTGCATATGTCATACTAATTTTAGAATATAGCATAAAAAATGTCTAATTTGTCAATGTATAATGGCATATTCCTCTCTACCACATATTGAAATCCACTACTTTTTGATAGATAGAGGCTGTACCTGATGCAGATGGAAGTATTCCAAAGAAAAGTAACTCATGGTTCCATGTGTAATTATTTTCTCTTAAAGTGGTTTCCTTGAAAGTATTGTTCCTTAAAGTTATATATCCTTAAATTAGTCTATCAAAAACCAATAAGAATAATAAAAGCCTTATGTATTAGTAACAATAGAAATTATCATAAAGTGATTGTTCTGCCTTCTTCTGTTAATAGATTTTTTATTGTGTTAAAAGCACTTAAGTTGATAACCAAAGGAAAAACTAAAAATAGAAATATGAGGAGGTGGGGAGTAAGAAAACAAGATTCTAAGACTAGTAAATAAGTTCTTAATTATTATAACTAGATAGACTGGTGAATAGGTCTGAGAGTGAAAATCTCATGGTATTGAATTTAACTAAAAAATTGTGACTACATTTGGTTTGGGATTAACACTATTTGACTCATGTAAGTTGAAAAATATCCATCTTCTTTTCTGTCCCCTCACTTATTCATAAATTAATCCTTCCCTTATTGATCACATCCAAATCTAATCCACCCGGAATTGTTTTCAGCATGGCATTTTTAGTTTCCATCATGATCATGACGTTTCTTTCAAATTATTTCTTTTCAGTGCCATTTGCTGATTAATCTGCTAGGAGAAAGATCAAAAAGTACCTTTTTAAACATTGGATAAGATATAAAAACTAAATCATATCATAAAGAAAACAAAGTATTACTAGCAGTTTTCATACAAACTCTATTAACAATCATCTGAAATTTCCAAAGACATTCAGAAACAACAGCTAAAAGATACTTGAAATTTGACAATTTTCAAATTTTATGACAATTTTTCAACTTTTATGTCAAGTGAGAAAGAGTAGTTACTGAGTGAGTTATGTGAGTTACTTAGTAACATACTCATTTATATAAACAGTATGTAGGCCTTAATGATATCTAAAAATAACCCCACAAATATTCCTCTTTGGCACTACAAAACTTACATTTTTGTTCTCACTCAAAGTACTGTTCAAAATGCTAAGTCCTTCAAGGGGACTGTTCAGGTGGTGAAATATATATATAGGAAAGTATAGGTAAAGGTGTTTTACCTTAATATGGACAGATATTCTAACTTAGGTTTATATATATATATATATAAAGTTGCCCTACCAATGTTTATTTAATACTGGTCACTCTGCTTTGCCATGATATTAAGTATTAATATTTATATCTATATATACATATATATGTATATATGTATGTGTGTGTGTGTGTATGTGTATATATACATATATATTTATATATATATAAATCTGTTGTAGTTTTTTGTTTGTTTGCTTTGTTTATCTGAGACGTATAAGACTAGTGTCAGGAAGATAGTACAGAAATGAATGAGAATGAGATCTTACCAGCCTCCACAGGAAAATTTGCAAATCAAGGAAGCAAACTAGTTCTATATTTTGTCTAGATCATTTGTGAGTTGAAGATATGAGTTTTCTAAATACCAGATGGGCAAAAGCAAAGGGGCAAATATTAATGAGTACTACATTGTGTTAAAGCTAGAGATCTTTGTAAACAATGATTATGTTCAAAATCTGAGTAAAAGGTAATTAGAGCAAATAAATAGATAAGTCAATATCTTACCCAGTCATCTTTGGCAGAAAGTGTCTCTTATATTCTGTCACCTGATTAATTCAAAGTAATTTGAAGTAGATGGATTATTCAGAAGACAATTTTCTTCCATATGATTCTTTTATATCCTCACCTTGAAATTTCCAGCAGGTTCAGTTGTTTCTGGAGCAGGAAAGTGTCACATTTTTTAGTTAAAAACATAAATCTAAGGATAAACTCTATGGATGCTGTAGTAGTTACAAATTCGATTTTAAAGCAATTTTTCTTCAATGTAGTTTCCAATATATAAAACCACTTGGTTGAAGGTCAAGAGAAGGGTTCTTGAGTATCAGAAGGTACTGTATGCTATATGTCCTTTTGGTTTGGGATAATAGTTATCCACATCAGCTTGCAATATAGCTGTGTCTAAGGGACACTCTTAAGGGCATTTGGTGTTTCATAACTAATTTATAGGTTGACAAACTGTCTTATAAAAGTGACAAATAAATAGCCACGTGACACAAAAGAGATATCTTGGGATGTGAACCTTGTCCTTAGATAATTTGGCTAGTTTTTGTTTGATGGTAATATCAAGTCTAATTTTTTCTCATAGATTTGCTTGGTAGGAACAAGTAGTTTTTGAGTCAATGCTAGGGCATTTTAAAATTATAATATTAATATCCCTATCATTGAAAAAAACTAAACTAATGACACTGGTAAAACAAACTACAAAATTTGGGCTAGAATCAAGCAATTTGATGACTACATGCAAAGGAGTTCATACATCCAAAAGGAAGTATATAATGTTCAATGCATAATCAAAATCTACACTGTAGCATTGCAGTAAAATTTATGTTAGTGTTTAAACAGGTCTTGCGAATTGGTGCTCATTCATATCCTACATTTAGAGTTTTGCCTTGATTATGATATTAACAAAGAGGACACTTGCCTGCAACATTCTTTTTTTTTCTTTATCAATATTTTTTATTATGGTTTTGTGGGGTACAGTTAAGGGTTAGGTGTACAATTACGTTTCATTCAGGCACCCTGTTGATAAGAGGTGTTTCCCCAACCCCAGACAGATATTTGCTACTGTTAATCCCATACCCCTCCCCCCCCATAGTTTCCCAGTACCGTCAGTCATTTTCTTATAGTATTACATTGGATGTTCAAGGTCCATTATATGAGTAATAACATGTGATATTCGGATCTTGGTTTCTGTGAGAGGTCACTCAGTATTATAAACTCTAGTTCCATCCAGGTTCCTGCGAAATTCATGATTTTGTTCTTTTTTATGGCTGCATAGTATTCCATCGTGTATATGTACCACATTTTTTAAATCCAGTCCTCTTTTGATGGACTGCATGGTTGTTTCCAGGTTCTTGCTATTGTGAACAATGCTGCGATAAACATACGTGTGCAGGTATCTTTTTTATAGAGTGATTTGAGTTCTTCAGGGTATATTCCCAGTAGGGGGATTGCGGGGTCATAGGGGAGGTTCATATTTAGAGCTTTTAGGAATCAACACACTGCTTTCCACAGAGGTTGCATTAGTTTACACTCCCACCAACAGTGTAGAAGTGTTCCCTTTTCTCCACACCCTCTCCAGCAGCTATTATTTTTTGAGTTGTTGATCATTGCCATTCTGACTGGAGTTAGGTGGTATCTCAATGTGGTTTTGATTTGCATCTCCCTGATGATTAGTGAGGTTGAACATTTCTTCATGTGTTTGTTGGCTGCTCGGATGTCCTCTTTTGTGAAGTGTCTGTACATATCTTTTGCCCATTTTATAATGGGGTTGTTTGTTTTTTTCTTTTCAGCACGTTTTAGTTCCTTATAGATCCAGGTTGTTAAGCCTTTGTCAGACCTGATGCTGGCAAATATTTTTTCCCAGTCTGTAGGCTGTCTCCCTGCTCTCTTGATGGTTTCTTTAGCCTTGCAGAAGCTTATCAGTTTAATAAGGTCCCACTTGTCTATCTTCTCTCTTATGACCTGTGGGTTTCCAGTTTTGTTCAGGAATTGGATGCCAGTTCCGATTTCCATGAGGGTATTTCCTTCCTTTTCTAAGGTTCTTATGGTTTGAGGTTTTACATTTAGGTCTCTGATCTATTTGGAGTTAACCTTTGTGCATGGGGATAGATAGGGGCCCTGTTTCAATTTCTGCATGTGGTCAGCCAGTTTTCCCAGCACCATTTACTGAATAGGTTCTCCTCTCCCCAGTGGTAGGTAGTGGAGGCCTTGTTGAAGATGAGTTGTTTGAGAAATTGAGGTTTTGCTTCTGGAATCTCAATTGTATTCTATTCAATTGATCTATATGCCTATTCCTATACCAATACCAAGCTGTTTTGATGATTGTAGCTTTATAGTAAAGTTTGAAGTCTGGTAATGTGATACCACCTGGTTTGGTTTTTTTTGCTGAGGATTGTTCTGGCTATTATTGGACGTTTGTGTTTCCGTATGAATTCCTGTGTTGTCTTTTCTAGGTCTGAGAAGAATGTTGCTGGTAATTTGATGGGTATTGCATTGAATTTGTAGATTGCCTTAGGTAAGATGGACATCTTCACAATGTTGATTCTTCCAATCCATGAGCATGGTATATTTTTCCACTTGTTTGTCATCTTTGATTTCTTTGAGCAGTGTTTTGTAATTTTCATTGTAAAGGTCTTTCACATCTCTGGTTAGGAAGATACCAAGGTATTTCATTTTTTTTGTGGCTATTGTGAATGGGATTGTGTTTTTTATTTGGGTTTCTGTTTGTTTATTATTGGTGTAGAGAAATGCGATTATCTTTTGTACATTTATTTTGTATCCTGAGACTTTGCCAAAGGCCTTTATCAGTGTAAGGAGATTTTTGACAGATTCTCTTGGGTTTTCAAGGTATATAATCAAATCATCTGCAAAGAGAGATAACTTGACTCCCTCTTTTCTTATTGGATACCCCTGATTGCCCTCTCTTCTCTGATTGCTTGAGCCAGGACTTCCAATACTATATTGAACAGGAGGGGTGAAAGTGGGCATCCTTGTCTTGTTCCAGTTTTCAGGGGAAATGGTTCCAATTTTTGTCTGTTTAGGAGTATGCTGGCTGTGGGTTTCTTGTAGATGGCTTTTACTATTTTGAGGTATGTTCCCCGTATGCCTAGATGTTCAAGGGTTTTTATCAAGAAGGGGTGCTGGATTTTATCAAAAGCTTTTTCTGCATGTAATGATATAATCATGTGGTTTTTGTTTGACAGTGTTGATGTATTTAATTACATTCATGGTTTTACGAATGTTGAACCAGGCTTGCATCCCAGGAATGAAGCCTACTTGGTCATGATGGATGATTTTTGAGATGTATTGCTGAATCCGGTTTGCTAGGATCTTGTTGAGAATTTTAGCATCTATGTTCATCAAAGATATTGGCCTGTAGTTCTCTTTCTTTGTTGGATCTTTACCTGGCTTGAGTATCAATATGTTGTTGGCTTTGTAAAATGATTTGGGGAGAGTTCCATCTTTTTCAATCACCTGGAATACCTTCAGTAGGATTGGTATCAGCTCCTCCTTAAATGTCTTGTAGAATTCTGTGGGAAAGCCATCTGGACCAGGGCTTTTTTTTGGAGGAAGTTTTCTTATTATGTAGTCGATTTCCTTGATTGTTATTGGTCTATTTAGGGTCTCAATTTCTTCTTGTTCCAATTTAGGTAGTTTGTGTGATGTCAGAAAGTCCTCCATTTTCTTAAGGTTTTCAAGTTTGTTTCCATACAAGTGTACATAGTAGTCTCTAATGATCTTTTGTATTTCTTCAGGGTCAGATGTGACTTCATCTTTTGTGTTTCTGATTGTGCTTATTTGATTTTTTTATCATTTTTTTCTTGGTCAGTCTAGCTAGGGGATCATCGATCTTGTTTATCCTTTCGAAGAACCAGCTTTTGTTTCATTGATTTTTTGTATTATCTTTTTGTCTTCTATGTCCTGGATTTGGGCTTTTATTTTGGTGATCTGGATTCTTCTGTTGAAATTAGGGTTTTTGTGGTCTTGCTTTTCCAGCTTCTTTAAGTGGCTTGTTAGATTGTTAATTTGTGTTCCTTCCATTTTCTTCATATGTGTTTGTAAGGATATAAATTCCCCTCTTACTACAGCTTTCAAGGCGTCCCAGAGATTTTGGTAAGATGTTTCTTCATTTTCATTTGTTTCCAGGTATCTTTTGATCTCTGTTTTGATTTCATCATTGACCCAGGAGTTGTTTAGCATCATGCTGTTTAGTGTCCATATCTTTGTGGGTTTTGGGGGGACGTTGTTGGTGTCAATGTTTATTTTTATTCCACTGTGTTCCGAGAAGGTACATGGTAGAATTTCGGTCCTTTTAAATTTGCTTATGCTTGATTTATGGCCAATTACGTGTTCGATCTTAGAATACATTCCATGCGGTGATGAGTAGAATGTATATTCTGTGGTCTTTGGATGGAGTATTCTGTAGGTGTCAATTAAGTCCATTTGGTCCAAAGTCACATTGAGGTTCCGGATCTCCTTGCTGATTTTTTTGTCCTGATGATCTGTCTAGGGTTGTGAGTGGGGTATTAAAGTCCCCAGTTATGATGGTGTTAGAGTCAATATCTTTCTTTAGTTTTCCTAGAAGTTGCTTTATGAAAGTTGGCACACCTATGTTGGGTGCATATATGCTTAGGGTATATATTTCTTGTTGATGGATTGAGCCTTTTATCATTATGTAGTGGCCTTCTGTATCTTTTTTGATTTTTAATAGCTTGAAGGGTATTTTGTCTGAAATTAAGATTGCTACTCCTCCTTTCTTTTGTATTCCGTTCGCCTGAAAGTTTGTTTCCCATCATCTTACTTTGAGTCTGTGGGTGTCCTTTCTAGTGAGGTGAGTCTCTTAAAGGCAATAGATAGTTGCCTGATGATATTTTATCCATTTTGCCATTCTATGTCTTTTCAGTGGTGCATTTATTCTGTTCACATTTAGGCTAATAATTGAAATGCAAGAGTTGATCCCTGTCATAAGGCTCTTACAGAGTTGTTCCTGTTTGTTTGTTGTCTTTCTTTGGTTTCTGGAGTTGACTCATGTGTGTTTTTAATCTTTTGCCTGTACTCTTGTGAAGAATGTTGTTGTTCTTTTTTCTTTTTCTTCTGTGTTCAGTACTTTCTTAAGTGTTTCTTGTAGAGGTTGTCTGGTGGCAGCGTAGTTTCTTAGGGATTGGATATCTGGAAAAGATTTCAATTCTCCCTCACTAATGGAGCTTAGTTTGGCTGGGTAGGTTATTCTTGGATGAAATTGTTTATCTTTTAGAACTTTGAAGATAGGGCTCCAGGCTCTCCTATCCTGAAGTGTTTCTGTGGATAAATCTGCTGCTATTCTAATTGGTCTTCCCTGGTAGGTAGTCTGGCTTTTTTTTCTTGCTGCCTTTAGGATTTTTTTCTTTTATACCTACTTTGTTTAGGTGAATTATTATGTGTCTGGGAGTTGGTCTTCTCATTTGTTGTCTTGCAGCGGTTCTCTGAATCTCTTGTGTTAGAATTTTTTCATCCTTGATGAGATGAGGGAAGTTTTCTTGAATGATTTCATGAAATGTTTGTTCCAGTGTGGCTTCTGTTTCTCTCTCTGCCTCAGGAAGCCCAATTACTCTTAGGTTTGGTCTCTTGAAGTGATCATTCATCTCTTGCAGGTTTTGTTCTGTCTTTTTGAGTTTGTATTCTATGCTTTTGACAGTTTGGGTTAGCTCTGTGTTTTGGTCTTCGAGCTCTGAGATTCTTTCTTCTGCTTGGCTAATTCTGCTTTCCATGCTTATTAGTCTGTTATTCATTTCCATCACAGTATTCTTTACTGCTGTTATTTCTGACATCAGTTCCTTCCTATTTTCCTCGTCTCTCCTCAATTTTTTAAATTCTCTCCATTAATGTCTTGATGTCTGGGTATGTTGCATGTGACCAGTCATTCTGGGGGCTCTTCATTGTTTGTGTTCCAGAATCTGTTTTCTCAGTGTCTGATCTCCCAGAGGTCTGTGTGAGACCTATATTCTTCTTTTGGTTTTTCTTCATTTGTGTGGTTTTTCCTCCTCCCTACTTTTTCCTTCCCTCCACATCACTGTCTTCTTTAATTCTGTTATTCAGGGGTAAAGGGATTGGTTTTACTTCTGTGTGTTCAATCTCCTATTCTTTATGTATGCCCGCTTACTTTGTTCAATTCTAGAGTTGCACTGTAGGTTGGGGGTTGTCCTTTTTGCAGTTTCAAGATTTACTTAAGGGGGGAGCTGTGATTCAAAATCTATCTGCAGGTCCTGGTATTCGCTGACAGGTGTGTGGATAATCTGGAACCCACCTCCCACTGCCTTGGAACATGTCCGTGCAGTGGGGCTGTAAGTTTACTCCCTGAAATAAAATGTGGTTATCAGAGGGAAGAGAATGGAGCAGACAGGGGTTGAAGAGGGGGGTGAGGAAATAGAGGAGTAAGGGGGAAACAAACGTGTGCCAACAAATGGAGAGAGAGGCCTATACTGAAACAGATAAAAACAATAGACCACAGCTACTGACGAATCAACTCCCATACAAAAAAAGAATAAAACATATAGTGATGCTAACATACAAGCTAACCAACCACCTTATTGGTGTGCTGTTCCTCTATACAAAGATATGGTTTACAGAGAGAAGAAAAGAGAAGAAAAGGAAGGGGGGGAAAGGAACAAACAGTAGGAATAGAATTAAGTCATTAAACTAACAGAATCAATGAAGCAAACTCTGAGACTTTTCATTTAAGTCTAATGTCCTTTCAGTTCTGATTTCTAGTTTTCTTTTCAAGCAGGCAAATTAGTTTGCAGTTAGGCTCATTTGCCTCTGGTCTACTGTGAAGGACAGTTCAGATCACCCTCCATTCACCACTCTGGCCTATGTCCTTTCCAAGCTTGTTTCTCCCATTTTGGTGTTGTTACCTGAATCACCAGCAGGTAGTGCTATCTCAGCTGCTCGCCCCAGAGGGGGTGGGGCTAGACAGGAACCTGTGAGAGTGGAGATGGATGCCTGCCTCAGGGCACAGGCAGGAGACTCACGGCGGGCAGGATGTCTCGGTTGCAGGAGAGGTGGCAGCGATCCCAGCAGATCTTCCCTGAAGGGGCTTAAAGGACTGAGGTCGTGGATTGCCTCCAGCCCGGGTGGTGCAATGTGCAACCAGTGGTGGCTGTGGTGGCTGCTGTGGCTGCAGTGGCTGCAGCGTGGCATCTGCACAGCAGTGGCTGTCCAGTCCGCTGCGATGCCCCAGCGGTGGCAACGGCCGAACTTTGTATGAAGAGCAGGCTGCAATTTTGGGTTCCGTAGTCCCTGGGGTGAGAGCCAGAGACCCATTGCAGTTCTCCTTTGCAGAGGGTTTCACAGACCAGGTTGCTCCATCACCCCACCTGAAATATTCTTAGAAATCTGGGTCAAGATGCTCTACCAATGTTGATTTAATATTGGTAGAACTATCTTGCCATGATAATAAAATTGACTCTGCTTATTATAAAATCTTTATCTTCACTATCAGAATGGAAGACAGTGAAATTTGCTCTTGAGGTATATATACAATTAATCATAGGTATTTAATAAACAGTTAATCTCAGAGCAAGAACTTTTTTATGAACACAGGGTACTCTCAATAACCTTCAGGGCTTTTAAAATTTGTATTATAAAGCAGTACATAAATGTTCATGAGTGATTGGAGCATTGAAAGCAAGAAACCATACTTGCAACAACCTTTGTCTTTTAGCTTGAGTATTTTAACTTTAACCTGAAAAGTAATCACATATTTAATCATTGAACCAATAGTTTTAAGTAAAATAAAATGTGATGTCCAAATAAACAATGATTATATATATATATATACATATAAATGTATATATATATATATATATATATATATTTTTTTTTTTTTTTTTTAGTTGGCGTCTCATGCCATCACCCAGTCTGGAGTGCAGTGTCACACTCATAGCCAGCCCAGCATCGACCTGCTGGGCACTGGCTATCCTTCCAGCTAGGCCTTCCAAGTAGCTGGAACTAAAGGCGTGTACTACCACACCTGGTTTATTTTTTATTTATTGTAGACACAAGGTCTCACCAAGTTGCTTGGGCTGGTCTTGAAATCATGGGTTCAGGCAATCCACTTGCCTCGGCCCCCAGAGTGCAGGGATTATAGGCTGAGTTACCGAGCCCAGCCTTAGTATCATTTATTTAACAAGGTGAAGACAATATTTATGTTATTTGGTGGCCAAAACCTAAGTATAGTTTGAGAACAAAAGATATCTTAACACTTTTTTTCTGAACTTAAAGCCAGAAATTTTGGAAGAAAAAAATTACAAAGAATTGTAAATGATGGTAATATATTTTAAAGACAAATATAATTATTGATAATTATAAAAGTATAAATAAAAGTGATTAATAGTGTAATTTTTTCAAATATAAAGATTTTTTAATAAAATAATGTATTTTATTAATTAAAAACTTCTAATATCTGAGAGTAGACTAACTTGATTATTTCAGAGAAAAAAAATCTAAATTTCAATACAAGTTCTTTGTAAGATATATTAGATATAGTCAACAGTTGAATAACTTGGTCATTTTAGAGAAAAAAATCCAAATATTAATAACTCTTATTTATAAATATTTACCAAAAAAAATTTACTAAATAATTTATTAACCTTCTTTTACTTATGAGGAAAATTGGCATAAGTATGGTAGCATATCTTACTTTTACAAGTGAATTAATTATTTGAAAATACTATTAAGGAAACAAATTTTACTTTTGTTCACATGTTTTTCTTAAATTATATACCTTCAAATGTGTCTTTGTTTTTTTTTATTATAAATATGTGGGGTGCAATTCAGGGTTAGGTATGCAAACATTGATTATGCAGGTACCTTTGTTGGTGAGGTATGCCCCCCCAGCAATTTCCCTCAAGTGCCAATCCCACCCCTGTCCCCTGACAGTCTCTCACTACTGCCAATCTCTCTCTTATAGTATTATAGTTGTTCAATGTCCGCTTATGAGTGAGAACATGTGGTACGCTGTTCTTTGTTTCTGTGACAGATCACTGAATATGATCAACTCTAAATCCATCCAAGTTGCTGCGAAGTCCATATGTTTGTCTTTCTTTATGGCTGCATAAGATTCCATTGTGTATATGTACCACATCTTTTTATCCATTCCAGGTTGGATGGGTAACATGGTTGTTTCCATGTTTTTCCTATTGTGAATAGAACTGTAACAAACATACGTGTGCAGGTAACTTTTTTGTAGAATGATTTGAGTTCCTCTGGGTATATTCCCAAAATGAGAATCGCTGGGTCATATGGAAGGTCAATTTCAAGTTCTTTCAGAAATCACCACAATATCTTCCAGAGAGATTGTACTAGTTTGCATTCCCACTAGCAGTGTAGAAGCGATCCTTTTTCTCTGCATCCTCACCAGCATCTGTTGTTGTTTGTTTTATTAATGATGACCATTCTTACTGGGGTTGGGAGGTATCTCAATTTGGTTTGATTTGCATTTCTCTGATGATGAGTGAGGGTGAGCACTTTTTCATATGTATGTTGGCTGCCTGTATATCTTCTTTTGAGAAGTGTCTATTCATGTCTTTTGTCCACTTTTTAGTGGGGCTGTTTGATTTTTCCTTTTGGTGTGTTTGAGTTCCTTGTAGATCCATTTACTGAATAGGTTCTCCTTTCCCTAGTGGTTGTTGTTGGAGGCTTTGTCAAAGATAAGTTCGTTGAGAAATTGAGGCTTTGCTTCCAGAATCTTTATCCTGTTCCATCGGTCTATGTGCCTGTGCTTGTGCCAATACCAGGCCGTTTTGATTACTGTAGCCTTATAGTAAAGTTTGAAGTCTGGAAATGTGATATCTCTTGCTTTGTTTCTTTTGCTAAGGATTGTTTTCACTATTCATGGTCATTTATGTTTCCATACAAATTTCTATAGTGTCATTTCCAGGTCTGAGAAGAATGTCTTTGGTAACTTAATGTGTATTGTGTTGAATTTGTAGATTGCCTTTGGTAGGATGGACATTTTAACAATGTTGATTCTTCCTATCCATGAGCATGGAATATTTTTCTATTTGTTGTGTCTTCTTGGATTTCTTTGAGATGGGTTTTGTAGTTCTCATTGTAAAGGTCTTTCACTTCTCAGTTGGGGAGATGCCGAGGTATTTCTTTCTTTCTTTCTTTCTTTCTTTCTTTCTTTCTTTCTTTCTTTCTTTCTTTCTTTCTTTCTTTCCTTCTTTCTTTCTTTCTTTCTTTCTTTCTTTCTTTCTTTCTTTCTTTCTTTCTTTCTTTCTTTTTGTGGACATTGTGAAAGTGATTATGCTTTTTATTTGGGTCTCTGTCTGCTTGTTGTTGGTGTATAGGAATGCAACTGTCTTTGGTGTAATTATTTTGTACCTGAGACTTTGCCAAAATCCTTTATTAGTGCAAGCATGTTTTTAATAGTTTCTCTTGGATTTTCAAGGTATAGGATCATATCATCAGCAAAGAGGGATAACTTGACTTCCTCTTTTCCTATTTGAATACCTAGGATTCCTTTGTCTTGTCTAATTGCCTGAGCTAGGACTTCCAAAACAATGTTGAAGAAGAGGGGTGACAGTGGGCAGCCTTGTCTTGTTCCAGTTTTCAGGGAAAATGTTTCCAGTTTCTGTCCATTTAGCAATATGTTAGCTGTGGGTTTGTCGTAGATGGCACTTACTATTTTGAGGTATGTTCCTTCTATTCCTAAGTGATTGAGGGTTTTTAATCAAGAAGGGATTCTGGATTTTATCAAAGGCTTTTCTGCATCTGATGAGATAATCATGTGGTTCTTGTTTTTACATCTGTCGATGTATTTAATTACATTGATGGTCTTGAGAATGTTGAACCAGCCCTGCATCCTGGGGATGAAGCCTACTTGGTCATGGTGGATGATTTTTGAGATGTGTTTTTGAATCCAATTTGCTAGAATATTGTTGAGGATTTTTGCATCTATGTTCATAAGGGATATTGGCCTGTAGTTCTCTTTCTTTGTTACATCTTTACCTGGATCGGGTATCAGTGTGATGTTAGCTTCATAAAATGATTTGGGAAAATTCCAACTTTCTCAATCGCCTGGATACTTTCAATAGGATTGGTATCAGTTTCTCCTTGTACATTTTGTAGAATTGTGCTGGTATGCCATCTTGTTCAAGGCTTTAAAAATTTTTTTTTTGTAGGAAGTTTTTGTAAGACAAAATCAATTTCCTGGGTTTTTATTGTTCTATTTAGTGTCTCAGTGTCTTCTTTTTTCAACCTGGGGAGGTTGTTTGATGTCAGAAAGTCCTCCATTTCATTTAGGTTATCAAGTTTGTTTCCATATAGGTGCACATAGTAATCTCTGATAATCTTTTGTATTCCCTCGGGGTCCATTGTTATTTGATCTTTTGTATTTCTGATTGTGTTTATTTTTCTCTCTTTTTCTTGATCATTCTGGCTAGAGGCACATCAATCTTGCTAATTCTTTCAAAGAACCAGTTTTTTGTTTTGTTGATGTTTTCTATAATATTTTTGTCCTCTATGTCCCATATTTGGGCTCTTATTTTTGTGATTTGGATTCTTCTGCTAAAGTTGGGGTTTTGGTGGTCTTCTCTTACCAGCTCCCTTAGGTGATTTTAGGGAAAAAAAAATCCAAATTTTCATAACTCTTATTTGTAAATATTTACCAAACAAAAAATTTCACTGAAAGATTTATTAGGCTTTTTTTATTTATGAGGAAAGTCGGCATAAGTATGGTGGAATATCTTACTTTTACAAGTTAATTACCAATTTAAAGTACTATTAAGGCAGTAAATGTTACTTTTGCTCACATCTTTCTTAAATTATATACCTTCAAATGTGTCTTTGATTGCTTTTAAACTTAAATAATGTTAATATGAATTTCTATGTATATATTTAGTTAAGCAAAATATGTGAATGTGTAACAAATTAATACAATTAAAATGTTTGTCTTTTTAAAATTATAATTTACTGTATTAATTTTTAAATCTTAATATACTAGAACTGACTTAAGGAATAAACAATATTTATTAATTTCTGTGCCTTCCTCTAACATCAAACTGATGTTCTGAAATCTGAACCCCCAATGTGATGATATTATGAGATAGCACCACTGGGAAATAATTAGATCAAGAAGTAGATTGCCCTTGTAAATGGGATTACTGCCCCTATAAAAAGACATCATAAAGTTTATATTAACTCTCTCTTCCTTTTCTCCACCATGTGAGGACACAGAAGGAAAATGATCTGCAAATCAGGAAGAGGACCCTGATCAGTCACCAGATCTGCTGGTTCCTTTACCTACGACTTATATTCCTCCAGAACTGTGAGAAATAAAAGTTTGTTAGTGAGCCACCTAGTGAATGGCACTTTGTTATAGCAGCCCAAACTGATGACCACATTATACTTGTTCTGCTTACAGTTATTATAACCAATATTACTTCACAAATTTTATTAACAACTTTAATCATTCTGATCAATTTTTGATTTTTTTAAACTCAGAGAAAAAATAAGAGTTAAAAAATTCAAAAAACATACATACATTTTAATCCATAGCTATTCTATAATTAGTATGTAAAATAAAAACTATGTTTAATGATAAATACTCTGTTTTTTGACTTAATAATTTTCTAAATTCTCAAGAATATTTATTAGTAAATTTAATTTAATATTAGGTTTAAGTCTTAGAATTCAATAACTTTCTGCAAATCTTTATGTAATCCAATATATTAAGCTCCTATAATTTATAACGTATTTAAAATATTAAATCAATTTCAAAAACATCTGCTAATATGATTTCATTAACTTTAAATATATTTTTTCCTATTTCTAAAAATCTGTGAGAAAGCAATATTTCCATATCATAAAAGTCATGTAAGACATTTATAAAATTTAAATTAATAGTTTGTAAAACTAGAATAGTGTCTTGTCATCGTGTTTATACAATTAAATCACAGATAGCCTTATACATATATTATATCTATATTAAATGATTATAAATTGTACAAAGACTTAATACTTTCAATGAGATTGGTATCAGATCTTCCTTGGGTGTCTTGTAGAATTCAGCTGGGAAGTCATCTGGTCCGTGCCATTTTTGTGGGCAGTAGGATTGGTTCCATGTTTCTACTATTTTGAATAGTGCAACTATAAACATGTGTTTGCAGGTATGTTTTTGGCAGAATGATTTATGTTCCTCCAGGTATATTCACAGGAGAGGATTGTTGGATTGTATGGAAGGTCAATTTTTACTTCTTTTAGGAATCCCACCTTGTCTTCCATTGAGATTAAACAGTGTAATAGGGTTCCTTTTTCTTCACCTGCGCCAGCCTCTGCTGTTTTTTGATTCATTAATGATGACCATCCTTATTGGAGTTAGGTGGTATCTCACTGTGGTTTTGATTTGTATTGCTCTGATAATTAGTGAGGCTGAGCATTTTTCCCCCATGTATTGTTGGCTACTTGTATGTCTTCTTTGGAAAACTATTTCTTTCCTTTGGTCACTTTTGAATGGGGTTGTTTGGTATTTTACTTTTTACTTTGTGCTATTTGTTGATCCTGGGTATTAGACTTTTGTCAGGTACATAATTTACAATTTTTTTTCCTATTCTGTGGGTTGTCTGCCCTCTCTCTTCATGGTTTATTTGCTGTGCAAAAGCCTTTCAGGTCCCACTTGACTGTCTTAGTTCTTATGGCATATGTTTTTGGGGAATGCCATAAAAGCTAAGGGTCAATAATTCCTTGCCCACTTTGATGTATGTCAGGGTGTTTCCTACATTGTCTTCTAGAATTCTTATAGTTTGAATTTTACATTTAGGTATTTGATCCATTTAGAGTTGATTTTTGTACATGTTGATAGATAGGGGTCCAGTTTTATTCTTCTGCATACTGGTGGTTTTGTTGAAGATGAGTTGGTTGAGAAACTTGAATTTTTGCATCTGAAATCACTTTACTGTTTCATTGGTCTGTGTGTCTATTTTTGTACCATAGCATGCTCTTTTGGTTACTGTCACCTCGTAATAAATTTTACAGTTGAAGGTGTGATACCTCCTGCTTTGTTCCTTTTAATGAGAGTTGTTTGGCTATTTGAGTTCTTTTTTTGTTTCCATGTGAATTTCTGTATTGTCATTTCCCAATCTGAGAAAAATGATGTTGGTGATTTGAGGGGTATTGCATTGAATCTGTAGAATGTCTTGGGTAGGATGGATGTCTTGACAATATTGATTCTTCTGATTTAATAGCATGTACTGTTGCTCCATTTGTTTGTGCCATCCTTGATTTCTTCAAGCTGCATTTTTGCAGTTCTCATTGTAAAGATCTTACATTTCTCTAGTTAGGTGGATGCCAGGACATTTATTTATTTATTTATTGGGTGGCTATTGTAAATGAGTGTGCCTTGTATTTGATTTTCTGTCTGCTTATTACTGGTATATAGAAATGCAAGTATCTTTTGTACATTGATCTTGTTCCCTGAGACTTTACCAACATCGATTATCAGCTTTTGACACACTCTCTAAAGTTTTCAAGACAGAGTCATATCATCCACAAAGAAGGATAGTTTAGCTTCCTCTTTTCCTTTTTCGATACCCCTCATTTCCTTCTTTTCCTGATTGTTCTGGCTAGGACTTCCAGCACTATATTGAACAGGAAAGGTGAGAGTAGGCATCCTTGTCTTGTTCTTTTCATAGGGGGAATGCTTTCAAAATTTGCCCATTGAGCAAATTATTGACTGTGTATTTATCATAAATGGCTCCTACTGTTTTGAGTTATATTCCTTCCTTGCTCAAGATTTTCTATCCAGAATGAATGCTGGATTTTGAAGATTGTTTTTTCTGCATCTAATGGTATAATCTTGTGGTTCTTGGTTTTATATCTGTTGATGTGCTGAATTACATTTATGGTCTTGTGAATGTTCAACCAGCCCCACATCCCTGGAATAAAGTCCAGCTATTCATGATGGGTGATGCTTGAGATGTGTTGTTTGATCTGATTTGCTGAAATCTTGTAGATAATTTTTTGTTTATGTTTATCAAGGAAATTAGACTGGGATCCTCTTTCCTTATTGAATTTTCACCAGGTTTGAGTATCAGTATGACATTGGCTTCATAAAATGATTTGGGAAGAATTTAGTATTTATAGATTGCCAGGAATACTCTCAGTGAGATTGGTATCATCTCTTCCTTGTATGTTTTATAGAATTCAACTGGGAAGCCATCTGATCTGGGGCTTTTTTTGGTGGGATTTTTTTTTTATGACTGAGTCAATTTCCTGGATTGTAATTGCTCTGTTTAGAATATTAATTTCTTCTTTTGTTAACCTTGTTTGATGTCAGAAAGTCCTCCATTTCCTTTAGGTTTCCTAATTCATTTGCATAAAGAGTTTTGTAATAACACTGACAATATTTTTGATTTCTTCAAAGCCAGTTGTTACTTTGTCTTTTGCATTTCTAATTGTACTTTTCTGAACTTCCTTCTCTCTCTCTCTCTCTTTTCCTATGAATCTGACTAGGGGACTGTCAACCATATTTATCCTTCCAAAAAACCAGCTTTTGGTTTGTTGACACCTTTTATGTTATTTTTATCTTCTGTGTCCTGTAATTGTGATTTTATCTTTATGACCTGGATTCTTCTCCTGAAATTAGAATTTAGGTGGTCTTGCCTTTGTAGCTCCTTTAGGTATGACATTAGGCTGTCTACTTGTGATCTGTTTTCTTGATGTGTGTGTATGCAATATTATTAATCTTTCTTTTTACTGCTGCTTTCACAGCATACCAGAGATTCTGATAAGATGTATCTTTGTTTGTATTTGTTTTCAAGAATCTTTTAATTTCTGTCTTGACTTCTGTTTTAACTCAGAAGCCATTCAGCAGCTTGTTGTTTAGTGTCCATGTCTTAGTGTGTTTTGAGGAGTCTTGTTGGTGGCAATATTTATTCCACTGTGATCTAAGAACATACATTATATTATTTCAAACTTTTGAAATATGTTCATGCTTGATTTATATGTGATAATGTGATCAATCTAGGAGTATGTTCCATGTGCTGATGAGTAGAATGTATACTAAGTAGATATTGGGTGAAATGTTCTGTAGATGTCTATTAAATCCATTTGATTGAGTTGAGATTCTGGATCTCCTTGATTTTTTTTCCTCTCTCCCTCTCTCTTTTATTTTAAGCATGTGTGGTATAATTTAGGGTGAGATATATAAGTGGTCATCATACAAGTAAAGTCTGGGTACCGTTATTGATGTTATGTGCCCTCCATCTCCCTCCCCTGGCAGTGTCCCACTATTGACAATCTCTTTCTTATAATATTATGATAAATTTTCAGGGTCCACTTATGGGTGAGTACATGTAGTACTCAGATCTTGGTTTCTGTGATGAATCACTGAGTATTATAGACTCTAATCTCATCCAAGTTGCTACAAAGTTCATAATTTTGTTTTTTCTTTATGGCTGCATAATATTCCATCATATAAGTGTTCCTTTTTTTTTTTTTTTTGCCTCAATGATCTATCTAAAGTCGTTGTGGAGTATTTAAGGTGTCCAACTATGAGTGTGTGAAAGTCAATATCCGCTCTTAGTTTTCTTTGTAGTCATTTTTTTAAAACCTAGTGCTCCTTTGTTGGGTGCATATATATTTAGGATAAATATGTCTTGTTGGTGGATTGAGCCTTTTACCATTATGTAGTGCTTTTCCATGTTCCATGTTCTTTTTAACTTTTGGTGATTTAAAGACTACTTTTTCTGATATCTGACTAGTTACACCTACAGTCTTCTATTTTCTGTTCATTTGAAAGATCATTTTCTAGGCTACAACTTTGAGTCTGCAGTTGCCATTTGCAGTGAGACGGGTTTCCTGGAGAAAGCAGAATGTTGGATTAGGGTTCTTTAACCAGTTTGCCACACTATGTCTTTTGAGTAGCACAATTAGTCCATTCAAATTCAGATTGCTTATTGAAATGCATTTATCCCTGTAAAAGGGTGTTTAGGGGATTACTTTGTTTCCTTTTTACTTTTGTATTAAATATATTTATTTTAATTTTTTGTGAGTTAACTCTTTGCAGTCTATACCTTTGTGATAGGTATGATCACTCTTTTTTTTTTTTTCTTGTGTTCAATGCCTTCTTAAGCATCTCCTCAAATGCTACTCTGAAAGTGTCATATTCTCTTAGGGATTGGATGTTTGGGAATTATTTTAGCTCCCTATCACTGAAGAAGCTTAGTGTAGCAAAGTAGGAAATTCTTAGCTGGAATGTTTATCGTTAAGAACATTAAAAATGGGATTCCCATCCCTTCCAGATTGTAGTGTTTCTGCAGATATGTCTGTAGCAATTCTGATGGATTTTCCCCAGTAGGTAGTCTGACCCTTTTCTCTCACTTCCTTTAGGATTTTTTTCTGTCATGCCTATTTTATAGAAGTAGATTACTATGTGCCGTGGAGATGGTTTTCTCATATGAAATATTGTAGGGTTTCTCTGAATCTCTTGTGCTCAGATGGTGGTCTCTCTGACTAGATGTAGGAAGTTTTTGTGCATGATCTCATGGAATGCTTGTTCCATGGGATTTTCTGTTTCCCTTTCTGCTTTAGGGATACTACCAATCAGGCATAGATTTGGCTTCTTGACATAGATTCACATCTCTCAGTGGCTTTGCTACTTGTTTTTAAACATTCTATTATTTTGACAGACTGGGTTAAATCCATATTTTGGTCTTTGGCTCTGAGAATCTCTCCTCTGGTTGGTGACTCTACTACCTATGCTGGTTATTGTGTTCTTAATTTTCTTTTCTTTTTTTTTTTTTTTTTTTTGAGTTGGAGTCTCACTCTGTCACCCAGACTGGAGTGCAGTGGCCGCTCCTGGCCACCGCAGCCTCGACCTGCTGGGCTCCAGTGATCCTTCCACCTCAGCCTTCCGAGTGCACTACCACACCCAGCTGATTTTTTGATTTATTGTAAAGACGAGGTCTCGCTGCCCAGGCAGGTCTCGAACCCGCGGGCTCAGGCAATCCACTCACCTCAGCCTCCCAAAGGCACGGGATTACAGGCTGAGCCACCGAGCCCAGCTGTGTTCTTAATTTTCAGGATAAAGTTTTTCATTTCCATTATTCAATGTGGGCTTTTATGACATTTCCCTCTTTTGCTATTACTTCCTGTATGATTTCACTGAATTTTGCTTCTAGTTTCCCTTGATTCCTGTTCACTTTTGCCATCTGGGACAGGTATCTCTTGAGGATTTCCATTGTTTGTGTTCTGTTAGTTGCTTTTTAGGGGTTCTATTTCTTTAGATTCTGAGAGTTGCTTGTATTTTTTAACCTCAGGCCTTTCTTCACTGCTTCTCTATTTTTGAAAAATTTAAATCCATGAAACTGTTTAATTGTCTTCTGCTCTAGAGTCCTTTGTGTAGTTCAGTATACATCACTCAGTGAGAGAGTGAGGGGCATTTATATCTACTCCTTGATCTACTTGTGGCAGGTTTCTAACATTGCAAAACTTCTCACTGGTTTCTAAACTTGTCAGACCAGCCTCCAGCCCTCACTACTAGTTCTCTGTGGGCAGCAAGCAAAGATGAGACTCTCATCTGCTATCTGCAGCATACAGCACAGGCTCCTTCCCACTGAGAGAGCCCTCAGGTTTCTGGCATGCTACTCCTCCCTGTTCAGGTCCACACTCTGCTCTTTAAATAGAGTGGAGTTTCTGCTACTAAGGAAGTGGCAGACTCTGTCCTGCCAGGACACAGGACTTGAGAGGTCTGTATAGGTCAATGACCACCAGCCACCAGCAGTGCATATCTGCTGGGCTCACTCTACAGATGGGCCCTTCCTGCTCATGTGTCACCAGTCTGGTAGAAAGTTGCTTTCATGGTGGCTGCCCTAGCACAGGCCTTCCTCTTGTTATACTTGCTAAAAGTTCTGTTCCCAATGACCCAGGCATATCTGGGAGGGAGTGAACCATCACAAAGTGCCTTTGGCTCACTCACCCACTTTTGTCCACCAGACAGTGCTTCAATTCTTGTGCTAGCCTGGGGCGTAGGTGGTGGAGGGGGTCCCCTTTTTGGTATATATCCCAAATAATTGAAAGTAGGATTTTAAAAAGACCTTTGCCTACCCATGCTCATGGCAGCATTATTTGCAATAGCAACACAAATGTTCATTGATAAATCAATAAATTAGCTATATGTTTTATACATACAATGGTGTATTATTTAGCCTTAAGAAGGAAGTGGACTCTGATACATGTTACAACATAGATGAAACTTGAGGATATTATGCAAAGTGAAATATGTCAGCCACAAAAAGACAAATATCATAATTACACTTATCTAAAGTATTTGGAGTAGTCAAAGTAATAGAAACAGAAAACAGAATGGTTGCTATGAGAAGATAGAGGGAGAGCGAAATGGAATTTTTAAAAAACAGGTGTAGAGTTTTAGTTTTATGAAATTAAAAAGTTCTGGAGCTTTATTACATAATAATGCAAAAATGCTTCACACTACTAAATACACTTAAAATATTTAAGATTGTAAACTTCATGTGCATGTTATCACAATGAAAAATACAAAATAAAAACCAGGTTTATACAACTAGAAAAAAACAATATTCAGAAATCAAATTTTAAATACTCTTGATTAATATTAAAACTTTCATTTTATCTTTAAAGGAGATATCCTTATAACTAGTGACAAAAAATTACTCAAGAATACTTTGTTGCAGTCACAGTTTTAGTGAGAACAATTTTCACAGATGAAATATTTTTAAAGAAAAACAAGAACACTTAAAAAAATTATTTTAGAAATTATTCACTATTAGTCTGGATACAGTGTGAATGTAATTAACTTGATAAACAAATATTTAGTTTACCAAGAGAAAAGCAAAGAGATTGGAAGATGAAAATACAATTTGAAAAAGTAAAACAGAAATATGAAGGATCTGGCTTTAAAAAATGTGAAATTAAATATTTTAAAAGGATTGCTATCTTTTTCATAAATATTGGAGTAAACTCAGATGTTTAAAAAGCCAATTTAAACATCAAATTCAGTACTTATTAATCCTCTACATATGGAAATCAAGAATGGGAGTTGTTCTACGTTAAACACAGCAATCTCTCTCTTAGACACGCCTGACAGACAATATATAGCATCATGAAGGGTTCTTTCTCTTTTTTCTAAATTGGCTTTCAAATACTATGGAATCAGAACACAATGCTTGCTGAAAAATGTAGAAGAGAGAGTATTTATATGACTTTTCTTTTTTGTTTGTTTGTTTCCACTAAAGACTTGACTGAAGAAAAAATGCAGTTAATTTTCTTTTCATTTATTTATTCATTGTAGTTATTTAGACATCGAGTTCTACTATTTCTATTTTTTTCTTTTTTGATAATTTATTTTTCAAAAACTTAACTTCAGATAAAGGAGACACTGAAAAAGTGCTTGCTTTTCTCATCTTATGACTTAGGAGCAAGATGAAATGCTTATCAAATCATCAAAGTATATGAAATTATTGATTGAAGCATGAAATATAAGTTAAGTGCTTTTATATTTATTTTGTTTTCAATCAACACATAATAATAGTATATATTTATGAAGTACCGAATGATATTTTGATGCATATATACAATGTGTAATGATCAAATCTGAAAAATTAGCATATCATCATCTCTGATACTTATTATTTATTTGTTTTACAGACATTCTTTTCTAGGTATTTGAAAATATACATTATATTCTTAACTAGAGGCAATTTGCAATGCTATAAAACACTAGGACTTATTCCTCCTGTCGGGTCATAGTATTATATCTATTAACCAGTCACTCCTATCCCCCTACCACATTACCATTTCCAGCATCTTGTAAACAAAATTATATGCTCTACTTCCATGAGCTCAAAGTTTTTAGGTCCCACATATAAGAGAGATTATGAGGTATTTGTCTTTCCATGCCTGACTTACTGTATATTCTATATTGTCTTCAGGCATATCCATGTTGCTGCAAATGGCAGGATTTTAGTCTTGTTTTATGGCTGAATAGTATTCCATTGTGTATATTACCAGATTTTCTCTCTTTATTTATTTGTTTATGGACACTTAAGTTGATTCTATAGCTTGTTTTTTGTGGCTAGCACTGCAGTAAGCATAGAGATACAGATGCCTCTTTGATATACTGCTTTTATTTCCTTTAAGTAAATATTCAGTAGAGAAATTGCTAGATTGTCTGGATTATCTGGTAGTTCTACTTTTAGTTGTTGTGAGGAGACTGCATACCATTTTCTATGATGGCTGTAGTAATTTACATTCCCACCATCCATATAGAAGAGTTCCTTTTCTCAGCCTCCTATCCAGCATTTATTTTTTATCTTTTTGATAATAACCCATCTAATCAGGATTGATTTTGATCTGCATTTATCTGGGGATTGGCTATACTGAGCATTTTAAAAAATATATTCCTTTGGGCATTTGTATGTCTTCTTTTGAAAAACATCTATTCAGACCATTTTTCAATTTTTAAGTCTGTTTATTATGATGATTATTATCATTTTGTTATTAAGTTGTTTGAGCTTTTAGTATTGTCTGGCTGTTATTTCCTTGTCATATGAATCATTTATAAGTGCTTTGCTTTGTAGGCTAGGTTGGGTCTTCACTCTACTGATAATTTAATTTTTTGTACCAAAGGCTTTTAGTTTGATTTTATACCATTGTCTATTTTTGCCGTTGTTTCCTATGCTTTCCAAATCTTTTCCATAACATGTTTGTCTAGACCAGTATCCTGAGGCATCTTCCTTATGCTTACTTCTAGTAGTTTTATAATTTTGAACCTTACAAAAATCTTTATCTTAATTGATTTTTGTATATGCTAAGAGTTAGGATCTAATTTTATTCTTCTGCATTTGAATATCTAGTATCTTCAGCACCATTTATTGATAAGAATTTTCTCTCCCAGTATATTCTTTGTACTTTTTCAAGAATCAGTTGGCTTCATGGATTTACTTCTGGGTTTTCCATTATGTTCCATTGGTTTATGTGTCTGGTTTTATACTAGTATCATGCTATTTTGATCACTATGGCTTTGTAATATATATATATATTATTTTTAGTTTTTTTATTTTAAAGATGTGGTGTGTAATTCAGGGTTAGGTATACAAATGTTCATTATGCAGGTACCCTTGTTGATGAGGTGTGCCCCCCTTCCCCAGGCAGATTCTGCCAATTCCACTTCTCCACATCCCTCCCAGCAGTTTCCTGCTACTGCCAATCCTTTTCTTATACTACTATGATAATTGTTCAAGGTTCACTATGAGTGAGAACATGTGATACTGAGTTCTCTGTTTCTGTGAAAGATCACTCAGTATTATAGACTCTAAGACCATCCGGATTGCTGTGAAGTTCATGATTTTGTTCTTCATTATGGCTGCAAGATATTCCATCATGTATATGTAGCACATTTTTAAATCCAATCCTCTTTTTATGGGCAGCATAGTTGGTTTCATGTTCTTGCTACTGTGAATAATGCTGTGATAATCACACGTGTGCAGGTATCTTTTTTTACAGAGTGATTTGAGTTTCTCTGGGTAAATTCCCAGTAGGGGGATTGCAGGGTTGTATGAAATGTTGATTTTTAGATCTTTTAGGAGTTGCCACATTGTTTTACACAGAGGCTATAATAGTTTACACTCCCACCAACAGTGTAAAAGTGTTCCCTATTTGCCACATCTTCCTCAGCATCTGTTGTTTTTATTGATGATAACCATCCTGAATGGAGTTAGGTGGTATCTCAATGCAGTTTTAATTTGCATTTCTTTGATGACTAGTGAGGCTGAACATGTATCTGTTGGCTGCTCGTATGTCTTCTTTTGAGAACTGTCTATTTATATCTTTTGGTTGTTCGTTTGTTTTTTTCTTTTTGGCATGTTTGAGATCCTTGTTGATCCTAGATGTTAGGCCTTTGTCAGACATACAGTTGGCAAATATTTTTTCCCAGTCTGTGGGTTGTCTCCCTGCTCTCTTGATGGTTTCTCTGGCTTTGCAGAAGCTTGTTAGTTTGATGGGGTCCCACTTGTCTATCTTGTCTCTTATCGCATGGGTGCTTTGTAGAATTCTGCTGGAAAGCCATTCGGTTCAGGGCTTTATTTTGTAGGCAGATTTCTTTAGCCATAATCAATTTCCTGGATTGTTATTGGTCTATTTAGGGTCTCGGTTTCTTCTTATTTCAATTTGGGGAGGTTGTGTGAAGTCAGAAAGTCCTCTATTTTTTTAGGTTTTCAAGTTTGTTTCCATATAAGTGTACACAGTAGTCTCTGATAATCTTTTCTATTTCTTCAAATCAGTTGTGACTTGACCTTTTGTATTTCTGATTGTGTATAATTGGGCTTTTTCTCTCTTTTTCATGGTCAGTCTAGCTAAGGGACCATCAACCATGTTTATCCTTTCAAAGAACCAGCCTTTTGTTTCATTGATTTTTTTTGTATCATCTTTTTGTCGTCTTTGTTCCTAATTTGGATTTTTATTTTGGTTATCTAGATTCTTCTGCTGAAGTTAGGGTTTTGGTGGTCTTGCTTTTCCAACTTACTTAGGTGATTTGTTAGGCTGTTAACTTGTGATCTTTCCATTTTCTTCATGTGTGTTTGTAGAGATATGAATTCACCTCTTAGTACTGATTTCATGGCATCGCAGAGGTTTTGGCAAGATGTTTCTTCATTTTCATTTGTTTCCTGGTATTTTTCATCTCTGTTTTGATTTCCATGTTGACCCAGGGGTTGCTTAGCATCATGCTATTTAGTGTCCATGTCTTTGTGGGCTTTTGGGGAACTTTGTTGGTGTTCATATTTATTTTTATTCCACTGTGATCTGAGAAGGTACAAGCAGGATTTCAATCTTGGGAAATTTGTTTATGCTTGATTTATGGCCAAGGATATGGTTGGTCTTAGAGTACCTCCATGTGATGATGAATAAAATGTATATTCTGTGATTTTTTGTTTGGAGTGTTCTGTAGGTATCAATTAAGTCCATTTTGTCAAGCATTACATTGATATTCTGAATTTCCTTGTTCATTTTTTGTTTTGATCATCTGTCTAGGGTCATGAGAGGGGTATTTCAGTCCCCAGCTATGACAGTGTTAGAGTCAATATCTTTTTAAAGTTTACCTAGAAGCTGTTTTATGAAAGTTGGAGCTCCTATGTTGGGTGCATATGCATTTAGGATGGATATTTCTTGTTGATGGATTGAACCATTTATCATTATGGAGTGACTTTCCATATCTTTTTTATTTTATTTTATTTTTTGAGTTGGAGTCTCACTCTGTCGTCCAGACTGAAGTGCAGTGGTCGCTCCCGGCCACCGCAGCCTTGACCTGCTGGGATCCGGCGATCCTTCTGCCTCAGCCTTCCGAGTAGCTAGAATTACAGGCATGCGCTACCATGCCCAGCTGATTTTTTGATTTATTGCAGAGATGAGGTCTTGCTGTCCAGGCGGGTCTCGAACCCATGGGCTCGGGCAATTCACTCACCTCAGCCTCCCAAAGACGCGGGATTACAGGTTGAGCCACCGAGCCCAGTTTCTTTTTTAAATTTTTGATAGCTTAAAGGGTATTTTGTCTGATATTAAGATTGCAACTCTGGCTTTCTTTTGTATTCCATTTACCTGAAATTTTGTTTCCCATACTTTTACTTTGAGTCTGTGAGTCCTTTCAGGTGGGTTGGGCTTCTTGGAGACAATATATTGCTGCATCATGATATTTTATCCATTTTCCCATTCTATGTCTTTTCAGTGGTGCCTTTAGTCCATTCATATTCAGGCTAATTATTGAAATGAGAGTTTATCCTTGTCATGAGGTTCTTATAGAGTTTGTTGTTGTTTGTTTTCTTTTTGACTTTTGGATCGAGTCGTGTGTTTTCAATCTTTTTCCTGCATTCTTATGAAGGACATTGTCATTCTTTTTTTCTTTCTTCTGTGTTTAATATTTTCTTAAGTGTTTCTTGTAGAGCTGGTCTGGAGGCAGCATAAGCACTTAGGGATTGAATGTCTGGGAAAGATTTTAATTTTCCCTCACTGATGAAGCTTAGCTTAACTGGGCAGGTAATTCGTAGTTGAAATTGCTTATATTTGAGAATTTTGAAGATTGGACTCCAAGTTCTCCCCGCCTGAAGTATTTCTGTGGATAAGGCTGCTGCTAATCTAATTGATTTTCCCCTGTTGGTAGTCTGACCTTTATCTCTTGCTGTCTTTAGAACTTTTTCATTTATGCCTACTTTGGGTAGGCAAATTACTATGTGTCTAGGAGTTGGCCTACTCATTTGTCACCTTGCAGGGGTTCTCTGAATCTCTTGTGTTTGAATGGTCACATTACTGATGAGATGAGGGAAATTTTCTTGGATAATTTCATGGAATATTTGTTCCAGGGTGGTCTCTTCTCTCTTTCTACCCCAGAAAGTCCAATTAATCTTAGGTTCGGCCTCTTGAAATAATCGCTCATCTTTTGAAGGTTTTGCTCTGTCTTTTTAATCTTCTTTTCTTTATTTTTGACAGTTTGTATTAGTTCCATATTTTGGTCCTCAAACTCTAAGATTCTTTCTTCTGCTTGGCTAATTCTGATTTCCATGCTTATCAGTTTGTTATTTACTTCATTCACTGTATTCTTTATTGCTGTTATATTCATTATCAACTTCTTTACTCTTCTTGTCTGAACTCAATTCTATTTATACTCTCTATTAATGTCTTGATATCTGGGTTTGTGGTTTTAGCCCATTCATTCTGGGGCTCTTCATTGTTTGCATTCCAAAGTCTGTATTCTCAGTGCCTTACCTTCCAGGGGTCTGTGTGAGACATATTCTTCCTTTGGATCATCTTCATTTGTGTAGGTTTTCCTCCCTCCTTTTCCCCCCTCTTCTTTAATTCTGTTTTTCAGGAATGGGGAGGTAGCTTTTATGTCTGCTTGCTCAACCTTCTTATGTGAATCTTCTGGCTTTGTTCAGTTCTGAAGCTGGACTATGGTGGCAGGCTGCACTTTTTATAGTTTTGAGATTTAATTGAAGGGAGACCTGTGATTCAGAATCTATCTGCAGTTCCCAGTATCCGCTGACAGGTGTGTGGGTCCTTGGAACCCACTCCCCACTGCCTTACAATCTGTCCATTCAGTAGGGGTATTGGTTAGCTTTCTGAAAGCAAAATGAGATAAGAAAAAGGAAAATAATGGGAAAAAGAAAGAGGGGGGTGAGAGGAAAGTAGAGAGAGAGGAGTAAGAGGGAAAACAGACAGATGTGCCAACTAATAAATGAAAATAGATACAGAGACAGAAAAGAGTTAAAAACCTAAAACATACAAAGAATCATAGAAACACACACTGACAGTAACCCCCAATTGATGTACTCTTCTTCAAAAGCACCCATACTCAGACAGGAAATCTTAAAAAATCAGCAATAAAATAACTGAAACAAAGCAAGTTCAAAAACATTATCAAAAAAAGAAAGAAAAAAACTAAAACAAAAAACAAACAAAAATGAGCAAAACGAACAGACGACCCCCCCAAGAAAAAACTCACTCTGAGATTATTCCTGTAAGTCCAACTTCCTTTCAGCTCTGATCTCCAATGCCTACCTTCTGCCCTCAGTGCAGGTTGATAGGGTTGCTCTCAGGTGGGTCAGATACTCCATGCCTACTGTGGGAGGAGGGTGGATCAGCTCTGGACTCACCTGGCTCTCTGCCTGTCAAGTATCCCAATCAGACCTGAGTGTCTTTGTCTGATCCAGTGTGGGGAGGGGCTTCTGACTCTCTGAGTTCCATGAGATTACCTTAGGTTCTAAGTTGGAGGCTGGGTGGAACTTGGCGGGGCAATGCAGGTCTCTGCCAGATCCTGGGACAGAGAAAATGACTGTGGTTGGCCTTTCTTCTAGGGGGTGGGCGCCTCTCCAGCTCTTCCCAATCTTCTCTCTCTACAGATCAGATCCAGGGCTCCAGCCGCCCCACTGTCACAGGTGATGATGTGGGTCAGGCACCAGGAGATGAGAATCAGCTGTATTTGGCAGGCTTCTCTCAGGAGAGTCCTGAGAATTGCAGATGATCCTCTGTGCCAGTGGCTCCAATCTCAGGGTAGTGGGGGATTGCAGTCACCTTCAGAGGCGAGCCCCAGTGTATGAATCTGAGTCTCCCCTCAGATGGACTTTCACCAGCACATGCCTACTCACACAGAAAGTCTTTATGGACATTAGCTTTTTCAGAGACTCTCATGACCTGTCCTGCCGCCATCTTGCTGGAAGTTTGTGATGTATTTTAAAGTAAGGTATTTGAACGCCTTTAGCTTTTGTTCTTTCTGCTTAACATTGCTTTCACTACATGAGGTCTTTTGTGATTCTATATAAATTTTATATTTATTTCTTCTATTGAAAAATACTAGTATTATTTTTATTAGGTCATTTTAACTTTCATTTTTTTTTCCATTTCAAGAGCATAGATGCCTATTTGTGTATGTATGTGTCCTCTTTAATTTATTTCTTTATTTTTTTGTTTATTTGTTGTATAGAATTTTCACCTTCTTGGTGAAATGTATTCCTAAGTGTATATTCTTTTCTAGTGTTTTTTTTTTTTATAAGTATTGTGAATGAAATTGCTTTCTTTATTATTTTTCTACTGTTTGTTATGGGTATATAGAAATTGTACTTTTGCATGTTGATTCTTATCCTGTAACTTAATGAATTTATTATTTCTGAGGGTTTTTTTTGCATGAAGTTCTTATGTTTTCCTATATCAAAGGTCATGTTATCTAAAATCAGGGACAATTTGAGATTCTCTTTCCAATTATGTATTTATTTTTTTCTTATGTAATAGCTCTGGCTATATCCAGGACTATGTTAAATTATATGGTGAAAGAGCACATCTTTTTCTTGTTCCAGTTCTTAAAGAAAAAACTTTCAATTTTTTCTTGTTCAGTATATTGTTACCTCTCATTTTTTTCATATGTGAAGACCTTTTTATTAAATACTAATATTCAAATTGGAACAATAGTTGATTTATGAAAAAAAACTAAGATGAATTATTTGTAATTGAATGTAATTTAATGATTGTTAGTTTCTACCTGATAATGACATGACCCTCACATAGAAAGTGGGACTGTTGATTGGACTTAATGGTCAAAGGACACACTCCATATCATTTATCAATTTCCATCGCTTGAAATAATTCACATACTTAATATTATTTCCCTCATAAATTTTTTTTTTTGAGTTGGAGTCTCACTCTGTCGCCCAGACTGGAGTGCAGTGGCCGCTCCTGGCCACTGCAGCCTCGACCTACTGGGCTCCGGCGATCCTTCCGCCTCAGCCTTCCGAGTAGCCGGAATTACAGGCATGCACTACCACGCCTGGCTGATTTTTTGATTTATTGTAGAGATGAGGTCTCGCTGCCCAGGCGGGTCTCGAACCCGCGGGCTCAGGCAATCCACTCACCTCAGCCTCCCAAAGGCACGGGATTACAGGCTGAGCCACCAAGCCCGGCTTCCCTCATGAATATTTTTAAATAAGCACACACCTTATACATCCAAACCTGCTGTATAATTCCACTTAGATATTTTAAAAAACATAAGAATAATTTTGTGCCCCAAAACTAAATTACTAATACTCCCTGACCAAAATCTTTAATACCAATTTTATTTCTCCTTAAATGTTTTACATTTTTGTAAATAATGACATAACTTTCCTGATTACTCAGACTAAAACATAAATGGGTCAGCATATTAGACTATCATTTTTTAACATATCTCAAATGCAAACCAGGTTTTTAACTCTTCTAGTTACAATTCCAAAATATATGCAAATTGGGTGACTTTATCTTTATCTCCATTGATATAATCCATGTCTAACCACCATCATCGTTCACTCTAATATAACAAATTTTCTGTAACATTTCTCCCTCCCTACATTTTATAATTCATTCAACACCTACAAATGTAGATGTGTGTAAGTACATATTATAATGTTTGTATGATGACAAAATTGCCTAACACATTTCTCAGAACAGATCTCCATTGTTAAGCAATACACAATTGTATGTTGCTAAAAACTATAGTCATCATGCTGGATATTATATCTTTTCAACTTATTCATTCTATTGAATTGAAATGTTATATATTTTGTCCAACTTTCCTTCTCTCCTGCTCTTGAAATCAAATTTGAAAATTCAAAATTAGTCTTGAGATAAGCCTAGTAAGAATTGTCTTTTTTAGCAACTTGTATATCAAAATATTAATTCGGGGAGGGTACCACAGAGTATATAAAATGCTTATTGATAAAGTCATTATCTTTTTTTTGTGCACATATACATGCACACACAAGTGTGCATGCACACACACAGTGTTTATCATATTGTATAAATGCATACTTTTAATATTTTTTCAAAATGTTTGTGGTAAAATGTTCTAATATCAGCTATTTATTTACCATGGCAGAAGGACATGATTAGGATGTACATATATTTAGACCATTTATTAAACTCTGGTGTGTGTTAAACTCTGGCTCTTTGAGCTATGGCCACCACTTTTCCTGGCTTTGGTCCCTTCCCCTACCCTAGGAAGGTGAATCTCTTTTCTCTCTAATTTACTTTCTAAATAGACTATATTTAATAATCTAAAAAATGCATATGTTTAAGTTTCAGTAAGTAAGCATTGAGTGAAGAGAAAAAGAAACTTTCTAAAGATTGAAAAACATGATTATTTCTCAGATAAATTCCAATGACTAGTCGAGAATCTCTTTTTATCCATGTCTACAATTTAATGTATTCCTTTTGAAAATGTGATGCATTGTGTGTTTTTTTACTCTGTGATATTTTTCTGATATGTTTACATAGATTTTTTTGTATCTTTAATTCAATAACTTTTATTTTTTAGTAGTTTAAACAAAGCATACAGCTGAATTGATATTTTTTTTTTTTTTTTTGAGTTGGAGTCTCACTCTGTCGCCCAGACTGGAGTACAGTGGCCGCTTCCGGCCACCGCAGCCTCGACCTGCTGGGCTCCGGCGATCCTTCCGCCTCAGCCTTCCAAGTAGCCGGAATTACAGGCATGTGCTACCACGCCCGGCTAATTTTTTGGTTTATTGTAGAGATGAGGTCTCGCTGCCCAGGCGGGTCTCGAACCCGCGGGCTCAGGCAATCCACTCACCTCAGCCTCCCAAAGGCGCGGGATTACAGGCTGAGCCACCGAGCCCGGCTTGAATTGATATCTTATTTTCAATATATGTGCATGTATCTCATCCCCATCACTTTTCTCTCTTGGTTTTAAACAAGTAAACTTTCTGAATTTTGAACTTAACACTTGCTTGCTTTCATTTATAGTAAAACCACATAAGAATTAATCATTATTTTATTTAGTTTGCTAAATTTAACATTTATATAAATATCATGCAAATAGTATAATTTTGAAACTTTGATTTAAACATGCTGCTTTTATTTAGTCTCTGGTTTATAATATTTTAATTGATTGATTCATTTATTTTCATATATGTTTTCAGGGTTTTTTTAAAATATACAAGTAACAAAGATTGAATATAGTAAGTCTGTACAGTGTGATGATTTTATATGTCTTTATATATATATGTTGTGATGCAATTACCACAATTAATTTAACTGATACAGTCATCACCATTAATGCCTTACATCAGAGCCTCAGAATTTGTTAAGCTTATATTTTTTTTTTTTTTTTTTTTTTGAGTTGGAGTCTCACCCTGTCACCCAGACTGGAGTGCTGTGGCCGCTCCCGGCCACCGCAGCCTCGACCTGCTGGGCTCCGGCGATCCTTCCGCCTCAGCCTTCCGAGTAGCTGGAATTACAGGCGTGCGCTACCACGCCCATCTGATTTTTGATTTATTGTAGAGATGAGGTCTCACCAAGTTGCCCAGGCGGGTCTCAAGCCCTTGGGCTCAGGCAATCCACTCACCTCAACCTCCCAAGGCGCGGGATTACAGGCTGAGCCACCAAGCCTGGCTAAGCTTATATCTTATATCTGAAAGTTTATACCCTTTGACTAACATCTCCCCATTGATCCTAGGTCTCTGACAACCCCTATTCTTATCTCTCCTTCTGTGAGTTCAAGTTTTTTGAGGTTCCACACATAAGTGATATTATTTGTCTTTCTGTTGCTGACTTAATTCACTTAGCATGATGTTCATTCCTCTTATTGCAAATGACAGGATTTTCTTCTTTTTATGGCTAAATAGTATTCTATTGTATACATACCAAATTTTCTTTAGCCATTCAACCATCGATGGACATTTAGGCTGTTTTCATATCTAGGCTATGGTAAATAATGCTTCAACAAGCATGGGGATGAAGGTAACTCTTTGAGATATTGAATTTTTCCTTTTCATATACTATACCTAGAAATATGATTGCTGGAACTTATAGTGGCTCTATTTTTATTTTTTGAGAAACTTTCAAACTCCTGCATAATGACTATAACAATTTATATTTCCAGCAACATTGTACAAGGATTCCCTTTCCTTCATACCCACTCCAACATTTACCTCTTGTCTTTTTACTAAAGGTCATTCTAACAGATAAGATGTGATATGACCTTATGGCTTTGATAAACATTTTTCTGATAATGAGTGATGTTGCACACTTTCCATGTATCTATTGGTCACTTGTATGTCTTTGAAAAAATGTTTATTCAGGTATTTTGCCCATCTTTTCATTATTTTTTCATGTGATTTAGTTGCATACATTTATTATATACATTATATATTAACTCCTTTTCAGATACATAGCTTGTTAATGTTTTCTCCCTTTCTGTAAAATATCATTTTATTTTGTTGTTTTTCTGACTGTGTAGTAGCTTATTAATGTAGTCTCACTTTTTTATTTTGTCTTATTGCTTTTTCTTTTGGTATCATTTTCAAAAATTAACCACCCAGACAAATATCAAGGGATTTTCTCCTCTGTTTTCTTCTTGGAATTTTATGGTTTTATACCTTGTATTAAAGTCTTCAATCCGTTTTGAGCTAATATTTTATATAATGTAAGACAAAGGTTCAATTTTATTATCTTCCATGTTGATATGCAGTTTCCTCAAAACTACTTAATATAGAGACTTCCCTTTTTCCATTGGTCCTATATAGGAAACCATGAACAAAAAACCTTTAGAATTAATACATGAATGTACTAAAGTTGTAGGACCAACATACAATAAACTATAAGAAAAACAAATTATGAAAACAATCTCATTGTGACTGCATCAGGAAATGAAATACTTAGGAATAATTTACCTAAAGAGGTAAAATATCTTTACACTGAAAACCATGACATTGATGAAAGAAGTTGAAGAAGATGCAAATGGAAAGATATCCTGTGATCATGAACTGGAAGAATTAATACAATTACAATGGCCCTAATACCTAAAGTGATCTACAGATTCAATGCGATCCTATTAAAATTCCAATGATGTTTTTCACAGAAATAGAAAAAAAATCCTAAAATTTTCATGGAATCACATACCCACAAACCAAATGGCTAAAGTATTTTGAGAAAAAAAGAACAAAGCCAGAGACTTCATACTCCCTGATTTCAAACTATATTGCAAACCTACAGTAATAAAAATTATGATACATAAAAACAGATTAGTCCAATGAAACAAATTAGAGAACCCAGAAATAAACTAATGAGTATATGATCAACAAATTTTTGATAAGGGCACTATGATATTTTAATTTAAATTTATATTGATAATGATCATTTAATGCATTTACAGTTGTATTGCATTAAAAAATACTCTTTAAATATTCTGCTTACATACAAACTTACCAAATGTGACATTTCTGGGTTTCATAAGGTGAGTAATTTTTACTTTCTTGGATGACACACTAAGTTTTTAGCAGACATGTAAAAAAAATACTAATCAGTGGTGGGAAAAAAATGAGTTATAAAGTCTTCCAGGTAGAATGTATAGTAAGCATTAAGACTTTGAGTAGAAGTAGTTTGAATTGCTGATGATGGCCAGAAGGCTGGCAATATATCTTGCAGAAGAGATAAGGATTAAATGGTAGAAGTTATCATAGGCTTACCAAGGGTTTAAAATTTCTTCCTCAGTAGTGAGGAAACACTGATTTTTATTATCCTAAATTTTAAGCATTACGTGGTTGAACTTTTATTTTTTATATTACTTAAACTTCTATATGAATAAGTGAATGAAAAATATAGTGGACATATATCTACCAATTAAGTGTCTAAGGAGGCACTGCATATTAAACAAGAGATTTTTAAAAATTACATTTTGGCAATATAGATAGAAAAAATGGACAAATAAAAGCTATGTTAAAGGAGGTAATACAGCTGATAAGGGGTTGAGGGAAAGACCAAGGAAGTTGGTAATAAATTTTTTGAAGCTTTCTGCATTTGACAGAATCTGCTGAAATAGAGAACTTTGAATGGGGTAAGCTGGGAAAGAGGTATTGTGTAATGATTTAACATGAGTTTTAAGCATAGCATGTTGGAATCCACTGATTCATCCAAATTGAGATTTTGAGTGCGCACTTACATGTATACTAATCCAAAATTCAAAGAGAGGTCAAGACTGAAAAAGCTTTGTGTATAAACATATATGATGTCTAATCAACACCCTAGTAATAAAACAATAACCTGGGGGAAAATTGTGAGTTGATTTTTGTAAAAAGGGTATGGTCAGAAAAAAATTGAGAACTTCTATTACTTGAGAATTGACTTGATAAAGAGCAGGCAAAAAATATAGAAGGAACATCAAGAGAGGCAGGAAGACACAGGAGGAGTTTGTGTTATTCTTCTAGACTAGTAGAGTATGCATGAAGAAGAGTGGACAGCTGTGCTAAGTGCTGGTTTGCATCATGCAGGTAAGAGAATAAGGTCTACTTATTAGATTTAGTAGCATAGCCAGTAATGTTGTCTTCTTTGAGAAGACTATTTATAATATAAAGATAATCTTGATAAGCCTATCCCTGATGCCTCTGCATGAGACTCTTGTCATGTTCAAATGAAGAGTGCAGAGTTCTTTGGAAACAAAAATCAGAAGCAACTCAGAATGTTGCATGCATTCAACTTACAAACAAGGAAATATTACCAAAACAGACAAAACACAACAATGAAAACAATAAAACAGCCACTTCTAGTCCTTCATTTGTTTCACCATTTTTAAAGAGCAATTTTAATTTGTATATATACAATAACAACAACAAAAAACTAGAACTGAAGTCGAGCTAAAAAAAGGATTACAAATTGAAATATTCATCCCAAATCATTATCACATTGATCTTGTCTAATAGTGTTATCCATCTTCACAAACTCTGCTTCCAGAAGAATTCATGAAGAATTGGTGCAGCTAATGATCAAGGTGTCTTTCAGGGGTTAGACTGTGAAGGATGATGCATAAAAGCATCATTTCAATAAAATAGGTAAACAATTTAGAACATATTATTTTTTCAGTTATCCCTGGGGCATCATTTTAGAGGATGATTACAACCAAATGAATATTATCTTATAATTTTCTCATGAGCAGCAGAAGCTTTTATGTTAGCTCCAGATTGCTATTTATTCTCTAATGATAGTTTACAGAATCCTATCAGTTTGGAGGGAAAACTCAGGGGATCCTCAATGATAGCTAGGAGGTTCTTTTTGTTTTCTTCCTTCCTTAAATTGCATATCTCAAATGCAGATATTTAATAGAATTAGTTAATGAGTTATTTTTTCAGTAAAAAGTGGGGGGAAAAGGCTGACAAAGTCACATCTCTATTCTATCTCTATAGTATCAACAAGAACTTGTTTGGATTATTTTCTGCTGCTATCTCACCCCAAAAAAGACAGGCTACATTTTTTAAGCTAGAGTTTATATGTCATTTATTTGGAATATCTTTAGCTTAAGTATTAAAAATTATTCCTATTTACAAATACCCAAGGCAAAGTTTCTAACAAAGTTAACATTTTTTTTAATGACAGAGAATCTTACTCTTTTACATGTTATACACTAAATGCAACAGTTTTCCAACTCTGTGCATTTGTTGATATTAAATTTTTCTTACAATTCTGCTTTTTCTCGTGAAAACAAATTAACTTTTTGTAGTTTTATCTGTTTGCTTTATTTATTCATATATTTCGCTTTTTTGTAAGTACTCTCATAACACCTTTCTTTTGTTTGTTTGGGCTTCCACACCACAGGATTCAGAAATGTGCTCTTTAATGCTTCATTGTGTTCTATTATACTATTACTTTGCTAGATCCACTCCTTAGCAAAAACCTTTGCCCAGAAGAATTTTGCATGCCACTAATTATTGTGTTATACATGCTTGTGTATTTAAAAGTGTAAAAATAATTAAAAGGTACAATTTTGGCTTTCAAGAAAGATAGTAGATGATAGATAATAGATGATGACAGATAGATAGGTAGATGATAGATAGATATAATGAGTGATACATGATGAGATATATACATATATGAAATGATGTAATAATATACACATATACACAGTAGTTCCACCTTATCAGCAGTTTCACTTTCTTTGGTTTCAGTTACCTGCCAAATAAACAATTCATAAGCTTTAAATTGTGTGCCATTCTGAGTATTGTTGTTATTGTTCTGCTTTATTATACTTATTATTGTTATTAATCTCTTCATCTGCCTAAATTATAAATTAAACTTTAATGAAGGTATTTATGCATAAGAAAAGTATAACATATTGTATTTAGCACATCTGCAGTTTCAGGCATCTTTTAAGGGTCTTGGATAAGGGGAGACAGCCATATATATTAGAAAGCACTTTTCATATCCTTGTTCTTGCTATTTTTCCTGTTCTTCACCATATATCTTCCATACTTATATTAGTAAACACAAATGATTCATAGTTGATATTTTAAAAATTGTTATTAATTTAATGCTGATAGAGTTCACATTTCTTCACTTCACATTATTTCATGGCCATCATTATAGATACCAGGAAATATAATTCTAATTATAATAAATATATTGAGTTTATTTACACAGTTTCAACTAATCAAATGCTACATAACAAAAGTTCGGTGTTTAGGCCAATAACAAATAATATGGGTGTTGTATCCCTAAATATGGCTTGAATATATAATATAAGCAAGTTGTTCAATTATTCCATTCCATACTGTGACCAACATTTTGTTGATGACACCCAATTCTTCACACTACTTAGATGCTTTGAAAGTACAACTGGCTTGAAGAGCATGAGAAGTGCAGCTTTTTCTGCTAGTTGCTATTTGTCATGCACATTGATAGACCATATTTAACTTTGAGTATAGACATGATGAGATGTTATTAACTTATTAAGACCTGCAAAGATGCTTCAGGTCCTAAGTATTTATGCATGATGTGAACTGTGGAGCACCTCCGCCCTAACATGGCGCCCGAAGCAGCCAGACCACAAGACAAAACAAGCCCTAATAAGGCAACTAAGGGATGTCAGCATACAATCCTCTCTTACGGGCCTATCGGTGCGTGCCGCGTTACCTTAATTGATTGGCAGAGATACTAGATTTAAGGTCACGAATAGGAGAAAGAGGAAGAAGAATGATGTAGTAACCTGGGATTAAAGCAGCTTGCAGAAGAATCGTGTGAGGGTCGTTATTGAAAGCGACAAGTGGTGGCCCGTACGGGGAACTCGAAGAAGCCGAAATCCTTGGATTCAGAACTGCAGCTGCTCAGGGCAGTCGACTGGTATGTAGATCCCACAAGGGAGGGAAAAAACTAGAAAGGTCCTCGGTAAAGAGGCGATTTAAGAAGGTCCTCGGTAAAGAGGCGATTTAAGAAGGTCCTCGGTAAAGAGGCGATTTGGGAAGGTCCTCGGTAAAGAGGCGATTTAAGAAGGTCCTCGGTAAAGAGGCGATTTGGGAAGGTCCTCGGCAAAGAGGCGATTTGGGAAGGTCCTCGGCAAAGAGGCGATTTGGGAAGGTCCTCGGCAAAGAGGCGATTTGGGAAGGTCCTCGGCAAAGAGGCGATTTGGGAAGGTCCTCGGTAAAGAGGCGATTTGGGAAGGTCCTCAGTAAAGAGGCGATCTAAAAGGGCCCTCGGTGTAGAGGTGATCCCCTTTTTGCTAACATGGGCACTACTTCCTCTCACCCGCTTTTTCAGGCTCTTAAAACTCTCCTAAGAACAAAAGGACTAAAATTAAGGGATAAAACCTTGACTGATTTTATCACACAGGTAGACGAGATTGCACCATGGTTTGCCGTTTCGGGGAATCTCACAGTGGGTAGTTGGGACAAAGTGGGGCAGGATATTGACCGCGCCTGAGAGCTAGGAGAGGTGGCAGGCGGGGTCCAGCCCCTTTGGAGACTGGTTCGTGCCTGTTTGGAAGATCAAAAGTGCATGCAAACAGTCGAGCAAGGCCAAGCAGCGCTTGACCAAATAAAAGAGGAACGATCAACTTCCTCAAGAGGGAACAGCGAGGCAGCCTCTGACTCAGAACTGGAGTCAGATGAGGAACTTAGAGATCTCGTGACTCGAGTTGAAAAGTTAGAACTCAGTCGGGGCCGCGCCCGAGATAAGGGCGGATCCTCTGTCCCTGGGTCGGTAGGAGTTCCTCCCCCGTATAATCCTTCTGCGCCTCCCGGAAAAGGAGGCGCTTCTTTCAACAATGAAGTGTGGAGGGAGGTCCATGCCAGCGGCACATGGCAAACTTTTCCGGTGTTTGTGGACTATGCAGGGAACCGGTACCATGAACCATTAGATTTCAAAACAGTGAAAAACCTTGCGGAGGCCGTACGAACGTACGGGCTCACTGCTGCCTTCACGACAGCAATGGTGGAGGTACTAGACCGGTTCGCCATGACCCCCAGAGACTGGCAGAGATTAGTGAAGGCTTGCATGAACCCGGGACAATATTTAGATTGGAAGGCCTATTACATAGAATTGGCTAATGAGCAGGCAGCAAGAAACCGGGCGGCGGGTAACGGGGCTTGGGACGTTGATATGCTGTTGGGGCAGGACCGTTTTGCTAACCAACAGATAGGATACCCCCAGGTTGTGTATGATCAAATTAATCACATGGCAATGCGAGCCTGGAAGGCCTTGCCTAGCCGAGGGGAGGTATCAGGTAATCTCACCAAAATTACTCAAGGTTCCACAGAGCCTTTTTCAGACTTTGTGGCCCGAATGATGCAGGCCGCAGGGCGGATTTTTGGGGACCCGCATTTAGACTCCCCTAGATCCCTCACAGAGGAGGCTAGAGAGGCCCTACATAAGGTAGAAAAAGCAATTAGTATAGCCGCTCTTAAGCGTGTTTCCTTAGAGAGCCCTATATGGCTTCGTATTCTCCCTACTCAGGCTCAGCCAACAGGAGTACTGTGGCAGGATAGCCCCTTATTATGGATCCATCCGAAGACTGCCATACTAAAAACAGTGGAGCATTATCCAACCGCTGTTGCTGAGTTGGCCATCCGTGGACTACAACAATGCCTAATGCATTTTGGCCAACAGCCGCACTTCCTCGTGGTGCCATACACCGCCTATCAAGTGCAGACATTGACTGCTACAGTGGATGTATGGGCTATCCTAAGGTGTAGCTTTGTAGGACAGATAGATAATCATTTTCCAAAAGATCCCATGCTGTCCTTTGTAAAAGAACACCCGGTCATTTTCCCTCAAATCACTTGAAATGACCCCATTCCTCAGGCTATTAATATCTTTACAGACGGTTCCAAAACTGGCCTTGGCGCATATGTAGCAGATGGACATTCCCCACGGTAATAAAATTCCAGTCCGGCTCTCCTCAGCAGGTAGAGCTTCAAATTGTTTTGGCCGTATTTCAACGTTTTTCTCGATCGTTTAACTTGTTGTCAGATTCCCAATACGTAATCAATTTAGTTAAATCTCTTGAAGTGGCAGGCCGAATATCCCCGCTAGCCCTATACATACATTTGCCTCCAAAATTCAATAGCTGATATGGCAACGTTCAGAGCCATTCTTTGTTCAGCATATCCGTGTGCACACTGGCCTACCAGGACCCCTCAGTGAGGGTAATGCCCAGGCTGACAACCTTACGCGACTTCAACAGGCTTTCCTTGTAACCCCTGCCCAAAAGGCACAAGATTTTCATGCCCAGTTTCATGTTAACTCAAAAATACTACAGACCCGTTTCCAAATACCACGTCATGTGGCCAGAGATATTGTAAAATCTTGCGAATCATGTGTTACTTTCCACCACCCCCCTTCATGGGGGGTGAATCCAAAAGGCCTTCTCCCCTCACGGGTTTGGCAAATGGACGTCACTCATGTGGCAGAGTTCGGTAACCTCAAGTATGTCCATGTTTCCATAGATACCTGTTCCGGAATTTTGTTTGCTTCGGCCATGGCTGGAGAAAAGGCACATCATGTTATCTCCCATTGCTTGGAGGCATGGGCCGCCTGGGGCATGCCTCAGCAAATCAAAACAGATAATGGCCCCGCCTACACCTCCCAAACATTTCAACAGTTCTGTGCACAAATGAACGTGGACCTGCGCCATGGGCTCCCTTATAATCCCCAAGGTCAAGGGATAGTCGAGAGGGCTCATCGCACACTAAAAGAACTACTTCAAAAACAAAAAGGGGAATAGGCATGGGTTACAAACCTAAACAAAGACTGTCATTAGCATTATTAACTTTAAATTTTCTTCAGCTGGACAACGAGAACAATTCTGCTGCGGACCGCCATCTAGGCGCAGTACCGCATAAAAGGGGCTATGTTAAATGGAAAGATGTTATCACGGGACAATGGAGAGGTCCCGACCCAGTATTAACGTGGGCAAGAGGATCTGTGTGTGTTTTTCCACAGGACAGCCCAGACCCGGTGTGGGTACCTGAGCGACTAACACGCACTACAAAGACCCCCGAGGAACGAACCCCGATTGCTGATGATGAGTCCGACGACGTGGCTTCTGCTGGGAAGCTGATGCTGAACCTCCCCATAAGTCGTGCTGAGCAACAATGGGGAATTTTAACAGTATTTCCTAGACACTTATTCGGCACGTACTTTCCCCAGATTTTTAACTGGCACCAGCCCCTGATTTCAATTACACTCTTGCTGGGGCCCTAATGCTCTCTCTCCTTTTAGACAGAGGAGAGACTTCGGCATTACAGCCGCCATCATTGCAGCAATTGCAATGGCGGCCACTGCAGCTGCTATAGCCGCTGTTGCCATGTGTACCACAGTACAGACCGCCACCACTTTAAACACCTTGTCTTCCACTGTTGCTGCCAAAGTAATATTAACAGTCACTTGTGTGGCGGCATTATGATCTTAAACCAAAGAGTTGACATGGTACAAGAACAAGTAGACATTCTCTGGCGCATGGTGCAAATAGGGTGTGAATGGCACACTATTGCTTTATGCGTAACCGGTATCCCATACCACAATATGACTATTGCTGCTAACCTCTCTCTAGAGCTTTCCCTCCATCTTTTAGGTAATTGGTCCCAAGAGTTCGACAACCTGACGGAGGCTCTACGTCGTGAAATCATCAGTGTCAACTCCATCAGAGTAGATCCAGTAGTCGCTCAAACCTTGGCCTCCTGGATCGCCCAGGCGGCATACCACCTTAAAGAGTGGGCGGGAATGGGTTCAATGGCCTTTTTGTTATTCTCTTGTTGTGTCCTGTGCCTCTATTGTCTCTGCCGTATGCATCGATGCAATGCACGTGACCGTGCGCTACTAGCGCAGGCCTTTGCTGCCATGGAGGTGGATCAATCCCCTCAGGTCTGGGTTGCCGCACTAGGGCAATAAGAGCAGGGCAGGATGTGAGAATAGTACTGCACACGGGGGCCCAGGAGGAGTTATCCCGTGGAGGGCATGTCCAGCTGCATATGGGTTGACACCGCCTCTCCCATCCCCAGAAAATCGGTGTCGGACAGGTGGGCAGTCGGTCTGGCGATTACACGCGCGAGATAGACTGTCTTACATGGTACTTGTTATATGGGGGCTGTGACCACTACCCTCTCCTGCCAAAATAAATAAAAAAGGGGGAGCTGTGGAGCGCCTCCGCCCTAACATGGCGCCCGAAGCAGCCAGACCACAAGACAAAACAAGCCCTAATAAGGCAACTAAAGGATGTCAGCATACAATCCTCTCTTACAGGCCTATCAGTGCGTGCCGCATTACCTTAATTGATTGGCAGAGATACTAGATTTAAGGTCACGAATAGGAGAAAGAGGAAGAAGAATGATGTAGTAACCTGGGATTAAAGCAGCTTGCAGAAGAATCGTGTGAGGGTCGTTATTGAAAGCGACAGTGAACAACTCAAATAGGGTATTAATTTTATGCTATTGTATAGAGTAATACATTTATTTTATCTAACTAAATTTAATATCTCTCACCTGTTGCTTTTAATCCAATATCACACATTAATTTTAAAGTTTCCTGGTTGATTTAAAAAATGAGCCCAATAGTCATATGCATATCCAACACTAACTTCGTTTTAAAGATGAGTGATATTTTTACTAAAATGGCCAATTAAGGTTTCTTTAAAAAAAATTCTATCTTGATAAACAATCTCATAATAGAGAAAAATTTGTTTTAAAAAATGAAGCAAATATGTTTCTAATAAACATATCCTGTAAATTTACCATGCTTAACATCGTTATAGTAACCTCATTATTTTGCACATTGTAATCACGATTGAGTTGAATTGCATGCTATTTAACAGACTTCACACCACCAATTCTTAGGGGCAACACAGCTGGATTCATTTTTCAGGATGAAAGATCACCCACTATAAACTTGCATTGCTGGTGAGACTGAAAAATGCTCAGATGTATGCTATAAATTGGCTACAGGGGTAGACATTTCCTTGGTCACCTCTGTGTTGTATATTAAGCAAAACTGAAACATTTAATTTTAATTAGAATATTGAATTAGATTCTAAGTCAAATCTAGGACAGAGTTACAAAGGGAGCTGTCTCATTGTAGTTAAAAGTGTTAAAATGAATGTACTGCACCCCAAATAGAACATTTATAGAATTTCAACTAGAAGGCTATGATTGAAAGTGACTGATAAGAGATGTTAGAAATTGCCCTGTGGATAGAAAAATATGAAAGATTATAATGCTTCAAAAAGAATATAAATGGGCATTTGGATAATTTTCCATGTAAATCCAATAATAGAATAAGTTTTAACATTTGTATTAGACAGCTTTCCTTAGCTAGCTTAAATCATATAATCTATATTGGGGCTAACATCCTTGATTTGATACTCTTACCTTAGGTAAGCATAAGAAGTTACTTGATTGCATTGGACAGTCTTGTAATCCTGTTTTAATACTTTCATTCCTACTTCCAGCTCTTGTGGACGCCTGCTGCTTCAACCAGCTTCAAAGCTACCAACAGTTCTTTGCATTTGGTTCACAACCATGCAACTCTTATTTCATCTCCTCTGATTCTTTGGGATAGAGAAGTGAAGTGCTTGGGGGCATCCACTCAGGACTACCATATGGACAATTTGGAAGTTCACAGACCCTTGTGAGATCCCTTTAACCAAAAATAAACAAAGATCACTGTGTGTATCATTTTAAGATGCTCCTTAGCTTTTTGAGAAGGTTTCAAAGAATGGTTTGCTGATGACCCAGTTATTCATCTTTTTTTGTTTTATATCCTCTATCACTCACTTACCAAAATAATTTTCCAAGTAAACAATCTCTATCCAGTCCGATGTTTCAGAATCAATTTTCAGTGATCCCAGGCTGAAATGTATTTCAGAGAATAAGCAAAGATTTAAGAGAAATTATAAAATTTATAATTACTATAACCATTAGTGGTAGTGAGAACTTGTGGTTAATACTTTTAAAAAAAAAGTATTGGCAAATGTCTACATTTATCAAATTTATCTATAAATATTTATTTTTTTGCATATTGTCAAAATTCAAAATTTATTTTACAGTGGTCAGATTAAGGTAGCAGATGTTCTTGAGAAAGTCTTTGCAAACCAAAGATGTTTGTAAAAATTGAATTTCCACAGAACCAATGTCATAACCTGGGAATGCAGCAAACCAATTTCTTTGTTTGATAAATAATGAGAATGGTGGAGACAGGTATAGAACCTCACATTGTCATTGTACTATTTCTGAAACCAGAGTCTAGCTTTTCTGGTTGAGTTGATTGTTTACTGTAGTTGTGATTATGATTGTAGTGGCAGTTGCTAACCCTCCTGAGGAGGCCAGTCAGATTTATAGGTATCTAGTTTTAATGTGTGATATATTTTTGTAGTGTTTATTGAGAAATGACAACGTATGAGACATTTTCTATAACAATGGTGTAAGGAGATGGCCATTTTATATTTTAAAAATGCAGAGGAAAGAAAAACAAATAATGTGACCATTCCATATTGGTAGAAAGCCACTGACAGATTTAAACTGGTATTTACCACCTTAAGCTCAAGACATCCTTTCCTGTCCTGTGCTTTTGTATAAATTGGCTGCTAATTAATTAATTTTTAAGATACCCATGATTTTCAAGAGCTATTTATTCCTTTGCAAGCTGAAACACTGGTGGCTCATGGTTAGTTTTCTCACAATAGCTGATGAAAAAGGACACCATACATATGAAGAACAAATAATTAGGGATTGATAATTTGTTGTTACCGTTTACCTTATACTTAGTTAGTACATATTTAGTATTTATTATATTTATCATATAATGATTAAAATATATATTTATTGTTGTACTTATATATCAGATTTAATAAATATATAAAGCTGATAATGGTAAATATATATTTATCATAGACAAATAATCATGAACTTTTGATAAAAATTTCTACTAATCTTATAAATGATTGTAGTTTCAGGCGATGACAGCAAATTCATAAAATTTCCTTTTTCTATTTTTATATAGGAAGACAGTTTTTATTCCACTTGTGAAGTCAAACTCAATAATACCCTCTGGAATCTGATCTTTTCTCCCTAATCTAGTTTCTTTGCACCTATTCTAACTTTCCTTTTATGTAGACTAATTTTTCTTACCCAACTGATGATTCAGAGAGGACTATTCATGTAAACATTATGAGAATGGTACCCTGTATTTGGGCAACATCATGGCGCATAAGTTATCTGGGTCTTTGGTAATTTCTTCTGTAATAATCACTTATTAGTTGGTGATTCTGGATTTACCACATACTGGCTGATAACAGCAGTTTTATAGAGAGGGAGTTACAATGAGGCCTTGAATTTTATTTAAGTCTTATTCAATATTATATGTACCAGTGTGTTTATTAATTTTCATACATGTGGATTGTAACCTTACCAGTTTACAGTTCTTCATATTTTAGAATTTAGTAGAGCAGGACAAATAACTCTATTAATTATGTCATGTATTCAAAGTATTTTTCAGGCATAATTTTGTCAAAGATGTTAATAGGCACAATTAACTGCTCTTTAGGAAGTTCAATTGGTTTTGAGACACTAATGCAGTATTCAGTTGCTTCTTCTCTCTTGAAACCAAACTTAACTAGATACAGAATTCAATAAGTCATTGCATTAATGTTGTTTTAAAACTCAATATCCAGAAGTCAAACTGGAAAGATGATGACACAAAGTTTAATAAATACTGTAAGGAAATTCCCAATGAGAAGCAAAATAGAAAGGATCAAGTTTAGAAGCTTTAACAAAACCTAATACAAAAATCAAGAAAAATTTCCTATTATTAAACCAAACCTGGAAATACGTTGATAGATACAGATGTTTAAAAAGTTTTTGAGGTCCCTCTTTCCACCCACTGGGAGGAGAAAGAATCTTTATTGTGGTTGTAATGTTAAGAATTAATGGAAAGCATTCTTGACAATATTCATTTAAAATAAAAGAACAATGATTGGAGGGATAGAATGATGTAAGAGAAATTTTGGCACCTAATTTCTGGTCATGTTATCTAATATTATTTAATAGCATGCTGATGCCTAGGGTCAGAGCTAGAAAACATATAATATAGTTGCACTCTATCTATCTATCTTTCTGTCTATCTATCTATCTGTCTGTTTCATAGCTAAAACCTTTCTTATTAAATATATAACATAAATAAAAAGTATGCCAATTTACTTCAAACTAACTAGCATCTTGAAGTTTTCTAGAGACCAAATTCTACTAAATGAAGCTGGTTTGTCCCTAAGCATGGGTGCTAATACCAGAAAATGTCTCTAACAAAGGTTACTAGGACACCTCAGTAAGCAAGGAATGCATGAATGGGAATAAATATACCACACAATGTACTAGGAAAGAGGCTATATTAAATAGACAATTTGAGATAAAGCAGTAGTTCATAGCAGACATTTAAAAAATAGAAAATTTGAGAAAATTCTCGCCTACCAATTTGCCAACATAATACTAACCTTGGCCAACCTTTTCAGGTTGATGGAAATTTGAACTTCTAACAATGAAAACCAAATCATTTAGTTCATCCACTTCTAACACTTTATATTCTAGTGAGCTGAATGATACCTTTAACTCTGTAAAACTCAGTGCTTTTTATCAATAATCAAGAAAAAATGCTAGTGCTTATTTCACCGGCTTCTTGGGAGGCATCCATATGTTTAAGCATGTAAAGCAGTCAGCACAGGTTCTGGAATATAGTGTTTCATAAATGAAGTACACACAAGTATATGTCTAAAGATATGTATCACTGTTAATAAGAAAAACTAGTACAAGTATAAATGTGCTAAAAATGATTTCCTATGCATATGCTGAAATAATGTGAAATAGTTAAAATAGCAGATAATTTACTAACACAAAAAGTCCCCTTTAACCTGTTAAAAAATAAAATTATAAAAATATATCATTATAAAGTTTTCTATCATTGTGAAAATGTCTGCATATGTGTATGCATGTATGGATGAATGAATTCATATATATGTAGAAGAAGTTTTGAAGATTATATAATAACACTAATTGTGTGTTTAATTTTAATTTAGCTAGCTTATAAATTTCTATTCCTCTCTCCTGTGTGGTGTGTGTGTGTGTGTGTGTGTGTGTGTGTGTGTGTGTGTGTATTTCTAACGAACATATGTTACCCTTTAAATTACAAGACAAATATTGGGGCTTAAATTTGAATTAAATTTTTTAAAAATAGCCTTTTTGGTGTAAAACCTGGAACAGATGTAAAAGCTAGAGTGATGAAAAAACAGTCTATAAAATAGTGCACAAGAATTTAGTTTGTGTTATTGACTAGGATAGAGTTTTAAAAAGAAAACTTTTTCTTGTAAAAAAAAGTATTTCTAAAATGTGTGACTGTAGAAGGAAGATGTGTATGCACCTCAGAAATGTTCAGAGAAAGCTGGAGAACTGAAATTTTGCAAGAAACCCAATCAGAGAACCAGGCAAACAGCAGGCTTATTGCATAAGAGCAGAGGCCAAACTTCTACAGCCTTGGCATGTAAAGCATTTCAGATGCTAAGATGACAGAACTGCTCATAAAACCATCTGCTATTTGTTGATCCATCTGGTGGTCAGGATAGAGCCATCTGAACCCAAAAAATTATTTAGTCTCAAAATAGCACAATTTTCGTAAGAAATTGGAAAATAACAATGACTTTCAGATCAGTATTTTATTGCAGGAGACCACAGAATGCTCTTACAAACTCACTACAAACTTTCACCATTTGTACTCTTCATATTAATACCATGATTTACACTTAAGAAAATCTAGCATCACATTTATGCCTATATATAAAAATATGTAAATTAAAAGATTAAATATTTTAATTAAATTAAAAGATTACACATAGATTAATTAACAGTTAATATTTCAGAAATGTAATTAATTAACACTCCACAAATAAAAATGTCAAGAGGTCCAATAAGATCATGAAACTTCTAACATAATTAGACTTTAAGGAAATCCAAATTAATACCACATAGAGAATGTTACTCACCAGAATGGTTAAAATTTTTTTAAAAAGCTAACATTTATCCATCAAGGATGTGGAAAACATGGAGCTATAAAACATTACTCTTGGGTACGTAAAATCCTATAACAACTCTAAAAAAAAGTTTGACAGCTCCTTAAAAATATAAACATTCACCTACTGTATTATTGATACATTTTACTCCTAAAAATTATGTCTGCACAAAAACTTTGATGAATATTCATGGTAGTTTTGTACATAATGTCTAAAATACGGAGAAGAAAGCTATATCCAAAGACAGGTGTGTGGATAAACAACTTGAAGTGTATTTATACAATTGACTACTAATGAATAATAAAATGGGGTAGACTTTGGACACATGCAACAATATCATATCCAACAGTATTTTGTTGACGGAAGGAAGCCAGGTATAGAAAAGTATGGATTATAGGATTTCATTTATATGAAATTCAAGAACAGTCAAAACTAGTCTATGGTAATAGATCGTAGCACGGAGGTTGCCTATGGTAGTATTGGTGAGGATACTGTGGGTGTGGGAATTGACAGGAGGGAGGCATGACAGAACTTTCTCAGGTGATGGAATTCTACATCTTGACTAGAGTGTGGCTACATGGGCGTATGTGTTTATCTAATCATATCTAATCACATAATTAAAAACTGTGCATTATGCTGTACAAAATATATGGCAATTTTTTAAAGTTGTCATTTTTATCATAGTAAATACTATCTGAAAAGAAAAGGCTTCTATGTACAAATCAAAAAGTAACTCTATTGTTGCAGTATGAAAAGCACACAAAGGGACATATGGTAGAGATAATAATGCTAGTTGATGTACCAAACACAATAAAATGTTGCTGTTGTAATAAAAGCTAATTTCTCACTTCCATGACAACAACAACAAAAAATAAAGCAAGGTGTCTCCTCTAAGAATTTTTTTTTTTTTTTTTTTTAGTTGGAGTCTCGCTCTGTCGCTCAGACTGGAGTGCAGTGGCCGCTCCCGGCCACAGCAGCCTCGACCTGCTGGGCTCCTGTGATCCTTCCACCCCAGTCTTCCGAGTAGCTGGAACTACAGGCGCACGCTACCATGCCCGGCTCATTTTTTTATTTTATGGTAGAGATGAGGTCTCGCCTGTCCAGGCGGGTCTCGAACCCACGGGTTCAGGCAATCCACTCACCTCAGCCTCCCAAAGGCGCGGGATTACAGGCTGAGCCACCGAGCCCGGCTCTAAGAATTTTTGTTCCAGGTTCTTTCTTAGGTATCTTGGCTCCTTCTATCAAGTAACTCTGGCATCTCAGATTATTTTTTTCAGCTGTATAGATAAGATGTGAATAAACCAGAACCTAACAGATGATTTTACAGGCTACTTTTGAAATTGATAAAAATCAATTCTGCAATTTATGACTAGCATTAGTTATATTATATATAGATGACTATACAGATACCGGTACAGATATAGATATAGATAGATGACATAGGTATAGATATAGATTGGTAGATATAAATGGCCAGTTATATCTACCAATCTATATCTATACCTATGTCATCTATCTATATCTATACCTATGTCACCTATCTAACCCTTCTGCATACACAAGAAAGAGAAAAGGCAGTTTAATGTCTATTGATGTATTACTGTTTTGTACAATACTCAGAGAATAATACATCACATGTAGTCTTGTGCAAACTAAGAGACTTCTAAAAAATGTATAATTAGTAGCAAATATTTTGATCAGTGTAATAGTATAAAATAAACAAAAACCGTTTATGAAGAACGGACAACAAAAAAAGGATTTAGGGTAAATTTGAAGGAATTGAAGTAAGGTGTAGTGGCTCACTCCTGTTAACGCAGCTATTTGGGAGCTGAGGCAGGAGATTTGCTGGGAGACAAGTTTGAGGCTGCAGTTTGCTATGTTGTTCCACTGCACTTCAGTTTGGGTAACTGAGTGAGACCTTGTCAGCATAAATAAAATAAAATAAAATAAAATAATTAAGCAATAGAAAATGTAGAATAAAATAACAATAATGCATGTCAAATGTCTCAGTCCTTACATCTGTGAGTACTAAGCATTTTTTATTTAAGTGTGCGTGTGTGTGTGTGTATGTTTATATAGCCTAAATCAGTAACAGGTGGCTACTCTCGTTTTACTGCCAGTCTTTTGATGAGCATCTGTTCCATATCCTGGACACTAAAGTTTTTACTGCTACTTTGTCATTACTTCCTTGTAAAGAAGCAACGCTACTCAGAGTTTCTCCTATCAAAAGCAATCTGTAATAGATTTAATGATTTTATGCTGCATTCCTTACAGTCCTTACAACTCAGGAACTATCCTATGTTCAACACAAACATATTAAGTGCTTCTTGCTATAGAGCTCAGAAATCCCAGTGCCTTGCCAAAGATCAGACATCAGAATAATCTTGACATATAATTTTCTTTCTTATCTTTCACCCTAGGCACATATGCATTAAAATTTTCCTGAAATATTTCTTCATTGTATGTAAATTATGCAAATAGACCTTGACAAGCTGATAATTGATTAATTTAAGAGTCATCAGAGCCATCTATTAAACTATAAGATCCCTGCTACAAGATATTGAAAAGAAACAAAACATACAGAGATTTTAAAAATAAAAATAGATTGTATCCAAACAGAACATATTGTTTTAGTCATATGGCTTTAGAATTTTTACCAGTTACAGAGTGCAAAGTAAATGAAATCTTATAGTATTACCCAAAGTTATGCCTTTACCCAACATTATGCCATTCATTGTATGTGAGTGTATGCACTAAATGATTCTTACATTCTGCACTCACATGTGAGTAAATTTTTACTTAGGATAAATACTGTGTGTACAGTCAATATAAGTTCCAAAATTCTTCACAAATGCCTGTCTTCTTAATAAATATTGCAAGTATTTGCAGATATAACTATTTAGACTAAGGATTTGATAATCATTAAAATTAATATTCTGGTGCTCAGAATGTGAAGAATCCGTGTGACTTTTTTCTACAACATCTAAAGATATGTATGTATTGTGATGAGCTATTAGTCATGTCACAAATAATTTGTTGCTATTGTTAATTAAAATACTATAAAAACTAAATATGTTAAATAAACAGATTTAAATCCCCACCTTTTTGTTGTCATTTTTCTGTTGCACTTTCTTCCTCTTCCTCTTCTTCTTCTGCCTCTTGCTCCTTCTCTTCCTCCTGCTTTTTCTCCTTGACCTTTTCCTCCTTCTTCTCTTCTTCTTCTTCATTGTTTTTTTTTTTTTGAGTTGGAGTCTCACTCTGTCACCCAGACTGGAGTGCAGTGGCCGCTTCCGGCCACCGCAGCCTCGACCTGCTGGGCTCCAGTGATCCTTCCGCCTCAGCCTTCCAAGTTGCCGGAATTACAGGCATGCGCTACCACCCCAGCTGATTTTTTGATTTATTGTAGAGATGAGGTCTCGCTGCCCAGGCGGGTCTCGAACCCACGGACTCAGGCAATCCACTCACCTCAGCCTCCCAAAGGCGTGGGATTACAGGCTGAGTCACCGAGCCCGGCTTGTTTTGTTTTTTTTAGGCATGTTATCATTCTTTCACCCAGGATGGAGTGCAGAGGCACAACCATGGTTCACCATGGCCTTAATCTCCTAAGCTTAGACAATCCTTCCTCCCTAGCCTCCCAAGTAGCTGGGATCACAGGCATGCATCATAGCTAATATTTTATTTTTTGTAGAGACAAGTTCTTGCTATGTTGCCTAGGTTGGTCTCAAATTCCTGGGCCCAAGCAATTCTCCTGTCTCAGCCTTCCAAAGTATGGAATTATAGGCATGAGTCACTGTGCCTGGCCTCTACTATACTTTCTTAAGTGAGAAATAAAGTCATAAGTGATGAAAAATATGAAAGAGATGGGAATAACTGCTATACATGTAATTACCTTATAGTCAATTATGTAAATGTATGATGACCATTACATTTTCATTTGTATTATCTTATTTTAATCTGAATAAACTTTTCACTCTACTCTGGGTTGGGTTTGTACCAAAGCCTGACTGTTTCTTAGGGACAACTGTTCCATATTTAACCACTAAACTAGAGTTTGTGATTTTTCTCTTTCAAAATTTTATTGTTGTTGCTTGAGATTTAACTCTAGTTGCATTTGATATTTTCCATTTTATCTGGGGTAATAATTTACTAGTGTGAACTTAGTTGGCTACTTCTTAATATAGACATATCCCTTTGTCCTATCACTTAGTATCTACATTAACTTCACTTGGTTAAGCTTAATATTATATCTAGTAAATAATCTGGCTTTGCTCTGCGTAGTATCTGTACTCAAGTAGCATAAACTCGAAAGACTAACATCCTTACTACATAATCTTTGTTTTATTTTGTTTGTTTTAAATATTAATGTCTGTTTCATAATTTTATTCATTCATTTATGTAAATATAAAACTTTTTCTAATCTTTTTAATTTTATTCTTTAGAGTATATATTAAAACAAATAATTATAGTTACATATTTTGATCAAAATTATTATTCTATATGAATTTATAGTATAAAGTACACATGATGAAATCAGAATTTTCAAACAAAAAGTGACTATTTTACTTTTTTAAGAAGAAATTCTAAAATCACTGCATAAACTTTCAGTTTGGAGATGATACCAAAATGTAAAAATTCCAAGCTCTTTTTCTTGGAAATAATCTCAAGAAACTCTTACAAGAAAATGTAACCAAAAAAAATCCTTAACTTTATGTTCAGTGAAACAAGGAAACAGCTAAAATTCAACACCATGACTTAGGTTGAAAGTTCACAAAGCACAGTACAAATCAATGAGTAGTATTCCTTTGGGAGAAAGTCGAAATAAATATCAAGGGACAGAAGACATTTTGTTTCAAAGTTTAGAAATAGCTAATAAAACTACAAATTATACTTACCAAAGGTGACAGACACAACGTGGTTTGCTAAACCTACTGTGTGTGTGTGTGTGTGTGTGTGTGTGTGTGTGTGTGTGTGTGTGTGTGTCTGCGTCTGTGTGTGTATTTGTATTGGTTATAAGAACAGGAAGAGTAAATGCAGACTAGAGTAAGGTATGGAAGAGGCAGAAGATTCACTCTATGAAATGTGGTTCCGGGAAGTATCAAATCTATGACATATTACTTAATAATAAGTGAAGAGAGTAAATGAATCTACATGACAGAAGAATATTTTCTAGAAAACTGTCACCACAAAGCAGGTGAAAATTTTGACTTAAAACTTTATAAAACAAAATACATACAAGGAACAAAAGACTTGGTCAAATAATTGTCTTTATGGAGCAGAAACACAAAAACAAGATACAAAGTCTCAGGGAATTGACAGCAGGGCAGCAAGAAAGCATGAAACATAAGGAGGAAGAGCTAAGGACAGAAAAGAAAATATCCTCACAGTAATGAAGGTCAAGCCCAAAGGAGAGCAAGGGAAACCTGTCATTATCCAAATAATAATAATGACAAAGTTCATAAAGGTTATAAACAAGAAAATCAAGCATAATGAAAGGCAAAAGAAGAACCAAAAATGATCAGAGAAAAATGGTAAATTAAAACATTAAAGAAAATATCAAATATTTATACTTGAAGTCCTCAAAAGAAAAAAAATATTTAAAATAAAGCCTTCTGGTGTATATTAAAAAGATATACAGCCCAAAGAAAACTGATCCAAAATTGTTAGCTTTGGTTATAGTATATGATAAAGTCAATGAACTCTAAGGTAAATAAAGGATTCTTTGACAATCCAGGCCAAAGATCAAATCGTTTATAAAAGGACAGCATAGCCAGGCCACAAACTTTCCACAGTATTAAATGACACTGAGGCAACACCTATTAAATTGCTAGGAAACGGGAACGTGATCCAAGGATTTTATACCATTAAATAAATCTTAAGTATGAAAGCAACAGAAAATAATTTTTAGTACATTGGAACAAAGAAAACACTGCATTGCTCTAATAAATCCTTCTCATACAATGTAGCTGACACAGAATATATTTTTCTCTAAATAAGTAGAAATTAAATGATTAAAAGAAATTGAGATGTAAATTAAAAAATGCCAAGTTTAAAGTTAGAGAAAATATGTTGAATTTATTTTTATGTATAAATAAAGCTAAAAGAATATCATTTAAGACTGAAAATGTATGTATCAATATATTTAAGATTGAAAAGATAAACATTCTAATGACTAAAAATCACAATATTAATTAAAACTAAATGGCAGTATACAAAAAAAAGGAGAAGAAGATATTTACTAATGCTGTAATTGGTCACAGTGGGAAATTTTTAGATTCAGTTGAAAATTAGGTAATTAAGGATGTCTCTTATCTCATAGTTACAAAAATAATCACTGGACCAAATTTGCAACACTTCCCAAATAGCAAAATAAACAAGCACATGAATAGAAAAACAAAACATAGAATAGTGGGACGGTCTTAAAACATAAAATTAGAACACAAAATAATATTGTAGAAATAATGTGAAAATAATGCTTCGTGTACTAAATTTATCCGTAAGACAAAGACTTGTATTTTTTAAATAAATGTATCTCTAAATCATATACAAAAAATTTCTGAAGTGATGCATAATAATTGAAAATAAAATATTTTCCTTTATGATTATGGATTTAAATTTAAGAACAGAAAAAAAGTAAAAGCCACATTCTACCTTGTCAAGAAAAGTCAAACAATAACAATAAAAAATATTTTCAGCATTAGACTTTGTAATTATCACATATGTATCAAAAATAATGACTAATCATAATGTATAAATAGCTTGTAACATATTGGAGATTCACCTGATAGAATGGACCAAACACATGGACATTTTATACTCATATATACTTACACTCATTCACACAAAATTACAAATGACCTGTGGGAGGCTGAAAATCTACTCCCTACATATGCCTACTTCCTAATTCACTGAATTTGTAAATATTGTATCTAAATGACAAAACAAACATTGATGCTATGATTTTGAGATGGGGGAATTATTCTGAGTGGTTAGAGTGTACCTAAAGTAAACACATAGGTATTTTATAGGACAAAGACAGAAGAGTCAGTGCAAAAAGAGATATGACAATGGCAGTAGATGTCAAACAGGGAGATTTGAAGATCTAAGCTTTTGGCTTTGAAAACAGAGGAAGGAGCCAACACTCAAAGAATGCAGAATCTGGATATTTAAAATCTAAAAAAGAAGAAAATCATGTCCTTTGAAGCAACATGGATATAACTAGAGAACACCATTCTCAGTGAACTAACTCAGAAACAGAAAAGCAAACATACCACATGTTCTTATTTATATGTGGGAGATAAATGGCCATAGAGATGGAAATAGCAGACACTGGGGACACTAAAAGAAAGGGACAAGGAAGAGGTTTGGATTTAGAAGTTACCTATTGGGTATAATGTGACTATCTGGGGAATGGGTCACCTGAAGCACAGTCCCCAGCAACACACAACATGTTCATGTAACAAACATTAGCACGTACCCTCTGAATCTAATATGAAATAAAAATATATTTTTAAGATAAGCAGCAAAATCCTACAATACTTTCCTATAGCTTCCAGAAGTACACTCCAGCTGAAACTTTGATTTTAGGACTTTTGACCTCTAGAACTGTATGGTATTATATTTATGCTGTTTTAAGCCAATATGTGTGTTATGATTTGTAAAAGTAACCATATAAAAATGAAAGCAATGAATATATATTTAAATGTTGCACTTCAAAAGTTGCAAATTTAAAAAAATGAAATAAGTTACAAAGTAGAATACTAATTAAAAAATTAGCATATGCAATGTACGATGATCTATGGTCAATCAAGGTTAGAAAGACAGACCAGCAAGATAAAAAGGAGAAGCCTTCACATACTCACTACAGTTGCTATATCCCAAAAGTTTCTAATACCAAATGTTAAAAAGAGAGCAGAAACTGTACCTTCTTGACTTACTGGTGGAAAAGTAAAACGGTACAGCTATTTTGAAAAACTGTTTGGCATCTTTCAAAACATGTTAATGTAAACTTATCATATAATCAGTCATTTCCAGTAGGTAACTTACCCAGAGAAATATAAACGTACATCTCTACAAAATTTGTATTCAAATGTTTATAGCAGAGTTTCATAATAGCCAAAAAATAGTAATAATTAAAATGTCCATCAGCTGGTGAATAGATAAACAAATATGGTATAGAAATTCAGATACAAAATTATGAATTGCTGGTACCTGCAACATTGTACAATTTCTATGAAGAGAAATTAAACATGATCAAAAATGACTCAAAAATGTGTTATTTAATTCAGTACTAAAAAATAGAAAAGCTGGTCGTGATCGCTCAGACCTGTAATCAGAGACTTGGAGAGGTCAAGGCAGGAGGAATGCTTAAGCCCAGGATTTCCATACCCACCTAGGTAACATAGAAATAATTCATCCTTACAAAAGTAATCACAAAAATTACCTGGGTATGGTGGTATCAAGCTGTAGTCCCAGTGACTCAGGAGATTGAGATGGAAGGATTCCTTAGCCCAGGAAGTTGAGACTGCAGTAAGTTATGATCCACTGCATTTCAGCCTGGGCAATAGGATGAGACCCTGGCAAATAAATAAATAAACAAACAAACTCAAAATTGATACACCAGTCTAATAGAAAAAATGACATGTGTACACATTTGTTTGATGTGACATTATTTATAATAGACTAGACCTGAATGAAGGTGTAGACAACAAAAGAAATAACAGATAAATCAAGGTTCATGCTAATTTTAAAATTGTGCATGAAAACTCTCATCAACAATATAAAAATGATCCCCACAGCATGAAAAAAATGCAAGTTATATATCTGATAATGGATTAATATGCACAACATAGGAAAAATCCTAAAATTAAGCGGCAACAACAAAAAAAAACCCAATTCACAAATGGGTAAAATAATTGAATACATATTTCTCCAAAACATGACATAAAAGTGAGAACATGCCCAGCATCATATTATTAGGGAAATACAAATCAAAACTTCACACCTGCTAGGATGCTATTATAAAAAATAACTAACACTTGTTGGTGAAAATGTGAAGAAACTGAAATACTTCCACACTGTCAGTGACAATATAAATTAGTACAGCTCTATGGAAGACAGTGTGAAGGTCTTGAAAAAATAAAAAATGCAACTGCCATATAATCCTGTGATTCCAATTTTGCACATGTAACCAAATGAATAAAAAGCAAGGTATTGGAAAATATTTGTGTATCCACCCACATTATTTACAATAGCTAAAATATGGAAGCATCCCAAGTGCCTATCAGTGGATGAGTAGATTAGCAAAATATGGTATATATACACAATAGAATATTATACAGCCTTAAAAAGAAAATCTTACTTATGCTATGACACGAAAGAACCTTGACGACATTATTCTAAGTGAAATAAGCCATCCATAAAAAGACAAATATTGTATGATTCCATTTATATGAGGTAATTAAAGTAGTCTAAACTATAAAAAGAAAAAAAGTAGAATAATTATTTCTGGGATCTAGAAGTAATGAGAAGAGATGAGGATTTTTATTTTTATTTTTAATGAGCATAGAATTTCAGTTTTGTAGGATGAAAAGTGTTCTGAAGATGCATGGTGGTGATGCTGACATAATAATATAAAAGGACTTAATACCACTGCACCATATACTTAAAATGGTTATAAAGATAAATTTTGCTGTGACTGTTTTGCACAATAAAAAAATAAAATTCCACAGAGAAGGATTAGGAATTTGAGATTTTGAATTCCCTGTCAACATACTTCCCCATTTAACTCTCTATTCCCTTGTGAATTTCACTAAAAATAAGCAAATCCTCAAGTAGGAAATATACAACATAGCATTTTTGGTGCATCTTATATGTTACCTCTTCTCACCCCTCCCCTTTCTAAACCTACATAATCACCACTGAGATTACAATGTCTTTCTGTTTCCCTTTCATAAAATCTGATACCATGTGTTTCAAAATGTGTTAATGCTGTGCAGATCTGCACATACATGAGCAGAAAATCTATCACATATCTCAAGGTATGTTAGATGTTGGACATAAGGGACAGCTCCCGCTCATGAAGACTTCAAAGTCACAGGAAAAATAAAGTTTAAAAATAATTGTAATGTGTCTGGATAAGTGTGAATAGAGGAATCGCATATGGAGTGGCTATGCACTCCAGTCTGGGTGACAGAGTGAGACTCCAACTCAAAAAAAAAAAACAAAAAAAACCAGATAGCCATAAAAAGTTAAGAAACATATATTACATTGTGTTTTAGAAAAGTAACTTTGAGCACATTAGGAAGGAAAAATGGTTGAAGGTAGGAATGATGCAACGTTTGAGATAACTTATGAATCTAGTTGCAATAGCTGAAGGGAGAAAGATGATGATGACTTGAACCAGGAAAGGTGTAAGGAGGAAAGAAAGAAAATATGTTTTGTATTTTTAAACCTCTTTCTTTTGTCTTTAAACAACAACATGACATCATTAAAGGAAATTCAATCATTATTGGAGATGAGGACAGAGGTTTTACTGCTGTGGGTCCAGAGAGATCTTCCCAAACACTGAATGGATATGTCCTTACTGTACCTAAGAACAAGAGAAAGAGGTTTTGAGGAGTAGACCACTTGCATAAATTTGGACACCACACTTCCAGAATAAGAAAAAAAATACAATAACAGAAAATTCACTTACATGAGATTTCCCCAATACAAAGTAGAAAGAAGAAATTTTATCAGTTTGTAGGCACTCATGATAACTCTTCCCCCCCTCAGTTTGGCCTAATAATTTGAATATCACGTTTTAGGAAAATAAACAAAAATAAGGATGCTGATTTTTTAAAAAATGCCTTGGTCCATAGACACACCAAATTTCAGATATTTTCAGTGAAGGGTTTTTGTTAATTTTCTTATGCAACTACCTAATACCTAATTCAGTCAAATGACGAGAAGATTTATTTTTCCTTCATTTTAATATAGGGATTTTTTGATTTACACTAAAAGCATTTAACTTGGCTAGTGGTCAACAGGTCCACCACTATGTTTATTTAGGCAGATTCCCTTCTCTTGTAAGTTAAAGTAAAAACAAATATGAAACCACCTGGAACTAACTGATTACTGTTAGTGCCTTTGCATGCCTGGAATGCTTATTTTAATATAGTAAGCATATTAAATCTTTCTATAGTAAGATTAAAATTATTTGACTCAAAACAGGACAAAGCCTTCAGGAAAGCTGTTACGTTTTTAGAGGATTTTTCCTTTTGCAATTTGATAATTATAGTTTTTTTTTTTTAAAATCTTCAAATACCTTCACATTGCTTTTTTTCTGGCAGTGGAAGATGTTAGCTATTTTTCAGACATGCTATTGTGTTCTTTTAATGGAGCACTTTAAATGATAAAAACTAAAATCACAGTAACAGGATCAAAGCAAGGGCCAGCCTCACCAATTCTCTGAACATATTAGACTGTTAAAGATTCATATGTAGAAAGAAACCCCTCCAGTGCCAACTTCTCAAGAAAACTGCTCTCTCTGAGATATTGACCCGAGGGACACTAGTGTTATCCTCCATTTTGATACTATGTCAGTGTTTAATGGGCAATGCCCATAGGAATATGATAAATCTAAATAATAGCTCATATGGGTTGGAAGAGGTTGCGTCCCTCCTCCATTTACAGTCTGTGCACACTACATGATTGTTTCGTTACAACCCCATGACTATCCCTGGTATAATGTTAGCTGCCAAAGGATGAGTATTTTCTAGGCAGAGCTATAGACAAGTTCAAAGTCTGCTACTGTCTTCCAATATTCAAGTAAAACAACATGATATTTAGGTTGGTTTTAGAGAAAGGCAAAGAAAATTTCTGCAAAGACAGCCTTTGTTTGTGCTCCAAAGTTGTAATATAAGAAACATGTACAGCATTATTAAAGAATGAAGGATAATAGTTACAAAGAAAATTCCAGTTATATGGGTTGGAATCATTCAGGAAAAAAAAATGAAAGCAGCAAGGAGTATAAGTTTGTGGAGGAATTCATACAGGAAGTAAATTTATAAAGTGTGATTCAAATTAATATAAGAAAAATAGCTTTCTGTTTTAATTAACATAGGAAATAAATAATTTGAAAGATGGAAAAAATATTGCTTATCAAGGTGAAAACAATTCTGGAAATAATTTGTCAGAATTTAAAAATAATTTATCCCAAGATGTCTGTAGAAGAAAATATACAAGCACCTGTTGCTGTGAGTTTGCCTCATAATTTATATGAACGTGAAGCCGGTGGAGAGATGATTAATGAAAGTTCCTATCATTTCTCTGATTTAATAACTGCCAGTGACACAATAACTAACAAATTATTTAAAAATTTCCCAAAATATTTTTGGTTTACTTGATTGTCTTTTTTTATTGTTTTCATTTTTTCTTTTGTTTATTTTAAAGATGTGGGGTAAAATTCAGGGTTGGGTATACAAACGGTCATTATGCAGGTACCCTTGTTGATGAGGTGTGCCCCCCTCCCTTCCCTAGCAAAATCCCACTACTGCCAATCCCTTTCCTATAGTATTATGATAATCGTTCAAGGTCTGTTAATGAGTGAGAACATGTGGTCTCAGTTGTCTGTTTCTCGGACAGATCATTGAGAATTATAGACATTAAGTTCATCCAAGTTGCTGTGAAGTTCACAATTTTGTCCTTCTTTATTACTGGGCGATATTCCATTGCGTATATGTACCACATTTTTTATCCAGTCCTCTTTCAATGGGCAGCATGGTTGGTCCCATGTTTTTGCTAATGTGAATAATGCTGCAATAAACATGCATGTGCAGATATCTTTTTTATAGAGTGATTTTAGTTTCTCTGGGTATATTCCCAGAAGGGTCATTGTGGGGTAGTATGGAAGGTCGATTTTTAGATCTTTTAGGAATCACCAAAGTATATTCCACAGAGGTTGTATTAGTTTGCACTCCCACCAACAGTGTAAAATTGTTCTCTTTCTCCCACACCCTTTCCAGCATCTGTTGTTTTTTGGCATCTTCCTTTTGACGAGCCTCACTGTTGTTAGGTGATATCTCAGTATGATTTTAATTTGCATTTCTTTGATGATTAGTGAGACTGAGCATTTTTTCATGTATTTGTCAGCTGCTCATATATCTTCATTTGAGAAGGGTCTATTCATATCTTTTGCCCACTTTTTAATAGGGCTGTTTGTTTTATTCTTTTGGTACACTTGAGTTCCTTGCAGATCCTAGATGTTAGGCATTTGTCAGATATACAGTTGGCAAATATTTTTTCCCCTTCTGTGGGTTGTCTCCCCACTCTCTTGATGGTTTATTTGGCTTTGCAGAAGCTTGTCAGTTTGATGAGGTCCCACTTGTCGATATTATTTCTTATGGCATAGGCACTTGGAATTTTGACCAGGGATTGGTTGCCAGTTCCATCTTAGAGTGTCTCTTGCATTTTCTAATAGTTCTTATAGTTTGAGGTTTTACATTTAGGCCTTTGATCCATTTAGAGTTGATTTTTGTGTATGGTGATAGGTAGGGGTGGTGTTTTAATCTTCTGCATGTGGTCAGTTTTCCCACACCATTTATTGAATAGGTTCTCCTCTCCCCAATGGTTGTTGGTGGAGGCTTTGTTGAAGATGAGTTGTTTGAGAAATTGAGGTTTCTCTTCTGGTATATCGATCCTGTTCCATTGGTCTATATGCCTGTTCTTGTACCAGTACCGGGCCATTTTGACTATTGTAAACTTATGAAAATGTCTAAAGTCTGGAAGTTTGATACCTCCTACTCTTTTATTTTGCTGAGGATTGTTTTGGCTATTCATGGTTATTTGTGTTTCCATATGAATTTCTGTATTATCATTTCCAGGTCTAAGAAGAATGGCGGTGATAATTTAATGAACATTTCATTAAATCTATAGTTTGCCTTGGGTAAGATGAACATCTTAACGATGTTGATTCTTCCAATCCATGAGCATGGAATATTTTTCCTTTTCTTTGTGTCGTCTTTGATTTCTTTGAGTAGTGTTCTGTAGTTTCATTGTAGAGGTCCTTGACTACTTTGATTAGGAGGATGCCCAGCTATTTCATTTTTTGTGGATATTGTGAATGGGATTGTGCTTCTTATTAGAGTTTCTGTTTATTTTTGGTGTATAGGAATGCGACTGTCTTTTGCACATTTTATACATAATACTGTGACAAAGTTCTCTATTAGGAGGTTATTGACAAATTCTTTTGGGTTTTGAGGCATAGGATCATGATGTCTGCAAAGAGGGATAACTTAATTTCCTGTTTTCCTATTTGGACACCCTTTATTTCTTTCTCTTATCTGGTCGCTCTAGCTAGGACTTCCATCACTATGTTGAGCAGCGGGAGGTGGGGGGAGCAGCTATCTATGTCTTGCCCTGGTTTTCAGGGGAAATGGTTCCAATTACTGTCTGTTTAGCAGTATGTTGGCTGTGGATTTCTCATAGATGGCTCTTACTATTTTGAGGTATATTCGATCTGTGCCTTGGTGTTTGAGGATTTTATCAAGATGGATGCTGGATTTTATCAAAAGCTTTTTCCACAACTAATGATATAATCCCATGGTTCTTGTTTTTACATCTGTTGATGTATTTAATTATGTTTATGGTCTTGCAGATGTTGAACCAGTCCTGCATCCTAGTGATGAAGGCTTCTTGGTCATGGTGGATTATTTTTTAACTGTGTGGTTGGATCTGGTTTGCTAGAATCTTGTTGAGATTTTAGCATCTATGTTCATCATGGATATTGGCCTGTAGTTCTCTTTCTTTGTTGGATCTTTACCTGGTTTGGGTATCAATGTAATTTTAGCTTCTTAAAATGATTTGGGAGAATTCCATCTTTCTCAATTGCCTGATATAGTTTCAATAGAATTAGTATCAACTCCTTCTTGTTTGTATTGTAGAATTCTGTTGGAAAGCCATCTGGTTTAGGGCTTTTTGTTGGGGGGGGTGGTAATTTTCTTATGAAATAGTCAATTTCCTGGATTGTTATTGGTCTATATAGGGTCTAAATTTCTTCTTGTTTCAACCTGGAGAGGTTGTGTGATGTCAGAAAGTCCTCCATTTCTTTAGGTTTTCAAGTTTGTTTTCAAACAAGTGTGCATAGTAGTCTCTGATAACCTTTTGTATTTATTTGGGGTCAGTTGTGACTTGATTCTTTGTATTTCTGATTGTGTTTATTTGTACTTTTTCTCTCTTTTTCTCGGTCAGTCTAGCTAGTCTCCATCAATCTTGTTTATCCTTTCAAAGAGCCAGCTTTTTGTTCCATTGACTTTTTTAATTATATTTTTTCTTCTATGTCCTGAATTTGGACTTTTATTTTGATGATCCTGATTCTTCTGCTGAAGTTAGGGTTTTGGTGGTTGCTTTTCCAGCTTTCTTAGGTGATTTGTTAGGCTGTTAACTTGTGATGCTTCCATATGCTTCAAGAGTGTTTGTAGAGATATGAATTCCCCTCTTAGTACTGATTTCATGGCATCCAAGAGATTTTAGTAAGACGTTTCTTTGTTTTCATTTGTTTCCAGGTAACTTTGGGTCTCTATTTTGATTTCCACATTGACTCAGGAGTTGCTTAGCATCATGCTGTTTAGTGTCCATGTCTTTATGGGTTTGGGGGAAACTTTGTTGGTGTTGATATTTATTTTTATTCCACTGTGGCTTGAGAAGGTGCATGGCAGATTTCAGTCTTGTGGGGTTTGTTTGTGCTTGATTTATGGCTGAGGATGTGGTTGACCTTAGAGTACATTCCATGTGGTGATGAGTAGAATGTATATTCCATGGTTGTTGGAAGGAGTTTATGTAGGTATCAAATTAAGTCCATTTTGTCAAGTGTCACACTGAGGTTCCAGATCTCCTTGTTGAATTTTTGTCTTGATGATCTGCCTAGGATTGTTAGTGGGGTGTTTAAATCCCCGGCTATGATAGTGTTAGAGTCATATCTTTTTTCAGTTTACCTAAAAATTGCTTTATGTTCATTGGTGCTCCTATGTTGAATTGATAAATGTTTAGGATGGATATTTCTTGTTGGTGGATTAAATCTTTTATCATTATGTAGTGACATTCTGCATCTTTTAAAATTATTTATGATAGCTTAAAGGGTATTTTGTCTGATATTAAGATTGCAACTCCTGCTTTCGTTTGTGTTTCATTCGTCTGAAATTTTGTTTCCCATCCTCTTACTTTGAGTCTGTGATTATCCTTTCTGGTTGGATGAGTCTCATGAAGACAACATATTTTAGCCTTGTGATATTTTATCCAATTTGCCATTCTATGTCTTTTCAGTGGCACATTTAGTTCATGCACATTCAAACTGATTAATGGGATGAGAGAGTTTATCTTTGTCATGTGGTCCTTATAGAGTTTTTTGTTGATGTGCTGTGTTTGTTTATTTGTTTGTTGTCTTTCTTTTAATATTTAGGTTGATTACTGTGTGTTTTCAATCTTTTTCCTGCATTCTTGGGAATGACATTATTGTTCTTTTTTTCCTCTCTTCTATGTTTAACACTTTCTTCAGTGTTTCTTGTAGAGCTGGTCAGGAGGCAGTTTAGGGATTCAATGTCTGGGAAGGATTTAAATTCTTCATCACTGATGAAACTTAGCTTAACTGGTTAGATAATTCTTGGTTGAAACTGTTTATCTTTGAGAACTTTGAAGATTGGGCTCCAAACTCTCCTAGCCTGAAGTGTTTCTGCAGATAAATCTGCTGCTATTCTAATTAGTCTCTCAGGTAAGTAGTCTGACCTTTTTCTCTTGCTGCCTTTAGGATATTTTCTTTTATACCTACTTTGTGTAGGCAAATTACTATGTGTCTATGAGTTGATTATCTCATAATCAAGATTCAGGGGTTCTCTGAATCTCTTTTGTTTGAATAGTCCTGTCACTGATGAGACGAGAGAAGTTTTCTTGGATAATTTCATGGAATGTTTATTCCAGGGTGGTCTCTGTCTCTCTATCCACCTCAAGGAATCTAATTCATCTTAGGTTCAGCCTCCTGAAATAATTGCTCAGCATGTGGAGGATTTGTTCTGTCTTTTTAAGCTTCTATTCTTTTTTTTTTTTAACAGTTTGGGTTAGTTCCATTTTTTGGTCCTCAAGCTCTGAGATTCTTTCTTCAGTTTGGTTAATTCTGCTTTCCATGATTATCAGTTTGTTATTTATTTCATTCACTGTATTCTTTATTGTTGTTATCTCAGCTATCAACTCCTTCATTCTTTCCTCTTGTCTCCCCTCATGTCTATTTATTCTCTCTATTTAGATCTTGATATTTGGGTTTGTGGTTTGAGAGCAATCATTCTGGGGGCTCTTCATTGTTTCAGTTCTGAAGTTTTTATTCTCAGTGGCTGTCCTTCCAGGGGTCTGTGTGAGACTCTTACTCTTCCCTTGGTTTTTCTTCGTTTGTGCAGGTTTTTCTCCCCCTTTTAAAACTCTTCTTTAATTCTGTTATTCAGTGATAGAAGGGATGGTTTTTATTTCTGTTTTTGCAATCTTCTATTCATCCTTATGTAGATCTGCTGGTTTTGTTCAATTCTGAAGCTGGACTGGGAATGGGGACCTGTGCTTTTTGCAGTTTTGAGATTTAAATGAGGGGGGAGATGTGATTCAGAAGCTATCTGCAGAGCCCAGTATCTGCTACAGGTTTGTGGGTCACCTGGGACCCACTTCCCACTGCCTTACAATCTGTTGATGCAGTGGGTTTATATGTTTTCCCCATGAAAGCAAAACGATATAAGAAAAGGGAAAAGAGTAGAAAAAGAAAAGAAGAAGATGAAAGGGAGGTGGAGAGAGAGAAGAAGAAGAAGGAAAACAGGTGTACCAACTAACGAATAAAAAGAGAAACAAAGGCAGAAAAAGCAAAAAAGGAGAAAAGCATACAGGCAATCAAACAAACAAAAATGCCACTGTTGGTGTACTCTCCCTCAAAAATACCCATCCATAAACATGAAATCTAAAAAAAACCCACCAAATTATAATAACAGAAACAAAGCAAGTACAAAAATGTAAACAAAAACAGAAAGAAAGAGAGAAGGAACAAATGCTAAAACTAAAACAAAAAACAAATAAAAAGAAAATGAAAAAAAACCCTCACTCTGTGGCCCTTTCTGTAACTCCAGGGTCCTTTTCAGGACTCTGCCCTAGGGAGCAGCTCTGGACTCCAGCCCCTTCCCTCCACTCTCAGCACTGGCTGATAGAATGCTCTCAGAGTGGGTGAGATGCCCCACAGACAACTGTGGGATGAGGATGTATCAGATCCAAACTCACCCTACCCACTGCTGCTACTGTCAAGTTTCCGAATCAGATCTGACATGTCTTTGCCTGTTCTGGCTTGGGGAAGGGGTATCTGTCTCACCAAGCTGGGTCCCAAGATGGAGGCTGGGTGGAGCTAGGTGGTGTAGCTCATTTCTCTGCCCAGTCCTGGGACCGAGAAGATGGTACCTGTTGGCATCTCAATGTTGGTGTTGGAGCTTAATTCCAGATTTCCATGACCTGCCTTCTCCTGCTTGTGCCTGGTTCCTCCTGTTTATGCCTGGTCTGCTGCTGCAGGTGATGGTGTGGGTCATGTGCCAGCTGGTGAGGGACAGCTGTTCTCTGCTTCCTTCTCTCAAGAGAGTCCCAGGAATGGCAGATGATCCTGCATCCCTGGGTCTTCAATCTCAGGTTGGTGTTGGGTTGCAGTCACCTCCGGAGGAGAGCCCTGTATGCATGAACCCGAGTCTCTCCTCAGACAGACTTTCACTCACCCACCAGTGCACACCCACTCATGCAGAATGTCTGTATGAACACTCGCTTTGGCAGGGACTCTCACCATTCAAACTGTTCCATCATCATCTTACCTGGACACCTCCTAAGGTGCATTTTGTAAACAAGATGTTCCTTTCTTTTTTTTTTTTATGTGGAGCCTCACTTTGCAACCCATGTTGGAGTGCAGTGATACAATCACAAATGAACTCAAGACAGCCTTGAACTCCTGGGCTCAGGTAATCTTTCTACCTCAGCCTTCCAGGTAACTGGGACTACAGTCATACACCACTATGCATGCCTAATTTTTTATTTTACTTTTGTAGAACTGAAGTCTTGCTGTGTTGCCTAGGCTGACCTCAAAATACTGGACTGAAGCAATCCTCCTGCCTTTGTCTACCAAGTGCTGAGATTACAGGCATGAACCACTGTGCCCAACTTAAGATGTTCTTTTATTATGAGTTTTTCCTCAAATACGTAACGATTAAATCTTCTTTGCTATATTGTAGAGTTTGCATATAGACATAAAGCTTTCTATATAAAGATGATATTTTCAAAATATTTTTCTTGTAATAAAAATAATAAATGCACACTTGCAAATTAGAAAAAATATATTAAAGTAATTAGAAGACAGTTGTGATGGGGTGTTACTTATACATTAAAATGTTTAGTTTCAGAAAAATATATTCCAACCTCATTATTCACAGTAAAAGGATAGGTAAAAGAAGTTGAGAGGGAGTTCCAGTAAGATGGCAACAGCATAGGTGGAATTGTGAGATTCTCCAAACGTGAGTTCCCAAAAAGACTCTTACTTTTCTTTCCCCACCCCCCTACCCACCACCAGCCGCACGGGTCTGAGGCCCGGGGATCCTTGGTCTCATGCAGGGCCGGATACTGCAGGCCCTGGCTGCTGCTGCTCCACTATATGTGACTCCCACCTGCATGGGAGTCTTGGGTCTCCCTGGCTACATTGTCTCACCCAGCACCCAGCACCATGCTGCCAGTCACCCAGGGAAGCTCTGGGCACCCACCCCTCAGAGACACTGGTTCCATTTCTGGCTGAAGTACCCTGTGAGGGGCCAGGGCCATTCTCGCTGCTCACCACCTGCCCTTTGGAGCTTTGGAGCACTGGAGCTCTGGGCCCACCCTGGTTGAGGCACTCAGTATGCAACCCCATACTTGTGTAAGGGAACAGCATATCTTAAGGAGGTGCTGATCAGAGGCTCTTAGCTCCAGAGGAGGGAACTCCTGACCCCCTCCTTCACCCCAGCCTGCTGGTGGCACCCTGGATCCAGTGCCCAGCTATGCAGCTGATCCCTAGTGCCTCCCATGCCACCACAGTCCATCAAAGTGGATCACCCAGGGACCCAGATGAGCAGAGAGAAAGGATGTGTGAAAGAGAAACTGCCACCTCGGTCATTCTCCAGGCAGAGACTTGCATTGCCCCGCCCACCTACGAGAAGCATTCACCTCGGTTCCTAAGGTAACTTCGCAAAACAGGAGACAAATCTCCTCCTCTATGCTGAATCAGACAGAGGCAACTAAGCATCGTAGACCTCCCAGGCAGCAGGCTCAAAGAACAAACTCAAGGTGCAAGTAAATCTAGCTGTCTACAATGAAAGCAAAGGGGAGAGGCTGGAGATCAGAGCTGAAGAGACTTTAGACACTCAGGAAAGATTCCAGAGCTAGTCTGATTTCTTACTTTGACTTTTGATTTTATCATTTTGACTGTTTCTTTTGCTCACTTTTGTTTGCTTTTTGACTACACTATCAGTTTGTGTTAGGCAAAATGCATAAAAAGGCATGATTTTATTGGTCTGTCTTTGTGTAGTTACCAGTATTCTTTAGGGAATTTTGCTTGCATGTTGTTTTCACTTCTCTCCAGCCTTGTGTTTCTTTTCCACCTGTTAGTTGGTATGTGTGTCCGTTTTCCCTCTCACTCTTCTCTCTTTCTGACTTCCTATTGATCCCCCCTCCCTCCATTGTTTTTCTCTTTTGTACCTCCCTTTGTTCCAAGGACCAAACCTACATACTGCTGCACAGACAGATTGTAAGGCAGTGGGAAATAGGTTCCAGTGGGCTCATATACCAGTTGGTGGGAGCTGAAATCAGCATATAGATTCTGAATCACAGCTTCCCCCTCAATTAAACCTCAAAACTGCAAAAAGTACAGCCCACAGCCCACACTCCAACCTCAAAAGTGAACAAAGCCAGAGGACCCTAATAAGGAAGAACAGGAGATTGCACAAGCGAAGCAAAAGCAACCCCACCTTCCCTGAAAAACAGAATTAAAAAAGGGGAGGGAAAGGAGGAGAGAGAGAAAAATCTACACAAATGAAAAAAAAAACAAAAAAAAAAACCAAAAGAAGAATATGGGTCTCTCCCAGACCCCTGGGAGGGCAGACACTGAGAAAACTGACTTCAAAATGCAAACAATGTAGAGCCCCCAGAATGACTGGTCTCAAACTACAAACCTAGATATCAACACATTAATGGAGAGATTAAAAAGAATTGAGGAGAGACAAGAAGAAACTAGGAAGGAGCTGAAAACTGAGATAACAGTAATAAAGAATACTCTGAATTAAATAAATAACAAACTGATAAGCATGGAAAGCAGAATTACCCAAGCAGAAGAAATAATCTCAGAGCTTGAGGATGAAAATATAGAACTAATCCAAACTGTTCAAAACACAGAAAACAAGCTCAAAAAGACAGAACAAAACCTTCAAGAGATGAGCAATTACTTCAAGAGACCAAATCTAAGAGTAATTGGCCTTCCTGAGACAGAAAGAGAGACAGAGACCACACTGGAACAAACTTTCCATGAGATTATTCAAGAAAACTTCCCTCATCTAATCAGTGATGCAAAAATTCAAACACAAGAGATTCAGAGAACCCCTGCAAGATAACAAATGAGAATAACAACTCCTAGACACATAATAATTCACCTAAACAAAGTAGGTATAAAAGAAAAAATCCTAAAGGCAGCAAGAGAAAAAGGCCAGATCACCTACCATGGAATACCGATTAGAATAGCAGGAGATTTATCTACAGAAAACATACAGGATAGGAGAGCTTGGAGCCCTTTCTTCAAAGTCCTAAAAGATAAACAATTTCAACCAAGAATAACCTACCCAGCCAAGTTAAGCTTCATCAGCGAGGGAGAATTAAATTTTTTTCCAGATATCCAATCCCTAAGAACTTGCACTGCCACCAGACCACCTCTACATGAAACACTTAAGAAAGTACTAAACACAGAGGAAAAGGAAAAAAGAACAACGTTCTTCACAAGAGTACAGGAAAAAGAATAAAATACACATGAACGAACCCCCAAACCAAAAGAATGACAAAAAACCAAATGGAAGAACAACAACTCTATAAGAACTCTATGATAGGGTCGAACCCTCACATTTCAATAATTAGCCTGAAAGTGAAGGGACTAAATGCACCACTGAAAAGACATAGAATGGCAAAATGGATAAAATACCACCAGGCAACAATACACTGCATTCAAGAGATCCATCACACTAGAAAGGACATGCACAGACTCAAAGTAAGAGGATGGGAAACAAATTTTCAGACGAATGGAACACAAAAGAAAGGAGGAGTCATGATCCTAATTTCAGATAAAATACCGTATAAACTATCAAAAATTTAAAAAGATACAGAGGGCCACTATATAATGATAAGAGGTTTACTCCATCAACAAGAAATATCTATCCTAAACATATATGCACCCAACATAGGAGCACTAAATTTCATAAAGCAGCTTCTAGGAAAACTAAAGAAAGTATTGACTCTAACACCATCATAACTGGGGACTTTAACACCCCACCCACAACCCTAGACAGATCATCAGGACAAAAAATCAGCAACGAGATCTGGAACTTCAATGTGACTCTTGACCAAATGGACTTAATTGATACCTACAGAACACTCCATCCGACAACCACAGAATACACATTCTCTCATCACCACATGGAACATATTCTAAGATTGACCACATACTTGGCCATAAATCAAGCATAAGCAAATTTAAAAGGACCAAAAATTTACCATGCACCTTCTTGGACCACAGTGGAATAAAAATAAACATTAACACCAACAAGGTCCCCCCAAAACCCACAAAGACATGGACACTAAACAGCATGATGCTAAACAACTCCTGGATCAATGATGAAATCTAAGTCCCAAAATCAGAGATCAAAAGATACCTGGAAACAAATAAAATGAAGAAACTTCTTATCAAAATCTCTGGGACACCATGAAAGCTGTAATAAGAGGGGAATTTATATCCCTACAAATGCACATGAAGAAAATGGAAGGATCACAAATTAACAACCTAAGAAGCCACCTAAAAAGGCTGGAAAAGTAAGACCACAAAAACCTTAATTTCAGCAGAAGAATCCAGATCACCAAAATAAAAGCCCAAATCCAGGACATAGAAGGCAAAAAGATAATACAAAAAATCAAAGAAACCATCAAGAGAGCAGGGAGACAGCCTACAGACTGTCTACAGACTGTCTACAGACTGGAAAAAGTATTTGCCAACTCCAGGTCTGACAAAGGCTTAACATCTTGGATCTACAAGGAACTCAAGCATGCTGAAAAGAAAAAAACAAACAACCCCATTATAAAATGGGCAAAAGATATGAACAGACACTTCTCAAAGGAAGACATCCGAGCAGCCAACAGACACATGAAAAAATGTTCAACCTCACAAATCATCAGGGAGATGCAAATCAAAACCACACTGAGATACCACCTAACTCCAGTCAGAATGGCAATTATCAACAGCTCAAAAAATAACATTTGCTGGAGAGGGTGTGGTGAAAAGGGAACACTTCTACACTGTTAATGGGAGTGTAAACTAGTACAACCTCTGTGGAAAACAGTTTGGCAATTCCTAAAGGCTCTAAGTATTGACCTCCCATATGACCCCACATCTCCCTACTGGGAATATACCCTGAAGAACTCAAATCACTCTATAAAAAAGATACCTGCACACGTATGTTTATCGCTGCACTGTTCACAATAGCAAGAACCTGGAAGCAACCATGCTGTCCATCAAAAGAAGACTGGATTTAAAAAAAGTAGTACATGTACACGATGGAATACTATGCAGCCATAAAAGAGAACAAAATCATGAATTTCACAGCAACCTGAATGGAACTAAAGTCTAAAATACTGAGTGACCTCTCACAGAAACAAAGATCTGAATATCACATGTTCTCACTCATATAATGGACCTTGAACATCCAATGTAATACTATAAGAAAATGATTGACAGTGGTGGGAAACTATGGGGGGTAGGGGAAGGGAGATGGGATTAATGGAAGTAAATATCTGTCTTGGAATGGGGAGACACCTCTTATCAACAAGGGTGCTTGAACAAAGCATATTTGTATACCTAACCCTTAAATGTACCCCACAATATCATAATAAAAAATATTGATTATTAAAAAAATAAAAATAAAAGAAGTTGAGAAATACAAATTAATATGTGCAGGGAATGCACATATAATAAAATATCTTAATGGTGATATACAATATTAAAATTTATATTGGAGTTATGATTATAATTTTGGGGTTTTTTAAACTGAATTTTCTTAATTTATATAAAAAATAAAATCGATACCACAGAAACAAGAGCAAAACAAGAAAATACTCCAAATATATTGCGATCTAAAGGCATAAAATGAAATCATACAATTTTTGTTTTCTTTTTGAGTTAGAGTCTCACTCTGTCACACAGACTGGGGTGCAGTGACTGCTCCCGGCCACCACAGCCTCCACCTGCTGGGCTCCAGCGATTCTTCCGCCTCAGCCTTCCAAGTAGCTGGAACTACAGGCACACCCTACCACGCCCGGTAATTTTTTTTTATTTATTGTAGAGATGAGGTCTCACCAAGTTGCCCAGATGGGTCTCAAACCCGTGGGTTCAGGCAATCCTCTCACCTCAGCCTCCCAAAACACTGGGATTACAGGCTGAGTCACCAAGCCTGATGAAATCATACAATCTTAAAAGACAACATGAATGGATCTTTCTATAATTTGAATGTTGAAAATGAATGATTTTCTAACTATGCGATTAAACTTTTTCAATAAAATTGATCACAGAAAAGGAAAAAAATGATATGAAAGTTAAACTGCAGTACATAAACACTAACAAAAAACTAGAATAAAATATTTGCAATATATGTACTCCATATGAATATATATGATGCTATGTATATGTAATGTTTATATGTACATATACATTGAAAAAGACTCAAAATCACATTTGAATTATACAAAAATTTATTTAACTATTCAAGCATAATAAAAGTTGTTCAATCTCACAATTGGAAATTTACAAATCAATACAACAAGAGATATGAAATCTCTTTTAACAGATTGGCAAAAATTATAAATTATGGTTACTAGTACCTCTGAGAAGGTTTTGGGAAGACAACATTCACATATTGCTGGTGATTATGTAAACTGTTGCAACTACTTTGGGTATAAATTTGGCAATATTTAACAAAATTACCTATGCATTTACCTTTTCGCTCAGCTGCCCCACTTTGGGAAATTTACCCTGAAGGGGCAACAAAACAAAAATGCCTATGCACCACATTTATCACAACATTGCTTTTAATTACAAAACATTGGAAGTAAACTTAATGCCTGTTCATAAGAAAGCTATTGAGAGAAGAGATAGGGGGGCTGCCTAGGCAGATAGATAGGGAGGGTCTTGTGAAGAAATACCCACAGGAATGCCCCTACATCACCCTTATTAAGTACACAGTAACTGAAAATATGGCAAAGGTGGTTAGGAACTTCTTCTTAAACCAGGATGTATTGCTTAAATGGCTTTTTTGCTACTTTAACGCAGGCGCAATAGCTCAACTAAATGTCCTAACTTGACCCAAGCTTATTGTAATATCATTAAGATGACATTTACAGCCGGGCTCGGTGGCTCAGCCTGTAATCCTGCACCTTGAGAGGCTGAGGTGAGTGGATTGCCTGAGCCCGCAGGTTCGAGACCCGCCTGGGCAACTTGGTGAGACCTGATATCTACAATGAATAAAAAAAAATTAGCCAGGTATGGTAGCACGTACCTGTAGTTCCAGCTACTTGGAAGGCTGAGGCGGAAGGATCGCTGGAGCCCAGCAGGTTGAGGCTGCAGTGGCTGGGAGCAGCCACTGCACTCCAGTCTGGGTGACAGAGTGAGACTCCAACTCAAAAAAATAAATAAATAAAAATTAAAAAAAAATAAACTTCTCCTTTCACTTACTCTTTTGGCATCCTTTTTGCATTCCTTAATTTTCTTGGTCCCAAGGTTGCAGGCAGCACAGTAGAAAATTCTTGCAACATTTATTGGTGCCATGACTTAGATCGCTGGATTCAGAAGGGAGAGTGAAAGTGGACCTATCTCTTCACTTTCATGAGGCTTCTTATTCTCACAGTAGTTCTCTCTCTCTCCAAATCAAAATGGGCCTCTCTCAGTCACATAAAAGTGAATTGTGTGGCTGCCCATCTATAAGACACAGAGGACAGGATGGCTGGACAGGACATGGTCAATCTCCCATCACCTTAGTGTATTGGGTATGTTGGCTCTGTTTCAATCCAGTTACCCTTCCTGAATGTGTAGCCATTGTGTGAGACTGATTGAAGTTTGGGAATAATTTAAGGTTTCTGGCCAAGGCAACTCCTTGGTGTTATCTGAAGGTTCTCAGGCTGACTTTGGTTCCAACAGCCCATTAGGGTATCATCATAAGACTTCTAGTCTTTTTTATTACATTTTCTTTCTTCCAAAAAATGCCATGACTTCTTTCTTTTCTGTGTACTCTATGTTGAAAACATTTTTGCAATAAGAGGAAATGCTTATATTTGATAAAATGTTTCAGACTTAGGGAATGTAACAGGAAGCAATGTTGTTTTTGTCTTTTTCTGAAAACAGGTGGAAGTAAAGAAATAGAAAAATGGATCCTAAAATATATTAGGGACCTTTCCAGAACTAGAGTAGGAGGAGGATATTTTTCCTCCCAGCACCTCTCCTCCATTACATTTGGCCTGTTTTTTTGTTTGTTTTTATCATGTCAGAAACCAACATAGCATTCCTAATGGGTGGAATGGCTATGTGGACTCTTAATTTTCTCCTACTAGGAGGAGTTATAAGGGACCAAACCTTCCTACTCTCAGACCCCCTTTCACTCCTTTGCTTGAGACAGATTTGGATCCAAAGTTATATATTAACTTTTCAGGCCTTATCCACCCATTTGAGGTACATTACAAAATGTAGGTTATTAAGACAAAATGAACTTTTCCCCTTCAGGGTGTTGACAGCATTATTCCCAAGAGCTCAGGTCACCCATTTGTTAACACTGATCTGTCCTCCTCTCTATCCGTGGAAGAACAGCTCATGTGACAGGGAAACTTCCGTAAGAATGTCTCACCAATTAATAGTGGTAATTTGCCAAAAGCCATTAGAGGGGGATTCAGTGAATTCATACCCCTTCTTCCGACAGTTTTTGTGCCCTTAATTTGAATGACAGCACAGAAGAGGAGGATTTCACTTACAGGCCAACCCTTCCAATCTTCATGGATGTTGGCACTTGGTTGATGACATACATGACATACTTGAAGAAATAAAAGTGGGGAAGATGCATATATAGAGAAGGCTGCTTGTGTTTCCCACAAAGATGTATGCATGTACCTGGAAGATGTATGTGTTTAGAAAAGTGTGTATGTCACCCTCCAGGGCACGCACTCACACCATTCTCTTTGGGCACTCTGGCTCAAATTCAAGTACTACATTGCACCTTCAGGTTTCAATTTGAGAAAGAAACAGAAAAGGAAACAGAACTAAAATCTAGGGGATCCAAAGTCAGTCAGGGGCAAAGAACTGTGGCATTGTGCAGGTAAGCATGACTATTCTTGTAAATCCAGTTCCTTCCACCACATATGAATGCTGGTCACGCTTGTATCCATAGGGACATCATGAGTAGATGAGGACAGGGAAATTGGGGGATGCTCTCCTTCTTTTGATTCTCATTCATGCATATCAGCCAGAGACAGGGAAAGCTAAGGGACACCTTTCTTTTGCCTCCCTCCTTTCACATGGAGGTGCCATCTGCAGTTAGCACTCCTCTCAAGTGCATTTTGACTCACTGAGACTACTTTGATACTCAAACTCTGAAAAAGGAACATATTAAATTATTTTATACCCAAGCATAGCTGAGTTCTAACCAACCTCCCTTCATTGAGGTGAATGGGAATAAAGGATATTGAATTTCATGTTCCTTTATCTGTTAAATCTCTCAAATTAGATCTAAACCAGGACTATGAGTCCTCCCAGATAAAAATAAAGTGACCACATGTTAATTAATTAATCCTGTTAACTAACTGAAAAAGTCTGTTGTCATTTAATCTGCTTTTCCAAACCAAACTTGTAAGTGCTCTAATGAAATTTACTGGATCAGGCTCTCTAAGGTTTTTTTTTTTTTTTTATAAAAGAAAGTTAAGTCACCTTGGTATGTCTGACTAGATCCCAGGTAAAACTGTTTTACCTGTTTTAGAACAGGTAAAACTTTAAATGCTAGTTATTCTCTGTATACACTTTACTTCTCCTGTTGAACAGGTGAAATCCTAGGTATACTTTCTGTGGCATGATATCATGAGACCTGACCACTCTCACCTAATTGTCCATATCTCATGACTAAAACTATAATTTAGCAATTTATAAAGGATCTTACCAAATTTGCCTGTTCATAATTAGAATTAAGCAGGGACAGATCATTTTACATCCACATGATCTGTTCACTCTAAAGAATTTTACACCAAACCATTACAAACAGAAAAATGGTCAAAAGTTTCATAACCAATGAAAGAAGAGTTTTTAAAGTTTTTTCAGTCAAAACATTAGAGAAACAACAGGGTGCCAACATGGAGGACTGCAAGACCAGAGGGACCAAAGAGGCATCCCAATTGACAGTTGTCATTAGCTAAAAATTCCAGCAGTACATCAGATACATGATAGGAATTATCCTGCTATGGGGATGGTGCCTGCTGCTATGGGTACAATCTGTTGGGACCGCTAAAATCACAATTGCCCAAAAGAAGGCTAAACCTCCAAGACCTTGACCACTGTGCAAGTCTGAAAGCCACTGGGAAGCAGGCACGTTCTTTTCTAAAGAGAAGAGAGAACACCTAGCTCAAAAATAAATACCACTTAGGAGGCCTGGGAACCATCTAAAGTACCTGGCATAGCTTTCTGTCACCCCAACGATCCCCAAGTGAATATTATGGTGCTAGAACGCAAATTACTTTCTTAATTAACACAGGTGCCAGCCATTTGGTCCTGATCATGCATATTGGAATATAAATAGTCTTAATTAAAGTTTCTAGGGATAATTTAAAATATAAATGTAGGTTATATGGAAAGGTAGAAAGGGAAAAGACAAAAAATGCAAAGGAAAGTAGTAAAAACAATAAAAAAATAGAGGATTCATGCATGTCAAAGAAGGATATGTGTATGTTATAAAATAATACATGAAACCCAGGTGACTTAGTACTGGTGAGGGCTCTTCACTCTCTTTCCTTTTCTTTAGACCCAGATTAAAAGGGACCCTACCTGGTCCTTCTCTCCACCCCTTCAGCACTGAAGGTTGCCAGAATAGACTCTTGGATTCATTGCAGAAGTGTGAAATCCTAGAGTCCTGAAGGAGTCTCCTCCACCCACACAGAGGGACCTCCAGTCTACCAATGTGAGAAAATTGGATATCTCCAACTAAAGATCACAAGATTAGTGCCCAGAACTAAAACCTTACATAAACTCAATGTACATGAATGTTCTTTTTATAATACTGCCAATAGTTGCTGCTATAATAGCCATCTTAGCTTGTGCTATAATATATTTTTATAAGACTCCAAACTGTAGCAACACATGGACTTTCTTACTCCCATGAGCATTGAACCCCACCTTCAAAGATGTTTTATATTTTCTCCACTTTCACATTGTCTTTCTACCTCCTAACGGTCCTCTTACTTCAACAAACAATCTACTTTTAGCAATTACCAACCTCTGACTACAAGATTGTTCTGATTTCTCCCCTATTTAATTACTTGGTACACTTTCTTAATGCGTATCCTATTTTGTAACCTTCTTAACATACCATGAGACCCAGCCTTTTCTCAAAACGGCTCCTTAATCATTATATGTCTTCATTATATGCCCACTCTGTCTTCCAACACTTGGACAATCAATCTCAGACACAGGGCTTTGAGTAACTCTAACATCTCATTTTCATCCAGCTGCTGGATCTGTACATCAATTCAAATAAAATGTTTTATAGCCATTCCAGTTGACTTAACCACTTGAACCCTAACTAGTATGAGCTTACATTTAACATACCAAGCAGACTCTGGTCCAGAACCCCTCAATAGTCTTACTCATCTGAACACATTTCTCCCACAAACCATAAGATCCTTCTGCTTCATCTCACACCTAGCTGTCACCTTTCTAAGACTAATGGCTTCGGGGCTGCAAATGGCTGAATCTTTATATCAACCAAAGACCCCTAAACCTCCACTCTGGGGGCCCATTTCTTGTCAAACCCTGCTAAGCACTCCAGCACCTCTATGTTTCAAATGCTCATTCTCCAACTCCTCTCATGAATCTTTTCTGGGAACTATCCCTACAAATCTCTGCAACTGCACGCTCACTCTCCAACCCTCACATGTTCCCCAACGGCACACCATGAGCCACTCAATAGGCTCCACCAGGGCCTGGACAAACCCTCTGTGAGTTTCTGGTTTCCTGCTCATCATCATAAAGGTCTCCCAGACCTCTCCCATTTCTTCTCTATGTAAATATTGCTGACGATGTGTAATTTATGCTCCATGGAAAAAATGTACCGATACTCCAGCATACACATGTTTAACTGTCTCACAATTTTTTTCTTCTCAACAGCAATTATTGACAACACCAGTCTCTTCCTTTCTTTGCACAACCATTCTACCTTCACATCCTCTCCCACAAAAATTCCTTATCAAGCCCTCACTGGAGCCACTCTTGCAGGTAGCTATTCCATTTGGGAATATAAAAAAAGTTGGCACAAAGGTTGGATCCAACATCCTGCTCCCGTCTTCTCGTGGTTAACCACAATCTCATATAGCTTTTGTCTCTCTACCCCAGGAATCTTCTTCTTATGTGGCACTTCTTTGTATCTCTGCTTACCTGCTAACTGGTCAGGCACTTGTACCCTGATTTACCAGACCCCAGATGTCAGTATTCTGACTGCTAATGAAACTATTCACGTCTCTCTGCTAGCTCCAATCTCTTTCTCCACAGTCAGAACAAAATGGGCCATCCATCTCCTACCCTTACTGATAGGAATAGGTATTTCAACCACTCTGGGTACTGGAGTGACTGTCATGGTCACTTCTATCACACTCTACCAACAACTATCCATGGTCCTTTATGACAGTTTAGAGGTTGTCTATACCTCTGTAATCAGTATCCAAAGGCAAAATAGACTCACTAGAAGGAGTAGTACTTCAAACTAGAAGAGGACTTGACCTTCTAATCACCAAAAAAGAGAAATATGTTTATACCTTCAGAAGGAATGTTGCTTTTATGTCAATGAGTCAGGCATTGTCCAAGATGCAGCCTGCACACTTTAAAACTGAGTGAAGCACTGTTTTTCAAACGCTGTATATTAAACTTTGTAAAATTTGTTTCTTCTTGCCTAGAGTCCATAAAACTTCAAATAGTGATGCAGATGGAACCATGTGAAAAATTTTTCCTCAGAGACCCATTAGACCATCTTCTGAAGGATTTTTAACTGCCACATATATAATACCCCTTCACAGATTAAAGAAGCCAGAGTGGTCATCGCCCCTCCTCCCTAAAGGCAGTTAGGGATTGTTGGGAACCGGCCAAGGAGGCCCACTGAGCGTTAGGGATCAGGGAGGGCCATGGACCCCGAGACTACTAGGATGCATTTGGGAGCTGTTGACCCCATTCCCTCCCCCCTTTCCACTTGGCACAAGAAACCAGGAAAGGTTCCTGCTGTCTCTAACAGAGGACTCTGAAACCGGACCGAACACAGCTAACTTGGGAGTCTATTGTTCCCATTTTCCACGGTTTATGGTTTTTGCTTTTAAATAATTTAAGTTTAACTTTGAGTCACATTGAGGAGACATAGTGCAAGTCACAGGTTCTCTTGATGTGATTTTAGAAGTTTATAGACATAGGTTTTAGAAAATAGTTTATATAGACTAAAGAAAATTTAAGTAACCATTTTACTATAGAAGTGTGGTTAGTTCAGTTTGATTTAGGGGGGCCAGTGAAGTTTGAATTAGGCCAGCTGGTGCTAGGAGAGTGTAACCATAACACCAACTGTTTTATAGAAACCAGTTTGAATTAGCATAGAATAGTAAAAGGTAATATATCATTGTGTTGGTTTCGGGTGTAAGTATTGGACAATGTTATGTAGCTATAAACAATTAAGGGTACATAGAAACTGGATAAGAACTTCATGTTTTTCTTCATGTTTGAAAAATACGTCTGCTTGAGAGTGGGGGTGTCCTGTGTGCACCTGGACATGTTCATGTGAAAGGCACATGCTACCTTTTGTGTAATCATAACAGCAGGAGTTCCCGGGATGATAACTTTGCAGAGTTTGGGGATAAAAGCCCTGGGATTACACCCATTAAATGGCTTCTGCTCACTCTGAACAGTTGTCCAGTTTCTTTCTTTCTTCCTAATATCTATCCCTCCAGTTGAATCGCTGACACCATCACACCACCAGAGACCCCCGATCCCTGCAGGGGCAAGTCCCCTTCAAGGGATACCATGCAAGACAGGGGAATGAGAGGAGATAGTTAGGTGCTGGTTAGACAGATAGAAATGGAGGTCTCATCAAAAAATAACACCCACAGGAACACCACTGCACTGACCTTATTATGCAACTAGTAACTAAAAATGTGTTAAATGTGGTAAATTAGAAACTTCCTCTTAAACAAAGATGTATTGCTTAAATGGACATTTTGCTACTTTAATGCAGTGCAATAGCTCATCTAAATGTTCTAACTTGACCTAAGCTTATTGTGACATCATTAGCATGACATTTGTATTGAAGTTTCACAACCCTACCTCCTCTCCAGTGGGCTTTTCTGTGGTACTTATGGGTAATGTCCATATGGAGTAACTTTAGACAAAGTCACACATGTGCAGTAAAGACTGTGACCAGAAAACAGCTAGGAGATTGAGAGGTGGGTAAGATGCAAATAAAAGGAATGCCCAAGATAAAAACTATAAGCAAGTTCCTAGTACTGATAACCCGTTTCAGGCCTCCTCTCTTCTTGAGAGCTTTCTGTTGCATAATAAACTTCTTTCACTCATCCTTTTGGCATCTGTGTTCTTTAATTTCGTTGGTCAAAAGACAAGAACCCAAGTTTGCTGACAGCACACTGGCAGCACAGTAGAAAATTCCTACAACACTATTGAATAAACTACAATACATCGCACAATGATGTACTTTGTAGGCTTAAAAAAGAGAAGGAAGTAGAACTTATTTGCAATAATTTCTAGTAAATACAGTCAAGTTAAAAAAAAGCTAAGTTAAAAAGCATTCGTAGCCGGGCAGCAAGACCTTATCTCTACAATAAATCAAAAAATCAGCTGGGCGTGGTAGCGCATGCCTGTAATTCTGGCTACTCGGAAGGCTGAGGTGAAGGATCGCCGGAGCCCAGCAGGTTAAGGCTGCGGTGGTCGGAAGCGGCCACTGCACTCCAGTCTGGGCGACAGAGTGAGACTCCAACTCAAAAAAAAAAAGCATTCATGCAGCCTTGCTTATGTGGGAATATAGCAGGGGACAATGACAAAAATTATATATATTAATTTGTTTATACAAAGAGAGACACAGTGCAAATAAAGGTGTAATGCATTTTCAAAATATTCGTTATTGATAAACAAAAAATTACATTATTCAAAGGACAAAATCTATTTGCCCAAATCAAATTATCTGAAACCCATTAGTACACTGAGATCTATGCCCTGTGGTTGCCAGAATGTAAAGACAAGACATAGAGTATCTGTTATTAGAGAACTGAGAAACAGTATAGTATAGTAATTTCTGTACAGTTATGTGCCACATAGTAACATTTAGTCAGCATATAGGAAAGGGTTATAAGTAAGATTATAATAGGGCAACCCTTTGGGTCCCCTCCCACTCTGAGAGCTTTTCTGTCCTCTCCATAAATCCTGTTTTTTCACTTTCCAGCTGTCTGTGTCCCTCATTCCTCCTGAGTAAGAGACAAGAACTCTGACCTGAAGAGCTGCAGAAGACCGTTAAAAAAAAAAAAGTTTACAATATGTAATTTTACCATACCTCTTTTGTTTAGATGCACAAATACTTCTCATATTTTATAGTAGCCTACAATGTTCAGCACAGTAACATACTGTGCAGGTTTGTAACCCAGGATCAATAGGCTATACCATATCACTTAGGGTATTAAGGTATGCCACCTAGGTTAATATAAGTGTTCTCTATGATGACCACACTATGATGACACCATCCAATGACAAATTTCTCAGATCATATCCTTACAGTTTATCTATATCTGACCATGTATCAATACTTTAGAACTAAAAATAAAATAGAGATTTGTAGGTGTTTTTATAGAACTAGGCATAAGCTGGCACAGGTTAGAAAAAATGTCGTATTTAATTTTAAAAAGCACAAAAAAGTGCTGAACTTGACTAGGACTCAATAGTTTTCTCTGATCTATTATCAAATTTCCAAACTAGAAGTATGAAGGATTTTCAATAGATGCAAGTGACTGGCATGGCTTTCCTTTCAGTTTCTTGCCAATTGCTCATGCGGATAAACCTTCTGGTAAGTGATGACAGCTGCTATGTGAAGTAAGGTTAACTATCAGCACAAAGGAGACCTTAGAGTATTCTCATTGTCTTTTGTTTCACTGGCTGAGTAGGGTGTTGCATCAGCACTCAAAGTCCACCATATCTAAAAAACACTTTCACTGGTCTGGCTATACACTACAAGATCCCCATTCTTCCCATGTCTTTTGACCAAAAAAAGTCCTGCTCCTTATCAACCACAAGATGTTTTCCCTGAGTCAGGAAGGAGACATTATCAATTTTATTGATGGCTAATCAAAGAAAGTTTCAGAGAAGAGCTGATATTTAAATTGAGACTTGAAATGTGGTTTATTTTCACCAAGTAAAAAACTGTATAGTGCATTTTTTTAATTAAAGGTTTATTTTTTTTTTTTTTTGAGTTAACTGCAAATTTGCATGTAGCTATAAAAGATAACAAAGAAAGATTCCATTTTTACCCAGTTTTTCTAGATGATAACATCTTGTAAAAGAATAATAAATTACTACAACCAGGATGTTGACATTTGTACAGTCAAGATACTGGAATGTTACATCATTACAAGCATCTTTCATGCTATTCTTTTAAAGCCACAACCTAGTTCTCTCCCACCTCTACTTTCTCCATTACTGGCAACCATTAATCTATTCTTCATTTCTATAGTCCAGTTTTGTTTTTGTTTTGTAGAAACGAGGTCTCCCTATGTTGTCCCCACTGGTCTCCAGGGCTCAAGCAATTTGCCCTCCTCTCTGTTTACAGTTGTGAACCATTGCACTCGGCCTCTATAGTCTTGTTATAACTTCCTAGGTTTTTATGTCTGCTGCACCGAAAACCAATACACTGCTGGGAAAACAATCATTGCAGTAGGGAAAGAGTTTAATCAACACAAAGTAGCTCAGTGTGAGGATGGAAGATCTTTTTTCAAATCCATCTCCTGGAGAACTCAGAGGCTAGGGTTTTCAAGGTAATTTGCTAGGAAAGGGGCTGCTGATTGGTTGGGGATAAAATTTACAGGTATCAGGATTGTTAGGTGCCAAGTCATTTTCTGAGTAGGGGTCACAGGTCAGTTGGTTCACCAGAATTCACAATAGGGTTCACCAGTTGGTGTCAGCTGGTCTACCACAAGACAGAGTATGAAAAATATCTCAGACACCAATCTTAGGCTTATGTTATCTATGTTGGCATTTTGAAAGTTACAAAATGTGAACAATGGATTTAAAAAGTGAGAGGGATCTCTAGTGATCAAAGCTGTTGACCCCTACAGCTAATTAAACTTCTGTGTATTCTCAAGGAGTTTGCATAGCCAACAGCCTATTGTTCTTCAATAGAAAAAATAAGTACATTTATCTTGCATGCAGTCTCAACAACCAGAAAACACATGAAAGAAGAAAAAGTAAAAGAAAAAAATAAGTTAAATAAACAGTTTATAGTTTAGATCTTAATGAAATTCAGACCCCAGTTATAATTCTAAGCTTGTGCCTTTTATTAATCTTGCAAAGGTACATTCATTGTCATTTCAAGTGTTTTATAAATGAAATTATGTAAGTACATAGCCTTTCATCATTGGTTTTTTTTCACTCAACATAATTTTCTGAAGACTGTTCTAAAATTTTGCTTATATCAATAATCTCTGCTTTTTATTGACAAGCATTCCATTGCATTGATGTACCATAGTTTGTTTCCTCAATCATCTGTCATGGGATGTGTATATTCCTCTCCCCATTTGGGGCTATCACGAATAGGGTGCTGTGAACATTCATGTACAAGTTTTTGTTTTATAAGTTTATTTTTCTGGGATAAATGCCCAAGAGTGTAATCATATGTTGGTTGCATGTTTAGTTTAATTTTAAGATATGGCCAAATTGTTTTACATAGTGGCTATACTATTTTACATTTTTATTAGAAAGGTATGAGTAATCCAGCTGTTTCACATCCTTGCCAGTTGTTTCACATCCTTGCCAAGATTCGGTGTAGTCTGTCTTTCTATCTATCTATCTATCTATCTATCTATCTATCTATCTATCTATCTATCATCTAATATTAACCATTCTGATAGGTGTGTAGTAGTATTTCATTATGATTATAATTCACATTTTTCTGTTGAACCAAGTTGAGCATCTTTTCATGTGTTTATTTTCCCTTTTATATATTTACATTTTCAATGCCTTTTTTCTTTGCTGATGCTTTGACATCTTGCCATTACTAACCCCCAAAAAGAATACCCCTCTTAGGGCTAGCCAATTTCTAGAGATAGTAAACAACTCACAGGAAAATACATCTTTTAGACCAAGCTAAACAATTCAGAACCCATCCCCCTCCCACTTGATCAATTAGACTTTTAATCTTTGGACCATTATTTTTCTGTTTCCATCACCCAAGGGCCAGGAACCAGAAAATTAGAGACAATGCTTACTGTCTAGAGCCCATTAAAATTATTCAGACTAGTCAATTTGCCAGCTTACTCTCCCTTGCTCATCCCTTCCCACAGAAACCCACAAGACTCTGGTCAAGTTTTCTTCTTGTTCCCTCTACCCCTTAACAGATTCCACTGCTTGCCCATGTGAACCTGAGTGTTATAGTATGTTTCTTCCTCTTGAACTGTGAGTAACAAAATTAAATAGCCTCTTGATCTGGTGGCCTCACCATACCTTGATAGTAATAAAACCTACACTTTGAAACAATTACTCTTTGTTGAATGATCCTTTGTATCTTTTTCTCATTATCTAGCTGTATTTTTTTTTCCTTGATTATAGAATTTTGAGAGTTCTTTATATATTCTGTATACTTAATGTGTGATTGGGCATGTTTCAGATTTTATCTCCAAGTCTGTAGCTTGCTTCTTTTTTTTTTAATTCCTTTGAGTCTTTCACAGAGTAAAACTTTTAATTTTGAAGTCCATTTTTTCACTCCTTTATTGTGTTTTTGGTGTCAAGGCAAAGAACTCTTTGTCTAGCTATAGATCCAAAAATTTTCTTTTTCCGACTAATCTCAAAATGTTTTAGACTTTCACATTTTTCATTTAGTGCATGATCTCATTTTGAGTCAGTAAATATCAATTGCACCAGCTGTATTTGTTGAAAAAGGCTATCATTGCTCTATTGAGCTGCTTTTGTACCTTTGCCCAAAACCAGATGATTAGGTATTTTTCTTGATCCTCTATTCTGTTCCACTGTTTATATAACAAACTACTTATTTATGTAATAAATTACATACAAAACTATATAATACATCTTGAAAATGGGTAGGCATTCCTTCCACTTTCCCTTTTCCTTCCCAAAAGTGTATTAACTATTAAAGTCCCTTTCTCTACTCATACATTTTAGGATGACTTTGTCTATATCTACAAAAAAAATCTTGCCAGGATTTTGATAGAAACAGTAGTTTGGTGGTATTTTCCATCCGGTGGAGATGAAATCTAGCTCTCTGATAGGTCTTTTCTTGTACTCAAGCAAGGGTTTTGAGATAGCTTTACACAGCCTTACCAGTGTCAAAGTCCAGACTCACCACACAGCCTTTGCTGGTGTGTGGGATGGTGTGTCTATACTTTTTCTGTGATCTTTAGACTGAGTTGGTTAGGTCTAAAATGTTCTTGTTTTTTGGTTTTGTTTTCTAGACTTCCCTTCTGATTGTTTTGCTAGAGAGAGCAGGTTTCCTGTTTGTTTTGTTTCTGTTTTTTTGGTGGGTAAAGTTTTTCATATGAATTTGTTGATTTTGTTTGTGTTTACAGATTACCAGCTTATTCACGTCCAAGTCTGAGATAAATAAAGAAAAAAATTAGCCGGGCTCGGTGGCTCAGCCTGTAATCCCGCGCCTTTGGGAGGCTGAGGTGAGTGGATTGCCTGAGCCCGCGGGTTCGAGACCCGCCTGGGCAGCGAGACCTCATCTCTACAATAAATAAAAAAATCAGCCGGGCGTGGTAGCGCGTGCCTGTAATTCCGGCTACTCGGAAGGCTGAGACGGAAGGATCGCCGGAGCCCAGCAGGTCGAGGCTGCTGTGGCCGGGAGTGGCCACCGCACTCCAGTCTGGGCGACAGAGTGAGACTCCAACTCAAAAAAAAAAAAAAAAAAAAAAAATTAAAAATAAGAAACATAAAAATAAATAAACCCAAAGTTCCTTATACTTTAGTTCTTCAGCCCCCTAGTGCATCTAGTTTCCTCACCTTTTGGAATCTTTTTATGTTATCTTTATATGTTGTCCAGGTTTTATTGTGATTTGCCTTGTATTGTCTTTGTACATCTGGAGGGATAGGAAAAGTATGTCTAGTTTTTCTTTTTGGAAATGAAAGACATAAACATTCCAGAAGTTTTAGGGATTTTAGGACTGATAAGAATCTACTTCAACATACATACAAATTTAACTGTCAAACTTTTTTTTCCCAATTAAAGCAAATGTTTTGTAAAATCTGATCATAGATTACAATGTTAAAATTAGAAAGTGTTTAGCCAAAACATCAGTCAATTTTGTGGACCAAAGAATTACCTGGATATGTACTTTTCACAAAATGAAAATATTGTTTAAAAAAAACACACACACTTGTGGCTCAATAAATCAAAGAATTGACATGGAAATCAATAAAAGAAAATTATAAAAAGTCAATAATAATAACAGGCTGTCAAATTTAAGGTATTTGTTTAAAAGTAGGATAAGAAGTTGCATTATTATACATATGACCCCAATTTAAGTCCTCATTAAGACACTATTATTTCTAATTTGGATGATTTCAGTACAAAACAAATATAAATGAAAACCAAAATATATTGACTTGCCCTCTTTTCCTTTTCATATTTAAAGTTTCATTTTTGTTTGAAGAGTACAGCTTTATACTCTCTATATAATTGTGTTTTATAATTATAATATAATTCCACAATATTTTTGGTTTTAGATGCATGACTAAATTTCATTTATACTCACATTGTAATATACATATAATATAGTAAGCAATGATTATTGAAGAAAATGATTTTTGTAAGATTTTTGAATAAACACAATATGACTCAAGTTAAATCTGAAGTGAAATAATTATTTTGGACATCATTTAAATAATAAAATAATGTCATAAAGTCTATGTTATTAAATTTCAATATGTAACAGCATCCTTAAAATAATGCCTTGAGAAAAGGTAAAACGGAAAAGAAGACAAAAATTAAAAAGATAATTTGACTCATAATTTAAAAAACAGAAATAGTATTCAAAACCCTACCACCACCCCACACGTAACAAAGTTCTCTATTTTTAAGATGTCTTAAAGAACTAATATGCCACATTTTCTTCAAAAAAGAAAATCCTAGCCGGGCTTGGTGGCTCAGCCTGTAATCTCGCGCCTTTGGGAGGCTGAGGTGAGTGGACTGCCTGAGCCCGCGGGTTCGAGAACCTCCTGGGCAGGCGAGACCTCATCTCTACAATAAATAAAAAAATTAGCTGGGTGTGGTAGCGCGCGCCTGTAATTCCGGCTACTCGGAAGGCTGAGGCGGAAGGATCACTGGAGCCCAGCAGGTCGAGGCTGCGGTGGCTGGGAGCGGACACTGCACTCCAGTCTGGGTGACAGAGTGAGACTCCAACTCAAAAAAAGAAAAGAAAATCCTGTCTTAACATTTTGCAATGCCACAGAAGTAAAAGTTATTTACACAATCTATTTTGTTATATTGCTATTGAAAACCTATTTTAAAATGCAATGTCAACCATAAACAATTTGGAGCAAAGCTAGCTAATTATATTATCTAGGCACAATAGACTACAGAAAGCAAACAGAAACCAGATGGCAGTGAAAGACCAATTATCAATAACTCAGCAAGAAATAATTTGTTCATATTAATTAAATCTATCAAACCAGTAGGAATAAAAATAAGCAAGTTAATTTGCATGCATTTTTATTTCCAAATATATAACGTTTAGATTAAATATCCATCTATCAGTAGGTTTCCTGCAATATTAAAGAATGACATTATATTTAGACTCATTGGATAGTAAAAAAAGATTTTTAATAGATTAAAAATGAGATCCCAATTAGTGTCTACTGATTATGATTGGCAGAAGACTACATAGCACAGAGGGTTTTACTATGGTCAAAAGATGAAGATCTGCATACTCAATATATTCTTAAAATTTTATGATACAAAGTTTTCTCTTAATTAAATGTCTACTTACTGATATTTTTTAATGACAGAAGGAACAAATATAAACTGAGTCAAAATATAACATTTGGATTGCAATTTTGGTGAAGCAAACTAAAAACCGTTTTTTACAAAGTTCATTTGGCAGCAGTTCATTAAAATCTGACCCATCCATGAATTTAACCAAGTCTAGCCCCTCCCTTTTTAAAAAATTGTGTTAACAGAATCTTCTCAGTTTTAGACAATTTGTAGATAATGATTCATTGTGGTTAGCGGCTATATTTTCAGACTGATTGTCATTTTGTTACAAGTCTGTTTTTTGGCCACTCTCATGGGACTTCTTTATAGAAGTCTGTTTTATCTAATTTACCCAACAAGTGGAGTTAGAAATAACTTGTGACTTTATTTCAGGCTGGTTTTGCTTAATATCTGATTATTAAAAAATAGTTTGTGCAAAATGAAATAAGTTGGACACACAAAAGCATATTCCTCATGATCTTACTCGTATTTAGAATCAAAAATGTTGATGTCATGGAAGTTGAGAATAGGATAGGACACTAGATGATGGGAAGGTTGGTGATAGAGAAAAAATGGGGGATGATTATTTAATGACACAAAGTTATTATACTTACAGCTAGATAGGAAGAATAAATTATAGTGTTTGATTGTACAGTAGGGTAACTATAGTTAACAATAATATTTTGTATATTTCAAAGTAGGTAGAAGAGAGGATTTTGAATATTCTCACCACAAAGAAATAATAAATGTTTGAGGTGATAGATATGTTAGCGCCACTAGTTTGATCAGTATACATTGTATACATGTACCAAAACATCACACCGTACTCCATAAATATGTAGAATCATTATATGTCAATTAAAAAAATAGAAAAAATTTTTAAAAATTGAGAGGATGTATTCATGGCCCCAAAATTATGACTTTGGAAAATAATTTTATTTCTCCTGTTATCTAATATAAAATTATATTTCAAAGTCAAAAGAGTCCTTAAAAATATTTATAATACAGACTACTAACATTGAACATGATGCATTCATGGGCTTAAGTCCAACCTTAAATTTAGCATATGTAAAAGTTGGATTTTACAGCATATGGCAACCTGGCTCAACATTTACTAAATGCAATTGTTTACAACTTGCATTGCTAGTCATTAGAGTGACATAGTTCCATTGAAATCCACTATTGTGGTAATGTTATATATTACTGTAGGTTTATTCCTGTAAACTAAGATTCAGTGTTATGATTTAAGCAGAATGTTCATTAAAGGCTATCATCAAAACATTGAAATAAATTTTGAAATCTACACAGCCATTTAAATGTTTACCCAAAATTTGAGATAAACCTTACTGTAAAAACTTCCCAGTTTATTATGATGTCAATTGGAACATGGCAGTTACTCCTCACTTGGAAAATATTTATGTTGTCTGAGCAAGAAATTTTTAAAGAAGTGTATTTACATTTTCTCATTTGATTTTATCAGCATCACTTTGACATAAATAAACTGTTTTCACCACATTAGAGCAGTCAGAAGTTGGAGGCTTAGATAATCATCCAAATTTGTTCAACTTAAATGCGACAAATCTAGATTTAAATTTATATTTAAGACTGAAACACCGCCGGGCTCGGTGGCTCAGCCTGTAATCCCGCGTCTTTGGGAGACTGAGGTAAGTGGATTGCCTGAGCCCGCAGGTTCGAGACCCGCCTGGGCAGTGAGACCTCATCTCTACAATAAATCAAAAAATCACTGGGTGTGGTAGCGCATGCCTGTAATTCCGGCTACTTGGAAGGCTGAGGTGGAAGAATCGCCGGAGCCCAGCAGGTGGAGGCTGCGGTGGTCAGGAGCGGCCACTGCACTCCAGTCTGGGCGACAGAGTGAGACTCCAACTCAAAAAAAAAAAAAAAAAGCAAAACAAAACTAACAAAAAAAAGACTGAAACACCATTTATGGTCTTCCTTTTCATGTTCATATATATTTAACAGAAGAAAATGAGCATGTTTAATCGAAATTCTTTGTTGTTAGAAAACCCTTATTTGCAATCACCAAAAATAAAAAATAACCAAAACATTTATGAACTAGTGAATAAGTAAATACAATGTGGTATATTTATACAGTAGAATACTACTTACAAATTTAAAAAAAAATAACTGACAACTGGCAAACTCAGCAACAAGAATGAATCTTAAAAATCAAATCAGACTCAAAAGTCAGGTACAAAGCTCACCAACTGGATGTTCCACTTATATGAAATTTTTAAAAAAGAATATTATAGGGATAGAAAACTGATCAGTGGATTCCACAAGGTGGCAAGGGAGAAACAAATGGATAATGGAAAGAAGATAAAGTTTTCCTGTGTTGGAAATATTCCACTTCTTGGTTATTCTAGATGAGTATATGAAAATACATTTCTCATAACTCATATATCTGTGCATCTACAAAAAGGTGAATTTTAGTCATATGTAAATTACATCTCATAAATCTGACTTTCAAAATATTGTAAATTTTCTGAAAAGATGAAAAGATGTGCAGTTTTGATAAATTTTCTAACTAAAGGTGAATTATATGTATCAATTTAAAAAATTCCCATGAAGCATACACATAGATATTAATAGTAGTTTGTTATTTAGAATTAGCTGTCGATTTGAAATATATTTTTATGGAAAAACAAATGAGAAATAGAAAATGAGAAACTCGAAAAACTCGAAATAGAAAAAACATATAATTTGTGTTGTGGTATTTCTGAATATAGCCAATATCCTTAAAAGTCTGCCTGTTTGCAATAGGTGGTGTGTGTGTGTGTGTGTGTGTGTGTGTGTGTGTGTGTGTGTGTGTATGAGATCTCTTTAGTGTTCAGATGCCACTGCCTAAAACTTAAGCAGGTTTGTGCCCAAATTTTTGTAATTCTTATTGTGTTATTTAGTTTTTTAGTTGGCGCACAAGTTAAGATTAGGTACTTAAGTGGTCTACATGAAGGTGGGTTTTGGGCCTCCCACTGGTCCTCACTTCCATAACAACACTTAGTGATGTTATGTGACACTTCCCAACTAAAAAACTCAACATTGTCAAAGAAAAATAGCACTAGACACCTCAAACAGTCAATAAGTCTCTATTGAAGATGTGTGATAGGAAAAAAAGATTGAACTCAACTTTACAAAAGAGATTTTAAATATTGGGATGAGCTAGTGTCAATGCTAGAGGGCATTAGTAGAGAGACTGGTCTATGTGATCAGTTATCTGTGATTACTAATTGGCACTTATGAAAGTTAGGCTCCTGTCCTTTTACAGAAATTGGGAGAAAGGGACGCTATCTTTCTGGATGATTACATATCAAATGGATGGCTCTCAAGTCTCCAGAAATACATTCCTGGGTTATCAAACTGGCATTTACATCACAAAGTACCGAGATTTACCAGTGCAAGTTGTCTAAAGTAAATGTTTTAGGAAAAGGGAGGTGGGGGTTATAATCAAAAAGAAATCTGTTAAAGTTTTGTTAAGCTGAGAGGAGTTTTAGGACAATCTTAGTGAATAAAATACTGGTAAACAAAGCTGTCATAAGTCTAGCAGTCCCAAAACCACTCTACATAAACATTTCACTATGCCTGTTATATACAATTTCTTCACAAAAGCATGTGAAGAGATGGTCCTCTGACTATTAGACAGCAGTAAGACAAAAGAAAGACAATTTCAATTAATCACAATACTATAAAAGATGGATCAGCAATAGTAGTGGAACACAGTCTGGGGAAGGGAGTGGATTATTCTGCTGAAGTTAGGGTTTCGGTGGTCTTTACTGCTTTCATGGCATCCTAGAGGTTTTGGCAAGATGTTTCTTCATTTTCATTTGTTTCCAAGATCTTTTAATTTCCTCATGGATTTCCATGTTGATCCAGGAGTTGTTCAGCATCATGCTGTTTAGTGTCCATGTCTTTGTGGGTTTTGGGGTATTTTGTTGGTGTTGATATTTATTTTTATTTCACTATGGTCTGAGAAGGTGCATAACAGTATTTAAATCTTCTGAAATTTGTTTGTACTTGATTTATTGCCAAGGATGTGGTCAATCTTATAATGCATTCCATGAGATGATGAGTAGAATGTATAATCCATGGTTGTGTGGAATTTTTTGTAGGTATCTATTAGGTCCATTTGGCCAATCATCAGGTTGAGATTCTGGAACTTCTTGTTGATTTTTTCCTCAATGATCTATCTAGGGTACATAGTGGGATATTTATGTCCCCAGTTATGATAGTGTTAGAGTCAATATCTTTTTTTTAATGTACTTAGTAGCTGCTTTATAAAAGCTGTTGTTCTGTGTTTGGTGCATACATGTTTAGGATGAATATTTCTTGTTGATGAATTAAATCTTTTATCATTATGTAATGTCCTTCTGTAGCTTTCTAAAAATCTTATAGGTTATTTTATCTGATATTAAGATTTGACTCCTCCTTCTTTTGTTCTTATTGCATGAACATTCTGTTTCCATCCACTAACTTTGAGTCTGTGAGTGTGTCTTCTGGTGAAATGCATCTCTTGAAGACAGTATATTGTTATATCATGTTTCTTTATCGAGTTTCCCATTCTGTGTCTTTTTGGTGGTGTATTTAGTCTGTTCACATTCAGGCTGATTATTGAGAAGTAAGAGTTTATCTTTGTCATGAGGCTCTTATAGACTTTGATGCTGTTTGTTTACTTTTTTGTTTGTTGGTTTTCTTTTGATTTTGGGGTTGATTTATGTGTGTGTTTTCAATTTTGCAGTTGTGATGCATGCTTTGTTGGTTCTTTGTTTTCTTGAATTCTTGGGAGGAATGTGGCTGTTCTTTTTTTTTTAATTTCTTCTGTGCTTAATACTTTCTTAAGTGTCTCTTGTAGAGCTGGTCTGGAGGCAGCATATACTCTTAGGGATTGAATATCTGGTAAAGATTTTAATTTTCCATCACTGAGGAAGCTTAGCTTAGCTGGGTAGGAAGTTCTTGGTTAGAACTGTTTATCGCCGGGCTCGGTGACTCGGCCTGTAATCCCGCGCCTTTGAGAAGCTTAGGTGAGTGGATTGCCTGAGCCCGTGGATTCGAGATCCACCTGGGCAGTGAGACCTCATCTCTACAATAAATCAAAAAATCAGCCGGGCATGGTAGCGCATGCCTGTAATTCCAGCTACTCTTGGAAGGCTGAGGCGGAAGGATTGCCAGAGCCCAGCAGGTCGAGGCTGCGGTGGCCGGGAGTGGCCACTGCACTCCAGTCTGGGCCACAGAGTGAGACTCCAACTCAAAAAAAAAAAAAAAAAGAACTGTTTGTCTTGAGTGTTTTGAAGATTGGGCTCCATTCTCTTCTAGCCTGCAGTGTTCTTGTAGACGAGTCTGCTGCTATTCTAATTGGTCTTTCCTGGTCAGTATCTGACCTTTTTGTCTTGCTGTCTTTAGAATATTTTCTCTTATACCTACTTTGTGTAAGCAAATTACTATGTTTCTTGAAGTTGGTCTTCTTATTGATGCCTTGCAGGGATTCTCTGTATCTCTTGCACTAGGACTGTTGCATCTCTGATGAGATGTGGAAAGTATTCCTGGATGACCTCTTGAAATGTTTATTCCAGGCTGCTCTCATTCTCCTTATCTGCTTCAGAGATACCTATCAGTCTTAGATTACATCTCTTAATATAGTTGCACATCTTCTGAAGGCTTTGTTCTATATTTTTAAGTTTCCTTTCTATGTTTTTATCAGATTAGGTTAGTTCCAGATTTTGGTCTTCAAGTTTTGAGATTTTTCCTTCTGCCTGATTAATTCTGCCTTCCATGTTTTTCAGCTTATTATTTATTTCATTTGCTGAATTCTTTATAGTTTGCATCTCAGTCACTAGTTCTTTCATGCTTTCATCTTAATTTTCTTGGTTCTTGTTCATCTTTTCCATTCATTCCATGATCTCTGCATTTGTATTCTGAGACCGGTCAATCTGGGTGGTCTTCATTGTTTGAGTACCAGAGTCTGTGTATTCATAGACTATTCTCTTTGGATTTTGTGTTGTTCCTGTGGGTCTTCTTTGGTTTTTCTTAATTTGTGGTGGGTTTTTCTTTTCCTGTTTTCTTTACTTCCATTGCTCAGTGAGAAAGGGAATAGTTTTCACTTCTTTTTGCTCAACCCTCTATTCTCCCCTAAATAAAGCCTCTAAACTAGTTCAATTTTTGGAGCTGGGTTGTAGATTTGAGATTTGAATGAAGTGTGTTAGGGGTTGCTAAGATTCAAAAGCTGTCTGATGGTCACAATGCTTATGGATTGGTGTGTGGGCCCCCAGGAGTCTACTTCCCATCACCTTACAGTATGTCCATACAATGGGAGCATATAGATCTCCCTGGTTAAAAAATAACATGAAAGAAGAGAAAGGGATTAATAAAGAGAGAATGTGAAGGGGATAACAATGGAGAGAACAAAGGAGAGAATGAAAAAGATACAAACCAACAAACAGGGAGACAAGCAGAGCGAGAGTAAAAAAGAAAGAGGCAGAGAGAAACAAATGAAAACAGTAATAAAAATAAAACAAAATAAAAAAAGCAAAACAGCACATAAACGAACCAAAACCCCAGAGAAACTAAAACCAATAATATGAGGAAATTTTAACATTCATATATAGCATTATTTGACAGAAAGAAGAAGCAGAAGGGGTAAAAGAGAATGAAATGCTCACTCCCAACAAGTTATATTAAAAAAAAAAAAAGTGGTGTCATGCAGATACAAAAAAGGAAAAAAAAAAAAAGAAAAAGAAAAAAGAAAAAAACTCCAAACAACAAAAGCAACAACACAAAAACTTATGTAATTCTTGAGCACCCTCCTTTGGCAGTTTCAAGACTTTGGGTTCCTTGTAGGAGTGACCCAAGCACTGCTTCTCTTAGCTGGCAGGTAAGGGGAGGAATTTTGGAAGAGAGGAGCCTCCCACTTTAAACCTGTTCCCCTGTTCACTCCTTGCGGTTGTGGAGAGGCTGGAAGGTGTCCTCAGCGTATCGCTTATGTTGAGCCCTCTCCATGTGTGCTGTTCCTAACGTTGCCTGCCTGAGTCACAAGTTTTGCAAATCACTAGGGAAAGGGTGTAGGATCACTTTAAAATTCATCCCTACCATCCACTGTGAGTGGAGACTGGGTTCTTGGGTTGCAGTGAAAACCAAAAATGCTTCAAATCTAATCCCGTTTACCCTGTGGAGTTGGGGGAAGACTGCAAACTGCCCCTAGCTGATCTGCTTATGTTCGGGTCTCTCTGTGCGTTTTCCTTAGAAAGTCGGCCAACTGAGTCACACGTCTCGCAGATCATTGAAAAAAGGGTGCTGGTTCACTTTAAAACTCACCGCCATTTTGCTGGGATCTAGGGCTGGGTTCTTCCACATCCACACAGACCGCAAGTGCTTCATTTGGTGGGATGGGGTGTTTGGGTCTTCTCGGCTGAGTCTGGTTGGGTGTCTCTGGTATATTTTCTAGTAGTTCACTTTGCTGATGTCTGACCTAGGAAGAAGGCTGCAGTAGCAGGCAGCACATGCTGCAGGTGATCACCATTTTAATCCTTTTTTCTCCCTTTCTAGGTGGTGCTGTAGTGATGGTGTCTGCCTCTGGGCCATAGAGCGTGCTGAGGTCCAAAGAGCTGCACAGGGCTGGTGCCTAAGCAAGAGATCTCGGTCCTCTCCTTTTCACGTCTCCACTCAATCAGACATTCACACAATTTTTGCTGACACCCTAGGGTGAATACTGGGCTGTTCGTTTATGCAGAGACTCATGCATTCTGACCACCTCTGTCGCCATCTTGGAATCCCCCTCCACATCATTTCTTATAACTCAAATAACCCCTCACCATTTCTTAAATAAAGCTAATATACAGTAAAACGCTGTGTAGCAATTTACTATGTAAAAGATTAAAACCTTTTTCCTGATTACTGATTAAAATTAGTTGTTAAAGTTTTGACTTGTATGCTTTAGCACATACAGTTTGCACACATTATGCATAGCATGCATGTTATGGCACAGAAAATATAAAGAAATACATTAAAATGTTAGAAAACAGTAAGGTAGATATTTAAGTAGAAAGCAATGCGATTCACTGGAATGATCTCTTCACCATGTGAGGTGGAAGATAAAGTTTCAAGTAAGTTGAAGAAAGCGGGGAGGAAAAAGGAAGCAGTCATCCTTCTTTGGCAGTACAGAAGTTGATGCTGCAGTGGAGTAGATGAAGGATCACCTGCTCAGGCAAACTCTGACTCACAAGAATTACTAGTGATTCTCTATTGTTTTGATGCTATTAGGAGGAAGGCTATGAAAAATCTTTAAGAAAGGAAGCATACAATTTAGGGTTCAAAAATTCCAAATGATTCTTTTATTTCGTATACCTCTGCTTAGGTTTGTAAATTGGTTACCCAATAAAAGATGTTCTGCTCTTTTTTAGCAAGTCATCTCACCATATTACTTTCATATTCAAGGAAATTATTTATCATTGAATCTGTGTAGTCAATAGATCTGTCACACCTGTCTTGTCACCAGCCAAATTCAAGAGACAATGTTTATTTTGTTGATATGTAAACAGTCTTCCAGAATATTGATACCCATCTTTAATATGATTTGATAGTTTTCTTGTTTCTCCTTTTGTTTATAATATACTAAATTAGGGAAGATAAATATAATTTTATAACAATAGCCAAAGTTATTCTAAGAATTTATTTTTTATTATTACTCTTTTAAAGATAGGTATCTTTTATGAAATGTATTAATCACCCGGAATCATTTTACCAGCAAAACCTAACTGTGGGAGTATAACTGATTACTGTTCTTGATTGAAACAAATATATTATTCTTATTTACCCTGTACTTTTAAGTACATCCCATTCAAATCAGGTCTTCAATTAGATCCTAAAATCAAAGTAATGCACTGATTTTTACCAAATTATTCAAGTTTGGGGTACTTTTTCTAATTGCATTATAAAACTAAATGGAACCACATTATTGTATTGTATTTTGGAATGTTGCATTTACAAAATTATTTATTTTAGTGGCAGTTAAATATTACTCATGCTAGAGTAGACGATTATATAATTATCTGTGTGGAAAACACAGATTTTTATTTTTATTCTTATTATAAAGGGATGGGGTACAATTCAGGGTTAGGTATACAAACGTTGGTTATGCAGGTACCCTTGTTGATGAGGTGTGCCCCTTCCTCCCCTAGCAGTTTCTTTTAACTGTCAATCTCACCCCCCCCCACACGGCTGGTTCCCTGGCAGTTTCCCACTACTGCCAATTCCTTTCTTATAGTATTATGATAATTGTTCAAGGTCTACTTATTAGTGAGAACATATGGTACTCTGTTCTTTGTTTCTGTGATAGATCACTGAATATGATCAACTCTAAATCCATCCAAGTTGCTGCAAAGTCCATATGTTTGTCCTTCTTTATGGCTGCATTATATTCCATTGTGTATATGTACTACATTTTTTTATTCAGTCCAGCTTTGATGGGCAGTATGGTTGGTTCCATGTTTTTGCTATTGTGAATAGAGCTGCAACAAACATACGTGGGCAGGTGTCTTTTTTGTAGAATGATTTGAATTCCTCCGGATATATTCCTAATTGCTGGGTATTATGGAAGGTCAATTTCTAGTTATTTCAGAAATCACCACACTGTCTTCCAAAGAGGTTGCACTAGTTTGCATTCCCACCGTACCGTAGAAGCGTTCTTTTTTCTCCACATCCTCGCCAGCATCTGTTGTTGTTTGTTTTATTAATGATGGCCATTCTTACTGGGGTTAGGTGGTATCTCAATGTGGTTTTGATTTGCATTTCTCTGATGATAAGTGAGGCTGAGCACTTTTTCATGTGTCTGTTGGCTGCCCGTATATTTTCTTTTGAGAAGTATTTATTCATGTCTTTTGCCCACTTTTTAATGGGGCTGTTTGTTTTTTTTCTTTCAGCACATTGGAGTTCCTTGTAGATTCTAGAGGTTAGGCCTTTGTCAGATATACAGTTGGCAAATATTTTTTCCCATTCTATGGGCTGTCCTCCTGCTCTCTTGATGGTTTATTTTGCTTTGCAGAAGCTCATTAGTTTGATGAGGTCCCACTTGTCTATTTTTTTTTAAGATATGGGCATTTAGGGTTCTGAATAGGAATTTGGTTGCCAGTTCCAATTTCCATAAGGCTGTCTCCTGCATTTTCTAAGATTCTTATAGTTTGAGTTTTTACAGAAAACACAGATAAAAAGAAAAAGAAAGCATAGTTTAGAATGCTTTCATATTATTTGAATTTGTCAGTTCCATATGAGTTAACATTTCAGAAATGCTTATGTTTATTTTTGTTGGACCTACTTTTAAAAATAAAAAGAATGTCTTTGAAAATTACATCAAATATAAATCTTAAGTAGAAAACAAAACTATTTTTAAGTTATTTAAAATTGTGTTTTTTAATGAGAAAAGACATGCTGAACATTTTATTTGATAAGTTTAGTAATGAACAGCTTAAAATTTATAGAAAAATGATGCATTGTATTGTTAACCTTTGCATAATTATTACCCCTCTATGAATCACCCTTTTTCATTATGGCATACAGGTTGTTAGCGTTTGCATGCTGCCTACTTTCTAGCCTTATGGATCTTAACTTCAAATCACTCCCAAATGTGCTCTGTTCTTTCTTACTCTTATATTCTATGTCTATTCTTCTTTGATTCATCTTTTTGTCCCCAAGGCTTCCTGGACAACTTCTACTCATATGTCAAAATGCAATTGATATCACAGACTCTGGATGCCTATTCCAGTTGTGTCTCCCTCAGTCTAAATGGGGTTCTGCTACACAGCAAAATATGCTCCTAAAATAAAGATCATATAGTGACTAACTTGAAAAAATAAAACCAGAAATCTTTGCATTTTTAAAGAATTTAAAATAGCATATAATAAGAGATTATTATTTGTGACTTTACATATAAACTTTAAATAAACATTAGGTGGGAAAAAATTGAAATCTATTCTTGAGAATAACATGGAACCAAAAAAATTGTTTAGAATCATTTACACAGTAGGTTATCTCCTTTTCTTTAAATATATGATAAAGTCTCAGATCTATATTGTGTTATATTCCTTTTATTTCTTTTCTAAAAATGTATAAAGCCAAATATATTGTGTTGTATTCTGAGCTATATGTGTTCTTAATATGTAAATCACTATCACCATAAAATTAAATTGTTTTTTTGGATCTGATTTATAAAATGAGTTAACAAATGTGGCCTAAAGATTCTGTAAACTCCTTTTTAAATTCTTGTGAACATCCTTAGATTTGGCTAGGAATTCACTTGGCTTCAGTATAGTACAACAAACCACAATTTCAAGAAGGCTCCAGAGAATATTACTTCTGGGAATATGTGTATAATGCTCTAAATGTTTTGGAAACTTGCTACGGTGTTTGCCCTGCTTTCCTTCACTTCTTTTCTTCTTCATATCCCCTAAGAAAACCTCAGGCACTAGATACCTCAATAAATTGTTACGGATGTTATGTTAGAAAAGAAAAGGTGTTCTGAGGCACAGAACAGGGGCACATTGTTTATTCTGTAAGGTCAGGAATGTCCTCCCTGAGGAAGTTTTGATATGATAGTGTGAATACTAATTAGATGAGGCAAGCTTTTCAGGCAAAGATAATACCACTCTTAGGACAATGTAAAAAAATAAAAAGAACTAGCTAGCTATTCATCCATTTGTCTGTCCATCCATGTGCACATGTATCTACGTCTGTGTGTCCTCAACTTTAGGTGAGGATACGATGGCGTTTATATTAATAGAGCAAAGTCACACACTAGATGACCTATGAAGAATAGGCAAAGAGATACCCTAAAACAAGTTTTTTGACCTTTAGTCTACTATACTGTAGCATGCTTTTGTTGAAAAAAGCTGAGAAATTTAATTGGAAGATATTATTGGAATATTGTAGAATATATTATTTTCTCCCAATGGAATTAACTGTTTGCTTCTCCTTCATCTCAGCTTAAGTGAGCCACACTTCGGAGTCTTCTAGTCTAGGTAAACCAGGACATGCATTTCTGTAACTTAGAAAACATATAAGACATAGTTCTGAATAAAAAGGAGAAAAGTATGGGGCACTAACTTGAGATGTCAGAGTAGCAAAGTGAACACCCAAGTTAGAATCAATCCTGATATTGATGAATACCTCTCTGGTTCACTTAAGGGTCACATTGTAGATCTATCCAGAAGCAAGTCTGAGTTATAACAAAGAGGCCCGTTGGAAAGGAGAATGACCCCTAGCAGTGTGATGATATTTAGGTTAATCAAGAGCCAAGTGAGAAATTAGAAAGGACAGGTATCATAAGAAGGTGTTTTTGTATATGTCCAAAGGGGGGATATTAAAAAAAGAATGTTATCCAAGACAGAAAAAAAACCAGTTTAAAATATCCATCAGAATTAAGGAGGTTTCAAATCAGATTACAGCAGTATCTTCCTCTGAGACTCTACTTTTTATCATCTCTTATTCTCCTATGGTCCAAAGTCATAAACATCAGAAACTGTAACAAACAAATGAACAGAGGAATAGAAAACATTAGTTTAAAAACAAATTGAAATTTTTACTGTTGACAGAAAAACAGATAAATCACAAAATCATGTAACTAAACATCTACCCTAAAAGCTGACAAGTGAACATTTAAAAGGTGACATCTAGTCATGACAGCTGGTATCTTGGCTATAAAGCAAAAAGAGACCTCCAGAAATACGCCAGTCCTCAGATCTCAAGATCTGCTGAAGGGAAAACCCTATCGCCATCCTGAAAACATTTGAATTCCTCAGTGCACTGAATCTAAGTGAACCTATGATAAAGCCCAAACACAGTTCAACAACAAATTGTATTTAGGCCAACACACAGGAACTTGACAGGTTGAATGTATGTCACTTCTGGAGGTACAAATTATTTACTTCAGTCTGTATTGACTTTTCATACACAACATCTAGCATACAACAAAATGCTACCAGCCTTTATTTTAAAAAAGAAAAGTTGAGCAATTGTAAAAAAAAAAAAATTAGTCACATGAAGAAGACCCTGGGATGGTTCAGATTTTGAAATTATCAAGCAGAATTTTAAAATAACATGATAAATATATTAGGGCATCTATCTAGTAGAGAAAGTAGACTACATATATGAATACAGGAGAAGTTTGTGCAGGGAAATCAAGACTATAAAAATGAGTCAATGAAAATACTGTAAATATAAAATCAGAAATAAAAATAATTTGTTTAATGTTTTTAACAGGTTAGGTAAAGCAGCGTAAATGATCAGTAAGATGGAAGATAGATCTATACAAAACTAGCAAAAATTAAGAAACAAAAGAGAGAAAGAATATAAAAAACTGAAAGAACAGATTTGAGAATTGTGCATCAATATCAAATGGCCTAAACCATGTAAAATATTTGTTCCAAAAGGCTGGGAGAAAAAAGAAATATTTGAAGAAATAATGGCAAAATATTTCCAAAATTTATTTTTAAAATTACAAATGTAGAGGTCCAAGATATATCATGAACTCAAATAAGAAGGATAGGTACAAAGAAAAGGTCAGCTAGATACACCACCATCAAACCAAATATCAAGATAAAGATTCATCATAGAATCAGACAGAAAAAGTTATTTCATACAGACAAAATGGATACAAATTGTTGCTGACATTTGCATTGTAAATAAGGGAGGTCAAGAGAAGAAAAATAATGGTATATTTCATGTGCTAGGAACAAAATACTTGTCCATTTAGGATACTGAAAGAAAAAAGTAGCAATTATCAATTTAGAATTTTATTCTCGACAAAATATTCATGAAAAATGAAGATGAGTTTTATTTTCTGTGCATGATAAAATGATGCCCAACCATATAGATATTCTACCTTGGCCATATAAATGCTACTTTCTTGCACTTTTCTACCCGTGAAACATAAAACTTGGATATAATTCATAAAACAGCTAACAGAAAAAAAATGTAGATCAACCAAGAACAGAAAAACTCTGGTGGTGAGTTCAGGATCACTTGAAGGAGTAGGGACAGAAAGTAAATTCCTATCTTTGCGACTTCCACTGTGAGACTAAAGGCATTTATGTGGCATGCTCAAAGGAAGCAAAGTGCATGTGAGAAACCTACAGTATGTCTGAAGAATCAGAAAATTAAAGACAGTAATCCACAAATCCTGGAGAGAATCCAGTAATCCCAGAAAGAAAAGAGCCAGAGATAGGATCTCTAAACTCTGAAACTTTAAATGGTTCCTAAACTACAAAGGAATTGAAGAGACCCAGAACAGCACAGCAAAAGACAAAGGACCTTGGCATCAAAAGAAGAGTTTCTAGATTAAACACAGCAAGTAAATAACTTGCTAGAGCAAACATTTAGTTTCTTCTCACTAAGAAAAAGAAAAGAAAAAAGAAAATCCCAAAACTTCTAATTTATCATTCATAACTTGTATGACAGCATTTATTTATTTATTTTATATATTATTTTATTTTTAAATTGTGGGGTACAATTCAGGGTTAGGTATACAAATATTCATTGTGCAGGTACCCTTGTTGATGAACTGTGCCCCTCCCCCAGGCAGGTCTCAACTACTGTCAATTCCACCTCCCCACCCCCTACCCCACCCCCCACATTTTCCCGTTACTGTTAATCCTTTTGTTACAGTATTTTAGTAGTTGTTCAAGGTCCACTAATAAGTGAGAACATGTGATACTCAGATCTTTGTTTCTGTGAAAGATCACTCAGTATTATAAACTCTAATTCCATCCTGGTTACTGCGAAATTCATGATTTTGTTCTTCTTTATGGCTGCAAAATATTCCATTTTGTATATATACCACATTTCACATTTTTTTATCCAGTCCTCTTTTGATGGGCAGCATGGTTGGTTCCATGTTCTTGCTATTGTGAACAATGCTGCAATAAGCCTACGTGTGCAGGTATCTTTTTTATAGAATGATCTGAGTTTTTCCAGGTATATTCCCAGTAGGGGGATTGCAGGATCATATGGAAGGTCAATTTTTAGAACTTTTAGGAATCAACACACTATTTTCCACAGAGGCTGTGCTAGTTTACACTCCCATCAACAGTGTAGAAGTGTTCCCTTTTCACCACATCCTCTCCAGACTTTACACTTCATTATAAAGCTATAATAATCAAAACAGCCTGGTATGGGTACAAGAACAGGCATATAGAACAATGGGATAGAATTGAGATTCTAGAAACAAAACCTCAATTTCTCAACCGGCTCATCTTCGACAAAGCCTCCACCATCCACTACTGGGGAGAGAAGAACCTATTCAGTAAATGGTGCTGGGAAAACTGGCTGACCGCATGCAAAAGATTGAATCAGAGCCCCTGCCTATCCCCATACACAAAAATTAATTCTAATTGGATCAGAGACCTAAATGTATAACCTCAAATTATAAGAACCTTAGAAAATGCAGGAGACTCTCTTATAGAAGTTGGAACTGACAATCAATTCCTGATCAAAATCTGAAGTGCCCAGGTCATAAGAGATAAGATAGACAAGTGGGACCTCATTAAACTGACAAGCTGCAAAGCCAAAGAAGCCATCAAGAAAGCAGGGAGACAGCCCACAGACTGGGAAAAAATATTTGCCAACTCCATGTCTGACAAAAGCCTAACATCAGGATCTACAAGGAACTCAAATGTGCCGAAAAAAAAAAAACAAACAAACAGCCCCATTACAAAGTGGGCAAAAGATATGAATAGACACTTCTCAAAAGAAGACATATGAGCAACGAACAGACACATGAAAAAATGTTTAACTTCACTAGTCATCACAGAGATACAAATTAAAGCTACACTGAGATAACACCTAACTCCAGTCAGAATGGATAATAGCACTTAAAATTAGCTAACATATTAATTAAACAGGGCAAAACAAAAAGATGAAACAAGTTCTCAAGAGAGAAGAAAACCAACTGTCTATAACATTGAGAATAACCCTATTTGATTATGTTTTAGAGAGATTATTTAAAAAGTACAATTATACTTGTCTTCAATAAGTAAAACCAAACATAATTTCAATACATGAAAATCTTCTCAAAGAAATAGCAGTATTAACCATAAAACAGAAACAATGAGAAATTCTCTTCATGGACTTATGAATGCTTTTCTACATGATACATTCCAAAGAGCAGAATTGCTGGGTCACAACTCCTTTCTTGTTTAACTTTAGTACAGATTTCTCATTTTCTCATGTACCAGTTGTTTCTTTAAGTTTCTAGTATCTCTATGTCTATATCATCTTCAAAAGTTAAACATTCTTTTTGTTGTTGATAGGTTCGTGGCATCTCATTTTAGTTAAATTTTTCATGTCCTGAATGACTACTTATATTCAGCAACTTGATGATTTTTTTGTAATTCAACATATTACTTTGTCATGTTCCTAAACAAGATTTTCCAATTTTTAAATCTTTATTTTATTCTTTTTTTTTTTTGGTGCAAATTCTCTAAAAATGTACATCAAACCATGTCACTTCTAGCATGTTTTCTACTTTATCTTAGGATATTTCTTAGACATGGCCTAATGTAGCACTTGATTTACTTTCCAAGTTCATTTCTCACTTTGACCCACCTGCAATTAAGTCTACATTTGTATTGGAATTTCTTCAATTAACTAACTGCTATACATAGATAGTAGACTGGATCAGACACAAAATTCACGTGCCTTCTAAAGTTCTGTAACTACCTTTCTTCTCCAAAGGCACAGTGTGTGTCTCAGTCTCAGTTGAGCTGCTCCAGCTGGCCACCCACAACTAACATGCCTCACATGTGTAACATAATGGTTAGAATAACTCCTCTAGTCCACTTGAACAAAAAAAGTACAATACATATTGGGGCATAGCAGAAACTTCAGTGAGTCCTTCGTATAGCCCCTCCAAAAATAAAGAAACTTAATTTCAGCAGATCTAAAGCTGATCTGGGTATTGCTTTAAGTAGAAAGACTGTGTGAAAAAAAGGTTTTACATTTATCCTCTTTGAACCCTGTGTCCAATGACTGGTTGACAGAGAAATACCAAAATTTGGCCTCTTTGCTTCACATTATGATGACTGCAAAAGGCTCAACATCTGGGCTGAGAATTCTGTATCAACTAACTGCATTGCTCTTCTATTCCCTTTCTCATAATTGTTCCTGAGAGCACTACCAAATACGTTAGCTGAATGAAAAATTCCATCTTAGAGGCTAATTTCTGAAGAATTTTACCTATATTCCTGAATAGCCACTGATAAACTTGATGAGGTAATATGGCACTACTTGAGAGTTTGTGCTTCTTTAGGGATAATTTGGAAATGGGATATGCAGAAAAGAAAAGAACTAAACAAATGAAGTTATCTTTTTTCACCCTTAGATTGTCCTACAAAATGTTTTCTCTTTGTAAGCTTTCAACATACTGAAAGTTCTCTTCACCACTCATGTGGCCGTCTTTTATCACCTGGTAGCACTTATTATTTTTATCTCATCTTGGCTCATATTTTCTTTCCTCCTAACCTACTTGATTTTCTCTATTATTCTCTGTTTTTAATTTTTTTTTGTTTTTAGACTTAGTTTCTATTAATCTATCATAAAATTCACTTACTTTTTCTTCTGCATTCATTCAGTATTTAGTTCATCCAATGACTTTGTATTTCCAAAATTATATTTTCTATTCTATAATCTTCACTGATCAAAACCAACAAAATGATAAGGAAAATAGATAAATCTTGTATTATAGTTGTCAACTTCAATACACCTAAATCAGAAATGGACAGATAATAAAGGCAGGAAATCAATAAGAATATAGTTGAATGCAACAGCACCATCAACCAACTGGCTATAATTGACATTTATAAATGATTTCATCAAACAGCAACTGAATACAGTTGTCCTTTGTGAGAAGTTGGTTCCAGCAACCCTTGCAAATGTAAAAATAGGCAGATCTTGAACTTCCTTATATAAAACAACATAGTATTTGCATATGACCTATGTACATCCTTTCATATTCTCAAAATCATCTCTAGATTACTTATAACACCTAATGCAATGTAAATTCTATGTAAATAGTTGTTATACTTCATTTTAAAATTTATATTTTTTCTGTTTTGCATTTTTAATTTTTTTCTGGGAATTTTTGATCCATTATCAGTTGATTCCACCAATGTGGAACGCATGATAATGAAGAGCAAACTATAGACATTGTTCTCAAACTCAAATCGAATATTTTCTAAGACAGACCACATTCTGGACCATAATATAAACCTTCACAAATTTACAATAGTTGACATCATACACTCTCTGCTCTCAGATCACAGTGGAATTGAGAGAGAAATCAATAACAGAAAAATGGATTGGAGGATACTGCAATTATTTCAGATCCAATAGCACATATCTAAATAACATATGGGCCAGATGAATAATTTCAAAAGAGATTTAAAGATATTTATAACTGAATGAATAAAAATAAAAATATAGCTTTTCAAAATTTGAAGCAGGATGCAGCCGAAGCAGGGCTTAGAGGAAAATTGATAACATTGAATGAATAATAGGCAACATTTAAAAATCTAAAAATAAAAAATCTATGCTTCATACTTGGAGAACTAGAAAAAGCAGAGCAAATTAAATCCAAAGCATAAAGAATTAAAATTAGGGCAGAAATCAATGGAATTGAAGAGGAAATCAATAGAGAAAATTAATGGACTCAAAAGGCTGTGTTTCTTAAAGATCAGTAAAATTTATAAGCCCCTAGGAAAATTAAGAAAAATAGAAAAGACACATACCAGAAACAAAAAATAGTATTAAAGACCCACTAACAGTAAAAGAATAACAAAAGAATGCTATAAATAATTCCTACAAATTTCATAACACAAATTAAATAGAATAGTTCCTTGAAAGACATAATCTGCCAGGCTCGGTGGCTCAGCCTGTAATCCCAGCATGTTGGGAGGCTGAGGTGAGTGAATTGCCTGAGCCTGCGGGTTCGAGACCCGCCTGGGCAACTTGACGAGACCTCATCTCTACAATAAATCAAAAATTAGCCAGGCGTGGTAGTGCGTGCCTGTAGTTCCAGCTACTTGAAAGGCTGAGTGGAAGGATCGCCGGAGCCCAGCTGGTCGAGGCTGCAGTGGCCAGGAGCGGCCATTGCACTCCAGTCTGAGTGACAGAGTGAGGCTCCAACTGGAAAAAAAAAGAAAGACATAATCTGACAAACTTATAAAAAGAAAATTGACCCTATATTTATTAAATAAATTGAATTAATAATCCTCCAACACATAAATGTACCAGTTACATATTAATTTTATTGGTGAATTTCATCAAACATTTAAGGAAGAAATATACTAATTCACTATAATCTCTTCCAGATGACAGTAAGAGAGAGAATTTTCCCAAACATTTAAGAAAGAAGTATGCTAATTCACTATAATCTCTTCCAGCAATAGAGGGAATTTTCCCTAATTTTATAAATCTAACATTACTCTAATACCCAAATTAGACAAAGACACTATAAGAAAACTATATCACTCATGAACATAGATGCAATAATTCTCAACAAAATGTTAGCAAATTAACTTCAACAATGTATAAAACAAATTATACAAATATAATAAATCATAATGAAGGAAGATTAGTCATATGTTTGCAAATCTGGTTCAATATTTGAAATTAATTCATGTAGTTAATTACACCAACAAGAAACAGAGAAAATTAAAAGATTATGTTAATAAATGCAGAATAGTATTTGGCAAGTTTGAAAAAACTCCCATTTGATAAAATCCCTCAGTAAACTAGGAATAGAAAGGAGTTTCCTTAACTGAATTAGGAATATCTATATAAAACCTACAAATAACATCATAACTAATATTAAGAAACTCAAAATATTGCCTTTAAGATTGGAAACAAAGCAAGAATATTTCACCTCATCACTGCTTTTAACATTATACTGGAAGTCCTAGGGAATGCAATGAAACAAACAAATAAAGGGAAGTTGTATATATTGGAAAGTAAAAATAAAATCAAATAAAACTGGCTTAGTTGGAAGATGACATAATATTCTATGTAGAAATTCCAAAAGAAGCAATAAAATAACTTCTGAAACTAGTAAATGATTATAACAAGTTTGCAGAATAAGTCAGCTTCTAACTTCCAGCAAGATGGTGACAGGACAGGTTGAACTGTGAAAGTCTCTGCAAAAGCGAGTGTCCATAAAGACTCTCTGGGTGAGTAGGCATGTGCCAGTGGGTGAATGAAAATCCATTTGAGAAGAGTCTCAGGTTCACACAGGGCTCTCCTCCAGAAGTGACTGCCACCTCCCACTGCCATGAGATTGGAGCCATCAGCACATAGGATTATCTGCTGTTCTCAGGACTCTTCTGAGAAAAGCCTGCCAAATATTGCTGATCTCATTACCTGGCACCTGATTTACACCATCACCTGCCACAGCAAAGTGGCTTGTACGTCCAGATCCCACAGGTGGAGAGAGAAGATTGGGGAGAGCTGGAGAGAGGAGCTCCACCACCAGTGAGGAAATGCCAACCAAAACCATTTTCTCTGTCCATGTACCAGGCAGAGACCTGCATTGTCCCACCCAGCTCCACTTAGCCTCCAACTTGGGACCTAGAGTTAATCTTATCAAACTCAGAAAGACAGACACCCCTCTCCCACAGTGGATCGGACATATACATGGCAGATCTGAGTGGCAGATTTGACAGGCAGTGAGCTCAGTGAGGCCAGATCTGATCCACCCTCTTCCCACAGTAGGCGTGGGGCATCTGACCCATGCTGAGAGCAATCCTATCAGCTTGTGGAGAGAGCAGAGGGGAGGAGCTAGAGATCAGAGCTGAAAGGAAGTTGGACTTACAAGAATGATCTCAGAGCAAGTTTGATTTTTTTGTCTGTTTGTTTTGCTCCTTTTTGTTCATTTGGTTGTTTGTTTTAGTATTAGTTTTTGTTTTTCTCTCTTTCTGTTTTCGATTACTTTTTTGCACTTGCTTTGTTTCTATTATTTTATTGCTTTTTAAAAAGACTTCCTGTTTGTGTATGGATATTTTTGAGAGAAAGTACATTAACAGGGTTTTGTTGTTGGTGGTGGTGGTTTGTGTGTTTGTATGATTGTCTGTATGATTTAGATTTTTAAAAATCATTTCTGGCTTTGTTTGTGTCGCTTTTCATTTGTTAGTTGGCACATCCATCTGTTTTCCCTCTTCTTTTTCTCTCTCTCCATCTTCCACCTTCTTCTTGCCCCCTCCCTTCCTTTTTTTTTTTTTTTTTTTGCTTACTACATTTTGCTTTCAGGGAGCAAACCTATACCCCCACTTCATGGGCAGGGGGAAGTGGGTTCCAGGAGGCCCACATACCTGTCAGCAGATACTAGGACCTGCAGATAGAATCACAGTTCCCCCTCAATTAAATATCAAAACTGCAAAAAGAACAGCCTCCAATCCACAGTCCAGCTTCAAAATTGAATAAAGCCAGGGGATCCACATAAGAAAAAATAGGAGATTGAGCAAACAGAAGTTTAAGCTACCTCTCATCCCTCAACAACAGAATTAAAGAAGAGGTTAAAAAAAAGGGAGGGGGGGAAATCTACACAAATGAAGAAAAACCAAAAGAAGAGTATAAGGGTCTTGCACAGTCCCTTGGGAAGTCAGAAACTGAGAATAGAGACTTCAGAATGCAAATAATGAAGAGCTCAGAGAATGATTGCTTTCAAACTACAAACTGAGATATCAAGATATGAATAAAGACCAAAAAAAAGAATTGAAGAGAAATAAGAGGAAAGTATTAAGGAATTAATAACTGTGATAACAGCAGTAAAGAATACAGTGAATAAAATAAATAATAACTGATAAGCATGGAAAGTAGAATCAGCCAAGCAGAAGAATCTCAGAGCCTAGGGACCAAAATATGGAACTAACCCAAGTTATTACTTAGTTTTTCAAAAACATACAAAAGAAACTTAAAAAGACAGAACAAAATGAGAAGATCAACTCTTAGACACATAGAAATTCACCTAAACAAAGTAGGTATAAAAGGAAAAATCCTAAAAGCAGCAAGAGAAAAAAGTCAGACTACCTACCAGGGAAGACCAGTTAGAATAGCAGCAGATTTATCTACAGAAACACTTCAGGCTAGGAGAGCTTGTAGCCCAATCTTCAAAGTTCTCAAAGATAAGCAGTTTCAAACAAAAACTGCCTACCCAGCTAAGTTAAGCTTCATTAGTGATGGAGAATTAAATCTATCCCAGACATTCAATTCCTAAGAGTTTACACTACCTGCAAACCAGCTCTACAAGAAACACTTAAGAAAGTATTAATCAGAGAAGAAAAGAAAAAAGAATGACAAAGCCCTTCACAAGATTGCAGGAAAAAGATTGAAAATACACATGAATCAATACAAAAATGAAAAGAAAGACAATAAACAGCAACAACAACAACAAATTCTATAACAATTACATGACAGGGATAAACTCTTCAAGTTCAATAATTAGCCTGAATGTGAATAAACTAAATACACCACTGGAAAGACATACAATGGCAAAATGAATAAAATATTATGAGGCAACAATATATTGCTTTGAAGAGACTCATCTCACCAGAAAGGACATTCACAGACTCAAAGTAAGAGGATTAGAAACAAAATTTTTGGTGAATGGAACATAAAAGAAAGTAGGAGTCATGATCTTAATATCACACAAAACACTCATTAAGCTATCAAAAATTTTAAAAAGATACGGAAGGTCACTACATGATGATAAAATGTTCAATCCATCAACAAGAAATATCCATCCTAATTATATATGCACCCAACATAGGAACACCAACTTTCATCAAGCAGCTTGTAGATAAACTTAAAAAAGATATTGACTCTACTACTGTAATAGCTGGAGACTTAAATACTCCACTCACAACCCTAGACACATCATCAATACAAAAAAATCAACAAGGAAATCTGGAACCTCAACATGACACTTGACCAAATGGATTTAATTGATACCTACAGAACACTCCACCCAACAACCATAGAATATACATTCTACTCATCACCACATGGAATGTACTCTAAAATCGGCCATATCTTGGACATAAATAAAGCGTAAACAGATTCCATAAGATTGAAATTTTTCTATGCTCCTTCTCAGAACACAGTGGAATAAAAAAGTAAATATTGACACCAACAAAGTTCCCCCAGAGGTAACAAAGACATAGACACTAAACAGCATGATGCAAAGCAACTCTTGGGTCAACAAGGAAATAAAAACAAAGACTAAAAGATACCTGGAAACAAATTAAAATGAAGAAACATATACCAAAACCTCTGGGATGTCACGAAGGTAGTAATAAGAGGGGAATTCATATCTCTACAAACACACATGAAGAAAATGGAAATATCACAAGTTAACAGACTAACAAATCACCTAAGGGAGCTGGAAGAGCAAGACCACCAAAACCCTAACTTCAGCAGAACAATTCAGATCACCAAAATAAAAGCCCAAATTCAGGACATAGAAGACAAAAAGATAATACAAAAAAATCGATGAAACAAAAGGCTGGTTCTTTGAAAGAATAAACAAGATTAATGGTCCCCTGACTAGACTGACCAAGAAAAAGAGAGAAATGCAAAAGATTATCAGATATTACTATGTAAACTTATATAGAAACAAACTTGAAAACCTAAGGAAATAGAGAACTTTGTAACATAACTCAACCTCTCCAAGTTGAAACAAGAAGAAATCGAGACCATAAATAACCCAATAACAATTCAGGAAATTGACTATGCCATAAGAAAACTATCTACAAAAGAAAAAAAAAATGGACCCGGTGGCTCCCCAGCAGAATTCTACAAAATATACAAGGAGGAAATGATACCCATCATACAGAAAGTATTCCAGACAATTGAGAAAGAAGGAACTCTCCCCAAATTATTTTACAAAGCTAACATCACATTGATACCAAAACCAGGTAAAGATTCAACAAAGAAAGAGAAATACAGGCCAATATCCTTGATGAACATAGATGCTAAAATTCTCAACAAGATTTTAGCAAACCAGACTCAACAACACATCTCAGAAATCATCCACCATGACCAAGTAGACTTCATCCCCCAGATGCAGGACTGGTTCAACTTTCATAAGACCATAAATTTAATTAAATACGTCAACAGATGTAGAAACAAAAACCACATGATTATATCATTAGATGCGGGAAAAGCTTTTGACAAATCCAGCACCCCTTCTTGATAAAAACTCTAGGCATAGCTGGAACATACCTCAAAACAGTAGAAGCCATCTACAAGAAACCAACAGCCAGCATTCTGCCAAATGACAGAAATTGGAACCATTTCCCCTGAAAACTAGAACAAGACAAGAATTCCCACTCTTGCCTCTTCTTTTTAACATAATTTTGGAAGTCCAGGCTAGACTAATCAGACAAGAGAAGGAGATCATGGGTATCCAAATAGGAAAAGAGGGAAGTCAAGCTATCAATTTTAGCAGATGACATGATTCTATATCTCCAAAACCCAAGATAATCTGTCAAAAACCTCCTTGCACTGATAAAGGACTTTGGCAAAGTCTCAGGATATAAAATCAAAGTGCAAAAGACAGTCATATTTCTATATGCCAACAATAAACAAACAGAAACCCAAATCAAAAGCACAGTCCCGTTCACAATAGTTAGGAAAAAAAAATGAAATGAAGTACCTTGGCATTAAGATGTGAAAGAACTTTACAATAAAAACTACAAAACACTGCTCAAGGAAATCAAAGATAACACACACAAATGTGAAAATATTCCATGCTCATGGATTAAAAAAAATCAATATTGTTAATATTTCCATCCTACCCAAGGCAATCTACAGATTTACTGCAATGCCCATTACATTACCAGCAGAATTCTCCTCGGAAGCGGAAACAACAAAACATGAATTCATACAGAAACATAAACAACCACGAATAGCCAAAACAATTCTCAGTTAAAAAAAAAAAAAGCAGGAGTTATCACACTCCCTGACTTTAAACTCTATTATGAAGTTACAATAATCAAGATGGTCTGGTATTTGTACAAGAACAGGCATATATTGGTACAATGAAACAGGATAGAGATTCCAGAAGCAAACCCTAATTTCTCAACCAACTCATTTTTAACAAAGCCTCCACCACCAATGACTGGGGAGAGGAGAACCTATTAAGTAAAAGGTGTGGGAAAAACTGACTGACCACATGCAGAAGATTAAAACAAGATCTCTACCTATCACTATATACAAAAATCAACTCTAAATGGATCAAAGACCTAAATGTAAAACCTCAAACTGTAAGAACATTAGAAAATGCAGGAGACACCCTTATGGAAATTGGACTAGCAACCAACTCCTGATCAAAACCCCAAGTGCCCATGCCATAAGAGATAAGATAGACAAGTGGGACCTCATCAAACAGACAAGCTTATGCAAAGCCAAAGAAATCATCCAGAGAGTGGGGAGACAGTTCACAGACTGGGAAAAATTATTTGCCAACTGTATGTCTGAAAAAGGCCTAACATCTAGTGTCTACAAGGAACTCAAATGCATCGAGAACAAAAAAACAAACAATCCTATTACAAAGTGGGCAAAAGATATGAATAGACAGTTCTCAAGGAAGACATATGAGCAGCCAACAGAAATATGAAAAAATGTTCAGCCTAACTAGTCATCAAAGAAATGCAAGTTAGAACTACACTGAGATACCACCTAACTGTAGTCAGGATGTTATCATCAATAACAAAAACAACAGATGCTAGAGAGGATGTGGTGAAAAGGGAACACTTCTAAACTGTTGGTGGGAGTGCAAACTAGTACAACCTCTGTGGAAAACAGTGTGGCAATTCCTAAAAGATCTAAAAATCGACCTTCCTTACGATTCTGCAATCCCCGTACTGGGAATATACCCAGAAGAACCCAAATCACTCTATAAAAGTATACCTGCACACATATGTTTATCGCAGCCTTGTTCACAGTAGCAATAACATGGAACCAACCATGCTGCCCATCAAAAGAGGACCAGATAAAAAAAGGTGGTACTTATACATGATGGAATATTACACAACCATGAGGAAGAGCAAAATCATGAACTTCACGACAACCTGGATGGACTTAGAGTCTAGAATACTGAGTGATCTTTGCAGAAACAAGGACCTGAGCATCACATTTTCACTCATAAGCAAACCTTGAACAGTTATCGTAATATTATAAGAAAAGGATGGGCAGTAGTGGGAAACTTCTCGAAGGGGGTAGGGAAGCGGAATTGGCAGTAGTGGAAGTCTGCCTGGGGAAGGTGGGGGCACACCTCATCAACAAAGGTATCTACATAATGAACATTTGTTTACCTAACCCTGAATTATACCCCAGATCTTTAAAATAAAAAAATTAAAAGTTAAAAAAAGTCACCTTCCTGTATCCCTACAAGAGTAAGTGAAATTTAGAATTTAATAGCATTTGCATATACCCCCAAAATAAATATGTAGGCATAAATCTAACAAAATATATACAAGAGGAAAACTAAAAACACTCACGAAAGAAATAAAGGAAAGGCTAAATAAATGGAGAAATAGTTTATATCCATGGATAGGAAATTCATTATTAACAAGATACCTTTTTTTCCCCAAATTGATGTATAGATTCAATATGAACCCAATCAGAGTTCCAGAAAATTTTTTTTGTGAATATTGACAAACTCATTTTAAAGTTTATATGCAGCAGTAAAGACTCAAAATAGCTAACACAATATTGAAGGGGAAAAACAAAGTTGAATGACACTATCCTACTTAACGACTTTATCCCGACTGTATACTACAAAATCATGACTGTATACTGGTACAGGAACAGACAGATAGATCAATGGAACATAATGGAGATCTTAGGAAGAGACTGATAAAAATATTATCAAGTGATTTTTTTAAACAAAAAAACAAAGGTAATACATTACAGAAAAGATAGTTTTCAACAAATGGTGCTGAAAACACCTAGATAGACAATATGGACTATATCTCTTCACAAAAATTGACTCGAAATGTCTGACATACCTAAATGTAAAACTCAAAACCATAATATTACTAGAAGATAACATTGGAGAAGTTTTAGATGACCTTAGGTATGGTCGTGGCTTTTTAGATACAACACCAAAGGCACAATCCATTTAAAAATACTGATAAGCTTGACTGAAATAAAAATTAGAAAGTTCAGATCTTGAAAAAGCATTGTCTAGGGCATAAGCTGAAAAGTCACAGACTGGGAAAAAATATGCACACAAGACTCATCTGATAAAGAAATGTCACACATAATACACAAAAATCTCTCAAAACTCAGTAATAAGAATAATACAATTTAAAAATGGGCAAAGGACTTGAAAAGATACTTCACCAAAGAAGATACGCAGATCACAAATAAAAATATGAACACATTTTCCATATCATACAAAATTAGGGAATTGCAAACTAAAACAATAAGATACCACTAAATATCTATTACAATAGTCAGAATCCAGAACACTGACAATACCCAATACTGGTGAAGATGTGGAGCAACATAAACTCTCAACGTTGACGAAAATGGTAACTGTATAACTACTTTGGAAGGCAATTTGGCAATTTCTTATAAAATTAAACATACTTTTACCATATAATTCAGCAATCACACTTGTTGCATTTACCCCAAAGATTTGAAAAGTAGTGTTCACAGAAAACCTTGTGCATAGATGTTTGTTTCAGTTTTATTTATAATTGCCAAAAATTTGATATCAAGATTTCCTATAAGATTAAAAGAAAATGTGGTATATTTAACCAATAAAATATTGTTTAGCACTAAAAAGAAATGGCCTATGAAGTCACAAAAAGACATGGAGATATCTTAAATACTTATGACTAAGTAATAGAAGCCAACCTGGAAAGGCTATATACTGTATGATTTCAAAAGCATGACATTCTGGAAAAGCCAAAATTATGGAGACAGAAAAAAAGGTTAGTTGCTTAGGGTTGGGGGGAAGAAGGCACAGATAAATAGAACACAGGATTTTTAAGTTAATGAAACAGTTTTGAATAATACTGTATGGTTGTGTACATGTCACTATATATCTTTCAATACCCATATAATGGTTCATAGCAAAATTGAGTGGAAAGTACACTCAGTTTTGCTCACGACACCAAAAGTGAACCCTAGTATAAACTATGAACTTTGGGTGGTACTAATTTTCTAAAGAAAGGTCATCAATTGGTAACAAATGTATTTATAGCTCTGTTCTGTGGGATGTTTATAGTGGGGGAGGCTATGCATGTGTAAGATCAGGAGGTTTATGGGAACTCTGTACTCTCCATTTGATTTTACTGTGAATCTAAAACTGCTCTAAAAATTAAAGTCTATTTAGCAAAATGTATATTAAAAGTAGATGCCCTTTAAATCATCAATTTGGGAAAAAAATACTAAATAGGTAAATTTGAAGTTTTGTTGCAAAGATTGAAAGAAAAAACCCACAAGCACATAGAAGGCAAGGTAAATTTGTACAGCCATTCTAGAGAGCAATCTGGCAGATTGGTAAAATAACTGTTGTGAATGTCCTGAGACTCAGAAATCTTTCTCTTGGATTTGCATGCCAATAAAACTTTCACAAGAAGCTACAGAGGCATTTATTTAAGGATATTCATTTCAGTACGATACTAGTAGAAATGGTAAGCACCCCCCTTTAATGTCTAAGTAAAATAAAATTGAGCTTGATTCAGTATAATGGAAGTCCTCATTTTTATCAAAAGTATTAAATGGCATATATATCCTACAATATAAATATTTCAAAGGAAAAGAAAGCTTTTAGTGAAAAAAAAAGAGCCATATTATTATTTAAGATAGGGTAGATATTATAAAGTTGGTATAAATTCTAGGCACATTCCCTCATAAAACATATTACATATTTTTCAATGACACATAGACATCTAAGAATTTTTATAAAAATAATCAAAAATGATGCTTATTGCTAGAAAATGGGATTAAAAATGAGCAATGAAGAGGAAACGTAATAAATCATATGCCATAGATTAAGTATCAGTACTTACTTGACTCTACCTGATATCCTTTGTCAATGGAGGTTTTCCTATTACAGGTTTTTGCGCTACTGGGACATCTAGTAAACATAAAGCCCTTCCTATGAAGATGAGTCCTGATATATATTCTGCACAAAGAACAGTAAGTACACTCAATGGAGTCTTGAAAAGATACACAAACAACAGAGTAAAAGCCAGATGCAATCCATTAAAATTAAGAGTTTCTCTGCAGTTTTGATTATCTTTGAGGATTAACAGTTTTATCACTCAAGAAGTACAGCACACTTAATTTATCTATTCATATAAGAATTAGTATGAATAACTATTCTCTTTTTTTTTTTTTTTTTTGAGTTAGAATCTCACTCTGTCGCCCAGACTGGAGTGCAGTGGCCACTCCTGGCCACCGCAGCCTCGACCTGCTGGGCTCTGACGATCCTTCCGCCTCAGCCTTCCAAGTAGCTGGAACTACAGGTGCGCACTACCACGCCCAGCTAATTTTTGATTTATTGTACAGATGAGGTCTCGCCAAGTTGCCCAGGCAGGTCTCGAACCCGCGGGCTCAGGCAATCCACTCACCTCAGCCTCCCAAAGGCACGGGATTACAGGCTGAGCCACCGACCGAGCCCGGCTAATTATTCATTTTAAGTAATAAATTTTTACTGAGTACATGTGGTCTTCCAAATACATGACCTAGTGCTTGAGAGGCAAACATTGTTCTTGACCTCCACAAATACAGTGAAAGATATAGACAAGTAGAGCAACTGACAAAATATATTATACTATTGTTTGCCAAGTATAACAGGAGACATGAGCAGGGTGTTTTATGAGATTATGATTCTGTATCTCAATTATGTTATAAACTGTCAATACATTGTTGCATATTTTTCTTGATTCTTGATTCATATTCACAAATGGACTGTTGCTGCTGCTCCAGGTACCATGTTCCTTTCCAGGTCCAACCTCCCGCCCCCAAATTATAAAAAGAATAGGTACAGAACTCTTTGAATCTGAGGATTTATCTTAATATTTCTGAAGGGAAGTCTTCTCCATGTGTTTTCTGATTACAATTTATTTGTCACAATTACCACATACTCATCTCTAACAATAAGGATAATTACTTGTTACTTACTTAAGAGAAAGTTACTGACATTTAGTGTTACATGAGCTGGCCTCATTCTCTGCTACATATGAAAAAGAAGGAAATTTTAGTAGGTGGTGTTTGACTTTCATTTCCATAGGCATGATAGATTTTGCAAATGTTTAGGGGAACCAGGGCAAGAACAACATTTCAAGAGGAGGGTTCTTCCTAAAAAAAATCATGAACCCTCATTAAAACTACTATTAAATCACTATACGTGAACAAAGAAGGGATTTTGGAAGGGTTGGGACTTGAGGTAAAAATGATAGAAAATGGCAGGTGTGGTGGCTCTAACCTGTAATTCCAGCAATTTTGGGGGGCCTAGGTGAGAGAATTACCTGGGCCTGCGGGTTCGAGACCAGCCTTGGCAACATGGTAAGACCTTGTCTCTACAATAAATCAAATAATTTAGCCAGGCATGGTAGCATGGGCCTGTAGTTCCGGCTACTTGGAAGGCTGAGGTGGAAGGATCACCAAAGCCCAGCAGGTCGACTCGGAGGGGGCGATGAGTGTGCCATTGTAGTCCAGCGTGGGCCACAGAGTGAGACTGCAACTAAAAAAAAAAGAGGCGCCTTGGGAGGCTGAGGTGAGTGGATTGCCTGAGCCTGCGGGTTTGAGACCCGCCTGGGCAACTTGGCGAGACCTCATCTTTACAATAAATCAAAAATTAGCGGGGCGTGGTAGCGCGCGCCTGTAGTTCCAGCTACTTGGAAGACTGAGGTGGAAGGATTACCAGAGCCCAGCAGTGGAGGTTGCGGTGGCCAGGAGCGGCCACTGTACTCCAGTCTGGGCAACAGAGTGAGACTCCAACTCAAAAAAAAAAAAAAAAAAAAGGTAGAAAATATTTGTCATTAGATGTCTTCCAGAATAAATTTAGAAATTTAAACTTTAGTATAAAAATCGCAAAGCATTAAAATGTCCTTAGTAGCTATGCTACTAACTCTAATTTGCATTGCAGAAAAATAATACTCATAGAATATGAAGGAATGCCAATATTTCATTCTCTCCGAAGGGATACTAGACAGATGCTATGTGAGAAGTCATGAGAGACAAAAGCAAGAATGCTGAAATGTAATCAGAATGGGTTAAATATACTTTTATTTTTTAAAAATGTGGAATGCTTCACGAATTTGTGTGTTATATACTTAAGACATATCAAGGATATACATTTTATAAAATATAGTAAAAAATTATAGTAAATGACTAGATAATAAGTAGTAGATACAAAGAAGATAAGTAAATAAGGAAACATTTAGAATGATTGGCATGATTCTAAAATACCAAATGAGAGTCAAGCCATTTACAAAATAGTAGATATTGACATGTGGCAGTAGCTTTCCTTTTTTTTTTTGAGTTGGAGTCTCACTCTGTCGCCCAGACTGGAGTGCAGCGGCCGCTCCTGGCCACCGCAGCCTCGACCTGCTAGGCTCTGGCGATCCTTCCGCCTCAGCCTTCCAAGTAGCCGGAATTACAGGCAGGTGCTACCATAGCCCAGCTGATTTTTTGATTTATTGTAGAGATGAGGTCTCGCTGCCCAGGTGGGTCTCGAACCCGCGGGCTCAGGCAATCCACTCACCTCAGCCTCCCAAAGGCGCGGGATTACAGGCTGAGCCACCGAGCCCGGCTCAGCTTTCCTTTTATACTGGTTACCCAGATAATCTTAAGTTTATGTGTACATTTGCATATTTACTAAAACACCTCACAAACTTTAAACATTTCATAAAGAATTTACAAAATCCTGAAAAATATATCTACTTATGCCCCTGCCTGGTTTATGGTACCCAGATGAAGAATCATTGGTTTTCAAGAAATTGGACAAATGTTCAAATCCTGGATCTAGCACTCTTAAGTGATAAGATCTAGAACAAGTTGCTTAACCATTTTAAGACTTCTTTTGATCATAAATGTAGTGGGTAAAATAGTAATACTACCTACCCAAGATGATCACAATTTTTATCATACTCCTTTGTGTTTCCTAGGTGTTAAAAAATGTAAAGTATTATATTATTAGTTTTTCTATCTCTAAGTTTTCCTCTCGCTAAGAGGAAAGTGTCAGGATTAACCAGCAAGTCTAACAGCAATACTAAAGATGTTGGAGTGAGCCAACCTGGATTATTAATTTATTTGAACTGGTTAAGCTTAAACTCTGCCACATTTTAAACTAATTGAATGAAAGAGCTGATACTACATTGTGTGAATTGTAGTAGTTTATTAGCCTTTACTAAGATTGCATATAAAATGTTGCATAAAGCAAAGATTTGATAACTTCAGTACTTTAATTTACTTCTTCTTGTCAGTATTTTTTTTTTACTTCTGAAAAAATTGTCCCTTCACCTCCAAAATGAGCTTTTGTCTTATTTGAGCTATTAAGCAATTATTATGAATTTTAGTCAGTCATTAAATAAATATGTATTAATCTATCATACTTTGCTCCATGAACATGGTATTATTTTAAAACTAAATAAAATAATTCCATTAAGATAATTTGTATTAAATTGTAAAGGTCCAAGCAGTTACTCAAGGTATGGTTGTTTTTAAAGAGTTTTTTAATCCAATAATACTTGTATTTGTGAAATATATGAGGAAAGTCTTTCAATAACAGGACTTACTAGGCTTTGATATCACCACAGTTTTTTGTCTGATCCAGTTACCTTCCAGAGTCCAGGCATTTTATTATCTTTCTTAATGTCAAATTCATTATCTTTCCTATTCCTTCAAAGAACACTGAAACACAGTTATGAACTGGGACAGATGATGAGTCAGCACAAGTTCTAAAACTAAAGACCAAAACTACCACACATTTAGTTTGTTTTTATTTCATGTTCTTTCTTCAACTTAACATAGCATCTCGTACATATCAGAAAAAAATAATATGAGGATATAAATTAATAAATCATACAATTACAAATATTTATTTTAGAGAATATGAAAGAATTTTACAGAAGACCATGAACAGAACTCAGAGACATATTTTTGAGTACATAATTACCTCCCATGAGTGCTATAAGAATTAATGAGTTAATGCTTAAAAAGTGATTTGAGATATTTTGATGAGAAACACCATTAAGTTTTTTATAACCTCAACTTGTTAATTAAATTTTCCAAGGAATAGCATTTTATTACTGTCAAATTCAAGTACAAGGTATTCCTCCAATGTGACCTACAGTGTAGAATTAAAGTTTTACCCCAGAAATTAAAAAGACAGTTAAGAGTCTTAACTTTTATAACTTTTTTCAAAGTTATAAATTTATACTTATAAAAAAAGTAAGATTTCTCTCAACCCAGAAAAAAAATAATAATTCTAGTTCATTTTAGAATATGAATCTTACCTGAGATGAAGCTGTTAAAATATCAATATATTCATCAATTATTGAATAAAGTATTTAATCATTTACAAAACACCAGTGAGGAAATAATTTCTAGATAGACGCTGAACAAATGACTGACACGATATTCAGTTGAAGTAATTGATTTGAAACATGCTAAATTTGTGTAGTTAAAGGGAAGAAGAGATGACTACAAAGGAAGTAGTTATTTCAACTTCTGTGAAAAAGTGATTTCCACATTAAAAAAATATGCAAAGCAGATAATTGGTTTCTTTGTAGTGTTTTGGTCCAAGAAAAAATTTATATGAATGTCACATTTAATTATTACATCAGTTTTAATTTTATAAAATTCACAAGAAGGAACTAAAAATGAATCATTATTACTAGTACTAATTTCTATAATTCATAGAATGTAGGATTCTGCACTATAGTATAAAGCAAAATTAAATAGTTTGATTTGTGTCATTTAGTATGTTTCTTCTCTATATAAATATGGTTAATTCCTTCACTGAAAGACATTTCAAGTTCTCCATTAAAAACAATCACCAAATTCCATTCATCATCAACTCAGGAGTCTGCCTAAGAGTAACACTTTTTATCATTAAATTCCATAATATTAATATTCCATAATATTACAAAATTTCAACTGTAAAAAATAACGACATTGACTATGTTAATAAATCTCGTTTGCTACAAAGAAAACTATTTTTCTGATCAATATATTTCCTTATATATATGATTTAAAATATTTGCTGTCAGGAAAGTTAGATATTGCCTTAGTGACTTTATTAGGGAGAAAAATACCTCCAAAGGAGCTGGTTCAAACACTAAAATATGGATTGCTAGAGTTATATTAACAGATATTTAATTATATAACTTTCAAAAATATCAAATCTCAATGGAAACATTTAACCATCAAAAGCTAGTTTCACCTACTTCAATGTTCATACTATTTAGACAGCCAATGTTATATATTTACTTGTGGCATATTATAGGGCTATAAACATATGACTTTATGTAGTTTCATGTTAAGCCTACAAAACATAAAGTTTTTCATTCCTCTGTCCCCCAATAATATGGCTCTTCAGTTTTTCTATTACTAGATACATTTGTATCAGAATGCCATGTGACAATTATGGAAAAAAGAATTTGGGTAGAATTGATATATAGCTTTTCTGGGCCCTGTAGTAGCCTCTAGTGTTCCTCTCCAAACTCTTTTCTAATTTGAAAGTTAAATATAGAAGAGGAGTAAGATACACAAAGTAATCACATGAAGGAAGACTCCACTTCCCTGAATGACTGTGTGGTGGAGAGTCTCCAAACTACATCAGACTGAGACTCCAGTGAGAAACTTCTATTGTGTAAAATACTGAGATTTAGCATTAATTTTACACCAACTCAGTTACCTAATACGAAAACTATCCATTGGTTTCTTTCTCTATCTTTTATGCTTCTATCATCTCAGTGACTTTCATAGTCATATAAGTAATATATCAATGCCACTGATGGTCTTGGCAAACTGAAACTGTTATCTATACTGTTATCTATACTACCCAAGATAGATCATATCTTCTCTAATATCTGTAAACCTCTTTAAGAATTATTTTTTACTTGGCCATACTCAGCTTTATTGGCCTGACTTTGGGTCAGTTATTTAATGAAGGACTTTGTATATTTTGATTGGTCACTTGGATTCGAATACTTCTTCTTGGACTTTGAACAGAGTAGTGTAATTTAGGAGAAGGGCAATACCCCAAGTAAATGAGAACTTTAGATATCATAAAAAAGAAGAAAGGGACAATCAGACAAAAACAATAGATATCCACAACAAATGATAATAGTGTATATTCTCCTTTTTACCAGCCAGTAAAAAATAAAGAAAAATATTTAAATGAACAATTTGATTGAGCAGTGTTATATCTATTTAATTTACTAAATATGGGGCTTTTTAATTCACTTTTTAAATAATTTGTTTATTTTTTTGCGAAAGTATTTATCTCCTACGAATTTAAAGAAAAAAATAAAACTCTTCACCATAGATTGTTTCTAAACTACACTATAGCTTCCAAAATATTTCACCTGCAAAGTTTTTTTATGAACATATCAAAAGCCTTTAAAAATACTTCTTACATAATAAAGTAAATGAAAGTATATACAGATGCTCCTCAACTTATGATGGAATTGCATATTGCTATATTTATAGTAATTTGAAAACATAAGTAAAAAAT